>CM054059.1:322946535-324146535 GCA_028641055.1 Alopecurus myosuroides
CCACAAGGGAGTCAATACAATTTAATGTATTGGCAAGTAACACTATGGTGGATATAAATGGCAAGACTAAATACTACATGCTTATTTGGCTGAGTGGAGTTTAGGTTAAGTTTGCATAAAGCCAGTTTTGTCCTATCTCTTTTGTAAAACAAACTTTTCTTTTTCAGAGGGTGGCAACATTGGATTAAGATCCAAGCACCACAAATACTGTTCACTTGGTCAAATTTTACTTATTGAAATTGATGATGAGATTCTTCCGTCAATCCTTGTCCAGCTGCTCATAGTTGTCCATAACCGGGGACACGGCTAAGATCTTAGTTTCTAACTCTGCAGAGGTTGTGCACTTTCACCCTTTGTCTTCAATTAGCCCAAACATCCTATACACCCGGAGTGCATCATGGAAAGGAGAGAATTGAGACGAGATCTTTCAGAAGAAGAATTCAAACCCACCGGCAAGACCCGTTCCACCTATAATTTTGCTACATCTGCTTGTCAAGCCTGGGCTGAACCCTCACCACTTAATTGATCAAGACAGAGCCCATAATGTCAAAAGGCTGCACGGGAAGCTACTAGATTTAGAGGGACATAGTAATCTCTTTGTTCCTGGGTGGCCATCCGCAAGTGACAACCTCAAGTGGAATAACCCTTAGACAAGGGCCCTGAGGCAACACTCAACATAACCCAGTCTTACCACTTCCACCCAGGTGGTTCATTCATTAGTTATACTTATAATTTTTCCTCAACATCTAGTAAAACAATTTTTGTAGCATGGCTAAGCATCTAAATAAGTACCAAGGCATCAAAATAACAAGGTATAAGGATGGCTACACACTACTAGGATATAGCATAGCATAATATAACTTATTAAAATTTCCTATCATGCATACTACTCAAAATCAACTAATGCATATAGAAAATAATGGGTATTTGATGATGTGTTACTTGCCTTGTTGAAGTTGGTGAAGAATTCACACTCTCTTCACAAAAGATCGTTGCTCTCCGTACAATCTATTCATTGAAAACACAATAACAAAATAAACAAACATTCTACCAAACAATCATACAAGTGAAGAAACATACAAAGCAACAACCATGGAAAAAGGGATGTAACCAAGTTGGCTAGGACAAGGTCAAGGTTTGAGTTCAATACTTGTTAAGGAAATTCCAAGGGTTTACTTGGGATGGACTAGGTTGAGTTTGATGTGATCTAACTTTATTATAACCATACTTGTCGAGGAAGTTCCAAGAGTTCACTAAGAATAAACATATTGCTTTTTCAACTAAAGTAATACATGCAAGCACTTGGTCATATTCACCTTCAAAAATATTTGAGTGACTATGTTAGTATTTTCCATTGTGGCTAGGGTAGGTCTACTAACTTCATCATCAAAGGGAAAATATTACTAAGTCTTGGGTTTTCCATTTGGGTCAATGGTTGGACAAAATAACTTGTTATTCTTCAACTTGTATGGATTGCTTCTAGACTTCATGTGATTGTCTTCTTGAAGATCATCTTCATGCTTCTATTGTAGTCTTGTTCCTTGGATGGATTCTTCTCTTGGTCTTGATAAATTCTTCATGGCTTTGAATTCACTAATAGGTTTGGGTATGGTATGGGCACAAATACTACTAAGTTAATTTGAAAGAATTTAAGAAGGATAGAAAGAGAGAGGGAGATGCTTTCTTCTGAATTTCTTCACACTTGTACTTCCTTGAGTTTCTTCTAGGTGTGGAGTACAAGTCTTTTCTTCAAAATTTCTTCATTGATCCTCCTTGTATCTCTTCATGTTGCCACCAAGTTGAAAGTGAAGAAACTTCTATTTCTTGAGTCTTGTTTTCCATTTGCTAACTTGATGGATTCTTGAAGCAAGAATAGGGGAATGGAGAAGTATATAGAATACTAAGGTGATAGTGTTTTGAGGTTCACTACTTGGTAATTTTAGGGACTTGGTCTTGGATCCAAAAATGGCCACAACAAACAATGGTAGAAAGAAATAGAAACAAAATCTAAGACATAATAACTAGATGGACTACTATGATGGATTTTTGGCTAAAAAAAACATGGTCATGGTCTAAGGGTGTCCAAAATGGTTGGGCAAGGTTGTTACTGGTCCAAGGTTATCAAATTGAACAATTTTGCAAAAGGAACTATATTGAAAATATTTATAGAATTTAATCTATGTCAAAAATACTCAAATAGACAACTTAATTCTAAATTCAATTTTAATTTGTTCAAATATTATTTTGGGACAGAGGATATGAAAGTACACATTCTAAGGTTTCCAAATATATTTTATTTACAATTTTTGGATTTGTAGAATTTGAATTATGCCAAAATTCATCAAACAAGCATATTTGAATTTGAACAAATTTAAGATTGTCAAATTTGAATTTGGCCAGTGCCAAAAGTTTCTACATATTGTGCTGATTTCAAAAAGTCCAAGTTTGCTAAATTTGGCTAAGTGGTTGAAAAGATATGATGATTTGAAGTTGCAGGGGCTTTTCTGCAAAATTCACTATTTAATTTCTATTCCGGAAGAAAAACAGAAAATGGGCCGCTATTTGCTGCGCTGGGCGACAGATAACAGCTGGGCCTGGGCTGGCTACGCGTTGCACTGGGCGACGGGTAAGCTATGCGCGCAGCTGACTTGGCGCACACGTGGCGTGCTCCTATTGGTCTATACCGGTTCGCTAAGTGATTCTATCGCGGGCTGTACGATCAAGATCTAACGGCTAATAATGGATCTGGGGAAAAATCTCACCGGCCGGTAGGGTTGGTCGCCGGAAACGGCAGACGGCGGCGTAGTGCTCACGGGATCTTCATGGCGGCGCGGTTCCGGTTAACCTCCGGGCTCAGGGTGATGACGTTGACGCGCTACGGAGCATGACGGAGTGATTGGTGTTGACGGCGTGGACTCCCGCGTCATGGCTTGCCCGCGCGATGCAGATGGAGTTCGTCGTGGCTCCGGTGAGCTTCGGGTGAGCTCGGAGGCGATGATCCCTGCGGTAAAAAAAATTGAGACAACGCTCAGGAGGTGCGCGGGATCACGGGGAATCGACAGAGAGAAAAAATGGGGCGGCTCCACCTCGGGTTTTCGTCGGAATCTTCACCGGACGTCGGAGGAAGCAGCGAGCTCCGGCGAGGGATTTAGAAGGCCTTGGGGCTTGATTAACAGAGGTGGGAGAGGGGAATTGGAGAGGGGATCTAGGGCTATAAGGTGCGGGGTTCCGGGCAATTAATCCCGTGCTTAATCGCGAGAATTCAACGCGGGTTAAAATCGAGCGTTTCTTCGGTGCAGTAACGGAAGGAGGAAGACGATGATGACGTCATGATGACGTCATCAATTTTTTTTTAAATTCTGTTTTTCTTTATTAATTTGTATCTTTTGATTCACAAATCCAAAACACCTCAAATAAATTTCTAAAAACTTGTAAAAATCATATCTTTCTGTTTATAACATTTTTATAAACATTTCAACATGTTTTTATTTTTGAATTTGGAATATTGTATAATTCCCTAATAGTTTCTTAAAGTGGTTTTTAATTTAGAAAATTAACAAATATAAATATTTGTCAAATAAAATTTCAGTAGCTTTATGATGATCAAATATTACTTTCCAAAACCATTTCAAAGTGTTTTCATCTCTTTTATGTTTTGAAAATTATAATTAATTCACTAATAGTACTTAATACCATTTAAAAATAGAAAATAATAAAAATGAGGTTTTTGATTAATTAAAATTTCAGAGACATTAAACATGTCAAATACTATTTTTGAAAGTCATTTCACATTACTTTTATATTTTATAAATTTAAGATTTCAGTGATTTACAAATAGTAACTTAATGCTATTTAATTTGTTCATATCAAACTATTAATATTTGTTGTCCAATAAAATTTTGAATAAAACCATAAGTCATAATATTGTTTTCAAAACCTTTTGTTATGTTATTTTCAAAGCAATGCATTTCATTTTCACCCCTTCATGTTTAAAACTTGGAATAACATTTGCATATCAATATAAATAGTTGTTATTCTCATAAAATAATATTGAGGCATAAAAATTATTAGAGATAATAATTCTTTGGTTTCAAAAGGTATAAAACATTATTCAAAGTAATATTTGATTTTTATAACATGTTATAAAATAAGGTTTTCTAAGAGAAAGCAATCTCTTTGAATAAAGAATATTTATTTTGAATAGGCTTTTAGGGTTTATGGAATATAGGTATAATGGATTTTCATTTCCAAAACAACAACAACAACAACAACAACAACAACAACAACAACAACAACAACAACAACAACAACAACAACAACAACAACAACAACAACAACAACAACAACAACAACAACAACAACAACAACAACAACAACAACAACAACAACAACAACAACAACAACAACAACAACAACAACAACAACAACAACAACAACAACAACAACAACAACAACAACAACAACAACAACAACAACAACAACAACAACAACAACAACAACAACAACAACAACAACAACAACAACAACAACAACAACAACAACAACAACAACAACAACAACAACAACAACAACAACAACAACAACAACAACAACAACAACAACAACAACAACAACAACAACAACAACAACAACAACAACAACAACAACAACAACAACAACAACAACAACAACAACAACAACAACAACAACAACAACAACAACAACAACAACAACAACAACAACAACAACAACAACAACAACAACAACAACAACAACAACAACAACAACAACAACAACAACAACAACAACAACAACAACAACAACAACAACAACAACAACAACAACAACAACAACAACAACAACAACAACAACAACAACAACAACAACAACAACAACAACAACAACAACAACAACAACAACAACAACAACAACAACAACAACAACAACAACAACAACAACAACAACAACAACAACAACAACAACAACAACAACAACAACAACAACAACAACAACAACAACAACAACAACAACAACAACAACAACAACAACAACAACAACAACAACAACAACAACAACAACAACAACAACAACAACAACAACAACAACAACAACAACAACAACAACAACAACAACAACAACAACAACAACAACAACAACAACAACAACAACAACAACAACAACAACAACAACAACAACAACAACAACAACAACAACAACAACAACAACAACAACAACAACAACAACAACAACAACAACAACAACAACAACAACAACAACAACAACAACAACAACAACAACAACAACAACAACAACAACAACAACAACAACAACAACAACAACAACAACAACAACAACAACAACAACAACAACAACAACAACAACAACAACAACAACAACAACAACAACAACAACAACAACAACAACAACAACAACAACAACAACAACAACAACAACAACAACAACAACAACAACAACAACAACAACAACAACAACAACAACAACAACAACAACAACAACAACAACAACAACAACAACAACAACAACAACAACAACAACAACAACAACAACAACAACAACAACAACAACAACAACAACAACAACAACAACAACAACAACAACAACAACAACAACAACAACAACAACAACAACAACAACAACAACAACAACAACAACAACAACAACAACAACAACAACAACAACAACAACAACAACAACAACAACAACAACAACAACAACAACAACAACAACAACAACAACAACAACAACAACAACAACAACAACAACAACAACAACAACAACAACAACAACAACAACAACAACAACAACAACAACAACAACAACAACAACAACAACAACAACAACATGTAGCATCCCAACTTTTAATAAAGATGGAATACATGTGTTAGTGTGCTAGTCCCTGGATCAATTGCTAGCACCACAGTACAAATTGAAATATCATGCAAATGCATCAAATTCTATTACATCGCATGATCCAGTCTTTACAAAATAGCATTACAACTTGCATAGTCTTAGAAGACTAGCAGTAAACAAGGATATACAACGGAAAACATAGTAAACATTGAGCCCATCTTCTTCATGTGCCACAGGCAAAACATGTTGGCGATAGTCTCGAGATCCTAAACGAAATCCTCACTCGTCTTCAGAAACATCTGCAATATGGAATATGCAGCCACAAGGGAGTCAATACAATTTAATGTATTGGCAAGTAACACTATGGTGGATATAAATGGCAAGACTAAATACTACATGCTTATTTGGCTGAGTGGAGTTTAGGTTAAGTTTGCATAAAGCCAGTTTTGTCCTATCTCTTTTGTAAAACAAACTTTTCTTTTTCAGAGGGTGGCAACATTGGATTAAGATCCAAGCACCACAAATACTGTTCACTTGGTCAAATTTTACTTATTGAAATTGATGATGAGATTCTTCCGTCAATCCTTGTCCAGCTGCTCATAGTTGTCCATAACCGGGGACACGGCTAAGATCTTAGTTTCTAACTCTGCAGAGGTTGTGCACTTTCACCCTTTGTCTTCAATTAGCCCAAACATCCTATACACCCGGAGTGCATCATGGAAAGGAGAGAATTGAGACGAGATCTTTCAGAAGAAGAATTCAAACCCACCGGCAAGACCCGTTCCACCTATAATTTTGCTACATCTGCTTGTCAAGCCTGGGCTGAACCCTCACCACTTAATTGATCAAGACAGAGCCCATAATGTCAAAAGGCTGCACGGGAAGCTACTAGATTTAGAGGGACATAGTAATCTCTTTGTTCCTGGGTGGCCATCCGCAAGTGACAACCTCAAGTGGAATAACCCTTAGACAAGGGCCCTGAGGCAACACTCAACATAACCCAGTCTTACCACTTCCACCCAGGTGGTTCATTCATTAGTTATACTTATAATTTTTCCTCAACATCTAGTAAAACAATTTTTGTAGCATGGCTAAGCATCTAAATAAGTACCAAGGCATCAAAATAACAAGGTATAAGGATGGCTACACACTACTAGGATATAGCATAGCATAATATAACTTATTAAAATTTCCTATCATGCATACTACTCAAAATCAACTAATGCATATAGAAAATAATGGGTATTTGATGATGTGTTACTTGCCTTGTTGAAGTTGGTGAAGAATTCACACTCTCTTCACAAAAGATCGTTGCTCTCCGTACAATCTATTCATTGAAAACACAATAACAAAATAAGCAAACATTCTACCAAACAATCATACAAGTGAAGAAACATACAAAGCAACAACCATGGAAAAAGGGATGTAACCAAGTTGGCTAGGACAAGGTCAAGGTTTGAGTTCAATACTTGTTAAGGAAATTCCAAGGGTTTACTTGGGATGGACTAGGTTGAGTTTGATGTGATCTAACTTTATTATAACCATACTTGTCGAGGAAGTTCCAAGAGTTCACTAAGAATAAACATATTGCTTTTTCAACTAAAGTAATACATGCAAGCACTTGGTCATATTCACCTTCAAAAATATTTGAGTGACTATGTTAGTATTTTCCATTGTGGCTAGGGTAGGTCTACTAACTTCATCATCAAAGGGAAAATATTACTAAGTCTTGGGTTTTCCATTTGGGTCAATGGTTGGACAAAATAACTTGTTATTCTTCAACTTGTATGGATTGCTTCTAGACTTCATGTGATTGTCTTCTTGAAGATCATCTTCATGCTTCTATTGTAGTCTTGTTCCTTGGATGGATTCTTCTCTTGGTCTTGATAAATTCTTCATGGCTTTGAATTCACTAATAGGTTTGGGTATGGTATGGGCACAAATACTACTAAGTTAATTTGAAAGAATTTAAGAAGGATAGAAAGAGAGAGGGAGATGCTTTCTTCTGAATTTCTTCACACTTGTACTTCCTTGAGTTTCTTCTAGGTGTGGAGTACAAGTCTTTTCTTCAAAATTTCTTCATTGATCCTCCTTGTATCTCTTCATGTTGCCACCAAGTTGAAAGTGAAGAAACTTCTATTTCTTGAGTCTTGTTTTCCATTTGCTAACTTGATGGATTCTTGAAGCAAGAATAGGGGAATGGAGAAGTATATAGAATACTAAGGTGATAGTGTTTTGAGGTTCACTACTTGGTAATTTTAGGGACTTGGTCTTGGATCCAAAAATGGCCACAACAAACAATGGTAGAAAGAAATAGAAACAAAATCTAAGACATAATAACTAGATGGACTACTATGATGGATTTTTGGCTAAAAAAAACATGGTCATGGTCTAAGGGTGTCCAAAATGGTTGGGCAAGGTTGTTACTGGTCCAAGGTTATCAAATTGAACAATTTTGCAAAAGGAACTATATTGAAAATATTTATAGAATTTAATCTATGTCAAAAATACTCAAATAGACAACTTAATTCTAAATTCAATTTTAATTTGTTCAAATATTATTTTGGGACAGAGGATATGAAAGTACACATTCTAAGGTTTCCAAATATATTTTATTTACAATTTTTGGATTTGTAGAATTTGAATTATGCCAAAATTCATCAAACAAGCATATTTGAATTTGAACAAATTTAAGATTGTCAAATTTGAATTTGGCCAGTGCCAAAAGTTTCTACATATTGTGCTGATTTCAAAAAGTCCAAGTTTGCTAAATTTGGCTAAGTGGTTGAAAAGATATGATGATTTGAAGTTGCAGGGGCTTTTCTGCAAAATTCACTATTTAATTTCTATTCCGGAAGAAAAACAGAAAATGGGCCGCTATTTGCTGCGCTGGGCGACAGATAACAGCTGGGCCTAGGCTGGCTACGCGTTGCACTGGGCGACGGGTAAGCTATGCGCGCAGCTGACTTGGCGCACACGTGGCGTGCTCCTATTGGTCTATACCGGTTCGCTAAGTGATTCTATCGCGGGCTGTACGATCAAGATCTAACGGCTAATAATGGATCTGGGGAAAAATCTCACCGGCCGGTAGGGTTGGTCGCCGGAAACGGCAGACGGCGGCGTAGTGCTCACGGGATCTTCATGGCGGCGCGGTTCCGGTTAACCTCCGGGCTCAGGGTGATGACGTTGACGCGCTACGGAGCATGACGGAGTGATTGGTGTTGACGGCGTGGACTCCCGCGTCATGGCTTGCCCGCGCGATGCAGATGGAGTTCGTCGTGGCTCCGGTGAGCTTCGGGTGAGCTCGGAGGCGATGATCCCTGCGGTAAAAAAAATTGAGACAACGCTCAGGAGGTGCGCGGGATCACGGGGAATCGACAGAGAGAAAAAATGGGGCGGCTCCACCTCGGGTTTTCGTCGGAATCTTCACCGGACGTCGGAGGAAGCAGCGAGCTCCGGCGAGGGATTTAGAAGGCCTTGGGGCTTGATTAACAGAGGTGGGAGAGGGGAATTGGAGAGGGGATCTAGGGCTATAAGGTGCGGGGTTCCGGGCAATTAATCCCGTGCTTAATCGCGAGAATTCAACGCGGGTTAAAATCGAGCGTTTCTTCGGTGCAGTAACGGAAGGAGGAAGACGATGATGACGTCATGATGACGTCATCAATTTTTTTTTAAATTCTGTTTTTCTTTATTAATTTGTATCTTTTGATTCACAAATCCAAAACACCTCAAATAAATTTCTAAAAACTTGTAAAAATCATATCTTTCTGTTTATAACATTTTTATAAACATTTCAACATGTTTTTATTTTTGAATTTGGAATATTGTATAATTCCCTAATAGTTTCTTAAAGTGGTTTTTAATTTAGAAAATTAACAAATATAAATATTTGTCAAATAAAATTTCAGTAGCTTTATGATGATCAAATATTACTTTCCAAAACCATTTCAAAGTGTTTTCATCTCTTTTATGTTTTGAAAATTATAATTAATTCACTAATAGTACTTAATACCATTTAAAAATAGAAAATAATAAAAATGAGGTTTTTGATTAATTAAAATTTCAGAGACATTAAACATGTCAAATACTATTTTTGAAAGTCATTTCACATTACTTTTATATTTTATAAATTTAAGATTTCAGTGATTTACAAATAGTAACTTAATGCTATTTAATTTGTTCATATCAAACTATTAATATTTGTTGTCCAATAAAATTTTGAATAAAACCATAAGTCATAATATTGTTTTCAAAACCTTTTGTTATGTTATTTTCAAAGCAATGCATTTCATTTTCACCCCTTCATGTTTAAAACTTGGAATAACATTTGCATATCAATATAAATAGTTGTTATTCTCATAAAATAATATTGAGGCATAAAAATTATTAGAGATAATAATTCTTTGGTTTCAAAAGGTATAAAACATTATTCAAAGTAATATTTGATTTTTATAACATGTTATAAAATAAGGTTTTCTAAGAGAAAGCAATCTCTTTGAATAAAGAATATTTATTTTGAATAGGCTTTTAGGGTTTATGGAATATAGGTATAATGGATTTTCATTTCCAAAACATTAGAACATGTATTGTTTTCTTTTGTTTCTTGCACTTTATTTGGTTTTTGATGACTTGCATAACATGAAAACAAAAAGTTTCAAATTTTAGTGATTTTTGGACTTTCCAAAAATCAGGGATGTTACACAACAACAACAACAACAACAACAACAACAACAACAACAACAACAACAACAACAACAACAACAACAACAACAACAACAACAACAACAACAACAACAACAACAACAACAACAACAACAACAACAACAACAACAACAACAACAACAACAACAACAACAACAACAACAACAACAACAACAACAACAACAACAACAACAACAACAACAACAACAACAACAACAACAACAACAACAACAACAACAACAACAACAACAACAACAACAACAACAACAACAACAACAACAACAACAACAACAACAACAACAACAACAACAACAACAACAACAACAACAACAACAACAACAACAACAACAACAACAACAACAACAACAACAACAACAACAACAACAACAACAACAACAACAACAACAACAACAACAACAACAACAACAACAACAACAACAACAACAACAACAACAACAACAACAACAACAACAACAACAACAACAACAACAACAACAACAACAACAACAACAACAACAACAACAACAACAACAACAACAACAACAACAACAACAACAACAACAACAACAACAACAACAACAACAACAACAACAACAACAACAACAACAACAACAACAACAACAACAACAACAACAACAACAACAACAACAACAACAACAACAACAACAACAACAACAACAACAACAACAACAACAACAACAACAACAACAACAACAACAACAACAACAACAACAACAACAACAACAACAACAACAACAACAACAACAACAACAACAACAACAACAACAACAACAACAACAACAACAACAACAACAACAACAACAACAACAACAACAACAACAACAACAACAACAACAACAACAACAACAACAACAACAACAACAACAACAACAACAACAACAACAACAACAACAACAACAACAACAACAACAACAACAACAACAACAACAACAACAACAACAACAACAACAACAACAACAACAACAACAACAACAACAACAACAACAACAACAACAACAACAACAACAACAACAACAACAACAACAACAACAACAACAACAACAACAACAACAACAACAACAACAACAACAACAACAACAACAACAACAACAACAACAACAACAACAACAACAACAACAACAACAACAACAACAACAACAACAACAACAACAACAACAACAACAACAACAACAACAACAACAACAACAACAACAACAACAACAACAACAACAACAACAACAACAACAACAACAACAACAACAACAACAACAACAACAACAACAACAACAACAACAACAACAACAACAACAACAACAACAACAACAACAACAACAACAACAACAACAACAACAACAACAACAACAACAACAACAACAACAACAACAACAACAACAACAACAACAACAACAACAACAACAACAACAACAACAACAACAACAACAACAACAACAACAACCTCCGTCAGCCACCGACCTCGCCTCTTGCTGCTACTGCGTCGAGCAGACCGAGGTGAGCAGGGCCACCTCCCTCCTTTCCTCCTGCAATCTCCCGTCTCACCACACCCCCGCACGACTCACACCCCAGTGCACGGCGCAAGCCAGCCCGGCCGTCGATCGCCGCGGATTCCTGCTCGTTTCTGTCAGCCGTCAGGGAGCTTCGCTGTTGTATTTGTTCAGTTAAACGAGCCGTGTAACAATAAACTCCCTGCGAATCTGAACCCAACCAAACGGAGTCGAGCACCGCAGTGGTACTGCGACCGTGCGCGAGAGCAGCGCGTCTCGGGGTCGAATCCCCGCGGCCGCGCAAAGGCCCTTCTTTTTCGCAATTCTTCCGCGACTGACCACTGCCCCCCCCCCCCCCCGTCATACACCCCACGGCCACATCACTTTCTAACCCACGCCACGCTGGCCACGGGTCCCACGGAGCAGTGGCTGTGGGTAATAACAGCACGGTATCAAAACATTGCGGCGCATTTTTCTGAAATTCCAAAATCTTTTAAATAACAGAATTAATACACAAACTTCAAACCTTAATATCTTTCATTCTGTAAATCCAATAAATACAAGTTTTATATGTTTATTGCTCCAAATTTCCTAAACTTTCCAAATATTCAATTTGTGTACTGTTTTGAATTTTCCAAATACATTTAAAATTCAAATTTGAATAATTCAAATGCAATTTCTTAAATTCCATAACTAATTCTTTACTAATCCAATAAATGCAAATAAAATATGTTTTCCACACCATTTCACCTCACCTTTTCAAATATAATTTTTGTTTTCTGTTTTGAATAATTAAAATTGCCTAGACAATTTAAATCTTGTTTAATTCAATTAAAATTGATAAAATCTTAACTTGCTCAAAATAAAATATTTTGAACATGCAAAATATGTTTTCAAACCATCAAAGTGTGAACTTTTCAAATGTGCATTTGAATTTATGATTTGAACAAATAAAATTCAATAATATTCAAACTTGTTCTAAATTCAATTAAAACTTGTTTAATATTGTTTAATTCATAATAAATTCATCCTAATTCCAATTTCAATATTTGGAACATGTAATCCAACTAAAATTTGATGTTCCTTTCAAATATAAATCTTGTTTGCTGTTTTGAATAATTTAAATTGCTGAAAACAACTGTTTCTTAATTATTGCATTTAAAATTGCCAAAATAATAACTTGCTCATTTTAAATCCAATTTCCACAAATGAAATATGTTTTCCATGCAAAATTAAACTCTCTTTCCAAATATAAAATTTGTTTCATGTTTTGAATAATTAAAATTGGTTGAATGATTTAAACCTTGTTTAAATCATTTAATATTGCTAAATTTATAACTTGATCAAATTAAAATTCTTTGGGACATATAAAATATGTTTTCAAACCCTAAAAGTATAAACTTTTGAAATATGAATTTGGTTTAATGTGTTGAACAAATAAAAATTCAAATAAGTTCATGTTTGAATTAAATTCATTTAATTCTTGCTTAAGCTTGTTTAATTCATAAATAATTTATTTGAAATCCTTTTTCAACAAGTGAAACATGCAATCCACCTAAAATTGTGTGTACTTTTCAAATATAAACTTTGTTATTTGTTTTGAACACTTTAACTTGTTGAAAACAACAATTACTTGTGTGACATGTTTTAAGTAACCAAACTTTCCAAACCTAATCAATGATTTCCAAAACTTGTTCCAACCCCTTTTCACTTGCATCTATCATTGTTATTTGTTGTTATTTTGTTGTTATCATCATGCATGCATCATGCTAACAACTCTCACATAATAAGTAATTGTAAATCATTTGTTTCCACTTATTCCAATGGATCTTTTCCATATGCAATCCAATTGCATATGGGTCCAATTAAATTGTGTTATCTTGTCAAGTAGTTTATTCTGATGCATCTATTAACATGACATGCATCATCCCATGTTTGTGCACCTATGCCATGATATTGATTGTTTATCTTTCTGCAATGTTTGTTTGCTTCTTCCCGGATATACGACGACGTTGAGACCGACGATACTTACGACACCCCTTCTAAGGAGTTAGCTCAGTACCAGGCTACTGGGTTTGCAGGCAAGTTATCACTCACATGAACCACTGTGTTCCTTTCAACATTGGTTACCGATACTTTCCGTTGTTCTTTTCTGCTAGCCTTAGTAGTAGTTGTTTCTGTTACGAACCTATCCCATGAATCCTTTAAACCTGAGAATGCCTCATCTCCCTTCCTACAACCCATTGTTTGAGCCAGTGTCTTACTAGCATGCTTAGGTTCTTTTGCTCGAGTCTGTTACCCGTTACTTTCTGTTACTACTCATTTATGTTCTGGGGGCTTGATGTTTAATCAATCAATCATGCTAATGTTACTATTAATAATAAATTTGATGATAAGGCACCGGCAGGAGGCCCTGTGTGGTTTTGAGGCCTGCTAGTGTCGACCCTAATAGGAAAAGGGTCTTGTCTACTGATCCATGATGAGCGCACTAACCGCATGTGGGAAGCGAGTATGGGCGCCCCCCTCAATTTGATTCGATTCGCATCTCGTCCAAATCGCCTCATTTAGTTCGTGTTTTCCATTTGCCGCATGCATGTTTTTGCGAGCCCAGGCCAGGGTGGAACTTTTGTAGTCGGCATATAGGGGGACACGTTCTTAGAGTGCTATGAGGGTCCATTTTCTTCTGGGCTCGATTAGCCGTGCGCCCAAGGTTCTTTGGGCTTGATGCGAAGAAGAGTTGAGTTGTGTTGAGTGCCCCGCTTGGTGGAAGGGCCTTTCCATCTGGCGGGTTATTCATGCGTGTACGGCCAAATTGGTGCAACCCCGGCAGGGATAATCTTCTCGAGAAGCCGTGTTTTCCGCGGTTATGGATTACTTGGTGAAAGTACTGGCTAACAAGTACTCAGGACAACTTAAACCTAATGATTCACAATCTCACACCCCATGATTATCAATTTGACTAGTAATAGGATTATTGTCACAATAACTTGTTTCATCTTAATCCAACTGTGTGAGTTATCCTCGGATTGCTTCTTTGGATAAGGGGCGAGATCCAGGATGGGTTTGTTTGACGTTATCTTTCAGTTGGTTACAATCCTCGATCTTATCTCCTTTCTGTTAGTCGGAAGTGGTAGAATCTCTGTAGTTGGTTAGTTCAGCCAGTTGCAGCATCTTTTATATCCCCTCTCTTCCGTTGAACCCAAGGCATCTGTGCTTGGTGTTGACGGGTTACACTTTGGTGAACTGTGAGTCTTGCTTGCCAGTACGTTTATGTACTGACCCCTTTGGGGCTGTGGTTTCCGCAGACCTACGTTTCCGAGGATCTACATGGTGGCAACTACGTGGAGTATGACTAGACTGCTGACGAGTAGATAGCGGACCCGGGCAGGATCCGAGACTTCGTGGATGGGCTCCGTCTTTTCGTTTCCGGCCTCTTAGGCCTATTTGGTTCTTGTCTGTACTCAGACATGTTGAATGCTTCCGCTGTGATGTAATGATGAATTGTTGGGGCATGTGCCCTCCGAATGATTGTATTTGCTATCTCTGCTCTAATGAGAGCCATTTGCAAGTTATTTCAATCTTTTGTGTCGTAGAGATCTGTTGTGATATCAGTTGTTCAACGCCGTTGACGTACCATGTGTGAATGGTTTGAAGTACGTCGACGGAAGTGCCTTTGATCTCTAGTGGATAGTTTACATCGACGATGGATTAGCAGGGCTTGTGTTGTCGCGCATAAGCGCAGGCCTACCAGGAAGCTGGGACGTGGGAGCAGTTATGCCCCATAATCCAAGCATCTGCTATCCAGTTCGTACGATGAGTATCCCCTAGAAATCAGGGTGCGACACAAGCCAAGCTGATCCAAGCCGTAGATCTAACGACGTGGCACCCATTGCGGCTGCCACGGGTGAAGTGGAAACGAAGTGGCGGGGAACAGTTACTCTGGCACGATCTTTACGAAAAGATCGTGCGTATTTACAGCATGCGGACAGCGAAGAAACCAGACACGACCTATCGTCTCCGGTCAAAAAGCTGACAAGATGGGTCCGCATTCTCTACTCCGTTTTGTCACGTCTCATCGGGAGGAGTCGGAATGAACAAGTGCGCTGTGACGTCACTGCATACCTCACAAAACGTGAAAATTCTTTCGTATAAGCACCCTGACACGAAATCTCTTTCGTATGGGCACATCAAGACACGAAAATTCTTTCGCATAAGCACCCTGACACGAAATCTCTTTCGTATGGGCACATCAAGACGCGAAATTTCTTTCGCATAAGCACCCTGACACGAAATCTCTTTCGTATGAGCACACAAGGGCTCGGAATTTCTTTCGCATGAGCATCTCGACACGAAAATACTTTTGTATGAGCATATCAAGACGCAAAAACCTCTTCCGTATAAAACTTCATAAACACGAAATCTCTTTCGCACAAGAACAAGAAGAAGGAAGACCTATTCACCTGATGTGGTGACCCAGCACACCACTTCATGTGTAGTGCGCAAGTCGATGAGATAATACTCACAGAAGGACTTACCTGTGAATATTGCATCCCTCAGAGTAGTACAACAGAAACATAGCAGGACCAGGCAAGCTATAGGATACAAACTTCATTACAAAATCTTGAAAATCTCATTGATGAATCAAGAAGATCTCCTGCAAATGAAATATCAGAAGAAACAAATGTGAAGCTCCAAGCTGGAGAAGAACTCTAGCTCATAACTAATCTACTACGGCTGATGTCAGCCCTAATCTATGGCTTATAACAACTAACTCCAAGAATGGAATCCACCTACACCTTGATAGCTTCTCCTCCATCAGCGTTGTTGATGACGATGCTTCACGAAAACGACTTCCATCAGGCTTCAACTCTAAGCAGGGGGTCAAATGGGAATGAATGAGTAACGAGCATTACCCATCAAGTTCACGATATATAGTGGGTGATTTGATGCACTAACTATAGCTTTAGACTCGAAAGAGTCATAAGCTAATGCAATGTTTTGTAAATCCTTCTTCAAAAGGTTGCTTTTACTTCTGAAAACTATGCCCGCCAGACCATCACAGGAGCTAGAACTTCATGGAGTTGCCATTCCTATAGCATTCGCAGTTCCTTCCCGGAACAGGGGGTAACATGCCACATCCTTTTACACTCTGCATAGGTGCGTTACTTTACCCATGGACGACCAAGACCTTGTTGCACAACCAGGTGTACATTCCTGTCCACTCCCACTCAGGTGTGGGGCCCGGTTGTTGGTCCAAGCCAAACCGTGCTTCTCCGCACAACGCATGCCCACCCATTTCTGCCAGCAGGTTGAACGCCTAATTCCACCCCTCACGATGGATATCTACGCGCCCCTGGCAAACCATCATAGACCCTAGAGTCTGTGGGAATTAAGGTATCCCACCCATGTCCATGTAGTCTCGCAAGACCTACAGCATACGTCTCTGGCAGCCCGTTGACAGGCGAACGAGAAAAGATCACAGCTGACTTACTTCCCCCATAGAAGACCCATGGTTAACGCGGTATTTACGGCGCACCGAGTTCTGACGGCATCTGTGATTAATTCCTATGTAATACTTTCCCATGCAGATGGAACCTTCCTTTGACCTATTCATCTTACCATGGTCCCATCCGCCCACCAAACAGAACACTACCACTCGGGTAGTCATTCAATTAGTCATATTATTATAAAATAGGATCATGCATTCTTTTGAGAGTAGGTGGTAATACGATAGAGTTTTTGCAATTAGTTTATTATGAAGTACTGCAAAGGATATGAGCAAGTGATGAACTTTCCTAAGATTTAAATAACAATAATAATATATGTCTTCGGGGTTCGAGGGTCATGTAGACAATTCCGACATCTGAAAGATAGCAAAGTAGTCCCGGTAAGGACTACAGAAAACATTGGCAAGATGATACATGCATAGTAATGAGATGCATCATGAATTACCCTGGAAAACACCCCAGCTTACAAGTGTAGGCCACGTTTGATACGATATCTTAATCACACAGGTTTTAGGTGAAATGTTTCATTACTTGTGGTGATGTGGTTATTAGTTCTATTAGACTTACATGTGTTTCACTTTTACTTAGCAAACAATTGTTACCCTATTTAGGTAGAAGTGTTTATTATTGGTTAAATAACAAAACAACAACTTGTGGAATATAACTATTGAAAAGATAACAGACACATTTTATTTTATGTTCAAAAGTGTAGAGCTAATGACATCAAGTTTATTTGAAACTGAGGAACTAATACAACTAACTCTATCATCACACAACTTTTTAGTAACTTGTGATGGTAGGTTTAGTAGGTGTGAAAACATGAGGGTTTTATTAATAAAGAAAATAATGTTCGTGGTAGTTGTTTATGGTTATAAGGAATATTACAGAATTCAATTATACCTTTGGAAACAAGTTAATAAGTTGAACAAATTTTTTCATGTTTGACATATTTGAATTGGAAATGCTTTTCTATTTAATTTTATATATCACTCAATGATTTCTGAAAATATTTGAAAAATTGTTAATTTATTAATTATAAATGATTTAAATGACTAGGAAAAATATTGCACACCTGAAAACTTGGTCAAATGACTTTGAAAACATCATAGATGAGTTGCGTCTGTCATTTGGAGCATTTTGGTATATAACTTGTATTTTTCTGATTTTATGAATTATTTCTTATTTTTCTCAATTTTAAATGATTTAATTTAATTAAAGAAAATATTAATTTTTAAACTTTATCAAATATTTTTTAAAAGTTGATAATCATTTAGATTATATTTTTCTAAACAATTCCATATTTTATTTATATTTTTCTAATTATTAGATTAAAAGTTATTGAATTAATAGGGTTTATTGATTTTCAAACAATATTCAAATTGGCAGGTGGGTCCCACCTGTCATATTCAGATTTAATTCAAAAAATAAAGGAAAAGGGAATATGACGTCATAGTGACGTCATGGCTATGTCAGCACCAGAGAAATCCTTCTCTGAGGAATTCGAATCCGAGGTTGGAGCTCGATTTGGTGAAATTAATCTCTTCTATTCGATAGAGGGGTTCGTGAGGAACCAATTGGTAGCGGCGCCGCTGCCTAGTGGTCACCGGAGTGGCCACGGCAAGCAATGGCGCGGAGGCAAGATTCGGTCTCCGGCGATGGAGCGATTCCGACTGTAATTAAATGAACGGAGGACACCATGAGGTGCATAATTTCACCCGGAGCACGTGGAGATGCTCGATTGAGCCCGAGGTGGTCGGAGTCGACGAGGAAGAGAGAGCAGGCGAGGGGAAGTGAGAGTGAGAGAGGGCATGGCTCTCCTCCTCGGTTCTTATCCACGCTAAGGGCGGCCGTGGTGAGGTGGCAGTGCGGCGTCGGAGGCGGTGGCACGCCTCTGGACTTCTGGCCAGAGGTTGAAGAAAGAATGATTTTAAACATTTTCAAGAAAACACCCTAGAATTAATTCATTTATTACAAAGAGGTCCTTTTCGCTTTAAAACTGAGAATTAAACCTTGTTTTCGGGGTCGTCTTGTAAACATAAAATTTAATAAAAAATATATTTGAATTCCTCATCAAATTTTACATCTCACCATGTTTTATTTTGGTGAATTTGAAGAATATTTGTATTTTTTATTTAGGGTGCTAGATTAAGTGGTTTGTTGTTTTCTCTTCTTTTAATTTAGTTAATGGATTTAAAATTATGCTAAAGCATGTTTAATAAAAGTACACACTCCATCTTGTCGATACCAAGGCGGTGTATCATAATTGGACAATTTTAGGTATAATCCCTTATAGAAAGTAGTTTAGTAAAATTACTTGGTACTAGCTCTATGCACTGTTATGGAAATAACTTAATATGGAATTTTATTCCATGTCACACCACATGATTTCAATGAATGAAAGAAATTGTTTTCTTTTTATAATACTATGTTATTTTCATAGTTAAACTCTTAGCAATCTTGGTTGACATTTAACTTAGAAGAGTGCAAGTCATGTTGATTGTTTTTAGTACTTGACCAGGTGGAAAACATGAGTGGTTTTGAAATCTTATTTGCTTGTTTTCTACATCGGTTCCAATATGGATATTATCTCATGTTTGTTTTGGAACATGTAATCATTTACATATGGGTATATGGATGAATTCTTGTTGTTATCCATTTGTATGATGGGTGAGGAAGATCTGGAAAACAAGGGAATTAGTTTGTTTCCACCTACCTTAGCATATCACAAGACACATGGATGCAATGGTTTGTTATTATTTTCTCTCTTGGTAATTGTTTCCATTAAAGATATAATTATATGTTCCTCATCTCAGATGAGCTTGACAAGGAATAGATATTATAGGTTCTCTAATAATACTTAATGATTCACTGGATAATTTCTTATGTTCCCTTACTGAGGCAGTGTTGCTTCATGTTCTTCTGTTGCTTGGTGTTCTTCTCTCTAGTTGCCACTAGTCATTAAAATACTCCTTTGTCCATTGCAGGTAGGTTCCTCTCTTGGTTTCCAACCTCAACTGTCTCACCATTGTGGTCAAAACATCCAACTACTCCAAGCAAGGATTTTACTTAGATGGTTGTAAAAGAATGTGAGTTAATTTTGTAACATCCAGTTGCCATATGCATACAAGAAGAATTTGTTAACAAGTGGGCCAGACTTGCCTCCAAATTGCTACTCATATACAATTGAATGAGATGTACTAGGTTATATGATCATATGTTTATTTGTGTCAGACACTCAAGTGTTTGAGTATACAAAAGTGATCTGTTAACAAGGTAATTAGTCTTGTTACCAAACTACTTCTATATAGCACTAACATTGGAATATCATACTATTTCAAGAGGTTTAATAAGATCATATAGGCATATAAGAGTTTCCAAGTACTCTTATGATAGATTGGAATAACACTTCTAGAACACTCTAAATAATCTCCTTGAAGAACTTCATGTGGTAGTTCCTCCTGTCTTGTGGTTTCTTCTCTTGCCAAATAACTTGGAGGAGATTGGGAAACAGGATATAATGGTCTAGCCAAAATAACAAGATCTAGATTAAGAGTTAATTCATGCTTTTATTATCCTTCCATACATTTCTTGTTTTGCTTCCCATAAGATAGATACTTGTCTCATACATGATTGGTTTTACTTAGCTTTCAATTCAATTTCTCTAATAGAAGTTATAACTTGTTGTTGTTCTTTAGTTGTATCCATATATACCTTAGTTGTGGATTTGTTTAGTTTGAGTAGAAGTGTGGAATGCTTATGGAATGATGACTTAATAGTAAGTGGATCAAATGGTTCACTGATGTGTTGAGATTTCCTATACTCACTTGTTTAAGATGATTTAAAACAATGAACATGTAAGGCTTATTGGGTTTTTTTTTTGAAACATTTTCTACTGCAGGGGAGTCCCCCACAGCCCTTTATTGCCAACCAAGAGTGTTACAGTTACAGATATGTACAAAAAATACATGGAATAGACTAAGGCAGTCTATCCCAGTCTATCTAAATTAAGGACTTAATCCATAAAGCTAAGTCAGCAGCCACAGAAGCACTCAACCTATGCTTAAGCATAAGGATATCTAACAAGAAGCCTACTTTCCATCCAATAAAGGAATGTCTTTTCGATTTAAAAATGACTCCATTCCTCTGCTTCCAAATATTCCAGCATGCAAGAATCACTATCTCAGTGAAACAAGGTCCTTTGAAAGACTTTTTTGCAAGCGTAAGATTTTGCACAAGTGTGTTATCACTCCAGCTGATTTGCAAATAGTTCCAAATCCGAGAGCTAAAAACACATTGAAAGAATAGATGGATCCAATCCTCATGGCAGTGTGTGCAACAAAGAACATAGTGATCAGTGCCTTCAATCTTCCAATTCCTTCGTTTGATCATATCCTTTGTATTAATCCTATCCTTGAGAATCAACCAAGCAAAGAATTTATGCTTTGACATGCATTTGGATTTCCAGATCCATTTTGCAGGCCCATCAGGAGGCAAATGAGCAAATTGTAGTTGGTAGAATTTACTTGGGGTATAAACCCCTTTATTGAAATTGCATCTCCAACTGTCCTCACTGTCAGTCAACTAAACATTAGCCATAATGACTAGCAGATCAGTATACTCCTGGAAAGCTTCATTTGAGAACGGAAAATGAAAAGCATCCGAGAGATCTGTCATCATTAATAAATCTCTTATTGAGGACAAAGGATCTTTGACAAAGGAGAATAATCTCGGGAATTTTAGTGCCAAAGGTTGTCCTATCCAAGAATCTTTCCAGAAAAGCCCAGTAAATCCATTTCCCATAATGCAAGAAGATAAAGAGCACCAAGTATCAGCTAGGTGCATAACACCTCTCCACCAGAAAGAACCACAGGAAGTCACAGCATGTGGTACTGACTGAAAATAATAGGCATTCTTGACTAAATGGACCCAAGGTATATCCATAGAGTTATAGAATTTTGCCAAGAATTTCAGTAGTAAAGCTCTATTTTGAATCTGAAGATTGATGGTCCCTAAACCTCCTTTGTTTTTGGGCCTGCATACCATATCCCAAGCAGCTAAAGAATTCACTCTCTGCTTATTTTTGTCTTTCCTCCATAAGCATCTCCTCCTTGCTTTATCAATTATGTCAATGACACCTTTAGGTATTACAAGTGTGCACATGTAATAAGAGGGCAAGGAGGATAGAACCGAATTCACAAGAACCAAACTATCCCCATAATAAAGAAATGAGACTGTAGCAGAAAGTCTCCTTTCAATTCTGTCAATTAGTGGTGCAAAATCCTTGATAGTTGGTTTTGTGGTTCCCATGGGCAAGCCTAAGTATGTAAAGGGCATAGAGGCCACAGTACAATCCAGAACAGAAGCCAGATCAACAGTTTCCTGCTGTGAAAGGTTGATCGGTATCATAGAAGACTTGTTATAATTCACTTTTAACCCAGTGATATCAGCATAAAGATTAAGAAAATCTTTAAATACCAACAATTGTGCCGATTCAGCAGGTAATATGACTAAAGTCTCATCAGCATATTGAACAATTGGGAAATCTCATCCTATTGGAATTGGCAACCGGAGTCTTCCCTCTCTTAGGGCCAAATTAACAATACTTTGCAGCAGATCCCCACCCAACACATATAGAATTGGTGACAATGGATCACCCTGCCTGACACCTCTTTTACAAACAAAAGGCTTGCTAGGAACACCATTTAACAGAACCGACGATGATCCAGAGGCTAGAATTTCCTTGACCCATTTTATCACTAAGGGAGGGAATCCCTTAAATCTCAAAATTTGCAGAATAGCAGAGTGCTCAATGGTATCGAAAGCTTTCTCAAAATCAATCTTGAAAATCACCACTTTCTGCTTAGACTGTTTACACTGGTAAATGTATTCAAAACACCAGGCCAAACAATCTTGAATAGTTCTGGATTTGATGAAACCATATTGATTAGCATGGATGCATCCAAAGATTTTATCCTGGAAACGATTAGCCAGAATTTCAGTGATAAATTTCAAACAAGTGTTGGTCAGAGAAATAGGTCTGAAATCATTCACTGTCTCGGGAGAATTAATCTTTGAAATAAGAGTAATGAAAGATCCATTAATACTCTCCAAAGAGATCTTAGCACTTTGAAATTCATTGCATAGTTTGATAAAATCCTCTTTTATTATACTCCAACAGTGTTTGATAAATAGCCCTGTAAAGCCATCAGGGCCAGGCGCACGATCAGGTTTTAGGTGTTTTACAACACCTTCAATCTCCTCAACAGTAAAGGGATTAGCCAGAATCTCTAAACCCTCAATCACAGGCAAGAAAACAGACAAATCATTATCAGTCGTAGGTGGGCAGGAGACACCCATTCTGTTCTTAAAACAGGACCAAAAAGCAGCAGCTTTGTCCATATGATCCACCAGCAAATTCCCGGAAGCATCTGAAATGGATGGAATAGAATTTCGCCTAAACCTCTCAGTGGCTCTGGCATGGAAGTATTTAGTATTTTCTCCAGAAAGCTTAGCCCAGCGAATAGTACATCTTTGCTTCCAGTAATCAGACTGTAAAGCAAGCAAATTTTTGATATGCTTTTTAACAATAAGTCCGAAATTAAATTCAGGAACCCAGGAACAAGATCACTTTACTACTCATTTCAATAAGAATCTTTAGTTGAGATAAATTCCTTCCCCAGTCCTTCAGAGCATATCTAAGATTCTTTAATTTGGCCATGATTTTGGAGGTAATTGACTTGGCCATAACTGGAGTATTCCAAATCTTAGTAACAAGGTCAATGAAACCAGGTTGCTTAACCCAATGATTTTCAAACCGAAAGATCTTTGCCTTTGGAATGTTTGTTCCAATTTTAACAGAGCAAGGCAAGTGATCAGATGTGATTTTTGACATGGGTAGCACCATAGTATTAGGAAAATCCAGTGTCCACTGACATGAAGTAAAAAACCAATCTAGTTGGACTAAAAGAGGATCACTTTGCATATTGGACCAAGTGAAATTTCTACCTTTAACAGGCAATTCCAATAAACCCAGATGGCTGATGACATCATTAAAGATAAACATATCATTAAGGTCAGCCCCTGGTTTATTTCTATTATCCAGTGATCTAATGAAATTAAAATCACCAAGAATCATCCAGTTCTGATGGATAGGAATGGAAAGATTATATAACCAGTTAATAAATTCTTCTCTTTCCACCCCCTTGCAAGGGCCATAAACATTCACCAAATTCCAAGAAACTGAATTGTGAATGGAAGTGAATTTAATGTGAATGGCAGAGCGATGAACTTCTAACAATTCTCCATTGAAAATGGAACTATTCCATAGCACAATTAAACCTCCAGAAGCTCCAACAGAGGGAGAAAAAGCAAATTGATCAAACCTTTTAGGACAGAAAGACCTAATAAAGGAATGTTCAAAATCCTGGCATTTAGTCTCCTGTAAACAAATGACAGAAGCCTGACTTTCCTCAATTTTATTATATACTGCTTCTCTTTTAGATTTATCATTGAGGCCTCTCACATTCCAATCAAAGACGATCCAATCCAAATTCAAATAGGCCGTACTATCCATGGAATAATAAAAAGTAATCAAAGCTGCTGGTAATCATAAAAGACCAGCACAGAAGATAACCAAGTGATAATAACCATATCCATAGTGCAGTACATATGTCATTCATCATAACAAAATGTATCAAAAAGGACAAGCAACAACTCCAGGGACCAAACAGGCCCATAAGATAGAAACAAGGCCCACTAATCATCAGAACTTGAAGAGGTAGTGGGCTTCTTTGGAGCAGCTTCAAGCTTCTCCACAGTTATTTCTGAATCATCAATCTGGAGCATGCTTCCCGCCCTCCGCAGAACAGCAACAGGAGTGAAAGGGGGCACTCCCCCTGGAGAAGCTTGGGGACGAGAAGACTTTGCTTTCTTCCTAGGCTCTGGCTTGTCAGTGGCAGGCAAAACCCGGAAGCCAGCGTTCTTTGAAAGGCTTCTCGTCACTCGACGCTCCTCAAGGACAAGCAGAGCAGTCACCTTCCTAGTCCTCTTCTTGGTAGCAGGCTCAGGAGTGACAGGTTCAGGATCAACAGGACAGGAATCCAGCAACATAGGAACCGATGTAGTAGAGGAGACTGGCAGCTCCAAAGGCAGCAACGACGACAAAAATTCAAATCTCCTGTCAAAAAGGACCCTTGCTTTGTGTTCCAGAAAGTATCTGGACCACTCCACCACAGGATCAGGCAGCAAGACTTGAAGAATCTGAACATCATTGTTCTGGCCTGCAGCAATCTCAGGGAGTGGTGGAACAAAAGGAACAATAGCCAGCTGGTTTTGTTCCACCTGTTGCTGCATCTCCACAAATTGCTCCGGGCCTTCAGCTCGTGCAACATTCATTGAGTCCACGGAGGCACCAGAAAACTGAACGGAGACAGAGTACTGCACCTGTTCAGGTTCCGGGGCCTGATCGACAGCATCATCATGCGCTGCATTTTCCCCCAGCTCCTCATTGTTCCAATCACCCCAGCCTCCCTGCTGTTGCATGGGCTGAACCGGCGGCACCCAAGGCTCAGGAACTGGCACCTCTGGTGCACCAAAAGCTGGATGCGGGTTGCCACCAGGAGGAAGAATATCTTCATCCCCCGGCAGAGCGTCAGCAGCATCATTGTTCAAGATAAAAACAGGGCAGGTCCAGGAGACTACGTGACCACCGTATCTCTGAACCTCCCGAATCACAAGCGAACGGGGGACATCAGCGCCGCCACCGTACGTCACCTTGAGGAGGGTGCGAACAGGGGAAGCATCCTCCCTCCACCAGGTCCGGAGCTTGCCAAACTTATACACAAACTCACGAAGAAATTCATCCGTGCGATAGTCCATGTGCAGATTTAAAATCATAATCCATCCAGTTCTGGTGTAGGTAGTTGCCCTAACATTGTCTCCTTCGTCGTGCCTGACGAAAGACAACATCCTACCATCTGGAAAGATAAAAGGTGGAGAGTGTACCAGGATATCTCTGGCAACCTGGTCCGCCATGCGGTACATCCCAACTCCAACAGCGCTCTCCGAGAAGGAGACAACTTGCAGATGCAGTTCTTGAAAGATATAATCGACGATCTGCTGCAGAATATCATCGAGTTCTTCAACCGGAGGCCGAGGAACAAGCTGAGCAATGGCCCAGGATTCATGGCGACGAGGAGGAGCCGCAGAGGAGGTGATGTAGAGGCGAGCAGGCCGCTCCTCGGCCGCCCAAGGCTCCTCAACATGCATCCTAGCCGGGACGAACCGCGTCGGATGACAAGGGAAGTTCGCCATTGTCGGTGGTGGTTGCGATCCGAGAGGCGATTCCGACGAGGGTTTTCCTGGAACAGTGGCAGGAGCAGGGGATAGAGCTGAGGTAGGGGACTCCTCGGTTCCAATAGTCGACGATTTAACTACCCAGCGCAGAGTTCCATTAATTCCCGGGCAGTTTCTGCAGATATGGCCCGATCGTGAACAAGACCAACACCGAATCCGGCCCGTACACTCCTCCGTTGCATGTTTAGCTGAGAGGCAGTTAGAGCAAGGCCATACCTGGGCCGCCAATTTATCAATTAATCTGTCAAAACCATCATCAACGGGCACAGAGGCCACGGTAGGGGCCACAGGAATAGGATCCGTAGCAGACTTTGCAACATGAAGACCAGGTTCAAACGATCCAAACTTAATTGCAGGCAACTCACGATCAATATCAGAACCAATATTATTAGGAATCGTGAGAGGAGCAGTTGGTGCACGAGTAGCAGAGGTTTTAAGTAAAGGCTTGTATCGTTTAGATTTTACCTTCTTTTTCCTCGTGACAACAGTCCACTCATTTGCCTGATCGTGATTCCACCTTTTTAATTCAGACATCTAATTTGGACCACCGAAACTCCAAAGATGAAAATAACACTTGAAATGAAAGCAAGAGTACCATTTAATCTTCATAATATGAAAGCCAGCCTCCTTAGAAGAGACCTCAAAAGAGAAAACTCGATCATGGAGACAAGTGACATTCAAAGAGCCACAATAACCTCCAATCGCCGCTTCAAGAGCTAATGCAACAGTATTTTCATCAATTTTAAAAGCAGCACGGCCAAAAGATACCACCATTTTGAATGCGCCGTAATTCTTAGTAGCATGAACATCCGATCCGAAAAGTCATCGGACTTCCTTAGCAAGAGCTAGACCTCTAGAAAAATCCAGGTCTAAAACCTTAGCTGCATGAACTAAACCCACCGAAGGATCAATAGGATTCCGATCCAAAAGCGGCACCAGAGAATCCGCATCCAATATAGGAACGATGACATTATCATGATCCAAAAGAGATCCATTACGTGGAACCAGATGATCTTGGACCCTGGCACGATGACAAGCAAATTGGATCTCAGATCCAGGATGAATGCTCTCACGTACCTTGAGAAAACGTTGATCAAGCACAAAGCCCGCTTGATCTACAAGTTGGATCCTCTTGTCCTTCGGATCTAACAGAACAAAACCCACGTAAATGGGATTGAACTTAAGATCCACCTCGGTGGAGAAAATCGCCCTCCAACGCCAACAAGAGCGATCAAAAAGAAACTTTGCCTTGGTCATGATAGGGAAAGGGGTGGACGACAATGCCGGAGTGGCAGATGCCGTAGGGAAGGAGGACGACAGCGCCGGAGTGACGATTGTCGGAAAGGATAGGCTAAAACCCTAGATCTTTCCGGAGTCGCCATGAGCGCCGCCTAGAGAAGGAGTCGCCATTTTTTAACACCAAACAAGTTGAACCTCCGGCTTATTGGGTTTTAATGGCTTATGTCATAGTTGTCATTTGTTTTCTTTGGTGTCATGATTTTATTTTATATTTTTCTCTTTGTTACTTTGTCATTCATAATTCAGATATAGGGATTCGGGATTATTATATGTAATGATCAAGGTTTAACAGTAGTTTAAGAAGATTTATTTCTTCTTTAAGATACTTCTCTTATAGTTGATGAGATATGCACCTATTCGATAAATATGTTAATACAATTATTACTGCATTTCCCAATTGTGGGTTTGAGTTAACACTTGTTTGTATCTATTGTGTTCTATTGAACCTTTGTTATTTACATCTGAAGGTTAACTTAGTAGTTACTAAATAATTTAGAAAGATATGGTGTGGATGGTTGATAACTTAAAGAGTTATTATTTGGGGCATAACATCTATGTCGATGAGATGGTTCAATTATGTATTATTCATTGGTGGAAGTATGATCATAAGATATGTGATTTGGATACTCACCCCTCTTTGGGTTGTAGATACCTAGGGAAATTACCCAAGTCACTTATAGACTTGAGGTTAGGCTTGTTAAGAGTTTGTGTTGGTCATAACCAACTATGGTTTGCCTAATCATGTGGTTTGGTTTCTTAAGATACTTGTTATAAAGATCATTCCAAATGTACTCTTGGCTAGATGAACTAACCTATTTCATCATGTCAAGTGAAACTTTGGTCTCTTTGATTCGTTTAAACTTTCGCGCCAAAATTTCCCGTACTTTTAGATGCATGATTTGCAAATGCACATATTATATTTAGATCCTTATAACCTCCCAAACACTAGGATGTTACACCTGAAGAATCACAAAAACATGTTTAAGGTAAAATCGCGAGTGCGCGGCTCCGCAGCTCTACCACACGATGTATTTACACATCCTTATCCTGGATCGTTCGGCTGACTAGGCACATCCGGATGTCGTATTCCTTCAAGTACGAAGGTAAGACCTAGGGATCTCTCCTATAGGCCTGGAATCGCACTCAAGCTGCGTCCTCCGGTAAATTTTCCGTGTCAACAACACGAAGAAAAATCCTAGCGGACGCGCCGGGTACCCCCTTTAGGTTAAGTTCGGCTCGGTAAGACCTCCACGGCCCAGTCGCAATGATCACCTCACCAGATTTGAGTCGGAGGTCTTGAATTTGCGAAGGCCGGAACCCTTTTTTTGCCCTAGATGCAATTAATTGGCCCTGATCTTTCGGAGAGCCAAGCGAGTGAGCCGCAACCTTCTGCGAAAACAGCCAATACAAGGCACATTTATCACTCGATGCTCGAGTACAGAAGCGCATCGCGCACAGGGTATGCACCCTCCAAATCAGGCGATTGAATGACCAGTCGAAGAAATCAAGAACGAACTTTGAGTACCCACTCGACTGATTCTCAGTCGAATAAACACTCGGGGCTACTGATGTAGGGATGAACCCTGGACCTATAGGGTGAGGCTACTCGGTCTAAGGCCTAAGACCTAATCCCAAAGGAAGGTGCCACCAGGCGATTCTAGAAGGCCCAACTGAAGCCCACCTGCAAAGACTTGCAGGCCAAGAAGGAAAATCATACCGACCTACAGCTAGGGTTTGTAACCCCCTGGGCACGGTTCGGGAACTGGCCACCTATATAAGGCCAGGAGAACCACCAAGGGGGGATCCAATCAACTTTTCACCACCACAAGCCTTGAGCTCGAGACCATACTCTCAACTTAAGCACCCCCATTGTAACCGATCTACCGATAATACAGATCGAAGAGCGGGAGTAAGGGTTTTACCTCTATGAGGGCCCCGAACCTGGGTAAATCGTGCCCCCTGTTAGCCGACGATTGTCACCATCGCCTTTATGTTCTCTTAATCGAAACCCTACCGGATCATCCGAGGGACTGGTTGAGATGACTATTCGACAGTAGCCCCTCTCCGGAGAAACCCTAGCCCCGTTGGGGAAAAGATGGAATTATCGTTCTGACCTCGCTACGTGAGCTGTAAGGGATATCAAAGTGGAACCAATTGCTTGGTTGTGTTAGGTTAGGCCCAAGGAACACCCAAGACAATAATAGAGCCCACCTCTTGGCAAAATTCCCCCCGTTCCGACAGATCCGGGAGTTTCGGGCTCTAAGTAGTTCTGGAACCCGTCAGAGAGAATCTGACGCCGGTGAAGCCTTAACACAGAGAGTGAGGGAATATTTGGCATCCAAGAACTATGCCGCACTCTAACACACATGGTATGTCCTACCATGGGATTTAGTGGCATTTAGACACTCCGGATCCCCTCTCCGGAGAAATCCTAGCCACGCTGGGGAAAAAGACAGAATTGCCGTTCTGACCCCGCTACGTGAGCCGGAAGGGGTTAGCAAAGTGAAAACAATTGCTTGGTTGTGTTAGGTTGATCCCAAATAACCCCCAATATAATGGTAGGGCCCACCTCTTGGCAAGATTCCCATATTTCTCCAGATCCGAGAGTTTCGGGCTCTAAGTAGTCGTGGAACCCGCTAGAGGGAATTCGACGCCGATGAAGCCCTAACATAGAGAGTGAGGTAATCTTCGACATCCAAGACCCATGCCACACTCTAACACACATGGTATGTACTAACATGGGATTTGGAGGCATTCAGTCGCTCCACAGCCCCTCTCCACAGAAACCCTAGCCCCGTTGGGGAAAAAGACGGAAATGCCTGTAACACCCGGGGGATCTTCCCCCAACTAGAATTGTTTGCTTTTCTTTCTCATGGCATTGCATCACATGCATCATTTGCACCTTGTTTGCAAACCAATTCAAAAACAAAACAAAAATTCAAATCAATTTAAAATTTTCAAACAATGCACCTGTGTTTTCAAACTCAAATTGTTTTTCAATAAAAATTGAATTGGAATTAATATTTGCTTGGTTAAATAAATCACCTTTTATTAAAACCCTAAATTGAGTTTCAAATTCAAATTCAAACAACCAATAAATATTTGAAATTTTGAAAAACAAAACTTTGTGCACTTGGGCATTCAATATGCTCAATGCAATAAAATTGTTTTCAAAATATTTATAAAACCCTAAAACCCTTTTCTTTCTCCCTTATCCCTTTGCTACGAAAAAAAATAACAGAAAGAAAAGAAATAAAAAGGAAAACACCAGTGGGGAGGCAGGCCACAAAGGCCCACCTACAACCCACAGAGCAAAGCCCAAACCGCAGCCTACATCTCCTTTCTTCCTCCTTCGTCCGTACAGGACCTGTCGCTGTCCCCTCCCCCACCATGGATCCCCACCTCCACCTGCTCCCCCCCTCTCTCCCTTAAAGCCCCTTTCTCTCCGAACCCTAACCCTTCCCCTCTCCCTCATGCTGCCGCCATCTCCCTCCTTCCCCTCCTCCTATTCCTTCTTCTCTGTTCCATGTTCCCCTTCCCCTGTCTGAACCTCAAAACGACAGCCCAAAAACCTCTCTGAATCCTCCGTCGCCGGCGGGTCCATGATCGTTGCCACGCCGTGCTGACCACGGGAATGGAACCCCCGAGGAGCGGGCTTGCTGCTCGCAGGTTTTGCGGGGTCGGGAACGCCCTAGGGGGGCCACGGCTTCCTCCATCGCCGTCGACCACCACAGCTTCCTCAACGCCGCCGACGCCTTCCTCGCCACCTCTCCGAGCCTCCTATCTCGACTACGCGCGTAGGTGAGCCGTCCGTCCTCCAGGACCCCTTTCCCCCTCCCTTCCCCTGCTTTGTGAAGGCCGCCGTCGAGCGGCACCCCATCCGTGCTGCCAAGCCGTCGTGGTCGCCTGTCGTCCGTCGAGGTACAGTTACTGAACTTGTTCAGTTAACACGCGCACGGTCACCTCATATTCCGTCAGTTCTGTGTGGTATCACAAAGCGCATCGCATCGCAGTGGCTGGGTTCCATCCGCGAAGAGGGAGAGATCCCCGGTTCGATCCCCTTCCGCAGCAAGCCCCCACCTTTTTCCCTTTTATTCCGATCTAGCCATCCGGCCCCATCTGTCAGCGTCCCGGCAGCTGCAGCCCAGTCAACTTCCCCTGGGCCCGCATGTCATCCAGTGTAGCTAGATTTTCCTTCGGTGGGAAAAGTTCCAGGACATTTCCTGTTTTTCAGAAATTCCAGAAAAAGGTGTTATCTTCTATAAATCATATCTTTTAATCTGTTAATCCAAACAACACAAATTTTATATGTTTTCCATCCAAAATTTCATGCTCTTTCCAAATATAACATTTGTTTTCTGTTTTGGATAAATAAAATTAATGCAATTGCTTAATGCTTTAATTAAATCATTTAAATGGTGAAATTCATAACTTGCTCAATTAAAATCCAATTCCAACATGTAAGATATGTTTTCCATCCCATTTTTCATGAACTTTGCAAATATCAACTTTGTTATCTGTTTTAAATAAGTTAATTTGCTGAAAACAACTAATTGTTTATTTAATGCATTTAAAATTGCTAATTTGATAACTTGCTCATTTTAAATCCAAATTCAACAAATGAAATATGTATTCCATCTAAAATTTTGTGTTCTTTCCAAATATAAATTTTGTTATCTGTTTTGAACATTTAAAATTGGTGAAAAAAACAAATGTTTGTTTAAATCATTTAAAATGCCAAAGTTCATAACTTAACAAATAAAATTCCAAACTTGGTAAACAACATATCAAACTGAAGCTATTGTTGTTTTCTTATTGTTTTCATCATCCATGCATCATTCTAATCAACTCTCACATGATGGTTATTTGTAGATCATTTAATTCAACATTAATTCATGGGCTTTTCCATATGCAACCCAAATTGCATATGGGCCCATTTAAATATGTTACCATGTCAACTAGTTTATCTTTGATGCACCCTTTAACTTATCATGCATATAAAATGGGATCATGCTGGATCTTTTGCCGTAGTAGTAATTGTTGCATCCGGTGTTTGTTCTAGTTCGTTGCTTCTTCGCGGATAGGACGCTGAGATGATGTGAGCAACGACAAGTTCTGCTACCTCTACTTGCTGGATTCCAGGAAAGTATACTCACTTGCTACCTATGGCTGCCTTTCATCACTTGTTACCAATTCTTTCCGTTATCTTTATGCTAGCCTTATGATTCGATGCTTGTGTCTCGATCCTATTATATGTTCACCTTGCAACCATGATATAGACTTCCTTCCACTTCCTATTAACTGTTGTTTGTTTACCCTGTTGGCCCTTGTGTCGTAGTTGCATGCTTAGTGTTGTTTGCGCTCAAGTCTTGTTGTCCGTCTTATCAGCTGTTTAGTTTGATAGTTGGGTTTCAATTTAATCAACAACATGTTAATGTTTTGGGTAATAATAATTGTATGATAAGGCATCGGCAGGAGGCCCGGCGTGGTTTTGAGGCCTGCTAGTGTCGACCTTAATTAGGAAAAGGGTCTTGTCCTCCGATCCATGATGAGTGCGCTAACCGCATGTGGGAAGCGAGTATGGGCGCCCCCCGCAACTTTGATTCGATTTGTATCTCGTCCAAATTGCCTCATTTAGTTCGGGTTTTCCATTTGCCGCATGCATATGCAGGTGCGAACCCTTGGCGCCAGGGTGGAACTTTTGTAGTCGGCATTTAGGGAGACACGTTCTTAGAGTGCTATGAGGGTCCCCTTTTCTTCGTGGGGCTTGATTAGCTGTGCGCTCAATTGCACGGGGTTCTTTGGGCTTGATGCGAAGAAGAGTTGGGTTGTGTTGAGTGCCTCGCTTGGTGGAAGTGCATTTCCATCTGGCGGGTCATTCTTACGTGTTCGGCCAAATTGGTGCATCCCTGCAGGGTTAATCTTCTCGAGAAGCCGTGTTGTCCGCGGTTATGGATGACTTGGTGAAAGTGCTGGCTAACAAGTACTCAGACAACTTACACCTAATGATAATAACTTGACTAGTAATATAGATTACCTCCACCATAAAAATGAATGTCACCTTAATCAACAGTGTGAGTTTTCCTTGGGTTGCTTCCTTAGTAGGGGGTAACATTGGATGGGTATTGTTTGGTGAGTAGTTATAGTTGGTTTCTTCCCGCTATCTTATCCCTTTCTTTTAGCCGGATGTTGTAGCGCGTGTAACAGCCCAAGTATGAAAACCTACCATTTAGAATGTTTGATTTCTTGTTATTAAGGTATTGCATCATGTCATCATATTGTTGCATTTGTTTTGCATCTGTTATTCTTTGTTTTCACAAGGAAAATCAAACAATTTCAACTGCTTTGTTTTCATACTTGTTCTGTTACAACTTTTGGAATAAAAATAACAAGTGAAAACAACCAAATTGTTCCATTTTATTTCATGTTGATCACTCCTTAATTTGTTGGGTTTAATCAAACAATTAATTCAATCAATTAATTCAAATCACTTTCAAATTCAAATCAAATGCATCAAACAGAACACTTTTGAACTTATAAACTTTAACAAGCCAATCAACTAATTTAATCACTTTAATCAATAGGGTTCCCCTATTAAAATCCTTGTTTTCAATATTAATCTATTAATTTCTAAATTGCTCAAATTCAAAGCAAATGTGTTTCAAACAGACCCATTTCTGAATTTATAAACATGAACAAGCCACTCAACTAATTTTTAATCAAATTAAATCATGTTGGGTCACCTTTTTAAAGTGTGGGTTTTAATAATCCTTTTAATACTCAAAAACACTCAAATTTGGGTTATTTTCCAAACAGCACCACAAATTCAAATATTTTGGAAATTCAAACTTGTTAATTGGTTGTAATTAACACCAGGAGCACACCCTATTTTTCTATGAATTTTTCCTAACCCTAAAGGCCTTCTTTTATTCCAATTTTGGTTGCAGCAAAAAAAAATAAAGAAACAGAAATAATAAAAGAGAAAACGGCGCGCAGCACCTAAGCTTACCGCGCGGCCCAGCCCAACCTCTTCCTTACCGCGCACCAGCCCAGCGGCCCGATACCGCTTCGACGTCATGTCCATCGTCGTCCCGCGGTACGGCGCCCCATCCGCCGCGCCACGTCGCCACCGTCCCATCCCGACGGCAGATCCGAGCTCCCTACCCCTATTTAGACCCCTAGGGCACGCGCAACCAACCCTAACCTAGCCCTACTCCCTCCTCCCTCGAGAGCGCCATCGATTCCATCGCTCTGCCTCTCTCTCCCATCTCTCTGTCCCTCTCACCACTCGCCGGAGCTCCCTCTGAATCTCTGTCCGCCGCCGCCAATCCACTGCACCACCACCCTCCTAGCCACCGGGAATTGAAGCCCCACTCCTTCCTCTCTCGTTTGCACACCAGAACCAGCCCGTAGGCGCACGGAGCACGCGCCGCCATCCTCGACCTCTACGCTGCAACCCCGCCGCCGAGTTTTTCTCTGAACCTTCGACGAGCTCCGTCGCCTTGCACCTCCTCCTCCCTGTCTAACCGTGGGAACGGACTCATCTCTCGTTCCTCTAGCGGGTGGACACCGCAGAAGCCACGGAGGAGGCCCACGCCGTCGCCGCCGTCTCCCACGACTCCGTCTACTATCTGCACCGAGACTCTGCCTCATCGTCGATCGCCGGTGAGCCACCGTGGCCTCTCTCCCCTCCTACTTCCCTCTCTGCCACGAGCACACGCACGCACACGCATCCGTGCTCCTCTCGCGCGAGCGCATCGAGCCCAGTCGCCACGGCTCGCCGCCGGTAGCTCAACGCTGTCAGGTCGTGGAAGCAATTGATCGTCAGTAAAATTTCAGTTAGCGCGCCTTCTGAAACTCAACCTCGCTGCGAGTCTGTTACTGTCAAACGAACTGAAACCACCGTACTGGCAACGCACCTGTGCTCTCGTTTCCGCGACGCGGGTTCGATTCCTCGCATAAGCGAATAAAAACCCAAACTTTTTTTCCTCCGCGTGGCTGACAGGCAGGGGCCACCAGTCGGTGACCCTGGCTGCCACGCCAGCGCCCAGCACGCCACGCTGGCCGTGGCCCACGCACAGTGGCCGCGGCTAGGGTGCTGTGCGGTAACAAATTGTTTAACCCCTTTTCTGTTATTTCTTAAATCAATTAAAAGGCAGAATTAAACACAAAACTAAACTTTAATAAGTTTTAATCTATAACTCTAAAAAATAAAAGTTATACATGTTTTCTGTTCCAAATTAATAGCTTTATCCAACTATGCCATTTGTTCACTGTTTTGAAAACTCCAAATGCATTTAAAATTCAAATTTGAATAATTCAAATGTAAATTGCAATAATTCATAAATAATTCATACTAATTCCAAATAATGCAAATAAAATATGTTTTTCATACCATTTTGAATGACCTATTCAAATATAAAATTTGTTTCATTGTTTCAATAATTAAAATTGCCTAAATAATTTAATACTTGTTTAATTCATAATTAAATTATCCTAATTCCAATTTCATTATTTGAAACATGTAATCCAACTAAAATTTGATGTACTTTCCAAATATAATTTTGGGTTGCTGTTTTGAATAATTTAAATTGCTGAAAACAACTGTTTCTTAATTATTGCATTTAAAATTGCCAAAATAATAACTTGCTCATTTTAAATCCAATTTCAACAAATGAAATATGTTTTCCATGCAAAATTAAACCACCTTTTCAAATATGAACTTGGTTTAATGTTTTGATCAAATACAATTCAATTAACATCCACACTTGAATTAATTCCAATTTAATTCTTGTTTAACTTGTTTAATTCCTAAATAATTTATTTGAAATCCTTTTTCAACAAGTGAAACATGTATTCCAACTAAAATCTTGTTTTCTTTTTAAATATAAACTTTGTTATTTGTTTTGAACCCTTTAACTTGATGAAAAAAACCAATTATTGGTATAACAACATTAAGTAACCAATCTCCAAACTTAATAATAAATTCCCTAACTTGTTAACTCTCATTCCAATTGCATCTAATCTTGTTTACTTCTTGTTATCATCATGCATGCATCATGTTTAACCACTTACACTTGTTAATCAAATGTAGATCATTGCTTCCACCTTAACCATTTGCATCCATATGCAATTCACATTGCATATGGGTCCAATTAAATTGTGTTATCTTGTCAAGTAGTTTATTTTGATGCATCTATTAACATGACATGCATCATCCCATGTTTGTGCACCTATGCCATTATATTGATTGTTTATCTTTCTGCATTGCTTGTTTGCTTCTTCTCGGATACACGACGACGTTGATACCGACGATACTTACGACACCCCTTCTAAGGAGTTAGCTCAGTACCAGGCTACTGGGTTTGCAGGCAAGTTATCACTCACATGAACCACTGTGTTCCTTTCAACCTCGGTTACCGATACTTTCCGTTGTTCTTTCCTGCTAGCCTTAGTAGTAGTTGTTTCTGTTACGAACCCATCACATGAATCCCTTAACCTTGATATTGCCTCACCTCCACTCCTATCACCCTTTGGTTGAGCCAGTGTCTTACTAGCATGCTTAGGTTGTTTTGCTCGAGTCTGTTACCCGTTACTTTCTGTTACTACTCTATTTTGTTCTGGGGGCTCGATGTTTAATCAATCAATCATGCTAATGTTATTGTTAAATAATAATTTGATGATAAGGCACCGGCAGGAGGCCCTGTGTGGTTTTGAGGCCTGCTAGTGTCGACCCTAATAGGAAAAGGGTCTTGTCTACTGATCCATGATGAGCGCACTAACCGCATGTGGGAAGCGAGTATGGGCGCCCCCCTCAACTTGACCTGATTCGTATCTCGTCCAAATCGCCTCATTTAGTTCGTGTTTTCCATTTGCCGCATGCATGTTTTTGCGAGCCCAGGCCAGGGTGGAACTTTCGTAGTCGGCATATAGGGGGACACGTTCTTAGAGTGCTATGAGGGTCCATTTTCTTCTGGGCTCGATTAGCCGTGCGCCCAAGGTGCTTTGGGCTTGATGCGAAGAATGGTTGGTGGTGTAGAGTACCCCGCTTGGTGGAAGTGCATTTCCATCTGGCGGGTTATTCTTGCGTGTACGGCCAAATTGGTGCAACCCTGCAGGGATAATCTTCTCGAGAAGCCGTGTTTTCCGCGGTTATGGATTACTTGGTGAAAGTACTGGCTAACAAGTACTCAGGACAACTTAAACATAATGATCAAACATGTTACACCCAATGGTTAATAACTTGACTAGTAATAGGTGGATGACACAATAACTTGATTCACCTTTAATACAACTGTGTGAGTTATCCTCGGATTGCTTCTTTGGATAAGGGGCAAGATCCAGGATGGGTTTGTTTGAAGTTATCTTTCAGTTGGTTACAATCCTCGATCTTATCTCCTTTCTGTTAGCCGGCAGTTGTAGTATGTTTCTGTAGTTGGTTAGCGCAGCCAGTTGCAGCATCTTTCATACCCCTTTTCTTCCGTTGAACCCAAGGCATCTGTGCTTGGTGTTGACGGGTTACACTTTGGTGAACTGTGAGTCTTGCTTGCCAGTACGTTTATGTACTGACCCCTTTGGGGTTGTGGTTTCCGCAGACCTACGTTTCGAGGATCTACTACGTGGAGTATGACGAGACTGCGGACGAGTAGATAGCGGACCCGGGCAGGATCCGAGACTTCGTGGATGGGCTCCGTCTGTTTGTTTCCGGCCTCTTAGGCCTATTTGGTTCTTGTCTGTACTCAGACATGTTGAATGCTTCCGCTGTATTGTAATGATGTATTGTTGGGGCTGGTGCCCTCTGAATGATTGTATTTGCTATCTCTGCTCTAATGAGAGCCATTTGCAAGTTATTTCAATCTTTTGTGTCGTAGAGATTTGTTGTGATATCCTTTGTTCAAAGCTGTTGACGTACCATGTGTGATTGGTATGAAGTACGTCGACAGTAGTGCCTTTGATCTCTAGTGGATAGTTTACATCGACGATGGAATAGCAGGGCTTGTGTTGTCGCGCATAAGCGCAGGCCTACCAGGAAGCTGGGACGTGGGAGAAGTTATGCCCCATAATCCAAGCATCTGCTATCCAGTTCGTACGGTGAGTATCCCCTAGAAATCAGGGTGCGACAAATGGTATCAGAGCCTGTCTGCCTGTAGGATCCCTTTTTACTGGTCGCAGTTGAGTCTAGAAACTATTTTGTAACTATATAGGAAAAATGAAACGTGAGAGTAGGAATTCTGTTCTTTTTCTTCTTTCCCCACCCTCCCTCCCTTTTCTGGTAAGGAAGTGCAACGTTGATTTTTCCCTTCTCATCTAAACTTTCAAGTTAGGATTTCACGTGTTTTGGGTTCTTCGTAGTACCTCAGGAGTTTTGTGCTCGTTTTCCCCGTTCATCTGATAAACTCTTATCCAGTTAAAGTGTTGTTTCATACCGGAGCATCACATTCTTTTGTGTCAAAAATATTTCCCACAACATACAACCTAACTCTGGTTCCACTAAGCAATCAACTCACTGTTCACTCATGTTGACTTCCAAGTTCAGTCACAGAAATCAAGTCATAATGGGAGGCCACATATTCCTCGTTTCTCTCATGTTGCTGATTCTGACATTGATGTCATCCTTGGTGTTCCATTGATGTCAATAACTCTGTTCCACCTTTATTACAGATAGTCTATTCTCCAAATGAATCAAATTCTATCCAGCTATACACCCTCGATACAAAAACCTCTCCCTTTACTTGAAAATGTTCCGGTGGTTTGCAAATTCCCTGACGTCTATCCAATGTGCACGATGTGTTTCACGTGACACAGCTCAAGAGGATCTTCCCAAGAAGTTTCCGGACCTTCTCTTTTCTCAGTAGGAATCTCGGGGCGCGATTCCTTCAAGGGGGGGCGTTTTGTAACAGCCCAAGTATGAAAACCTACCATTTAGAATGTTTGATTTCTTGTTATTAAGGTATTGCATCATGTCATCATATTGTTGCATTTGTTTCTTTTGTTTTGCATCTGTTATTCTTTGTTTTCACAAGGAAAATCAAACAATTTCAACTGCTTTGTTTTCATACTTGTTCTGTTACAACTTTTGGAATAAAAATAACAAGTGAAAACAACCAAATTGTTCCATTTTATTTCATGTTGATCACTCCTTAATTTGTTGGGTTTAATCAAACAATTAATTCAATCAATTAATTCAAATCACTTTCAAATTCAAATCAAATGCATCAAACAGAACACTTTTGAACTTATAAACTTTAACAAGCCAATCAACTAATTTAATCACTTTAATCAATAGGGTTCCCCTATTAAAATCCTTGTTTTCAATATTAATCCATTAATTTCTAAATTGCTCAAATTCAAAGCAAATGTGTTTCAAACAGACCCATTTCTGAATTTATAAACATGAACAAGCCACTCAACTAATTTTTAATCAAATTAAATCATGTTGGGTCACCTTTTTAAAGTGTGGGTTTTAATAATCCTTTTAATACTCAAAAACACTCAAATTTGGGTTATTTTCCAAACAGCACCACAAATTCAAATATTTTGGAAATTTAAACTTGTTAATTGGTTGTAATTAACACCAGGAGCACACCCTATTTTTCTATGAATTTTTCCTAACCCTAAAGGCCTTCTTTTCTTCCAATTTTGGTTGCAGCAAAAAAAAATAAAGAAACAGAAATAATAAAAGAGAAAACGGCGCGCAGCACCTAAGCTTACCGCGCGGCCCAGCCCAACCTCTTCCTTACAGCGCACCAGCCCAGCGGCCCGATACCGCTTCGACGTCATGTCCATCGTCGTCCCGCGGTACGGCGCCCCATCCACCGCGCCACGTCGCCACCGTCCCATCCCGACGGCAGATCCGAGCTCCCTACCCCTATTTAGACCCCTAGGGCGCGCGCAACCAACCCTAACCTAGCCCTACTCCCTCCTCCCTCGAGAGCACCGTCGATTCCATCGCTCTGCCTCTCTCTCCCATCTCTCTGTCCCTCTCACCACTCGCCGGAGCTCCCTCTGAATCTCTGTCCGCCGCCGCCAATCCACTGCACCACCACCCTCCTAGCCACCGGGAATTGAAGCCCCACTCCTTCCTCTCTCGTTTGCACACCAGAACCAGCCCGTAGGCGCACGGAGCACGCACCGCCATCCTCGACCTCTCCGCTGCAACCCCGCCGCCGAGTTTTTCTCTGAACCTTCGATGAGCTCCGTCGCCTTGCACCTCCTCCTCCCTGTCTAACCGTGGGAACGGACTCATCTCTCGTTCCTCTAGCGGGTGGACACCGCAGAAGCCACGGAGGAGGCCCACGCCGTCGCCGCCGTCTCCCACGACTCCGTCTACTATCTGCACCGAGACTCTGCCTCGTCGTCGATCGCCGGTGAGCCACCGTGGCCTCTCTCCCCTCCTACTTCCCTCTCTGCCACGAGCACACGCACGCACACGCATCCGTGCTCCTCTCGCGCGAGCGCATCGAGCCCAGTCGCCACGGCTCGCCGCCGGTAGCTCAACGCTGTCAGGTCGTGGAAGCAATTGATCGTCAGTAAAATTTCAGTTAGCGCGTCTTCTGAAACTCAACCTCGCTGCGAGTCTGTTACTGTCAAACGAACTGAAACCACCGTACTGGCAACGCACCTGTGCTCTCGTTTCAGCGACGCGGGTTCGATTCCTCGCATAAGCGAATAAAAACCCAAACTTTTTTTCCTCCGCGTGGCTGACAGGCAGGGGCCACCAGTCGGTGACCCTGGCTGCCACGCTAGCGCCCAGCACGCCACGCTGGCCGTGGCCCACGCACAGTGGCCGCGGCTAGGGTGCTGTGCGGTAACAAATTGTTTAACCCCTTTTCTGTTATTTCTTAAATCAATTAAAAGGCAGAATTAAACACAAAACTAAATCTTTAATAAGTTTTAATCTATAACTCTAAAAAATAAAAGTTATACATGTTTTCTGTTCCAAATTAATAGCTTTATCCAACTATGCCATTTGTTCACTGTTTTGAAAACTCCAAATGCATTTAAAATTCAAATTTGAATAATTCAAATGTAAATTGCAATAATTCATAAATAATTCATACTAATTCCAAATAATGCAAATAAAATATGTTTTTCATACCATTTTGAATGACCTATTCAAATATAAAATTTGTTTCATTGTTTGAATAATTAAAATTGCCTAAATAATTTAATACTTGTTTAATTCATAATTAAATTATCCTAATTCCAATTTCATTATTTGAAACATGTAATCCAACTAAAATTTGATGTACTTTCCAAATATAATTTTGGGTTGCTGTTTTGAATAATTTAAATTGCTGAAAACAACTGTTTCTTAATAATTGCATTTAAAATTGCCAAAATAATAACTTGCTCATTTTAAATCCAATTTCAACAAATGAAATATGTTTTCCATGCAAAATCAAACCACCTTTTCAAACATGAACTTGGTTTAATGTTTTGATCAAATACAATTCAATTAACATCCACACTTGAATTAATTCCAATTTAATTCTTGTTTAACTTGTTTAATTCCTAAATAATTTATTTGAAATCCTTTTTCAACAAGTGAAACATGTATTCCAACTAAAATCTTGTTTTCTTTTTAAATATAAACTTTGTTATTTGTTTTGAACCCTTTAACTTGATGAAAACAACCAATTATTGGTATAACATCATTAAGTAACCAATTTCCAAACTTAATAATAAATTCCCTAACTTGTTAACTCTCATTCCAATTGCATCTAATCTTGTTTACTTCTTGTTATCATCATGCATGCATCATGTTTAACCACTTACACTTGTTAATCAAATGTAGATCATTGCTTCCACCTTAACCATTTGCATCCATATGCAATTCACATTGCATATGGGTCCAATTAAATTGTGTTATCTTGTCAAGTAGTTTATTTTGATGCATCTATTAACATGACATGCATCATCCCATGTTTGTGCACCTATGCCATTATATTGATTGTTTATCTTTCTGCATTGCTTGTTTGCTTCTTCTCGGATACACGACGACGTTGATACCGACGATACTTACGACACCCCTTCTAAGGAGTTAGCTCAGTACCAGGCTACTGGGTTTGCAGGCAAGTTATCACTCACATGAACCACTGTGTTCCTTTCAACCTCGGTTACCGATACTTTCCGTTGTTCTTTCCTGCTAGCCTTAGTAGTAGTTGTTTCTGTTACGAACCCATCACATGAATCCCTTAACCTTGATATTGCCTCACCTCCACTCCTATCACCCTTTGGTTGAGCCAGTGTCTTACTAGCATGCTTAGGTTGTTTTGCTCGAGTCTGTTACCCGTTACTTTCTGTTACTACTCTATTTTGTTCTGGGGGCTCGATGTTTAATCAATAAATCATGCTAATGTTATTGTTAAATAATAATTTGATGATAAGGCACCGGCAGGAGGCCCTGTGTGGTTTTGAGGCCTGCTAGTGTCGACCCTAATAGGAAAAGGGTCTTGTCTACTGATCCATGATGAGCGCACTAACCGCATGTGGGAAGCGAGTATGGGCGCCCCCCTCAACCTGACCTGATTCGCATCTCGTCCAAATCGCCTCATTTAGTTTGTGTTTTCCATTTGTCGCATGCATGTTTTTGCGAGCCCAGGCCAGGGTGGAACTTTCGTAGTCGGCATATAGGGGGACACGTTCTTAGAGTGCTATGAGGGTCCATTTTCTTCTGGGCTCGATTAGCCGTGCGCCCAAGGTGCTTTGGGCTTGATGCGAAGAATGGTTGGTGGTGTAGAGTACCCCGCTTGGTGGAAGTGCATTTCCATCTGGCGGGTTATTCTTGCGTGTATGGCCAAATTGGTGCAACCCTGCAGGGATAATCTTCTCGAGAAGCCGTGTTTTCCACGGTTATGGATTACTTGGTGAAAGTACTGGCTAACAAGTACTCAGGACAACTTAAACATAATGATCAAACATGTTACACCCAATGGTTAATAACTTGACTACTAATAGGTGGATGACACAATAACTTGATTCACCTTTAATACAACTGTGTGAGTTATCCTCGGATTGCTTCTTTGGATAAGGGGCGAGATCCAGGATGGGTTTGTTTGAAGTTATCTTTCCGTTGGTTACAATCCTCGATCTTATCTCCTTTCTGTTAGCCGGCAGTTGTAGTATGTTTCTGTAGTTGGTTAGCGCAGCCAGTTGCAGCATCTTTCATACCCCTTTTCTTCCGTTGAACCCAAGGCATCTGTGCTTGGTGTTGACGGGTTACACTTTGGTGAACTGTGAGTCTTGCTTGCCAGTACGTTTATGTACTGACCCCTTTGGGGCTGTGGTTTCCGCATACCTACGTTTCGAGGATCTACTACGTGGAGTATGACGAGACTGCGGACGAGTAGATAGCGGACCCGGGCAGGATCCGAGACTTCGTGGATGGGCTCCGTCTGTTTGTTTCCGGCCTCTTAGGCCTATTTGGTTCTTGTCTGTACTCAGACATGTTGAATGCTTCCGTTGTATTGTAATGATGTATTGTTGGGGCTGGTGCCCTCTGAATGATTGTATTTGCTATCTCTGCTCTAATGAGAGCCATTTGCAAGTTATTTCAATCTTTTGTGTCGTAGAGATCTGTTGTGATATCCTTTGTTCAAAGCTGTTGACGTACCATGTGTGATTGGTATGAAGTACGTCGACAGTAGTGCCTTTGATCTCTAGTGGATAGTTTACATCGACGATGGAATAGCAGGGCTTGTGTTGTCGCGCATAAGCGCAGGCCTACCAGGAAGCTGGGACGTGGGAGAAGTTATGCCCCATAATCCAAGCATCTGCTATCCAGTTCGTACGGTGAGTATCCCCTAGAAATCAGGGTGCGACAGCGCGTCTCTGCAGTTAGTTAGTGCAGCCCGCTGCCGCTTCTTTGCAATAATCCCTTCCTTTCCGTTGTACCCAAAGTATTTGTATCTTGTGATGATTGGTTACGCTGGTATCTTGTGAGTATGGGTTATCCACTTGCCAGTACTTAATCGTACTGACCCACGAATCCTTTTCGTGGCTGCATATTCCACATTGCAGTCAACAGGTTTGAATTGTGACGACGTTAGCTTGGGAATCCCTCCGGTTTGGCCTGGGCAGGGATTGGACGCCATCGGTTATCTTCAGGACTCTTAGTCCAATTTGTATCTTGTCTGTAGTCGGACGCTATGTTGTTTCTTCCGCTGTTATTTGGATCTTTGTATTGTATCAGTTGTATCCCTGACTCGTTTGAGTCGCCTTGTATATACCTCCTCTGTTGTTGTTGTGGATTATTCGTGAACTGTTGTAATGTTATCACAAGTGGCAACCTGAAATCGGTTATTATGTGGATTTTGGCGGAAATGCTGAAATCTGCATAATGCCCGATCTCGGGGCGTCACAATGCCATTCTGACCCCGCTACGTTCAAGTTAATTCTAAAATTATCCCATGAACTCCCACTCAAAAACAACACCCCTCTTAGTCGTCTTTAGTGATTACACGAACCAAATTCACTACACCGAAACCGATCATCACGTGAGACGGTGTAGTTGCAAAGGCGAACATCAACATGTTCATCATATCATCCATATGACTCATGCTTTAACTTTCGATTACGTGTTCCGAGGCCATGTCTGTACATGCTAGGCTCGCCAAGTAGAATCGTAGTATTGCGTGTGTTTCAAGGCCATGTCTGTACATGCTAGGCTTGAAAACACCCGTTGTATGCGAACGTTGAGTCTATCACACCCGATCATCACGTGGTGTCTCGAAACGATGAACTTTCTTAACGGTGCATACTTAAGGAAGAACACATTATTATCTTGATATTAAGTGAGAGGGATCATCTTATAATGCTATCGTCGCGATCTAAGCAAAATAAGATGCATAAAAGGATAAACATCACATTCATGGATAATGTGATATGATATGGTCCTTCTTGCACTTGATCTCCATCTTGTGCATCATGGCATGATCTCCATCATTCCACCGGTGTGGCACCAAGGTTCGTGGCACCTCCATCTTGATTTTCCATTACAACATATCACATGGATATGATATACAGCATGCAGGCCATAAAAATAAGACAACCATATGGCTCCAGCCGGTATGTCAATAATTTACAAAAGATATCATTTCATACATAACGTTTGTAACATTGACCATGTCACATCACATGCCCTGCAAAAACAAGTTAGACGCCTCTAATTTATTTTTGCATATTTTACGTGGCTTTGGGCTTACGAGGATAGAACCGTTCATACCTACGTACAAGAACCACAACGTTGATAAAACATATTTTTAACAACCCTTCGTAGATTAGATCTTAACTATAGTAGGAGAAACCGACATCCGCAAGCCACTTATGCAATACAAGTTGCATGTCAGTTGTGGAACAAGTCTCATGTACGTGGACATGTAAAGTTAGTCCGGGCCGCTTCATCCCACTATGCCACTAAGATCAAAAAAATACTCAAAGAGGCAAAAACATGATTATCAACGCCCACATACTCCTATGTGTTCTACCCGTACAATTCATCTACGCATAGATCCGGCTCTGATACCACTGAAGGGTACGTTGCATAGAAAACAAAAAAAATTCCTACGCGTGATAAACCCGAATGGCCAAGTTCTAATCTATGATATGAAAGGCAACGGGGAGAAAGAGAGTCTTGAGATAAGATACCCTCTAAGACTCAAAGTGGTATGAGATAAAATATCGTTGTTGGCGTAGTCGTACTCACGCCGATCCAGAGCGAGAAGAAGTGCACCGCAATCCGGCGGTGCCTCCGTAATCGGTCACACGTTCAGCTCGATGAAGACTTTTGTTCCCTCGATCCAGCGGGTTGCGGAAGTAGAGGATCCCCCGGAATTCTAGCAGCACGACGGCGTGGTGGTGATGAAGAATCCCACGGTCAGGGCTTCGCCATGCCGGAGACCATGGAATGGAGCAGCGGGTGGAAGGGAAAAGAAGTGGGCAAGTGTGTGAAGAAGAGGGAGCCCTCACCCTCCTTTTATAGGGGAGGAGATGGCAGCCCAAAGGGGGGGTGCGGTCAACCATGGGTGCCCCCACCCCTTCCTCTCTTCATGTGAGTGGAAGCCCCACTCACACCCACTCAAAATTCCTTAATTTCCCACTTAGAAAATCCAAAGTTTTTTCTTTAATAAATAAATAAAACAGTTTTATTTCTTTATTTATATTGGATAATTCCATTAACAAACATTTGCATGCAGCACCTCGAACCATTTTTTAATTCTATTAACAACCATTCGACGAAAAACCCCTTGAACTATTTCAATTTTCCCCGAAACAATTTCGGAGCTGCCCAAAATATTCTTCGGTATTTCGTATCCTCTCTAATGCTTCATCGAACCTTAAGTGTGTCACCCTATGGTTCGCGAATATTACAAACATGATCGAGACTCCTTTTCGATCAATAATCAACAGCGGGGTCTAGAGATCCGTGATGACTCATATATATTCAACGATGACTCTCGTGATCGTGTGAACCTTTCAACGTCGTAACGATTTCCCTTTCTCTCGAGATATATTACTTGTCCGAGATCCGATCATCGGTATCCACCATACCTTGTTCGATCTCGTTATCCGACAAGTACTCTTTTCTCGTTCCCGTGATATAACATCCTTGTGATCATATCACTTGCTTGCAAGCGGTATCGATGTGATATCACCGAGAGGGCCCTGAGTATATCTATCTGTCATATTGGATGGACAAATCGCATTCTTGATCCATGAGCTTCAACTAACACTTTCCGAATATCTAATGCCACCTTTATAGTCACCCTGTTACGGTGTGACGTTTGATGTCATCAAAGTATTCTTTCGGTATTAGTGATTAACATGATCTCATGGTCTAAGGAACCATGTTACTCCGAATGTAAGACATAACAACAAAACTAAATGACTTGATCGAATTGTTATACTTAGTTAGGGTTTAAGTTCATCATGTCATTCTCCTAATGACATGACCCCGTTATTAACAACATCCAATGTCTATGATCAGGAAACCTTGATCATCTGTTAATCAACGAGCTAGTTAAAAGAGAGGCTTTACTAGGAACGTTGGTTTGTCTATTAATCACACATGTATTAATGTTTCTGGTTAATACAATTCTAGCATGAGAAATAAACATCTATCATAAACAAGGAATAACATAATAAACACTTTATTATTGCCTCTCGGGCATATTCCCTTCAGGTGAAGCCTTAACACAGAGAGTGAGGTCATCATCAAAGACCCATGACACACTATAACACATATGGTATGTCCTACCATGGGATTTGGTGGCATTCAGACGCTCTGGAGCCCCTCTCCGAAGAAACCCTAGCCCCATTGGGGAAAAAGACAGAACTGCCGTTCTGGCCTCGCTACGTGAGCCGGAAGGGGTTAGAAAAGTGAAATCAATTGCTTGGTTGTTTTAGGTTAGGCCCAAGTAACACCCAAGATAATGGTAGGGCCCACCTCTTAGCAATATTCCCCCCGTTCCGTCTGATCCGGGAGTTTTGGGCTCTAAGTAGTCCTGGAACCCGCCAGAGAGAATCTGTTGCCGGTGAAGCCCTAACACAGAGAGTGAGGGAATCTTTGGCATACAATACACATGCCACACTCTAACACACATGGTATGGCATATCGTCTGTTGTGGTGGCATTCATATGCTCCGGAGCCCCTCTTCGGAGAAATCCTAACCCCGCTGGGGAAAAAGACGGAACTGCCGTTCTCGTCTCTCTACGTACATCAGCCGGAAGGGGGTAGCAAAGTGAAACAAATTTCTTGGTTGTGTTAGGTTAGGACCAAGGAACACCCAAGACAATGGTAGGGCCCACCTCTTGGCAAGATACCCCTCGTTCCATCATATCCGGGAGTTTCGGGCTCTAAGTAGTGTTGGAGCCCGCCCAAGAGAATCCAACGATTGTGAACCCCTAACACAGAGAGTGAGGGAATATTTGGCATACAAGACACCTGACACACTCTAACAAACATGGTATGGCATACCATGTGTTGTGGTGGCATTTAGACACTCCGTAGCCCCTCTCCTGAGAAACCCTAGCCCCTTGGGGGAAAAGACGAAACTATCGTTCTGGCCCCTCTACGTGAGCCGGAAGGGGGTAGCAAAGTGGAACCAATTTCTTGGTTGTGTCAGGTTGAAGAGATTGTTTGCTTAAAGGAAAACATCGGAGAACATGCAGTGGCACGCGTTAAAGAGGAATCCTGAAAAGGACGTATTGACTCATCCGAATGATGGTGCAGCGTGGCAGGCTTTCAACGATGACTTCAAAACATTTGCGAGCGATCCTAGAAACGTAAGGCTCGGCATTGCCTCTGATGGCTTGAATACCTATTTTAACCATGACCACAAGCTACAGCATGTGGCCTGTGTTTGCCGTGTCGTACAACCATTCAGCAGAGGAGTTCAGTGATCCATCATACTACATGCTTTGCTTGCTAATCCTTGGCAAAACAAGTCCTGGAAAGGAATTTGGTCTTTTCATTCAGCTGTTGCTTGAAGATTTGCAAGACCTTTGGAAGAGTGTGCGGACTTATGATTCATTTTCTAGAGAAATGTTTGATCTTCATGTTGTCGTACTCTGGTGCATACACGACTACCCAGCTTGTAGCACTATGTCTGGGCGTGCCACTCAAGGCTATGATGCATGCCTGCATTGTGACAAAGATCCTCTATCATTGTCCATAACCAACAAGTTGTGCTACATTGGACACCATCATTTCCTCCCCATGACCACTACTAGCGGAGTAAGATAGACATTAAAGGCCCCTATTTCGTCAAGAACGAGCGGCTAGAATCATTTACTGATAAAGAGTTAGAAGCTGAGCTGGAGAAGGTTAGACATCAAAAACAAGGAATTGGTCCCAGAGCATCAGTAAGAAGAGGAAGCATGGAGAACCTACACCGATCTGCAAGCGTAGGGTTGGTTGGTGGGACTTGGAGTACTGGCCAAAGTTGAAACTTCAGCATAATCTCGAAGTGATGCACATCGAAAAGAACATCTTAGGTAGCATCCTTGGCACCGTCCTTGAACTGGAAGGGAAGAATAAGGAGACCGTCAATGCCAGGAAGGATCTTCATACCCTCAATATTAGAAAAAATTTGCAGCTGGATCCACCAAAATCGGTACCGGACCTAGACCCGAAGAAATGTAAATATGTAATGAGATATGGAAACTATACCGTACAAAAAGATGAGAAGACACATCTATGCCAGTTTCTATTTGACTGTACATATCCAGATGGTTTTTGTTCCAACATGTCCAAGTGTGTCAACATACAAACACGCAAGATCTTGGGACTTAAAACCCATGACTGCCACATCCAGTTGCAGAGAACATTACCTGCTGGGCTACGAGGATTATTGAATGACGATATCTATCGGGCGATTGGTGACCTAGGAAAAGTTTTCAAGGAATTGTGCAGCAAAAGGTTGGAAAGAAGTGTTCTGCTCCGGCTGAAAGATGAAATCCCAGTAATCTTGTGCAGCCTTGAAAACATCTTTCCGCCGGCGTTTTTTGATGTTATGGTCCACCTGGCTATGCATTTACCTGACGACACTTTGCTCCGAGGCCCTGTTAACTATGGGTGGATGTATCCAATCGAGAGGATGTTGTATACTTTGAAGAGATATATGAGGAACATGGAACATCCATAAGGTTCAGTTGCAGAGGCGTACATTGCCTCCGAGTGCTTGACATTTGCCTCTAGATACTTGAAAGAAGATATTGAGATAAGGTACAACCGGCGACGGATATATGAGGTTAAACAAAAAGTTGAACGAGAAGCATCATCTTGTGATGTGTTTGGCCATGGTGCGTGTTTAGTTGGAGCATATACTGCGATCAATCATGATAGCACCGAGACCCTGTCAATAGAGCTTCATAGAATGGCTTGGTATGTCCTAAACAATTGCAGCAAGGTTACAAGCTATATCCAGTATGTTCTCTCTTCCCTACGTCTGAATTTTATGTTACCCTACACATTGTAGCTATTTGTCACAATTACACTCTATGGTTTGCAGAAAGTCTAGGACAAAGCTGGAGGAAGAAGGGACGCCCGATGTCGGAGTTAGGGTTGAGCAGGATTTTCCAAGATGGTTCAATGAGCGTGCAAGTTTCCTTTTGCATTTCTCTCTGACCTTTTGCATTTCATTGCATAATTTTGTCCATATTGTTTTTCTTTTTTTCTGTGGTACACAGATGATGAACAAGGCACGGGAAAGACCAGAAGTTCATGATGATGAGTTTTTCGCATTGGCACTTGGACCATGCTATGTGTTGTTGGGAACCGCAAGAGGAGGGTGTGATGAGCACATCGGTAGAAGTTTTCCCCTTAGTTAAGAACCAGGATTATCAATCCAGTAGGAGAAAGAGAATCTTCGGAAGGTTGATGCCACTAACGGTGGTGCTGGCGCTTCACCGGTGTCAGAAACAACGTGGAACCGGCACACAACACAACCAAAATTATTTGCCCCAACGGTACAGTGAGGTTGTCAATCTCACAGGTCTTGCTGAAAACAAAGAATAGACGTATAGTGTGGAAAACAGTGTATGCTTGCAGTAAGTAAAGAAAGCAGAATTTTTTAAAAAAAAGTAAAGAAAGCAGGAAAATGTTGTGGTTTGTTTAACACTGTGTAAAATGGACCGGGGTTCATAGTTTCACTAGTGCTGTCTCTCCATAAAAGATAGGATGCTGGGTGAACAAATTACAGCTGAGCAATTAACAAATAGAGGTTGCACCGTAGTGCACAATATAACATGAAGATTACTATGGTATTTTGTGCGGGCATTACAACAAGATACATAGACCGACATCCATATGCATCTATGACTAATAATCCACCCTCATGTTATCATCCGAACCCCCTTAGGTACTAAGTTGCAAGCAACAGATAATCACATTAAACAAAGTGTGTAATGTAAGCAATGATTATGCATGCAGGCACTCTCACCGATGTTTTCTCCCTAATGGCAACAGAACATCCCCCCCCTTCACGTTTCTGTCACTCGAGCAAGGAAACAAGGAGGCATGAACCCACTATCAAGCATAAATACTCCCTCTTGGAGTCACTAGCAACTACTTGGCCAGAGCAACCACTAGCAACGGAAAGCATGCAAGATCACAAATAACATATGCAATAAAGACTATAATCAACTTGGCATAAGGTCAATATTCGTCAGATCCCAGCAAACACAACATATAGAATTACATAAGATCAATCTCGATCATGATAAGCATCTCACGAGATCTAAACATGGAGGCATATGAGGAGGAGACAACCATGTAGCTACAACTATGAACCTGTAGTCCAGGGATGAACTACTCACGCATCACTCCGGAGGCAGGCATGGTGATGTAGAAGCCTCCGGTGATGATTTCCTCTCCGCCAGGGTGCCGGAAAACAGCTCCAGAACCCTCCTGATCTAGGGTTGACGGTGAAAGTGGCTGCAGAACTTTTTTGGGGATTTTGATCAGGTGCTTAGGGTTTTCCATCTGGGGGCTTAAATAGGCGAAAGGGCAAAGGCGGTGGAGCTCCAGGGCCCCACACCCATAGTTGGCACGGCCAGGGGGACCCACGCCAGCCCATGGTGTGGCCCCCCTATTGCCCTTCTTCGACTCCTCTTCAGTGTTCTGGATGCTTCCAAGGAAAAAGGAACTTTGGGCTTTGTGGGGTCCAATTCCGAGAATGTTTGCAGAACAACTTTTCTGAAACCAAAAACTGCAGAAAACAGGGAACTGGCACTTGGCATCTTGTTAATAGGTTAGTCCCGGAAAACGTATAAAAATGCTATAAATAAGGGAGAAAACATGTAGCAATTGGCATAATATCATCAAAAATTATAGATACGTTGGAGACGTATCAGCCCACACAGCAAAGTGAAAACATATTCAATTTGTCATGTGAACTTAGTTCCGTTTGTCACCGCTGAGCGTGAAAAATACAAGAAAACGCAAAACAGTGGAGTCATGGCTGTTGGAGATTCCAGTGGGGACGCAAGAGATTTGTATGGTGTCCTCAAGGAAATCAAAGAGCTGACTTATATCTCTACCGAGAAACATAAACGGATAGTTGTTCTGTTTGGTTGTGACTGGTATTGTCTTGAAGGAGGCAAGGGCAGGTCTAAACTAGAAAAGTATGATAAATTGTTTAGGAGCATCAACATTTCCAATTTGTGGTATGAGGATGATAAGTATATCTTGTCAACCCAGGAACAGAAAGTGTTTTATGTGCCAGACGGTTTAGGGGGAGAAGACTGGCGGATAGTCCAAAAATTTGAGCATAGGCGGACCTTTGATGTGTCCGAACATGATAAGGACAAAGATGAGGAGGAGAGGTCTAGTATTCTAGCACATCAAGATGTCGAAGCCTCTGACAATGAGGATGATCTTGCTGACCCGATATCCCATCCTCCGCCTCTGGCTACTCTGGAACGCACTGACATGGCTCCCCGCATCCTCTCAGCAGATGAGATTTGGGCTTATATCAAAGATCGGAAAAAAAGTGTCTGTGCAGCATAAGGAAGGTAAAGTACAAGATAGTGTCAAAGAAGTAGAAGATGGCGACGATGAATTAGAAGTCAGTGACGATGAAGTAGATAACACATATGCGGAGTATGACAGTGAACCGGGTGCACTGCCCGTAGATGATAGCGATGCAGACTAGTGTTGCATGCTTGTGTGCAATCTTGTGTCGAACTGATTTTGCATGCTTTGTGTGCATGCTTTTGTTCAACTGATGCGCATGCCTGTTTGCATGTTGTGTGTTGAACTATTGTGCATGCCTGCTTGCATGATTGTGTTGAACTGATGTGCATGCGTGTGTGCATGCTCATGTTGAACTAAAGTGCATTCTTGCATTTTCTTTGAATTTTGTTTGTTTGTGTTTGTGTGTGTATGTGTGATTTTCAGTTATTTGTCTCGTATATGTCAAAACCATAGCATTAAACATAGAATACATACAACTGCTCATAAAATTGATCGCGAACATGATATTACCCAAGTGCTACCATTACCCAATTATCTTCCGTACATTGCTAATATGTCATTACTCAACTGCTAGACATCATCATGCCAAGACACATTGCAAATAAAATTGAAAAAACCCAAATCATCAATAGATTGTGGCCAGAATCTTGAATATTGGCTTCATGAGCAGGTTTTCCAGCAGCTTCATCAGCAACTTCTCTGTGTACCCTTTGCCGCAACACCTAATCTAGCTTCTTCCTCAGTAGATGTATCTCTTCCTGCGATATGCTATTCTCGTCCATCTCTCTAAACACTGCATTACGCAGTTGAAGAACCACTTGTTCCTATCCATTCCGGGTCATGCCATGAGAACTTTCTACAACCATAACGAATGCCAGACTTCTGCCACCAGAATAAGACAAAATTTAACCAAAATCAAAATCTTGCAACCAAACCGACACTAAAGTATGAATCTTTACCAAGCGTCTTTGGCATGTCAGGAATCTCCGGCCTGGATTATGGTCGGTCCAAGAAATCCACATGGACATCTTCAAACCGCGCTCACATTTTGTTTCATCGAAGTGGTCCAAGAGCGTTGCAGTGTATGGGACCGGTTTGCGGCGGCGAGGAGGAAACCCCCCTTCGTGCGACGAGCACGAACTCTCGCCTCTAGCGGCCATGCTTTCCCTGTGCGCCATGTGAGAAAGGGGAGACAGTGAAGAACCCTAGAATCGCCAAGGGAGAAAGAGGAGAGAGGGAATTTTAGTTGCGCGCCTTCGTCAGCGGCAGCGGTGTGGTAACAGCGGAGGATTTACGACATCGGCGACGGAGGATTGACGGCAGTGGCTTTGCTATGGTCAGGTTGAGTTATTTAATTGGTACGTTCAGCTATGTCAACGGCTAAATTGGGTCCCACAGTATCAACGGCTACAACGGTGCACACGGCCTGAAGCGTGGGGCCAGGCACCAAGGGCGTGGTCGTTGCCGCTCAAATCAGCTAAACATGGCAGGATGTGTGGTCCGACAAAAATTCGCGACGTTCTACGTAACCAAGCCAGTTTCGTCGAAGGAAACTGGGCTCTTAGTGGGCTACTAGCTGGAGATAAAAATACGCGACGTAAAACTACCAAAAAGTCGCGGAAAACCAGTCTGCGGCGCACCAAACCAAAATTTCGAGAGCAAACTCCACTTTTCAACCATCCGCGACGGAAACACGTAATGTTATCAAAACCTTGCTCAAAACATCCCTGATCGCACGGAATTTGGTAGTGTGAGTCAAGAGGGGTGAAATAGGGGAGCGAAATAGGAGTGCGGTCAGCGCAATATCTCCCTCCACCATTTCATGTGCGCGCACGGTCGCGTTCCATCTCCAAGGTTGCACGAGGAGCTCGACTGCATAATTCCCCATTTTGCAGGTGGGTAGGGTGGCTATGAAGAGACGGCCGATTCGGACATCTTATCGGGTCTGGTTCAGAATCTTTAAGAATCATGCGCATGCAAATACCAAATACACGGGCTGGCTCAGCCAACCAAACAGGTGATTTATGCGGGTCCAACTGTTGAGCTCTCCATGGGCAACTAAAGAGGCCTCTAGGGCGCGTTTGGTAGCCTCTAGCCCGCCAGGCTAGGCCCTGGCGGTGCGAGGCCGGCCACCCATTTGGTTCCGTGCAGGCGAAAATATGGCCCGCACAAACCTCAAAGCACCTCCGGGCCAAACCCTCTAGGAACGGCCGATTCGGCCATTTCCGTGGAGCCAGGCCGGGGCGAGCGCAGCGTGGCCATTTTCTTCTGAGCGGTTGCATGCGTGCAGAAGCGCAGGAGACGCGAATAACTCCCCACACTCTCTCTCTCTCCACTGTTGTCACCGCCCACTCCTCTCTCACACGTCACATCGATGCTTCGTTCTCACCGGCCCCGGGAGAAAACCCTCCGCCATGTTCGCCGCTGCTCCTCCTCCTCCAACACCACCGGGCCACGACCCGTGCCTGAAGAACTACGTCCACCTGGCCTCTGCGGCGACCACGCGAGACGTTGCGGAATACGAGATGGCGCAGAAGAAGAGCACGTCGGCGCAAATCGACACTGCCAAACTCCCCCATCTCGATCGGGCATCGCCGATCTCCCATCGACCTTACGCGGCCGCGATTGACGCACGGAGGAGGGAGGCGGCGGCAGAGCGCCATTAGGTGGCTGCGCTCATGGCGACCGGCCGCGCATTTGCGCCGGCACGTTACCCTACCCCGCCACTGTTGCACCCGCCGGGCTTCGGCCCTGTGCTGGCGCCCTCCGACGGTGGATACGTATCCACTGCCAGGATATGCAGCGGCCGGCGCTGGATCTTCGAGGCCGCCTTTAAGATCGCGCCTGCACCCGCTGGGCTTTGGCCCGGCGTCTGTGCACCTTCCTCCGGTGGATATGTATCCATTGGCGGGGTATGCAGCAACCGGCGGTGGCGGTTTCTCTTCTCCTCCGTCCGAATCTGCAAGGTCTCATGCGCCCGATGAAGATGCCCCCCAGGCCGCATGCTCCTTCCTCATTCAGCCTTTAAATCCATGGTACGTACCCCTGGAGTGAACTAGTAGATAGTGTTTTCTAGTACCGTATGAACTAGTAGATAGTGTTTTCTACCACATAGATCTAGCAATGCTGATTGGGCATTGCTCAATTGAGAAATGCTCAATTCAACATTGCTCAAATGCTCAACGTCCCCAACTGGGAAATGGTGAATTGGGGGCATGCTGAAATGTTGAATCCCCAATTCCATCATCGACATGATTGTCTTGTTGTAATGCTAAAATACTGAAATGCTTATAGTGTTGGATTGGATCATCATATTCCTCATAGTGGTACTGCTCATAGAGTTGTATTGGATCATCATACTGCTCATAGTGGTACTGCTCATAGTGTTGTATTGGACCATCACACTGCTCATGATTGTCAATGTGTTGTTTTGCATCATCAATTCATCGTGGTACGACTCATAGTGTTGTATTGGATCATCATACTTCTCATGATTGTCAATGTGTTGTTTTGCATCATCAATTCATCATGGTACTCCTCATAGTGTTGTATTGGATCATCATACCGCTCGTGATTGTCAATGTGTTGTTTTGCATCATCAATTCATCATGATGGTCATAGTGTTGTATTGGATCATCATATTACTTCTGTTGTGCCATGATCGATGTGTTTGTGTTGTTTTGAACGATCATACTGCTTCTGTTTTGTTGCATGATCATAGTGGTTGTCTTGTTTGCAATCATCGATGTGTTTGTGTTGTTTTGCATCATAGTAATGCTTGTTCAGTTTTACATCATCTTGTTGCATCATCAACTTGACAGTTTCAATTTTGAAAAACATGGGAGGAGCTCTGCAAGCTCCAGGGCAATGGGATGGAAGACCAGGTGTGGCACAACAAATTCTACAAGCGCACCAAGCCTCTTCTCCCGGAGTTGGCCATGGCGATGAAGGAGAAGGATATGCAGAATGCCAAGAAGCAAGCTCCATTAGGGCGTAAACCGCGTCTTGGAAAGGAGGAACATGAGCCGGTGACGAAGCGCTTCAGCGTGGAGGTCACCGAGTGGGAGTTCAAGGCCTTGATCGTCCCGAAGGCGATCATCCACCTCCTCGTTGAGAAGTTCAAGCCGAAGAAGCATAAGAACATGCACGAGAAGAAGGGTGAGAGCAAGCCAAACCTCTGCATTGCCCTTCATACCACCAAATGTTGCCCGTTCTACATGCAGCTGCGGTGGTTTGATGGGCACCTCGTCATCTTCCAGGGCTGGGAGGAGTTTGCCCGGAGTATCAATCTTGGGTTGGGCGATCTCATCTTCCTGGAGTTTGACGGTTATGGCTTCAAGGTCTTGCTCTGCAAGCAGGCGAACTCCACCCAGCATGTTTTCTTCTGCGACGTCCACCGGCGCTACTGATGATGATGATGACCTGATAAACTTGTTGACGTATGGTTGTAGGGGCAGTATATTGGATACCCCTACTGCTTTTGGTGCCAGGGGTGTGTACCCCTGGCTTAACTACTAACCAGGTGCAGGGATTGCACCTGATGAACTCCTTAATGCTACTTGTTCTTTTGTGCTAGGGGTGTGTACCCATGGCGTAAGTACCTTTATGCTACCTGTTAATTACCTAGTATGTTATTAGTTCTGCTCTGATTGTGTGTTTGTTGTTGCTGTTACTCTTGCTTCTATGTTTGTTCTTGTTCTTTTCCCGTGTGCTAGTAACCTCACCCAATTTGAAAGTGGTGAGTGGATTTGCTGTTAGTGCATCAGAGAACGGAATCAAACACCGTGTACTCGTTGCTAAACGCCCAAAAATGGAGGCTGCAGCCTACCAAACGCACTGTCACTTTCGACCATGTTCTCTGGTGCAGGCTACCAAACAACTCACACAACACAAACGCGTACCATCTGAGCGTGGCCAAGCCCCCTACAGCTACCAAACGCACCCCTGGTGATTTTCTGGTTTGCCGCTTGACCCTGTCTTTGTGTCTCTTTTATTAATTTTGAAATTCACCAAATATATTAAGAAAGTCAGCAAGCAGCCTCGTTATAAACCTTCCAGACCCCTTAGGTACCCTGGTAAGGAAAAGAGTGCGTACGAAACTTGCTGCTGCGAGAACAAATGTCAACCGGGATTACAATCCTTCCTGATACATGCATCAAGGAAGGTAGGGATGTAGTTCAACCAAAGGCATCTCTCCCTATTAGAGCTACAATGTTTAGCACACAGATGTGCCAACTCATTCACTATCCTAGGAACATAATTCAGACTGAGGGATTCGAAGTTCCCAGCTAGCTCCTTCACTTCTAGCATAATTGATGCCTCCATTGATCTCTCAAAGTTAGAAGAGTCCCAATATTGCACTATTTGTTGTGAGTCAGTTTCAATGTCCACATTACGCAATCCCCGATCCATAGCTAAACGGATACCATATCTAACAGCGTATGCTTCCATGACTTGTGCATTAGCTATTGTTTCGTACAAGATTGCTTGAGCATAGATATGTTTTCCATCGTGATCCCTTACGCCTACACCGGTGCCACCTTGGCGTAGGAGATCAGAGAAAGAGGCATCAACATTAATTTTTTATCTGCCAGGACTTGGAGGCCGCCACCTCGCATCTATGGGATAAGGGACCGACTTCTACATATTGCTTGTCACCATTAGATCATTAGCCACGTCACAACCCACTTACCAACTGCATAAGGGTCCCGGTTGACTCTTCGTGTCTCCTGGCATTCCGCTCTGACCAAATAGCCCAAGCACCACATAAGATGATGCAACAATCCTTATTAGTAACCTTTCCCCTTCCATCATATCCATTGCCCAAGTATGTGGGTACAGCTCCGGTATTTTCATGATAGCTTTAATCTCTCTCCAAAAACTCTTTGCCCAAGTGCATTTAAATGAGGCATGGAAAACAATTTATGTAGTACCACATTCATCACAGAACCCTACCTTCTCAATATGGCATTGGCGAAGAATGTCTTTTGTTGGAACAAATCTATTAATTACTCGCCACCAGAAATTCCGAACCTTCAGAGGGATTGCTAGGCGCCATAGTTTCTTCCAGACGGGATCTGCCTTTGTTGACATACCAACAGTTTGGATCCATCATGGTGCAATAAGGTTTTGTATGCAAACCGAACAGAGAAAAAACCTAGCTTCTCCGGCTTCCACGACCACATGTCTTCCATAAACATACCTACCGGAATTCTAAGAACCGCTTCCACATCTGAGTGAGTAAAGTTAACCCTCCACTTTCTCTTCAATCCATTCATTAGTATTAGGGTATAACAGTTGTTGTACCATAGTAATATTGCTTGCCTCCTCTTTTCTCGTCGGCTTTTTATTTTGATTATCCGGAATCCAGGGGTCTTCCTGAAGGGGAACGTAGCATAGAAAACAAAAATTTTCCTACACGAGAGATACCCGAAAGGCCAAGATCTAATCTAGGAGACGAAGTGCAACGGGCAACAAGAGGGTTAAGGAGAACACATACCCTCGAAGACTCAAAGTGGTACGAGATCAAATCTCGTTGTTGGCGTAGTCGTACTCACACCGATCCCGATAGCGAGAAGATGGCACCGCAATCCGGCGGTGCATCCGTGATCGGTCACACGTACGGTTGATGACGACCTCCGTTCCCTCGTTCCAGCGGGGCGCGGAAGTAGAGGATCCCTCGGAACTCCAGCAGCACGACGGCGTGGTGTGGTGGAGAAAAACATTGCTCAGGGCTTCGCCAAGCGCACGAACAAGTGGTGGAGCAGCGGCAGGAGGGAGGAAGAGATGACACAAGTGTGTGTAGTGGGAGAGGGAGCTCTCACCCCTCCTTTTATAGGAGGGGATGGCAGCCACGAATTTTTGGCTGCCTCCACCTCTCCCTCATCATGTGAGTGGAGTCTCCACTCAACCCACTCATTCTTCCATGAATTCCCACTCAAAATCCCAAGGGTTTTCTTTAATAAATAAATAAAACAATTTTATTTCTTTATTTTAATATTTGTTAATTCCATTAACAAACATTAACATATAACCCCTTGAGTTAGTTGTTAAATCTATTAACAACCATTTGATAAGAATCCCCTTGAACTATTTCAAAATTACTCGAAACAATTTCGGTGACTATTTCAATATTCCCCGAAACAATTTCGGTGCTGTCCAAACTTTTCTCCGATATTCCGTATCCTCTCAAATGCGTCATCGAACCTTAAGTGTGTCACCCTACGGTTCGCGAATAAGATAGACATGATCGAGACTCCTCTCCGATCAATAATCAACAGCGGGATCTGGAGATCCGTGATGACTCCTATATATTCAACGATGACTCTCGTGATCGTGTGAACCAACAACGCCGTGAACTATTCCCTTTGTCTCGCGATATTTTACTTGTCCGAGATTCGATCATTGGTATCAACCATACCTTGTTCAATCTCGTTACCGACAAGTACTCTTTTCTCGTTCCCGTGATATAACATCCTTTGTGATCATATCACGTGCTTGCAAGCGGTTTCGATGTGATATCACCGAGAGGGCCTAGAGTATATCTCTCCGTCATTTGGATGGACAAATCCCACTCTTGATCCATGATCCTCAACTAATACTTTACGAATACTTAACGACACCTTTATAGTCACCCTGTTACGGTGTGACGTTTGATGCCATCAAAGCACTCTTCCGGTATCAGTGATTGACATGATCTCATGGTCTAAGGAATAAGTTACTTTGTATGTTTGATATAACAATGTAAAATAAATGACTTGATCGCATTGCTATATTATCTTTGGGTATATGTTCATCACATCATTCTTCTAATGACATGACCCCGTTATTAATAACATCCAATGTTCATGATCAGGAAACCTTGATCATCTATTAATCAACGAGCTAGTTAAAAGAGAGGCTTTACTAGGAACCATTGTTTGTTTATTAAGCACACATGTATCAACGTTTCCGGTTAATACAATTCTAGCATGAGAAATAAACATTCATCATAAACAAGGAATAAGATAATAACCATTTTATTATTGCCTCTCGGGCATATTCCCTTCAGTCTCCCACTTGCACTAGAGTCAATAATCTAGTCTGTAAGCACTTTAACACATATGGCGTACCAGTGTTATTACCATGCTTCGCATGCGGAAAACATCATAAAAAAGATCTAAACTGTTCAGGTCCTATTGTATTTGCATGTTCTTTGCGTCTACACGCATCACTCATTCTCTAATGAGATGGCTTTGTATATATATAGTCAATTCGTGAAAACTTAATTCCTCAGCTTAAACTGATGTCACTAACATTGTGAAAATGTAGCTTCATAGTGTTAGCATTCTTGGAAACTCACCAAGTTCCGGTGATACCTTAATTCCTCAGCTTAAACTGATGTTACTAACATTGTGAAAATGTAGCTTCATAGTTTCAGCATTCTTGGAAATTCACCAAGTTCAATAAAGAACTCCTTGACACAAAATACGCTTATAATTAGTTGTCAACACAACGATATACTTTAGCCTTTGTTGTAGTATCTGTCACAATATTTTAATTTTGAAACTCTTTCAAATCCAGCATGGAACTTTCTTCCATCCTATTGTGCTACCCTTCATCACATATTTTAATTGAGATAAAATTACTTGAATAAATGACAAGACTATTAGTGTAACATATTACAACTATTATTTTGTCATTACTATATAGGAAAACATATCCTTAGCATTTCTAAAATGACACAAGGATCTCTCCCACTGTTGTCTAATCATCATATGAATTATCCTACTATAACATTTTATAGCATAGGACTCATCTGGTTGTGTACATAGCATGGAAACATGACTTAGAAATCTCAATTTCAATGATGCTCATCATGTGTCAAAACACATGAATCTTGCTCAATTATTTTCCATGTGACAAGAACTCCTTCTTATCAATTGTATATTTACTTACTTCAATATTTCATCTATGTAATTTGGCTTCAATCATATCAGGCGCTTCAATCCATCTTTTATAGATATCGATGCCCAATATCTTCTAAGCCTTTCATCAATATGAAATCTTAACCGTGTTAATTTAAAATACATATTTTCCAATCAACCATATGTCATCTACATAAAGTATTGGAAATATGTCATAACGCTCCCACTTAATTTCTTGTAACTCTACAAGCATCTTTATCATTCATGATGGAATCAAACTCTTTTGATAACTTCATTAAGGTAAAGATTTCAACTTCGTTATGCTCACTTCAACCATTGAAGTGCGCATGCCTTTCTAGCAACCTTTTGAATTTTACAAAACTCTCAGACTATGTCAAGTACACATCCTTGAACAAACTTCCTCGAGAGGAGAATTGGTTTTGTTATTCAACATCCATATCATAATATGTAACTTTGCTAGAACTATCTGCAAAGACTAAGCATCACTACGGAAGATCAAAATCTTGTAGTAGTGAACTCTTTGAACTTCGTCGAAAACAACTTTTCGATAAGTATCCATGTCTTTGTCGTTATATGGACCCTTTTGCTATCGTTAGGCATCATTCCTATTGAAAGGACTACCAAGTCACATACTTGATATTCATACAAGGATACTATGGCGGATATAATGACTCATAGTCAATTTTACGAAGTCAGTGCCCATCATTTGCTTCCTTTATAAGGTCCAGGTCCTTTGTTGTCAAAACAACACTTTATACTTAAACCACAAGTTGTTCAAAGTACAAAGTTTTTGGACTTTTCTGCTACAGTTCGCAAACTCATTTGAAGTATCTACAACATTTGTAGTGTCTTCTACTTAGTCAAAATAGTAAACCCCGGAACAACTTCCAGTGCTGCGCTACTCTTGACATGATAACGGAGATTCTGTAATCTTGTTGAGTTTGTACCGTGCTCCCACTCACTTGTTTCGCAAGAACTACTTTCTCGAGAAATCAACCCTTTCTGACAAACAACATTTGTCTTTTGGTTCGGTGATAGGATAAATACCCAATGTTTTATTTGGGATAACCTTATAAACATATATTTATCCTATTTTGGTTGTAAACATTTTACACATGCTATGCATACCAAAACTTAAGAAAAATGACAATTCAGGTCATTACCCAAACCATATCTTATATGTTGTCAATTTCAACGGATCATGATGGTGCTCTTTTCAGTGTAAAAGCGGTTGTCTTTAATGTATAAACTACAAACATATAATGGCAATTTTATTAATCTTACCATGTCAAACAGGGTTTGATTTTGTCTTTTGAATACTCCAATCTAATGTGGGGTATTCGAGAAGTATAAGTTGTAGAACAATTTTGCAACTTCTCAGATGTTTTGCTAAACTTGTAACTCAAACTTTATCCTTTATGATCCAATCATAAAAACTTGATTATCTTGTTACATTGATTTTAACTTCATATTAACAACCTTTTGAACCAATTCAAAATGTCAAACTCTGTTCCCTTTAAATAGATATACTCACATATCTACTTAAATCATCGACAGAATTTTATGAAGGAAAAATTAATCCACCATACATGACTACACATAATGGACTATATACATCAATATGTATAATCTCCACTAAATTAGTCGTCCATTCTACTTTGGCCTAAGAACGGAATTCTAGTCATCTTTTGGAAGAGGTCTCACAAGCGTCAATAAAATGACTCCGGAAGTCCATCAATATGGAGTTCCTTTATGTTTTCCTTTCCGATATGAACTAAAATGGTGGTGTCACAATTTAAGTGAAACTCTTCAACGTCTTGCAACGTTTAGCATTTAGTCTTATAGATGTTTACTTTACCAACATGATTTATATTAACATATCCATCAATTATGGAATATGATCATAGTTTGAACAATCTCATTTGTTCTCACAAAAGACTAGAACAAAATAACAAATTATTAAGTTCTTCAAATAAATCTTGACTGGTTGGTTCGATACGACAATGAACACAATAACACTTTATTTATGTTCTTGTCATAATCGATTCCACATCTATTACTAGTTCCTTTTAGGCCCTTGTATTTCTTTCATTGCGTTGCTTTGTATGACAACTCATACCAACCAATGTGGTATCAAAATACCAAAAATACTTTGTTAACTAGTAATACATCTATATCTTGTATATCAAGTATATACTCCTGAGCTGGACTTTTCCAGTTATCTTCTTTTCTGCCATATATCTATTTGTAATTCTATTTTCAATATTCCCTTTCCTTTATAGAAGAATCATTCAACATCAAACAATGCTAGTCTTACTAGCTCATTTTCTTTGGCGTGTTAGTCATATACTATCACCCATTGAGTCATACTTTGAGTTTGATTGTTCTACTAATATCACCATATTAACAGCATTCTTCTAGATTCCACTCTTAGCATTTTCCAAGTAAGGTAAACTACTTTACCCATACTTCTAATCCATCCCATCATAACAATTTTATGATTAAGCTATTATAGATCGAAGGAAGGAATTTAGAGGATAATTTTTAGCATCCAATTTCTTGGAATATTCAAACGCCTAGCGTCTTCAATCATTGCATATATTCAGATAATATAAGCAAACATTGTCACGCTAAATTATACTCAGTCATGTTGCCACAAATAAGTTTCTAGATATCAATATATCTTTCACTTGATTGTTTCTGAAAACAACTCTTTTCAGTCCCTAAATCACCTTGATCAACAAAACATTCTTTTGAAGATAAAGTAATACGGAAGCAACCATGACTCTGGATTCTAAGTAGGAATTATTTGCTCTCTAGATTAATCAATCATTAACCACATGGAGCTAGGTAGGAAATACCAAAAATTTACAATAGGACTCAATTTTAAATTTCACTAATACGGTACCAATCTTAAATGGTATTTACCAGATCATAACAGTTATATCTCAATTAACAATCTAAGTGTAAGATAGTTATGAGGATGCCAATGACTACTACAAGTTGTGCAAATTCACTTTGATTTGTTGTTCATGATAAATAAGTTCAAGTTAATTCAAATTAAGCCATGAACTCCCACTCAAAAACAACATCCCTCTTAGTCGTCTTTAGTGATTACACGAACCAAATTCACTACACCAAAACCGATCATCACGTGAGATGATGTAGCTTCAAAGGCGAACATTGACATGTTCATCATATCATCCATATGACTCATGCTTTACCTTTCGGTTACGTGTTCCGAGGCCATGTCTGTACATGCTAGGCTCGCCAAGTAGAACCGTAGTATTGCGTGTGTTTCAAGGCCATGTCTGTACATGCTAGGCTTGAAAACACCCGTTGTATGCGAACGTTGAGTCTATCACACCCGATCATCACGTGGTGTCTCGAAACGACGAACTTTCTTAACGGTGCATACTTAAGGAAGAACACATTATTATCTTGATATTAAGTGAGAGGGATCATCTTATAATGCTACCATCGTTATCTAAGCAACACAAGATGCATAAAAAGGATTAACATCACAAACATCACATGAATGGATAACGTGGTATGATATGGTCCTTCTTGCACTTGATCTCCATCATGTGCATTATGGTATGATCTCAATCATTCCACCGGCGTGGTACCAAGTACCACGGTACCCCAAACTTGATTGTCCATCAATAAGAAGACAACCATATGGATACCTTCCGGTATATCAATAATTTACAAAATAGATCATCTCATAATCAAATTTGTAATATTGACCATATCAATTCACATGCCCAGCAAAAACTAGTTAGACGCTTCTAATTTATTTTTGCATATTTTACGTGGCTTAGGGCTTTCGAGGATAGAACCGTTCATACCTACGAACATCAACCACAACGTTGATAAACACATTTTTAACAACCCTTCATAGATTAGATCTTAACTATAGTAGGAGAAACAGACACCCGCAAGCCACTTATGCAATACAAGTTGCATGTCAGTTGTGGAACAAGTCTCATGTACGTGGACATGTAAGGTTAGTCCGGGCCGCTTCATCCCACTATGCCACTAAGATCATAAAATAGTCAAGGAGGTAATAACATGATCATCAACGCCCACATACACCTATGTGTTCTACCCGTACAAAACATCTACGCATAGATCCGGCTCTGATACCACTGAAGGGGAACGTAGCATAGAAAACAAAAATTTTCCTACACGAGAGATACCCGAAAGGCCAAGATCTAATCTAGGAGACGAAGTGCAACGGGCAACAAGAGGGTTAAGGAGAACACATACCCTCGAAGACTCAAAGTGGTACGAGATCAAATCTCGTTGTTGGCGTAGTCGTACTCACACCGATCCCGATAGCGAGAAGATGGCACCGCAATCCGGCGGTGCATCCGTGATCGGTCACACGTACGGTTGATGACGACCTCCGTTCCCTCGTTCCAGCGGGGCGCGGAAGTAGAGGATCCCTCGGAACTCCAGCAGCACGACGGCGTGGTGTGGTGGAGAAAAACATTGCTCAGGGCTTCGCCAAGCGCACGAACAAGTGGTGGAGCAGCGGCAGGAGGGAGGAAGAGATGACACAAGTGTGTGTAGTGGGAGAGGGAGCTCTCACCCCTCCTTTTATAGGAGGGGATGGCAGCCACGAATTTTTGGCTGCCTCCACCTCTCCCTCATCATGTGAGTGGAGTCTCCACTCAACCCACTCATTCTTCCATGAATTCCCACTCAAAATCCCAAGGGTTTTCTTTAATAAATAAATAAAACAATTTTATTTCTTTATTTTAATATTTGTTAATTCCATTAACAAACATTAACATATAACCCCTTGAGTTAGTTGTTAAATCTATTAACAACCATTTGATAAGAATCCCCTTGAACTATTTCAAAATTACTCGAAACAATTTCGGTGACTATTTCAATATTCCCCGAAACAATTTCGGTGTTGTCCAAACTTTTCTCCGATATTCCGTATCCTCTCAAATGCGTCATCGAACCTTAAGTGTGTCACCCTACGGTTCGCGAATAAGATAGACATGATCGAGACTCCTCTCCGATCAATAATCAACAGCGGGATCTGGAGATCCGTGATGACTCCTATATATTCAACGATGACTCTCGTGATCGTGTGAACCAACAACGCCGTGAACTATTCCCTTTGTCTCGCGATATTTTACTTGTCCGAGATTCGATCATTGGTATCAACCATACCTTGTTCAATCTCGTTACCGACAAGTACTCTTTTCTCGTTCCCGTGATATAACATCCTTTGTGATCATATCACGTGCTTGCAAGCGGTTTCGATGTGATATCACCGAGAGGGCCCAGAGTATATCTCTCCGTCATTTGGATGGACAAATCTCACTCTTGATCCATGATCCTCAACTAATACTTTACGAATACTTAACGACACCTTTATAGTCACCCTGTTACGGTGTGACGTTTGATGCCATCAAAGCACTCTTCCGGTATCAGTGATTGACATGATCTCATGATCTAAGGAATAAGTTACTTTGTATGTTTGATATAACAATGTAAACTAAATGACTTGATCGCATTGCTATATTATCTTTGGGTATATGTTCATCACATCATTCTTCTAATGACATGACCCCGTTATTAATAACATCCAATGTTCATGATCAGGAAACCTTGATCATCTATTAATCAACGAGCTAGTTAAAAGAGAGGCTTTACTAGGAACCATTGTTTGTTTATTAAGCACACATGTATCAACGTTTCCGGTTAATACAATTCTAGCATGAGAAATAAACATTCATCATAAACAAGGAATAAGATAATAACCATTTTATTATTGCCTCTCGGGCATATTCCCTTCACTTCCCAGGCATTGATAGTAGTTCCATCACCAACCCTTTCGATAAGTCCCAACTTTAGAGCTTCTCTCCTGGAGAACTTCATTCCAAGTATGAGATGAACCCCTTCTTCTAGTAGCTGACATAAAGTCACTATTGTGATAGTACTTTCCTTTGAGAACTCTAGCACACAGTGAATTGGAATTTGTGACGAGTCTCCAACCTTGCTTTGCAAGCATAGCTTGGTTGAAAAGCTCCAAATCTCTAAACCCCATACCTCCTTCACATTTTGGTGTTGCCACTTCTCTCCATTTACGCTAATGCATTTTCCTCTTCTTATCATCTCCACCCCACCAAAATCAAGCAATAACACTTGTAATTTTCTTGTATAATTTCTTAGAAAGTCTAAAACAACTCATAGAATAAGTTGGTATTGCTTGACAAATAGATTTAATCCAAACTTCTCTTCCTGCGTTGTTCAAGTGTTGATGGACGCATCCATTGACTAGCCTTTTAATTTTGGTCAGAATACTTTCAAATTGTGCATCAGTAGATCTTCCCAGGGCAGTCGGAAGTCCCAAATATTTCTCCACTAATGCTTCATTAGATATGTCCACCGCCACTTGTACGTCAAGTTTCTTCTCCGCTGAACAATTAGCACTAAAGAAAAATCCGATTTATCTTTGTTGACCAACTGTCCCAAACCAGAATTGTACCTCTCCAAAACCTCATTAATCCATTGTGCTCCTTCCAAGTTAGCTTGTGTGAATACTATACAATCGTTTGCGAATAGTAAGTGAGATATCCATGGGGCATTGATTCCCACTCTCACGCCTCGAGCTAAGTATCATGTACCAAAGCGTTTAAGCAAACACGTTAGACCTTCTAAGGACATAAGAAATAAGTAAGGGCTAATAGGGACCCCTTGTCTAATGCCTCGAGAGGGCTTACAAATATCCGAGAGGACACCGTTTATTTGAACTAAAAAAGAGGCTGATTCCACACATGCCATGACCCTTTGAATCCGAACGTTCGCAAAACCCAATTTCTCCATGATTTTCCTTAAGTAAGACCATTCCACGCGATCATAGGCTTTTTCCATATCAAGCTTTATTGCGCAGTCTGCAGTATTACCTTTTTCCGCTTCAAATAGTGAATACACTCATAAGCTGTAAGAACATTGTCTGTTATTAATCTTCCTCGGACAAATGCACTTTGTGCATCAGAAATAATGACCTCCAAAATTGGTCTAAGCCGTAATGCAAGGACCTTCGATGCTATCTTGTAGAGTACGCTACAAACTGAGATTGGTCTGAGTAAGACTCCTTGGATTCTTCACTTTAGGTATAAGTACCAGCACGGTCTCATTAACCTCCGGTGGCATTATACCTGTATCAAAAAAATGTTTAATTGCATTGCATATTGACTGTTTAAGAACATTCCAGGGTCTGATGTAGAAACCCACAGTAAACCCGCTTGGACTTGGGGATTTATTCGGGTGCATCATATAGAGCCTTTTCAATCTCCAAATCTGAAATAGGCTTACAAAGCTCCTCATTCATCAAATCATCCACTCTTTGATCAACAAATTCCGTGACCAACTCAGGATTTAAATTTACCTCCATTGTGAATAATGTCTTGTAGAAATTTATCACCGCATCCTCCATAGCTGATGTCGCACCCGGACTTCTAAAGGATACTCGCCGTTCCGTTGAACAGTAGTAGATTGGATTACGGGGCTTTCCGGCACCCGCATCCTCTTACGAGTAGGCCAACACACGTATGTGTGACAACCAACCCCTATATGTTCAGCGTCGATGTAAACTATCCCATAGAAATCAGGATACTTCCATTGACGTACTTCAAAACATACACACATGGTACGTCAACGGCATTGGAACAAGTGATATCACAACAGATCTCTACGACACAAAAGATGAAAATAAGTTGCAAATGGCTCTCATTAGAGCAGAGATAGCAATTACAATCACCCAGAGGGCACATGCCCCAACAATACATCATTACAACACAGCGGAAGCATTCAACATGTCTGAGTACAGACAAGATCCAAATAGGCCTGAGAGGCCGGAAACGAAAAGACGGAGCCCATCCACGAAGTCTCGGATCCTGCCCGGGTCCGCTATCTACTCGTCAGCAGTCTCGTCATACTCCACGTAGTAGCCACCATGTAGATCCTCGGAAACGTCGTCTGCGGAAACCACAGCCCCAAAGGGGTCAGTACATAAACGTACTGGCAAGCAAGACTCACAGTTCACCAAAGTGTAACCCGTCAACACCAAGCACAGATGCTTTGGGTTCAACGGAAGGAAGGGGGATATAAAAGATGCTGCAACTGGCTGCTCTAACCAACTACAGAACATACTACACTTCCAACTAACAGAAAGGGGATAAGATCGAGTATTGTAACCAACTGAAAGATAACTTCAAACAAACCCATCCTGGATCTCGCCCCTTATCCGAAGAAGCAATCCGAGGATAACTCACACAGTTGGATTAAAGATGAAGCAGATTATTGTGTCAATAATCCTATTACTAGTCAAGTTGTTAATCATTGGGTGTAAGGTTGTTATTCATTAGGTTTAAGTTGTCCTGAGTACTTGTTAGCCAGTACTTTCACTAAGTAATCCATAACCGCGGAAAACACGGCTTCTCGAGAAGATTATCCCTGCAGGGTTGCACCAATTTGGCCGTACACGTATGAATAACCCGCCAGATGGAAAGGCCCTTCCACCAAGCGGGGCACTCAACACAACTCAACTCTTCTTCGCATCAAGCCCAAAGCACCTTGGGCGCACGGCTAATCGAGCCCAGAAGAAAATGGACCCTCATAGCACTCTAAGACCGTGTCCCCCTATATGCCGACTACGAAAGTTCCACCCGGGTACCAAGGGCTCGCAAGATCATGCATGCAACAAATGGAAAACCTGAACTAAATGAGGCGATTTGGACGAGATGAGAATCGAATCAAATTGAGGGGGGCGCCCATACTCGCTTCCCACATGCGGGTAGTACGCTCATCATGGATCAGTAGACAAGACCCTTTTCCTATTAGGGTCGACACTAGCAGGCCTCAAAACCACAAAGGGCCTCCTGCCGGTGCCTTATCATCAAATTATTATTTAACAATAGCATTAGCTTGATTGATTGATTAAACATCGAGCCCCCAAAACATAATAAAAATATAGTAACTGAAAGTAACGGGTAACAGACTCGAGCAAAACAACCCTAAGCATGCTAGTAAGACACGGGCAACAAGCAAAAGGTTATAGGTATGGAGGTGAGGCAATATCAGGGTTAAGGGATTCATGTGATAGGTTCGTAACAGAAGCAACTAATCATAGGGCTAGCAGAATAGACAACGGAAAGTATCGGTAACCAATGTTGAAAGGAACACGATGGTTCATGTGAGTGATAACTTGCCTGCAAACCCAGTAGCCTGGTACTGAGCTAAAACCTTAGAAGGGGTGTCGTAAGTATCGTCGGTCTCAACGTCGTCGTTTATCCGGGAAGAAGCAAGCAAACAATGCAGAAAGATAAACAATCAATAACATGGCATAGTGCACAAACATGGGATGATGCATGACCATTTAATTGATGCATAGAAATAAACTAGTTGACAAGATAGAAACAGGATTAAAGGGACCCACATGCAATTTGAGTTGCACCTGAAAAGCCCATGAATTATGGTTGAATTAATTGTTTTACAACTAATCATCATGTGGAAGTGAATTAGCATGATGCATGGATGAGGAAAACAGCAAAATAACAACAATAGAACCAAATAGAAATAATGTTTACCAAGTTTAGGATTTTATTTATCAAGTTATGAAAATTTGCTTCTTAAAGGTGTTACACAAGCATTTGTTGTTTTCATCATGTTAAATTGTTCAAAACAGATAACAAAGTTCATATTTGAGTAAAACACAAAATTTTAGGTGGATTACATGTTTCACTTGTTGAAAAAGGATTTGGAATAATTTATTTATGAATTAAACAAGTGTAAGCAAGAATTAAATGAAATTAATTCAAGTTTGAATTTAATTGAATTTTTATTTGTTCAAAGCATTAAACCAAATTCATATTTCAAAAGTTTATACTTTTATGGTTGGAAAACATATTTTATATGTCCCAAAAGAATTTGATTTGATCAAGTTATGAATTTAACAATATTAAATGAATTAAACAAGATTTAAATCATTTAACCAATTTTATTTATTCAAAACATGAAACAAATTTTATATTTGAAAAGGTGGTTTAATTTTGCATGGAAAACATATTTCATTTGTTGAAATTGGATTTAAAATGAGCAAGTTATTATTTTGGCAATTTTAAATGCAATAATTAAGAAACAGTTGTTTTCAGCAATTTAAATTATTCAAAACAGCAAACAAAATTTATATTTGAAAAGTACATGAAAAGTTGACTGGAAAACATATTTAGTTTGTGGAATTTGGAATTTTTATGCCCAAGTTATGAATTTTGCAAAATTAAGTGATTTAAACAAGAATTCAAATATTTCAACAATTTAAAATATTCAAAACAGGAAATACATTTTATATTTGGATAGAGCATTTAATTTGGGACAGAAAACATATTTAAAAAGTTTAAATTGGAGTTAAAATGATTTTCTTATGCAATTTACAAGATTTGGGGTAAATCTGCCATTTTTAACTTATTAGGGACTTGGAAAATATTTTTACAGGGGCTAGAAATTATTACCAGGGGCCTATTGGTGATTTCTGACAAGTTCTGTGACCAAAACAATGGAGAATAAAAAGATGGTTTTAATTGTGGGAGGGGGGATTCGATCCCCCCACCTCCTGCTGCGCCAAGGGGTGCCTAACCAGTGGGATGGCTGCTGTTTTCTGACAGAGAAGGGGGCTCGGGGGGGGGGGGATAAGTTTCAGTTTCAGGTTATCTGAACTTTGCACGTTAACTGAACCTCAGATTGGACTGCACCTCGACAGGGAGATGGTCGCCATGGTCTGCTGCTCGCTAGGGCGCCGTGGGGGGAGCGGGGGTTTGCGGCGAGGGGAGGGAGATAGAGGGAGTAGAGGGAGGCGAGCGAGAGGGGAACCGAGGGGGAAGGGCTCACCTTGGCGAGCGGACAGGAGCAGTAGGAGGTCGATCGGGTGCAGGTCGCAGGGAGGCGGGCCGGCGATGGAGGGGATGGCGCCGGAGCTCCGGGGCTCCTCGGCCCAAGCCGAGGGGTGGATGAGGGAGATGGAGCCCCAGGGGTTCCATTCCCATGCCTTGCCCGGCCGGAGGAGGACCGGATAGCCGGCGATTCGCCGGAGCAAAGGGAGCTTCCGGTGGTTCAGATGTGGTGTACAGGTACAGACAAAAGTACAAAGATGAGAGATGGGAGGAAGAGGAAGAAGGTGGCGGGGGAGAGGGAAAAGAGGGAGAGAAAGGTGGGATGGAGACCCTAGGGTTAGGGCTGAGGTCTTATGGAGGAGGGGGAAGGAGCTCCACCGTTGGTGCTCTCTCTGAACCACGTGGGGGTGCTGGATGTTCCTCCGTACGGGAGGTTGATGACGACCTCGAGGAGGTACCAGGCCAAGGGGGAAAAATGGGCTGGGCCTGGTTGGCTATCTCTCTCTCATCCCTTCTTTTTATTAATTGTTTCTGTTATATTTTTTTTGTGCTGATTTGGAAATAGGAAGAGAGATAGAAAGGGTTTTGATGGTGGAAAATTTCAGAATAACTTTGGTATTGACTAGTTATGTAATATTAACAACTTGTCAAGTTTTTGGTTTTCAAAAGATTCAAAATACAATGTTGTTTGTAATTTAATTTAAATTGGATGGATTTAATTATTAATTGCGTTCTTTGAAACAAAATTTTAAATGGCATGAACCTTGGAGTTTGAAATAGAACCAACAAATTAGAATGTTCGGTAATTTGCACATATTCAATTGGGGTGTTGTTTGATGATTTGAATTTGAGTTTTGAATGCAATTTATATTAGGTGGATTATTAAATGACAAATAAGAGTTGAGCTTATTATTATTTCATGGAAACAATTGGAAGTGTTAATTGAACCATTTTATTTGGAGAGTTTTGTTTTGCAATTTTCATAATTTCAACATGGTTGTTGTTTGGAGGAAAATCATAATTGAATTTTGAAAAGGGTTTGGTTATTGGATGCATTTTTATAGAAACAACACAACAGTTTTGTAAATCACACTTTAATGGAAACAATTGATTGTTTTGATTTGGAATATCCTTTTGGAAATTGTAACATCACAAGGATGAAACAAAAGGTTTGAATTTTGGTTTGAAATTCAAATAGAAAACAAAGGAAAACAAATGAAAACAGTTGGAAAACAAATGAAAACAGAGGAAAACAAAAGGAAAACAAGCAAAACAATTGCAATCAACATGATGCCATGATGCAAAACATAAAATAACAGAGAGCAAAACATTCTAAAGGCTATTTTTCATACTTGGGATGTTACAGCTGATTGTGCTATCACCGTAGTACCGTATTCTAGGCGAAGGGATTTATTTCTGTTCTGACTCGATCACTCTTTTGCTTTAGCGTGGAAAAAAGACATATTATGGTCACCCTTCTCCAGCCACAGAATTCGCGAACGTTGTTTAGCCATAATTTCCTCGTGGGAAAGTAATTCAGAAATTCTATTCATTAACGTTTTCTCAGCCTTTGAGGGACCAGACCGAATAGACCTTGCCCGCAAATTCTCCAGTCGCTCTCTCATGTTTTTCAGCTGCCTCCGAACATCTCCAAACTCATTGCTACTCCATGTTTTGATCCTCTTCCGTACTGCTCCCAAAGCATGCGCTGCAGCTACCAGATCTCCATTAGTTGGTGACCAAGCCTCCTCCACTGTGTAATTATAATTGTCATGACGAGTCCACGCATTCTCGAACCGAAAGGGCATTGCATTATTCCTTGCCCCATCCCTATCCGATCCCTTAATAGTAATCATTAGAGCACAACGATCTGACTCTATAGTTTGAATATGCGTCACCTCCAAATCACCGAAAATGTCCAAAAATTTAACATCGCCTAAACCACGGTCAAGACGGACTTTGATGTTCCTTCTACCATGTTGTCTATTATCCCAGGTATAGGGCAACCCCAAGTACCCCAAATCTGAAAACCAGCAAATCCACTGTATCTCTAAAACCCTCCATCATCCACTCCTGCCGTGTATTGCCACCAAATTGCTCGCTTTCGTGAATAAATTCATTAAAATCACCCGCGCACAACCACAGGTTATCAAATTCATTTCTTAGGAACTCCAGTAATTCCCAACTCTTTCGTCCCCTCGCTCTCACAGGCTGGCCATAAAACCCTTTGAATCTCCACTCTAACGGCCCAGGCTGTCATTTTGAACAAACAAATCGATGTGAGTCCTACTGCAAGACTTCAGGCTCACCTCCGAGTCATTATTCCAGAACAACACAAGAGACCCACTAAGGCCTTCAAACTTCACCGCAAAAGCATGTTAAAAGCCAAACCGAAATCTCAATTTTTTTGCTCTCGTTTCCGATAGTTTAGTTTCTGGGAGAAAAACCAAAATAGGGCGATGCAACTGAATTAAGTTACTGATTTCTTGAACTGTCTTGAGCCGCCCGCAGCCCCGATAGTTCATGATGAGGAGATTCATTGTGCCCGGTGCTCTCCTCCTCGAGGAGCCACCGATGTGCTATCATTAGAAGTCAAATTATTCCCATCACCATCCTTTTTCGCATGTTTCTGCTGCCTTGGCTGAACGTACCCTTGGGGAAGTGGAGGTACAAGTACATTCCCTCCTTCCTTCTGTTTGCCCACGTTAGCACCAACAGACGGACTTGAACAACTGACATGTCTGCTATTGTTATTGCCGGGCCTCCAGACCATACCAATTCACCGAGTTAGAAACCGGACCAGAGCTATTAATCGACTTGACGTGCTTTCCTGACTGACAGACCGTGACCTGACCCCTGTTGCTCCAAGTGAAATTCAGTCTAGGGTTCTTAAAGATATTCTCCATTTTTGCCCTTTCCCTACAATAAAGTATAGTCTGAAGGCTAGCATGCACCATTCCTCGCTTATGATAATCTAAGGCCAAAAAGAAAGAAGGCTCACACCATAATAATACATACCCTTTTTCCTCGATCGTCAAGGTCGTGGATTTGGATCGATTTCGGTTTTACGGGCTTGCCTCCTCCTGAGCCTCAAACAGAAGTTTTTTTTTTTGCCGCAAGAGAGATGTTCTCCTTTTCCTTCCTTCCTTCTCGGATAAGTCTTCTCCATCTTTTTTAAGAGGACTCGAGGCTGTGTCACTGAGCTCTTCTTCAGTATCCATCTCTGCCGATGAACGTTTTCGAGCATAAAAATCCTAGTTGCGACCTCTCCCCATGCCTCACATTGTGCTAGGAGCACCTCCTCTAAAGTCATATTGTCTAGTTTGAATCCTCCTTTTCGCAAAGAGCTCCTTTTCCTTCCTTCCTTCTCGGATAAGTCTTCTCCATCTTTTTTAAGAGGACTCGAGGCTGTGTCACTGAGCTCTTCTTCAGTATCCATCTCTGCCGATGAACGTTTTCGAGCATAAAAATCCTAGTTGCGACCTCTCCCCATGCCTCACATTGTGCTAGGAGCACCTCCTCTAAAGTCATATTGTCTAGTTTGAATCCTCCTTTTCGCAAAGAGCCAAAAAGAGCCAATTTCCGTATTGTATATTTTTCTGTTCATGTGCGTCATCCCCAAATTCCTCTAAGTCATGTCCCATAATACCACAGGCGCCGCAGAAGTAGCCAATCTTCTCATACTTTACGTGTAGTAGTTCTCTCTTTCCTCCGTTATTAAGAGGAACAAAGCGAATGAGGGGACATCTCACATCGATACTTGCTCAGACTCGCACATAGTCTCCCTCAAAATATCTCATAGGTTTCATCTCTACACTCCGTACCTTACCGATTCTTCTTGCTAGCTCATCAACAACCCTAGTCACACAGTATAATTCCGGTATAGCATGAATTTGTGCCCAGATATCGGTGCGATCCAGCTTCACATCCTTCGGGTTGCACAAACCATCATATTCCTCAATGACCACAATTAGTTTCTTGTACAACGGTCCCTGATACATAACCTTCTTCCAATCTCCGAGGCAGAAAAACTTAAAGGTGAAGAAGTTTTCATCAACCTCTCGCAATTCTGGACATGAGCAAGTCCCCATACGCCTCTAAGCAGTGGCGGCACCAGGGGTCTTCAGGTGTATTCACCTGAATACCCAAGATTTGGCCCAAACAATTTAATAAAGCCATAAAGGTATGACTTAATTCAGCTATCCACAAGCCCAAGCCCACACAGCGTACCAACAGTTGACCACCGCAAATCCCCAATCCGTTCGACCCAAAATCCCCAATCCGTTCCCCCACTCTATGTTTCACCCTCCTGGTCGTTCCCGAACCTGACCTAGCTGAAGCGGCGGCATGGCCAGTATCGCAAGCAGCGGACAGTTGAGCCGGCGACATGCGAGCAGGTTCCGCTATCCTCATGTCTTCTCTTCTCTTAAGTTCTCTAATTCTCCCCCCTAACTTCTACGACCCTATGCCCCAGTCGGTTTCTAACTTCCTGTGGCGTGCAGATTAGAACGATACATATACGTTTGCTAGTGTGCTAGATTCTGGAACGACCATGTTGCTACTCTCTAGTACTTCTAGTTTGCTAGAACTACTAATTTGCTAGATTGCAATTTTGGTATTTAATCTATCAATTTTCTCAGGGTAGAGAAGTTTTGTCGATTGTTGATTTTTTTTCTGATCTTTTATCCGATGAAGAATTAGGAGATTAGCATATTTTAATTGTGTAAAAAAAAGTTAAAGGCAAATAAAACAACTTCCACATCTATTGATCTATACCAAATTCTTTGCAAGCATATATGGCAGCAACACTGATATATTGTCATTGGCTCATTGCCGTTGATGCTGATTGTTCTTGCTAGTTTGTTGCATATTTACTGTAATATATAGTGTATATAAATTACTATTCCATATGTTTATATTTTTTCAATGAATACCCACGAGCGAATTCCTGGAGCCGCCACTGCCTCTGAGGGTGTCAAAGACGGTCGATGCAAAGAGCGGTTTCCTCGTATGCACCTTAGCTACTGCGAGCCATCACGCTTGTTTCTTCAAATCTTCTATATCCTCCGCCCCGATGTATACATCGTCAAGTTCCCCCTCTCTCAACTCCAAGTTCTGCATTGCCCGTGCTAGGGCATCATCTTCTTCTCCCTTTTTGTTCCGCTGCCAGAATCCTCCTTTGAGGTTGCCATCGCACGTCGGCACCCTCACGAAAACAGGTCTCTAGATCGTCGATAGAACCCTAGTTGCAAGCCAAAGCAAGATTTCCTTGTAAAGTCTAGGACGATCCGTAGTCTTCTTAACCTCCCCTCCGTCCGAGAGGAAACAGATCCAGATTCGAACTTGAAGAGATCTTCTCAAAATCTCAACCCGGTGATAGAGTCGCCGGAGGAGCCAAAACCCATGTTTCCTAGTCTACTGTGCAATGCCCCCTCTTTGTGTCTCTTCTCCTACTTTTGAGTGAGCCGACCCCGTGGTTGGTGAAGTAAGAGACGATGCCTTTCTAATAGCGGTCGGCCAAGTGTTGACGTGCAGGCCCCAGCGCGCCGCCCTTTCAAACTTTTCCCACGTCGACCAGATTCACGCGCCACCCACTTTGGACGAGCCGGATTACATCAAAGGTGACGGTGGCCTTGACTGTCAGTAAGAATCGGGCCGTTCCTCCACGTTTGTTTCACTTTGTCGTGTCCGCAGTTGAGCGGGGCCATCTCTATCCCTGGGCCCGCGTTGGCCGACGACACGATCTTCTGTGCGTCCGCGAAACCACCCTCCGCAGAGTGAATCCGGTGCGGAGATCTCAGGAAAACTAAAACTGAAAGTGAGATCTGACGGAGACAACCCGCAGAGTGAATCCGGTGCGGGCCCCACCCTCCGGTGGTGCGGTAGGCGAAGTGGGTACACCAACAGACAAACACCCGCACCAACACATATGACATATATTCCTTTTTCTCCCATCCCCACGCCTCCTACGTTGGCGACGGCGCGGCCAAGCCACCACCTGGCCGAGCGACACCCGCCGGCGAGCGCAAGGAGGTTCAGCATGGAGTCGACGTCCTCGGCGTGGGTGGAATGGGCCGCCGAGTACACTAAGGCAGCGCAGGCGGACGCCCGCCCGCCGAATGAGTGGGCGGCGCGGGTGGCGGCAGCGGCGGCGGCTTCAGGGGAGACGGAGGACGTGCAGTTTTCGCTCGGTCTGACCGAAATGCTGGCGCGCGTGCTCCTCTCCGGGGGAAGCAGCGGCGCCTCCCCAGCTGCGGCCTGGAAGTACGCCGAGGCAGCCCTCGCCGCGCGCCTCGCCTCACCGGCGCTCCTCCTCGCGCTACTATCCTCTAGGTACGTACGGTACTACAGCCCCTCTCTAGTGCGTGCGGTCCGGGAGAGTGGTAGGGCAGGCGAATGGACGTATGATCCGTGCATGGTGTCTCTCTGCGGTTTTTTGAATCCCGATCGGGCCTGTCCTAGTTCGGATCTAGGAATTTCTCTCGGAAGTTGGAATGGCTACAGATAGACGTGGGCATGGAAGAAAACTCTAATTAGGGCATCTCCAGTCGTCCCCCAGGACGCGAATTAGCACCGTTTTCTTCGAAAAGCGCCGTTTTTCTACCAACCGGCCCCTAGAACCCGAAATAGCGCCGTTTCGGCGGAAATTAGCGCCGTCGCACCCAGGCGGAACCCAACCCGTTGGGTTCGGCTTGGTGGGGCGGCGGAAGGAAAAGCGCGCGTGGGCCAGCGCTCTCGGCGTGGGAACACCATTTGCCCCACTTTTCCCACCCCGACTCGGCTTTTCCTCTCGCTCGGCTCGCCGTCGCCGCCCCCGTCGGCCACCCCCTACGTCGCCGCCGCCGGCCGCCATCACACACGAGCGGCGAGGCAAACCACCGCCGTCTAGCTCCACCACACCGTCGCCGCCGTTTACTCGCGCCTCCGCCGCGGGGGAGGTTGTGCCCGGCGAACCGCGTCCACCACCCGCAAGGTGTTCGACGTTCTGTCCGAGCCATGGACTCCGACGCCGAGGAGATGCTCGCCGAGCTCTTCGACGAGGAAGATCAGGCCGCCATCGACGACGAGGAAGATCAGGCCGCCATCGACGACGAGGAACACTTGCTGATCCTGAGCAGCCTGGCCGGCTTGCAGGCCCAGGCCGCCCAGCCGCGGCGTGCTGGATCGAGGCCCGGTCGCCGCAAGAGCAAGCCGAGGCAGCGGTACGAGGGCTACTGCATCCTCTACACCGACTACTTCGCCGAGGATCCCACCAACGACGAGAAGGTGTTCCGGCGTCGTTTCAGGATGAAACGTACGCTCTTCCTCAAGATCATGCATGCCATCCGGGAGTTCGACACCTACTTCAAGTTGAAGAAGGACTGCACCGGCACAGTAGGCTTTACCTCTATTCAGAAGTGCACGATGGCCATGAGGTTGCTTGCATACGGTGCTCTTGCAGATGCACAAGATGACTACCTGCGCATGAGCGAGTCCACGGCCCTTGAGTGCTTGAACAAGTTCTGCCGGGCAGTGGTTGCAGTTTTTGGCCCAACATACCTGCGATCATCCAATACGCAAGACACTGCTCATCTCCTCGCAGAGAATGAAACAAGAGGCTTTCCTGGGATGCTTGGCAGCATCGACTGTATGCATTGGGCATGGAAGAACTGTCCATTTGATTGGCAGGGGATGTACAAGGGAAAGGAAGGAGAGTGCTCGGTGGTTCTCGAGGTCGTGGCTTCGTACGATCTATGGATTTGGCATTCATTCTTTGGTATGCCTGGAAGTCACAACGACATCAATGTCTTGCAGTGCTCGAATGTCTTTGCTGAGCTTGTCGAAGGCCATGCCCCCTGTGAACTATGAGATCAATGGACACCAGTATACAAAGGGGTATTATCTTGCAGATGGCATCTATCCGAAGTGGGCAACATTTGTGAAGAGCATCTCAACCCTATCCCAGGAAGCGCAAAAGCTTGGTTTTCCAATTGCCAGGAGGCTCGCAGGAAGGATGTTGAGCGGGCATTTGGTGCGCTGCAATCTCGATTCGCTGTTGTCCGGTACCCAGCTATGACTTGGTCGAAGTCCAACATGTGGGAGGTGATGCAGTGTTGTGTGATCTTGCACAACATGATCATTGAGAGTGAGCGGGATGACCCGGTGCCTGACAGTGAGGCAAGCACACCATACTACCGGCAGGGCCCTCTTGCAACTGTTGATCACCAGGTGCCGGCATCATGGACAGACTTCCTCACCAAGCGGCAGGAGATTCGACACGCTGGAACACACTATGCTCTGCAGAATGACCTGGTGCAGCATTTGTGGGCGCGAAAGGGGAATGGCAATGTTGAGGACGATGACGATAACTAGTTTAATTTTTTTTTTTTTGTTTAAATTGTTGAACTACTTATTTGTGTGGCAAAACTCTATTTATTTGTGTGGCAAAACTTCAATTATTTGTGTGCCAAAACTCTACCTGCCCAAATATGGGCGAATCGCCGGCTGGGGGCGGCCTGGGTTTCACGGTTGGGAAACACGCCCCCCCCAGCTTCCTGATTTGCGCCGTTTCGCGCCGCGGCGGAAAAAAGGGGCAGTTTTCGCGTCTTGTGGGGCCGAACGGCTGGAGATGTCCTTAGGCCCTGCTTGGATTCGCGTTTTGATATCCTGGCCCGAAATATTTGCTGGCCCGTTTCATTGTGCCCACCGAAACAGGCGGTATTTGGAGCGTGGCCTGGACAGGTCCGCGAATACTTCCTGGCCTTGGCGTTGATTCTGGCGATGCTTTACGGACGAGAAAAAAACGGAGGGACAAAAAAACCGACGAACCAAGCGCTCATTCCTGCAATTAATACGGTCGTCAATTTCTACGCGGGTTTCGACTAAGAAACGCCGAACCAAGCGGGGCCTTACCGTTGATTTAGGCAGGTGACGTGGTTCTCTGTAACGTGAGCATATATACATATGCCCCGCGTGTAATGGTTCAGTACTCCTAGGTGTACATACTCCCACGTGCAAATATACCACATAAATGAACTGTTTATATCTCTTAAATATTTTTAATATACTTCATTATTTAATACTAGATGTCCTATATATATATATATATTTGTTGTGGGAGGAAAATGCACAATGTACATCCGCGGATGCGTACAAGCAGAAGTACGACATACTCATATTTTACCTCTAATCAATTATTTACTGGCCATTCAAGTTCATACTAGCTGGATTAACCAATATAATTTAACATGTGTTTCAGAGTACTAAGATTACATAGAAGTAGAAAAATCAAACAGGCAGTAATTACTCAGATTTGCCAGTGAATATCCTATGGCAGAAATACATGACTGTTTTGCAGATGTTGTATTTGATGGGTTTGCTGTATTCTTCCCCCTTGTAGGGTCATTCATCAACGGGTTGCAAGGCCAACAGTGTATCGACTTTATTTGGAGCTGCTGCGGAGACATGGATTCAAATTATGTTTTCAGATGAAGGCCGCGAATTTTCAAAAGTGAGCTTATCCACATAAATCCCAGTCTTTAGAGGAAAACATTTACATGAGCACCATAAGAGAAGTTTTCTGATGCTTTCTCCGTATTTGTGCAGGATCATGCAGTTGATAGATGATAACCTTAACCTCTCCAAGATATTTGGCTTTTCGACATGTGAACCAGGGGTCTTTATTGTTGAATTTTTCCTTTGCATTTTATGGCAATTGGTTGATACTGCATTAGATGACGAGGGCTTGCTAGAGTTAACTCCAGAAAAGAAAGCTCAATGGCCAACTAGGCTTCAAGATATTACTCCATTCAAAGGATCTTTTTCTGAACACAAGCAAGAGAAAAACGAGAAGCTACAGAGGATGAACAGTGTGATAACTATAGAACTTATCGGCCATCTTCTTCATGATAAAGTAATTACTCGCATCCTCTCATTGGCACGCGAAAACATGTATGACTTTTCAACTTCCCATACTCTTTTATTGAGTTTCAGCTATCTTTTCCTGTCACCAAGAAATTAAAGACTCGTCTTTTTGTTTTGATTGAACATTTGAGAACCACTTTAGGTTCACTATCTGTAATGTATTCTGCAATCCAAATAGTTATTCTACTGGTCTGAAGTTCTCAAGTCAAGTTTCTGTACGAAGACCTGATGCATAGAAACCAGCACAACCTCGAGCAATAGATTGCTATAATGTATCAAGTATTCAAGGAATGGCCGTATACCAGTTTTTTTCTGAATGATTGCCATGCTAACATTGAGCTAATGTTTTAGGGTTCTATATGTATCAGCCAACTTCGGCTATACCTTCAGTAACCATGAAGAATCTTGGCTTAAACTGTATGATGGGTGCATGTGGACATTTAGTATTGCAGTTGGAGTTCATTGTTCAGATACATTTAGTATTTCAGTTGGAGTTGATCGGATGTTCAGAACTAGACTGTAGAATAAGCTAAGGGTCAACCATTATCCCTATGAAGGCTTGTATAGGAGCATTGATTGTTCATGTAAATTACCGAGGGTTGGGAGTAGGCACATTCTTACTTAAGCCACCACAACTGGCCGCGCTTACTGTTTCTTGCCAGAACTTAGCACCTTTGTGTTACATATCACGTTAACAAATTCTAATGCTTCAGGCAAATTCAGTGGGGAGTATTCACTAATCGAGTACAGTTGCTTGTGGCAAACTCATCCACCTTACAAGCTTCAAAGGTGTCCTTGAATGCATTTCAGCAGTTGATTCTAGGTGACCACAATGTCTATGGAGACAATAAACATAATTTGCGCAGAAAATTCCACCCCATGGTAGCTTCTAATCCTCTATCTTCTCCAAATGGATGCTGCCTTGGCGGTAGTTATTCTGCACTATGGATTTCTATTGATATGTATCTTGAGGATTGCCTTGATGGCTCAATTGCTGCCACAAATTCCATTGAGATTTTAAGCGGTAATTCCATTAAAAATATGAATGCTTGGTCATATTGAACCATAACTTTCTTCTCTCATGATTTTGCTTTTCGCTACTACTTTAATAACTCGATGGAGGTTTGCAGGTTTGGTGAAGGCACTACAGGCAGTCAATAGAACCACCTGGCATGATGCTTTCATGGCCCTTTGGATAGCATCAGTTCGTCTTGTACAAAGGGTGAGGCCTTCACTCTTCATTCATTTTGTTTAATCAAAACTTAGATAACCTCTCATATCCTAATATTGGATCCTGTAAAACAAGCAGGAACGAGAACCGATTGAAGGTCCCGTGCCTCACCTTGAAACACGTCTATGCATGCTTTTGTCTATCACAACACTTGCAGTTGCTGACATAATTGACGAAGCAGATTCACGTTGCGGTGAAACAGATCTCAGTACTCACCAGAAAGAAAAAGCAGCTACTGGTGATCTGCGTAAGGAATTGATGTTAAGCTTACAGGCTCTTGGCGATTACGAAAGTCTGCTTGTTCCTCCTCCATGTATCATCTCAGCAGCTAATCAGGCTGCTTCCAAAGCTGCAATGATTGTTTCAGGAATCAACATTAGCAGCAGCTACATGGAAAGTGCCAATGACAGTACACCAAATTACTGTACGTCATTGCTCTTGATATTTTTATTACGATTACAAATACTTTTAAATAATGGACAATCTTATGTTATCTTTGATCAGCTGGAAACTTGTGGCACTTGATCGTGGAGTCGTGTATCTCAAGAAACTTGTTGGATGCGTCAGCTTACTTTTGGCCTGGTTATATTAATGGTCATGGAAACTCCGCGTCTCATACAAATCCTAGCCAACTTGCTGGGTGGTCTTCCTTCATGAAGGGTGCACCATTAACTCAGTCGCTGGTTACTATTTTGGTCTCAAGTCCTGCCTCAAGGTGTGCACTTCTTCTCTGAGCAAAAAAAAAAAAAAAAAAAAAAACTGAACATAATGTTTCATGCATTGGGAATTGGCATCTCCCACAAAAGATGTCACCAATTACATTAAAAAATAAGTGCTGCATTTGACAGCTCAAGATCATCATCTGTATTTCTCAAAAGAGATCCTCATCTGTATGTTGTTCAATAGAAATCAGGAAAAATATTTCGAAATAAGCTGTTAGCTAGGTATACAATCATAATATTAGGGACGACTGCGCAATTTAGCGGTATCGTGCTACTAGATAGTGTTTGCTGGTAGAACCTAGGGGTCTACCGGGTCGGGGACGTAGGTTGTATGGGGAGGAGGAGGTTGTGTGGAGGCGAGGGGCTCGTTGCCGGCGGCTGGGCGCCGTCGCGCGAGAGCAAGGAGGCGGCGGCGAGTGGAGAAGGCCGACTCCTCTGGGAGTCGGCAATGATGTTCTGATTATTGCTTGATTCTCAAAACCCTATTACAATTCTTATATAATAAAAGATAATGGGCTAAGCCCCTAATTCAACCCACTAATGGGCCTTTTCCGACTATAGACCAAACCGGTCATAACATCTCTCCCCGCCTCGACAAACAGCTTGTCCTCGAACTGGATATCTGGAAACTGCTGGCGGAACTCTTCGAGCTTCTCCCAAGTCGCGTCACTCACCGGAAGTCCTGTCCACTGCACCAGGACATGCCAGACAGCACGGCGCTTCTGGGCCTTCAGTACCTTCTCCGGGGCTGGAAGAAGTCGCCCCCGAGCTGTAGGCGGTAAAGCTGGGGGCGCCGCAGGTGGGCCACCGTGGTAGGCCTTGAGCAAGCCCACGTGGAAGACGTCGTGAAGCCGGGACCCCTCCGGTAGCTCCAGCCGGTACGCGAGCGAGCCGACGCGCTCCACAACACGGAATGGACCCGCGTAGCAAGGTCCCAGCATGTGCTTGGAGCGTGGGTCTAAGGACTGCGTAGTCCGATGCAGAAGGTGGAGCCACACCCAATCCCCCACCGCGAACTCCGCGTCACGATGGTGTGCATCATAGTACTTCTTGGACAGCTACTGCGCCTGGAGGAGGCGCTGCCGCGCCTCGTCCAATATCTCGTCGCGGGTGCGGAGCAAGTCTCCCGCGGCCTCAGTCCGGGCCGTCCCGTCCTCAAAGGGCAGCATACGCGGAGGCGGTCGGCCATAGACCATCTCGAAGGGTGTGGCTGATAGGAGGTGTTGTAGCAGTACTCCGCCCATGCCAGCCAGTCCACCCAAGCTCATGGGCGATCGCCCGTGACGCAGCGCAGGTACATGGCAATCACCTTGTTGACCACCTCAGATTGCACGTCGGTCTGAGGGTGGAACGCGGTGCTGAAGCAAAGCTTGACGCCGACCAACCGAAAGAGATCCCGCCAGACGTGCCCCGTGAACACCGGATCACGGTCGCCGACCATCGACGTCGGGAACCCATGTAGCCGGACGACCCCGTCGAAGAAAGCTCGAGCCACGGAGGCGGCCGTGTAAGGATGACCCAGCGCGATGAAGTGCGCGTACTTGGAGAAACGGTCGACCACCGTGAGGATGACGGACTTGCCGCCCACTTTGGGAAGCCCCTCGATGAAGTCCATGGAGATATCCGCCCACACCTGCGAGGGAACCTTGAGGGGCTGCAAGAGGCCCGCTGGCCGCTGCGTCTCCGTCTTGTTGCGCTGGCACGTCACACATGCCCGCACCCAATCCTGCACCAATGCCTTGTCGCGCGGGATATAGAAATCAGCGCGAAGGCGGTGGAGGGTCTTCTGAACACCCTCATGGCCCGATGAATGTGCCAACTCCAGGACCTGGTGGCGGAGATCGTCGTGGTCGGGCACAAAGAGGCGGCGGCCGTGGAGGAGCAGGCCGTCCGCCAGGTGCCAGGGCGCCTCCAATGCTCCGGCGTCCAGGCGCTGTCGGAGGTCCTGAGCGTCGGTGGCCGATGCCGTGGCCTGGCGGATGGCGTCGAGGAGAGCAAAGAACGGCCTGGAGCGAACGCACATGGCCGCTCCCACGGGCGCCGCGTCCCCCTCTAGGAGCTCGTAGTCGCGGCGAGAGAGGGCATCCGCCACCGTGTTAAGCCGCCCGGGGCGGTACTCGACGGTGAAGTCGTAGCCAAAGAGCTTGCTGATCCACTGATGCTGCGGCACTGTGGAGAGGCGCTGGTCGAGCAAGAACTTGAGGCTGTAGTGGTCCATACGGACCCGGAACGTGCGGCCCCAAAGGTACGGCCTCCAATGCCCCACGGCCTGGACGAGGCCGATCAGCTCGCGCTCGTATGCCGCGAGCTTATGGTGGCGGGCGGCGAAGGGTCGGCTGAAGAAGGCCAACGGCCAATCGCCCTGGTGCAGGACGGCGCCGAACCCGGAGGCGTTGCAGTCGACCACGAAGGGGTTGTCGAAGTCCGGCATTTGGAGTACCGGCCCCGTCGTGAGGGCTCGCTGGAGAGCCTGGAATGCCTTCGTGGCCGCTTCGTCCCATGCGAAGGCGTCACGGCAGAGAAGACGTGTCAGCGGCGCCGCGATGAGGCCGAAGTCCCGGATGTACTTCCGGTAGTAGCCGGCGAGGCCCAGGAACCCGCGCAGCGCCCGAGGGGACTGTGGGGTCGGCCAGGCGGCCACGGCAGCGACCTTGTCCGCGTCCATGGCCACGCCGTCCACAGAGATGACGTGCCCCAGGTAGGCGACCGAGGTCGTGCCAAACGAGCACTTCGAGCGCTTGAGGTGAAGACGATGCGCCCAAAGCTCGTTCAGGATGATGGCCACGTGCTTTAGGTGCTCCGCCCAAGATGCACTGTAGATAAGAATATCATCAAAGAAAACAAGCGCAAATCGGCGTAAGTAGGGGCTGAGCACGTCGTTCATGAGGGTCTGGAACGTCGCCGGCGCGTTGGAGAGGCCGAAAGGCATCACCAAGAACTCGAAGTGGCCGTGGTGCGTGCGGAATGCGGTCTTCTCGACGTCGTCCGGGTGCATCCGCACTTGGTGATAGCCGGAGCGGAGGTCGAGCTTGGTGAAGAAGCGCGCCCCGTGCAACTCGTCCACCACCGGGATGGGGAACTTGTCCTTGTAGGTGACGGTGTTGAGGGCGCGATACTCGATGCAGAACCGCCAAGTGCCATCGGGCTTGCGCACCAGGAGCACCGGTGCGGAGAATGGCGACGTCGAAATCCGGATGATGCCCTGTGCGAGCATCTCCGCCACTTGGCGCTCGAGCTCGTCCTTCTGGAGCTGGGGGTAGCTGGGGGTTGCAGTGTCGGGCCGGCGGAAGGCCCTGCGGCCCCTCGAAGATGTCGCGGTGCTGCTCCAGGAGGTCGGCCAACAGGGGGTGCGCTTCGTCGAGGGCTGCGGCCATAATCTTGAGCTGCGGGGTCACGGGTCCCGACCCGCCGATCCCTGTCCACTGGACGCGACGACCCCCCTCGTGCCAGAATATGAGGGTGAGGGCCTCGGAAGTCCCAGAGGATGGGCCCCAGCGTGGAGAGGAAGTCGAGGCCGAGGATGAAGTCGTAGCAGCCCAGGTTGATGCCGATGTAGTCAATGGCGAAAGACTCGTTGCCGATGATGGCGGGAACCTGTCGCGCCACGCCTTCGCAAGCAAGGCGGTCCCCGTTGGCGACGGTGACGCTGAACTTGTTGGCCCCGGTCGGCTGGAGTGCAAGGCGCCGCAAAGTATCCCCGAACATGAAATTGTGTGTCGAGCCCGTGTCAACGACGGCGGTCAGCGTCTCCCCCTTAATGGTCACCGGAAGTAGCATGGTCTTGGCCATCTTGATCCCTGCCATGGCGTGAAGGGAGACGACGAAGGACTTGGCGTCAACCGGCACGTACGTCGTAACGCCTGCCTCGGAGAGTGTCGTGGTCTCAAGCTCCGCGGTGATGGCCTCTACGGCGTCGTCGTCGACGGTGTCCAGGTAGAAGAGGCGGGCGCACGTGTGGCCCGGTGCATACTGCTCGTCGCAGTTAAAGCACAGCCCCTTGTGACGACGTTCGAGCTGCTCGGCCGCGGTGAGGCGTTTGAACGGGCGCGTGGGCGCCGGTGCCGCCCCTGGAGTGGTCGGTGCGGCGACGCGAGGCGTTGGCGGGGTCGTGGCCGGTCGGGGGGGGGGACGTTCACTCCCCGGTTCGGCAGCAGCTGCTGCATGGCGTTAGCCCGCTGCTCGTATGCCCGCGCGTAGTACATGGCAGACTGCAGGTCCTGAGGTTCCCGCAGCTCCACGTCGACGCGGATGTGGTCAGGCAGGCCCCCGATGAAGAGATCGGCGCGCTGGCGGCCCGAGACGTTAGGCGCATGGCACGCCAATGCCTGGAAGCGGTCAGCGAAGTCCTGCATCGTGCCTGTGAAGGTGAGGCGGCCGAGCTCGGCCAAGCGGCTGTCGCAGACCGGCGGCCCGAAACGGCGGAGGCACAAGTCGCCGAAGCGCTCTCATGACGACATCCCACCCTCGTCCTGCTCGAGGGCGTAGTACCATGTCTGTGCGGCGTTGCGGAGGTGGTAGGAGGCCAGCCACGTGCGGTCGAACGCAAGCGTCCGCTGTCCCCGGAAAAATTGCTCGCATTGGTTGAGCCAGTTGAGGGGGTCGACGGTATCGTCGTACGTGAAGAACTCGAGCTTGGCGAAGCGGGGCGGCTGCTGGCCGTGGGAGGCGGACGCGAAGGCGCCCTCGTGGCGACCCGTCGCGGCGGGGATGGAGGGCGGGGTGAGAGACGAGTACGCCTCGGCGTACCCCGGGAGACCCCCGCGAGCAGCGGCCCCGTAGGACGCGGCCATGGATGTCGGCGCGGTGGCCCACAACGGCAGCGGAGACGGCGCCATGTATGGCGCGGATGGCTGGCCGGGTTCGAACGTGGGCGCGGTGGCCCACGACGGCGACGGCGGAAACTTGAGCGCGGTGATCGGAACCCCCTGCTTCTGCGTAGCGGAAACCGGCGGTGGCTCTGTCCGCGGCGGCTCCGTCCGCTGGAGGAGCACGGCGATGGCGTGCTTGATGTCGGAGACGGACTCGGTCAGGTCGCGGAGGCCCGTAGAGAGCTCCTGGTTCGAGAGGACGGGGCCGGCTCCCGAGCCGGCGCGCCTGGCCCGCAGACGCCGGCGGCGACGCCATGGTGGTGGACGCGCCCGACGATGCGATCGCGGCGGAGGCGGTGGGCAGTCCCGAAGACATCGCAACCGAGGAATCTGATACCAAATTGGTAGAACCTAGGGGTCTACCGGGTCGGGGACGTAGGTTGTATGGGGAGGAGGAGGTTGTGTGGAGGCGAGGGGCTCGCTGCCGCGGCTGGGCGCCGTCGCGCAAGAGCAAGGAGGCGGCGGCTCGGGCAGGGGGCGGCGGCGAGTGGAGAAGGCCGACTCCTCTGGGAGTCGGCAATGATGTTCTGATTATTGCTTGATTCTCAAAACCCTATTACAATTCTTATATAATAAAAGATAATGGGCTAAGCCCCTAATTCGACTCACTAATGGGCTTTTTCCGACTATAGACCAAACCGGTCATAACAGTTTGCTCTTTATGTTGTCTATGCGCTGTTGTTAATTATAATAGTATGTATAACTGGATCATGTTACTTAGTTGATACTCATAAATTGTTCCTGTTAATAAATCACTGAATGAAGCTCATTAACTTGATGGAAGCTTAGCAGAGCTCGAAAAGTTATTTGAAGTTGCAGTCAGCGGATCAGATGAGGATAAAGTGTCCGCCGCTACTGTTCTGTGTGGAGACACCTTGTTACGAGGTTGGAATTTTCAGGTTAGCTGTTGTGCACTTTCCACAGTAGGACTACTTGTTGGTCCTAGTCAGTTTGATGACTACCATACTGAACTTAAGAATTTTCTGACATTGTGGTATCTTGTACTATAGGAGCATACAGTTCGCTTAGTCGTCAAACTGCTCTCACATTCTGATCCTGCTGATTATTCTGGGAGAGAGAGCCAGTTAATAAAGCATGGTCCAATGCTTAATGTTATTCTCACTGGAATATCACCTGTAGACTATGCTCCAATCTTCTCGTTCCATGGCCTGGTATGACAGCTTACCATGACTTCAGCTACCAGTTTATATTTACGTTCTTATTTTGAAATATGTTTATGCTCCAAACGAGCAACAGGTTCCAGAGCTGGCTGCTGCGCTCATGGCGATATGTGAAGTTTTTGGGTGTCTTTCTCCAAGCGTTTCATGGACACTGGGAACAGGGGAGGAAATATCTGCTCACACGGTCTTCTCAAATGCATTCATTCTTCTCTTAAGACTATGGAAGTTTAACCATCCACCACTTGAGTACTGTATAATGGGAGATGGTGCTCCAGTTGGCTCACAACTAACTCCTGAGTATCTTCTGTTATTAAGAAACTCCCAAGTTCTTTCTGCCAGCAGTTCGTCCAAAAGTAAAAGCAGCCAGAAGCAATTACCAGTTACTTCAAGCCCATCATCTATGAACCCTATTTTTATGGATTCTTTTCCGAAGTTGAAGTTGTGGTACCGGCAGCACCAAGCTTGTCTGGCCTCGACTCTCTCTGGACTTGCTCATGGAACACCTGTACATAACATTGTAGACAGCCTTCTCAACTTGATGTTCAGAAAGGCGAACAAAGGAAGTACATCAATTGGTTCTTTATCTGGGAGTAGCAGCATAAGTAACTCCTCTGGTCCTGGTGGCGATGATTCACATCTTTGGCCTCAGTTACCTGCTTGGGAAATACTGGAAGCTGTTCCATTTGTGGTTGATGCTGCTCTAACTGCTTGCTCCCATGGAAGACTATTTCCACGTGAACTGGCTACAGGTTTGTATTTTCAGTTAAGGTCAAGAACTTTGTCAACAATGGTTTGAGAATTGAGAGCGACGGTTGGGCTTCAGTATGTAACCATTACTAGTTATTATGGCCTATGGGATCATCAGTGTTTGATGGTACATTTTTTATTTTCAGGTCTCAAAGATCTAGCTGATTTTCTTCCTGCATCTACTGCAACAATCGTAAGCTACTTTTCAGCTGAAGTGACACGTGGTGTTTGGAAACCTGCATTCATGAATGGAACAGATTGGCCTAGCCCTGCTGCTAATCTATCCATGGTTGAAGAGCATATCAAGAAAATTGTAGCTACTACTGGTGTCGATGTTCCAAGACTTGCCACAGGTTATTGTTTCTGACAGTATTGTTTGTTTTAAGTGTATGTTTATGCATTGTACTGTGAGTTTTTCTCATGAATCGTGATACGTGCAAGTTTGCACACAGAGTATTAATCTGATATTGTATCACTTCACAGGAGGAAGTACTTTGGGTAGACTTCCATTGCCATTGGCTGCTTTTGTAAGCCTCACCATCACATACAAGCTTGACAAAGCATCTGAACGTTTCCTTAACCTAGCTGGTCCAGCTTTAGAGAACCTTGCTGCTAGCTGCCCATGGCCAAGCATGGCAATTGTTGCAGCACTGTGGACTCAAAAGGTGAAGCGATGGAGTGATTTTCTAGTCTTTTCAGCATCGCGCACGGTCTTCCACCATAACAATGATGCAGTTGTCCAACTCCTCCGAAGTTGCTTCACTTCTATCCTTGGCATGTCGTCGACATCATTATGTTGTTGCCGTGGGGTTGCCAGCCTTCTGGGTCATGGGTTTGGCTCTCATTGCTCTGGCGGTCTCTCACCAGTTGCTCCAGGAATTCTCTACCTCCGAATATTCCGGTGCATCAAGGACTGCTCTATACTTGCGGAGGATATACTTTCCCTGCTGATGCTTTCAGTGAAAGACATAGCTGAAACAACAGTGTCTAGGCATCAATTGGACAAGCTAAAGAGAACCAAGTACGCAATGAGACATGGACAGATCTCTCTTGCTGTTGCAATGACACAAGTTAAGGTGGCAGCATCACTTGGAGCAACACTCGTGTGGTTATCGGGTGGTACAACCCTTGTCCAGTCTCTGTTCCAAGAGATGTTGCCCTCTTGGTTCCTATCTGTGCAGGATCTTGGCCAAGGAGGAGCCAGTGGAGGAACAGTATACAAGTTGGGAGGCCATGCACTTGCCTACTTTGCAGTGTATTCCGGGATGTTCGCGTGGGGCATTGACCCAACACCGGTGTCCCGGCGTCGAGAGAGGGTAATGCGTTCGCACTTGGAGTTCCTGGCAAGCGCATTGGATGGGAAGATCTCCCTAGGCTGCAACCTGTCCCTGTGGCGTGCCTATGTCTCGGGCTTCCTGGAGTTGGTGGTTGAGTGCGCCCCGTGCTTGTTGCATGAGGTTGACCTCAAGGTGCTCAAGAAGCTGAGCGTTGGGCTCCGGCAATGGAAAGAGGACGAGCTCGCTGTGGCCGTCCTTCGCAGGGGTGGTCCGGATGCAATGGGTGTCGCCGCAGAGTTGATCCTGGGCAGCGAGTGGTGACACCGACTGTGGCGCGGCTGATATTCTTCGTTGTCAATGTTGCCGACTGTACATAACCAGACATCGTGCATGCATTTGCTTGATTATTGGGGAAAACCGTCGGACGATTTACTCGCTAATACCCTAAAAGCAGCTGCTAACCGTTGTTGATCTGTTCTTCACCATGGACTGTGCAAGTAAACTGCTCCAGAAGATTTAGCTCGTCTATGTACTTGTTTGTTGGAACTATTTCTGTAAAAATGGGATTCTAGAACAAACATCCCTTATCAGAAATTAGGAGTACTTTTTTTTATGGAGTAACCCTAAAAGATGAACGATTTGTGGAGAGTATCATAGTGGGGAGTATCATATACTAGTATCATGTATATGATACCAGTCTATGTTACTACCTCCATAATGCATAGTAACATATATGTGGTATCATATACTAGTATATTTATTAAGTTATAGACACATCTTGTATTGGAATACGTTATGTTACGGTATCTACCTATGATACCACTACCACCTATCTCCTCATTAAATGAGTGCCACATCATCTTTTTTGCCTATGTGGCACTTATGTTACCACCTATGTTACTCCCACTATGAGTAGTCTAAGGGATGGCTGATGTTGTAGAACGGTATTGGATTATAGAATATGTTATGTGGCACGTAATTTCTGTTCATTGGCTAATATCATTTGGGAAATTGTATTTTTCTTACATAGAATATGTTATGTGGCACGTAATTTCTGTTCATTGGCTAATATCACGAGTTCCATACCCAGTCTCTGTGAAGGCAGAGTTTCTACATAACCTAGTATTGAAGGTCGAAACTAAAGACCATTGTGAAAAACTCCTTGCACCTCCTTTATTACCCTAAACCCAGTCTTTGTGAAGGCAGAGTTTCTACATAACCTAGTATACCCAGTGTCATGGAGGTCTTTTAAACAGACCATATTGACAAGGTCAACCATGAAAGAAGAACTTACTACTTCAGATATAGCCACTGCTGAGGCAGAATGGCTGTATGACCTCTTGATGGACTTACCGGTGGTTGAGAAACCATTACCGGTCATCCTCATGAACTGTGAAAATCAAACGGTGATTGCCAAAGTGACCAATTCTAAGGATAATGTGAAGTCATCAAGAAACGTTAAAAAACATTTGAAGTCTGTTAGGAAATTGAGAAACTCCGGAGTAATTACTGTTACGTATATTCAAACAGACAAAAACCTGGCAGATCCCTTTACGAAGGGACTATCACGTAATGTGATAGATAGTGCATCGAGGGAGATGGGTATGAGACCCATGAATGTTATACCATAGTGGTAACCCAACCTATGTGACCGGAGATCCCGTGAATTAGGACCTGAAAAGAACAAGCTAGTGGTTTGACTGAGGAGAGTATTTGATAAACCCTCTCCAAGTGATGATGCATAACTCTCAAAGAGTTGTAAGGCAGGTGGCAACATGCCTTAGTATGTTTATGTTGGCTATTCATAGCAAAGAACACACCTATGTGAGTCCGACTGTGAACGTCGCAGTCTATGAGATTTGAGTGATCTCTAGTAAATTCATGAAGAGACCACGGAGTACGACGCATATGCTCCACCCGCGGGGTAGGCTACTGGTAGCCAGGTACTAGCTATGACTTTGAGTAAAGTCTATTGCCACCAAACTTGCAATTCAAGGCACAATCCATTGTTCAAGTTGCTGACAGATATAGCTTAAGGCTTTAGGCGGAAGTTCAACTTAACGGTCTCTGTTGAAACACTGTTATATAAACAAGCAGCGAGGATTAGCAAATCTTTAAATGGGCATTTAAAATCTGGTGGGGAATTGCTAGAATATTGGGCCCATTATTGGAAAGCCCAATAGGAAAAATGCTGAAATCTTAAAATAGCCCATGTGTGCGAGATGGTGGTGGGAGTGGGAAGTTTAGTCCCACATTGAAAGTTGGAGGAGTTGCACACCACCTTATAAGGTGGAGTGTTGTAGCACTTGTAAGTGAGTGAGAAGAGGAGAGCCTCTCGCGCACTCCTCCTCCTCCTCTGCCGCTCGCTCGTCTCGACTCGACTCGACACGTCGCGATCGCGTTTCGTGAATCGTGTCTCGAGCCGAGACAACAATTTTCTTTATTTTGCTATTTTCGAAAATTGAGTTCGTAGTCATGACAGACGTATCACAGCTGAGGCAGTTCGGGTCGCCCCCGTATCGTGTGGTGTAAGCGACTCGGACGTGCGGCGTGGGCTTCACACGTCGCACCCGTTAGGCTTTTCCGAACCACACTATAAAAGGCACGCGCCGTGGGCGCTGTACAGATACCGAAACTAATATAGGTTTTGCCACACCTCATTCCTTGCACTGCCACCGTAGTCTACTCCATCCCGAGCGCCGGCGTGCACCGGCAAATGGGAGAGCAGGTCTCCGAAACCGGCCGCCTTTATGATCCTACTCCCTCCGTTCCATATTAGATGACTTTGAAACAAGTGTATCTAGACATATTTTAGTGGTAGATACATCCATCCTAAAGTCATCTAATATGGAACGGAGGGAGTAGATGGCAGAGGGCGAATTAGGTTTTTGGGAAGCGCTATGCGCGACTGCTCGCCACTTCGACAACAGGTCATCTACAAGCTGCTGCCGCGAATCGTCTCCACATGTGTTGTCTACTTCGACCCGTCATCGCCAACGTCGTCGTCAACAACATGGCTGGACCGAACACATCTGCTTCATCTGCAACCGTTCGGTACATGCGCCGTGTATCTGTTGACTGGTTAAACATGTATACTGTTAACATGTTTAGAGAGATAGTGTTGCTGCTATTCATGTTGTCTACTGCATCTAGTATGTTTGAGTTTCACATGTTAATAGTTGCTATTATCATGATCCATATTTTGGAATTAATCGTGGAAATTATGCCTAATTATTCAACAGTAATTTCCATTGTATTTTATTAGCCAATTCTGGGGACATGAATGTACCAGTGCTAAAAGAGTCAATAAGCACGGTAGCTATTTGATTTCCTAGTACTGTTGTGAGAACAAACGTGAAATTTTCACCACTATTTGAACTGAGTGTATGCATAGAATTTGAGGGTATCATCTGGTTGGGGAAGAGGTGATTCTGTGTGAGATTCATCATCATAGTCAATGTAAATGATTTCTGAATTTTTTCTGCTCCTTGCTGCGATCCTTGAATTTGAGCTTTGTTTGCCATTTTACATACTTGCTTGTGTCCAGGAATCCAATGGTCATCACACTCGTAACCTCTCTTGTTTAAATTAGCTTGCTGAATAATTCTTGGAAGACCTCCTACAGTAGGAGTTTCCTAAACCGGTTCAAATGTAACTTGCCTGCTAGTAGAAGGTTGTAATGCCTGATAATTATACTTTTTTTTTGCAAGTTGTGCCTGCTCCATTCTTCTTGCATACCACATTGCTTTTTTTAGAGGCAATGAACCGTAGAACAAAATGTTCTACGGTATATATATTAAATCATGAACAATGTACAATGCCCCTAAAAATTAACCGATACCGGTTTTCTCTAACATAAAAAAAAGTGGACTAATCAATTAACTAAGAACTGAATCAATCCAGTTCTTCAGAGACTCTCTAATACTAGGTTTCATCTTAAGAAAGATAATCTGGAGATCTTTAATGAGGTGAAATTTCCAGGTTCTGTGACATGGAGTGATATTGTTGAAAATCTTATCATTCCTTTGTCTCCATATGTTCCAACATCCCATGATGATGACTTCCAGTGCGAATTCTTGAGGAATGATTTGTAGCAGCAACATAATTTCATCATATATAGATATCCCTCTTTTCCTGTTATTTCCAATATTATTCCAACAATTGATTGCAAATGGACAGTCAAAGAATAGATGAAGTAAAGTTTCCTCCATGTATTCTTGACAGCTTTCACAATCATAGCTTTGAAGATGATAAATTTTCCTCTGAAGGAGGTTTCTTGAATTGAGCCTATCATGTAATAGTAGCCAGAAGAATATCTTGTATCTTAAAATAGCAGCATTTCTCCAATTTTTAAGGAAGAGATTATGAGCTTTAGGACCCTCACTGAACTCCTTGTAGGCTGCAGAAACCATAAATGTCTTATTCTTCCCTTTGAATGTCCATTTATCTGTGTCCTCAGATAGTTGTATGTCTTGAATATATTGTTGCAGAAGAATGAGTTGCTGATGTGCTTGGTTTGATAATGGAAGTTGGAAGTGATCAGTAACCTCATTGGCATTCATAAAATCCCTTACAGATAAATTGTTTCTATAATTGAATGAATGTAGCTGTGGGAACTCCTCAATGCATAATACATCACACCATTTGTCAGTCCAAAAGGAAACTGTCTTCCCATTACCAATCTCACATTTTGCAATTTTCTTATATTAAGGGATCAATGTAACCATATCTCTCCACCAGAAAGATCCAACCTTTCTATTATCCATCAACCTATTTGAATAGTGAATTTCAGTAATCAAATTGATCCATGGAAGATTCTCTTGGTTAAAAAATTTATGCAAATGTTTCAATAGCAGCACTTTGTTCTGAATTCCAAGATCTATCACTCCAAGACCACCCTGTTCATGAGGTTTGTTCACTTTATTCCAGGAAATAAGAGCAGAGCCTTTGTCCTCCATACCATATTTCCTCCAGAAACAATGTTTAATACTCTTGTTAATAGGTTCTAAAACAGTCTTAGGTATATGCAGTGTGCTCATGTAGAACATGGGAAGTGAAGTGAAAACAACCTTAATAAGAATCAGTTTCTCTCCATAGGAAAGGAAAGAAGTGCATCCATGTAGTCTATCATTCAATGTCTTGATCAATGGCCAATAGTCATCCACTCTAGGTCTATCAATAGATAATGGTAGGCCCAGATAATTAATTGGCATGGTCTCAATGCTGCAACTCATAATGTTTTGTAATATGTTGCATATCTCCTCACTAGCCTTGAGTGGTATAAATCTTGATTTATGATAGTTGATCTTCAAACCAGTGAGTGATTCAAAGTGAGATAGTAAACTTTTAACATGTTGAACTTGTATAGCATCTGCTCTCATGATGATAATAGTATCATCAGCATACTATAACAATGGGAAGTCAGGACAAGCCATGGATGGAAAGACAGGAGTGATTAAAAGGTTCCTCATTGCTTCATTTAGAACATCTTGTAGAAGATCAGCAGCAATCACAAAGATCAAAGGAGAAAGTGGATCCCCTTGTCTAACACCCCTCATGCATTTAAATTGTTTGCCTGGTACACCATTCAGAAGGACAGATGAATAACCTGAAGAATAAATCATTTGTATCCATCTGATCCATCTGCTTCCAAAACCCTTAGCCTTCAATATATCAATAATAACCTTATGATCCAGAAGGTCAAATGCCTTTTCAAAATCCAATTTCATCATGATAGATTCTTGAGAAACATGTGAACACTTATGAATATACTCATAGACCCATGGCATACAATCTTGTATCGATTTGGCTTTAAGAAATCCATACTGATTATCATGGATAATTTTGTGCATGATCCTTTGGAGCCTATTTGCTAAAAGCTTTGTAATGATCTTTATAGAGCAATTTAGTAGTGAGATAGGTCTGAAATCAGATGCACTGGCAGGGTTGTCTATTTTGGGTATAAGAGTAATGTAGTCGTTGTTTATACTTTGTAAGTTCACCCTTCCATGATAGAAATCCTCAATCAAGTGGTAAAAGTCTTCAGCAATAATTGGCCAGCATGCTTTAATAAAATTTGTGTTGAAACCATCTGGACCAGGTGTTTTATCTGCAGGTAGTTCCTTAATGACATCATCAATCTCTTTCTTAGTAAATGGGACCTCTAAATCATCCAAACCCTCCACTCTATTTATCAGTGATAGTAGTTGAAAATCATCCTTGCATACAACAGTGGTCCCTAATCTATGTTTGAAAGCTCTCTCCAATACAACTGCTTTAGCTGTATGTTCAGTATGTTCATGCCCAGTTTCATCTTGAATAGAGGAAATGAAGTTTCTTCTAAATTTAATGGTAGCTTTAACATGGAAGAATTTAGTGTTTGCTTCACCAAAATTAGCCCATCTAATGGTTGCTCTCTGCTTCCAATATTCTTTCTGGCACTTAAGCAGGTGTAATAGGTGTTCTTTAATAATCTCTCTGCCATTGTTCTCCCATATAGTCAATTCTCTATATTCTTAAATCATGTCCAAAAATCCAATGAGCTCATTGCAATTTTTAATTAATGCTGCCAGTCTAGATTTGTTCTTGGACCATATTTTGATACCTTTCCTCAGTCTCTTGAATTTAGCAGTGATAGTCTTGGCACTATCATTCAACATAACATCTTGGTCCCAAATTTCTCTAACAATATTTTGAAAATCCTGATGCTTCAACCAATAATTTTCAAATCTAAATATCTTTGTCTTGGGGATATCTGTACCAATTCTAATCATGAGTGGTGTGTGATCAAAGATAGGTTTAGCCAGTGGGAGGACCAGAGTGTTGGGGAAAGATAGTGTCCATTCTTCAGAAGAAAAAACCCAATCTAGTTTTTCCAACAGAGGAGCAGTTTGCATATTGCTCCAAGTGAAATTTCTGCCCTTAATAGGAATATCAACTAATGCCAGTTTGCTAATAGCCTCATTAAAGTCCAACATGTCCTGCACATTACCTCCAGGTCTGCTTCTATTGTCAGGATATCTGATCTAACTAAAATCTCCCACCACCAACCAGTTGTTATCTTCAGCATAGTCCAGGTTGTGAAACCAATTGATAAACTCATGTCTAGCTACATAATCACATGGCCCATATATGTTTGTTAAATTCCATTCCTTGTTGTTATGAGTGGAGATAAATTTGATTGAAACAGCCTGTGCATTACAATGGATCAGGTTTCCACTGAATAAAGCTCCATTCCAAATAACAATAATCCCCCCCAGAGTTACCCACAGATGGGTAAAAATGAATTTGTTGAATCTTTTAGGACAAAAATTCCTAATGTAGGAGATATCAAAAGATTCTCTCTTAGTTTCTTGTAGACAAATGATATGGCATCCAGATTCTAATATCTTGTTACTAAGGGCCAACCATTTATTGGGATCATTGACCCCTCTAATATTCCAATTCGAAATAATCCAGGATCTATCCATCTTAACAAAAGTACACTTGAGATTGGCATCCAAGACCCTGGTACTTATAGAAGGTGAGGCCAGAATATCCATACTGAGTCATAGTTATTACATAGAAGTTCTGAACATCCATACAACATACTGTTTCAGATACCATTAAATAACCAAAAGTACACATCTTGATAATCATTGAGTACTAGAAAGACTAAATAGACTGCATCACAAGAGAATCCCTCATGCCGATTCCTCCTCCTCCTGGACACTTGGAGGAATGTCCTTCTGAATCTTCTTCTTCTTTCTGTCCATATTGAGCAGCTCCTCTTCAGAACATGATGCAGGATCCACCTTACAAAAAGTGACAGATAGGTTTCTCACAATCTTTGATGGAATAATAGGAGGTTTGGCAGTGCAACTAACACATTGTTTATTCTTACAGGCCCTAGCTTTAAAACCATTATTGCTCTGCTGTAGTCTAGTGCTTCTCCTTACCTCTGTTTCCACCAAAGGAGCTTTCTCTTTCCTTTTCTTGTTTGCATGGAGTGCAGATGTAGTAGCATTTCCTTTGGCTGTACACATAGGGCCCTCAGGTGTACCCTTCTGCTGATCCTGTCCCATAGCAATATCATGAAATGCAGGTTCATGAGTAATAGGGAATTTCTCTGGTATAACAAAAGGTCTAAGTGAAGCTGGATCTGTGCCATCCACTATGAATTTCCATAGTTGTGTAGCTAGAAAGTTTTTGGCCCAAACAAATTTATCTTCAGATAATAAAGCAGTTGTGAAGAAGTTCATCCATTCAATAGGTACCTGAGTAATATCTTCATTCCTTTCTTTAGGAGCAAAATGCTTGCTCCATAGTACAGCACCTTCTTCACCCAGTGATTTAGCTTCTGAAAAAAGACAGGATTCTAGCATAATCTGAGACATAGGGTCCTTCTTATCTGCACTCTCCATATATTGAGTATTGTGTTTGAAAAGAGCAATAGGAAAACCAGGAGGTGGTCCTTGCAATGATGTACCTGAGTCATTATCACTGACAATTTCCTGCTCCTTCTCTAATTGTATATCAGTTATGCTATCTTTCCTTCCCAGTGGTTCATTCAATTCATCCTGCACTGCAGATGAGCTTTGCACCATGGCAATAGTCTGATGCTCCAACTGTGCCTCAGTAATGAAATTGTCCTGCACCTTTTTGGGGGTACATTGTACCATACACTACAAGAAGACCCCATCTACAGCAACGCTGGTATGCGTATCTAAAGGTCCATATAGGCGTTGCTAGCGACTAATATAAATCCGTTGCGTTATGAGGCGTTGCTAGGGTACATTGCAACAAATATACCTGCGTTGGTAACCAATACGTTATGCGTTGCAATGTAGCTACACAATCCAACCAACAACCATATCCGTTGGTAGAGGCATCCTTTTTGGATTGGATATTTTAAATAAAAAATTATTATTTCTTGTATTGGATGGTTTGACCGCTCTGGCATTTGTAGCTTTTTTTTTCTTATAAAGGTGACATAGTTCATAGGAACATACCACAACACAGACAGATCAGAGAATATGAATGCATTGCATACGAAATAATTCATTATTTATTATTGGAGCACCATTCTGTACATGGAAAGTATATTGAAGAGTAGACAATTTCCAACATTGGATCAAAATATGGAATTCTACCCATTACAGGAACACCACCACATACACGAAAAGTATCTGAAGAGTGGACAATTTACAATCTTGCAGCAAACATGCTACTCTCGTCCTATATACATTTGTTCTAATATTTTGCCTAACATGTTCAGAGCTGATATCCGAATTTCTCAAGTATTGTTGATGCATGGGACCTGCAAAATATAAAATTTCACTTCCAGAATCAGAGTGGCAAAATACAGTGAGAAGTGTATGGTGAATTATGCTAAATACTATCTTAGAACTTGCTAGGGAATACTACACCATGGTTGCATTCCAAAGGTAAGTCACCACGGAGTACACAAGACAATTTTCCTATCATGTGCATTTGAAATAGCTCAGCAGACCCACAAGTCGTAGTGGTTACCACACGGATGGGAAATCAGAAGGAAATATGGATAAGAAACAACAGGAATCTGAATGAATCCATCAAACGACAGATAAACTCCTCTAATTAACTAGATTGTTCATCTAACAATGGATCAAAAAAAATCTTCACTAACTAATTGATAGAAGTGACAGTATTACAAAGCAAAACAGTTCATATGTGACAGGCATAAGTTCAATTTAATGCGTACTGACAGATCAAGAATTTGATGTTGGCATGGGCCAATATTTAAGGTTTAAAAGATTTAATGCACAAATACAAGTGCGATTGAGATGTCGCTTGAAACTCTCATGGTTCACAATCTAAATCTGTACTTCTAGAGTTCTAGTAACCAATCACATTGAAATATTACATTAGAAGAAGCAGTTTTGAACTTGATATAACTCACCAAAAGGAGAGGAATTAATACCTGCTGGTGGTTGGTGCTGATGCTCGCCCTTTTGCGGCTTGTTGTCTGTGCCGCTGCGACCTGCGCTGCTGCCTCTGCCTAAAGCACCATCACACATGTCTTGTGTATGACATACCAGAAATAGGTCAAGGTTAATAACATTACTAAGTCATGGTGTCTTGACAGACTGCAGTTTGTATCAAAAGAAACACAGTCATGCAATATGGTTGGCACGTCTCCGCTGCAATTTTAGTATTGTCATGAAATTTGATTGACCAGGCCTCCTTCCGTTCCTCGATGCAGAAGGAAATAGAAACAAACTTTGCACAAAATTAGTACTGCAGTCTGCTCATTGCTGAGAACTGGAAATAAGTAGATAGTTTAGTAATTAGTACTAGACTGAGATCATTACCTAGCAGAAAGTGGCAACTAAAATATTTATGTATAGGTGAAATTGATGTTTCAAAAATCAATGCTAATTTGCAGAAGTTATTTCAGTACGTATGAAGCTAATCTAGCATCCCAGTAAAATATGACATGTTCCAAAGTTCCATGTGTCAACTCTAGAACCAGAGGCAGAGCTATCTTGGGGAAGACCTAGGCCATAACCCACCCATCTCAAAAGAAAAACTGCATCTACCAATATATAGCAATATCTAGCAGTCCTTCCAGCTCATTTTTCCAGCACCATATATAGCAATTATCTGTTTTTACTTCCATCTACCAATCTCGCCCTTTCCTTTCTTGTCAGCATAGAGACATTGTACTCAGATTTAGGACTTTAAGGGGGGCATCGTATAGCAATTACTAGCAGCACACAAAATTGTATTTAATTTTCAAGAAAGTGATCGAGTGGCACACCATTAGAGACCAAGCATCAGTGCTTAGAATCTGACAAAACATACGGTCCTTCTGGCTGGCCCGCCTCTGAATTTTATTGTAACTCCGCCACTTACTAGAACCCTGCAAATTAAAGGCATAAATAATGGATTAGAAGGAAACTGATAGAATACCCAGTCTCGCACATGGCTTTGCCCGGACTGTCATATCACAAAAAAAACATCTTTTTGCAATATACAAGTGCATAGCATATTTGGGGAAAGAGTACTTATGGCATTGTTAATATGATCTGTGCACTAACACTGAGAGCGACAAAGACATATGAGCCACTAAGCTGGGCATCTAACCAATCAAAACATGAAAAAAAAATTGATTGCTGATGATGTGCGGCTCATGGCAGGAATCAGCAACGATGCAGCAAAGGGAATAGGAGAGTAATTTGGAAGGGAAAAGGGAGAAATTCCATCCAGCTGCCGTACCTTGGCTCCAAATCCAATGCGCTCAGTATGGTCCAGTCGCGAGTTTGTCAGCGTGACGCGCCTCACCGGACGCCAACGTTCACCTGAGAGACGCCCTGTGGGAGCACACGGAGGCGACTATATTCTGCCCTCAAGAAACATAGGAGGGTGGGCAGCGAGTTCGTGTAGGACATCATCGTCAGAGAACGCTCGCGGCTGCGGGACGAAGCAAGGACGGCAAGGGAGCACGAGGCTGGAGGGCGGAGGGCGGACGACGGCTTCGATGGAAAAGGAGCACGGGGCCGCCGGAGATGAACTAGATGAGACAAAACCTAGTCTATCGCCAGAGATGGTGGAGCACAAATCGAGGGGATTCCGGGAGTATTGACTATGCGATCGTGGCTTATTGTGGGGCTAACCTAATAAGGGCGGTTGTGTTGTGCTTCGTGGGCTGGGCTCACAATTTTATTTCTGTATACAAATGTATATTGTACAACGGATATCCTCCACCGCATATATGTGTATCTATGTTAAAATTTTGCAACCAATATTTAGAGCGTTGCCAAGTATGTATAGCTGTACGGGGGTTATTGTAGTAGTGATATCTGCAACTTGAATAGCCTGAACTTTATTGATTGATATCTCTATGGCAAGAACTAAATCTGCCATATCTGATATATAGTGTTGATTCAAAGTGTTGGGAATGGCCAGGAAATCAATCTCTTCCACCTGGTTCTGCATGTGCTCATTTTGCATAGCAGGAAAAAGGTCAAGAGCTGGAGCTTCCAATTGTTGTGCATGGGCAACAATCATTGGATGAGGACCCATATCCTGGACAGGTATGTTGAGGTCCAAAAGGTGATGTGGAAGAAGTGGAGCCATATTATGCTCCTGGTTGAGTGGCCCCTGAATAGAGTTGTCAGATATGGTATTTTCTTCTGCTGATTGAATAGTCAAAGTGAGATCACTGCCCATATCAGCATCTTCAATATTCTGACCTTCTCCTTCAATTGTTGGCCCCATCAGATCATTTAGTTCTAGAAATTCTCCTGCTTGAATCTCCATATCCACTATATCATTTGCAGGAGGCAATGCCCACATGTCCCAGTCCACTACATTTGCTGCCAATTTATTATCAATAGCCATCTGAATAGGATGATTACCTACCTGATTAGCAAGATGAGGAGCATTGCCAACAGGGTTAACTTGGTCTTCAGCAACATGCTGTGGAAGGGGACCAATGAAGATGTTGTCCTGGTTTGGGTGGTGAAATTGTTCAGGTGGTATAGGATGAGGGTCCCCTCCAGCTGGCACCTCCTCTTCTGCAGGTGGTCCATCATTAATCAATTGATCCTGGAGTATTATAATTGGATAGGTCCATGACTCACCACTAAATCTGTCTGCACCTGAGACAACAGAGCTAATAGGGATATCTGATAATGACACAACACTGATTTTGAGCAGAACATAGGCATCAGTCGACTTAGTTCTATCCCATACAAGTAACTTTCCAAAACTTTTGACTGAATTTGCCAGTTCATGCATACATCTGAGGTCAGCTGGAAAACCAATAATCTGGATCCAAACCTCTCTGTTGAGATTAAACCTCCTCCAGTTGAGTCCCTCATTGTGCTTTTGAAAAACCAGGTGGACATCATCACATGCATGCGGACCATGAGTTACAAACAAATCCCTATCTTCAATACTGACAAATCTGACGAAAGCTTGGCCAAAAGGGCATTTAGTGATGTTTCTGATTTCCACTTGTTTCTCTACAAAGAACTCACCTAGAATATCGTGGACATTCTGAAAAGCCACCTCACCTTGCGGCATAGGCACGATGGTGACAATCGCCAGGTCCACATTGGTCAGTCTGTGTTCACCATGTATCACCCGAGCTCTTGCAGGTCTTCCTTCAATCACTAGCGGTTTCCTATTGGGTGGGAGGAAAGGGATTGGATCAAAGGGGAAATTCGCCATTTGATTTGGAGTTGTTTCTTCTCTAACCAGAGCAGGAGAGAATACCCTTGCAGCCGGAGCAGGGGAGGTAGAAGATAAGGAGACAATCGGTGTATTCTTTGCTAGTGCTTCACTGATACGTGGGCCTAACAGTCTAGACTGGATAGTTTTGTTCTGCTCCAAAATTAACTCCCTTATGTCCCTCACCGAATTTCTCTCTGTTACGTCCAATCCCGCGCGCGATGAACGAGGAGCTGCCAAAAAAGAATCCTCAATTGTCGCTGTTTTTTTACCTGTAATGGGCCGCCCATTAACATCGGTATTGAAACGGTAGTTATCACCTATGTGGCCCCATCTACTACAAGCGTGGCGCCTGATTCTATTTGTGCAATTGGGCCTATTATGTCCGTCCGAGAGGCAACGCACACAGAAATTCGGCCTAGAATAATTCAAATGCTTTAAACCCTGCCTTGATGAGGTATTATTGGCGGCATCACAGGTCTTAACTCCACTTGATGGATTAGCTGATTTGCCGGATGAAGCAAGAACACGACGATGATCTTCGAAAAAACGTGGGGTTTGGGTGGCTTGAGCATATGATCTTGGATTCTTACCATGCGAGATTGTAGTCCACGCATTTTCTTGCTCTTTGAGATAGAGATTATATTCTTTCTGTGAATTTGGTCCTCCACGACCCCATAACCAAAAGCTCATACAGAAATAATTGTTGAAGATGTTACCTCCCTTGAATATATGAAATCCCACCTCTTTGGATGCAACCGAGAAACGGAAGGACCAATTTTGAAGACATCTAACCTTAAAGAGCTTAGCCTCTCCACCAAAATATGATTGTAGAATCAATCCCACTGAATCTTCATTTAGCCGGATTTTAGATCTCGAGAAATCGACTACCAGATAGAATTCCCATAAACCTTTACCTTCAAGGTAGTTGATGCAAGTACCAAACCTCTTGAGAATTTGATTATGAAAATCCAAACCTTCTTCAAATTTGAGATCCGAGAGAGCCATGTTACCACTAAGAAGCGGTGAAAAACGATGAACGATTATATGGTGTTTGCCTCGATCGGAGTAATCCGAAGCAATCTAATGTGTGGTGTACGCCGTGGCCGGAGTGGCCAACGGCGGTGAGCACGGAGTCGCCAAGAGAGAGTCCATACCACATTGCTTCAATTAATATTGCTAGCTTTAGGCACTCCAAGTGACATAGGCATACCCTTCGGGTACCCACTCTTGGCATACCTGCTATGGCCCAGCCGAAGGCCCACCTGGCACCCATCAAAATCCATGAAGCCCAAGCCCACTCGAAGGCAACGGACGGGCCAAGAAACCAAATCTCTTGGAGCACAAGACAAGGACTGTAATATGTAGTCGACTAGGACTCATGTAAATCCTGCCTACCTACCTATATAAAGACAGGTAGGGGCAGAACAAAGCACAAGTAAAAAACTGAGTATTAGAGACCGTTGCTAGAGACAGTTTTACCCTTGAAAAAAATAACAGACTCGAAAATGCTACCACTCAGCCGGTTTGTGTAGATAAACTGGCTCTAAAGAAAAAACTGGTTCCAATAAGATGAAATCCGTGATGGGAAACATTTAAATACGGCCTCCCAAAATCCCCGAGAGGGCTGCTAAATATAACTGACGCAACTTTGTACATAATTCCAGCTGGCCTTTATTACGGACGGCCCCGGAATTTTTGTGCGTTGGCCCGCGAAACCACCCGTCTCATACTTGTATATTTTTTTAGAGACTATTTTTTTTAAATCGTTGAGCGATGGTCCTGGGTTTGAACGCGATATTTCCCGCGCTACACCCTGTTGTTCATAATATGTGATTATCGGGGCGTCCAACTTTATTCGGAGGTCCTGTTTGGGAAGCTGTAAAAACTGAAAACGGCGTGCGAACTTGACATGCACACGATCTCGAGAACTGGAATGCAGTTATAACCGCGTGATTTCAAAGTCTGGAACGTGAATGCAACTCATAATTTTGGAATACGGACCGCCGTAATGATCAATAAATCCAATCCCCGGCTGCTTAGTTCCTTCATCTCGCCCTCTTCTTCCTCGCGCACACACACTCCCTTTGCAATTCGCACTACCATAGCCATGCAGAACAACGGTTCCAGTGGCGAGTCCAACAGAGAAGATTCTCGGCCTTCCTCCGACGATCATTCGATCAGGTCACTAACGCCAAACTCCATTTCATCAGAGGACCATGATTGGATATATTTCCATGAAGGAATGCCACCGCCGCCGCTGCCATCTGAGAGTGGCGCCGAGGGAGGAGGAGGCGGAGGTGGAGGGCATTGCCGTCAAGGAGGGCATAGCCCACGTCGCTGGCACGGAGGAGGTCGTGGCCCCCGTTCCTATCGTGGAGGAGGCCATGGCACCCGTCGCTGCAGCCGAGGTCATGGTCATGGACGCCACTGTGGGCGCCAAGCAGGACATGGCCCACGTCGCTACCGCAGAGGAGGTCATGGGCCCCGTCGACGCCGCCGTGGGCGCTGAGGAGAAGGGAAGGTTGTCGTCTCTGTCAAATCCATGTCGAGTGAGGCCTCCGCCGCTGACGAGAAGGCGACGGCACTCCGCAAGCATCATCGCGAAGACGGTGGCGCATAGGAGGCTTCCGACAACAAGAGATCAACAACATAGTAGGATCAGTGGTAGCTAGTGCTAGCAAGGTAGTATGTAGATCATAGTTTGTAATGTTGATCTTAAATAATCAATGAAAATCATATCTACGTTTCATTTCGTAAATTGTATCTTTATATTGTTATTGAAGTTGGCCTAAATTATCATCAATCAGCAAACAACAAACTACAAATAGATTATCACCATGATAAGATAAAATTATCACCATTAAGCACAGAATGTCTTGTTAAAAACTTATATTTAACTACCTAGCTAGAAAAGTCTTCTAAGAATATAGAAATTATAGAACAATGTATCGTACATATATAACGTAAAAAATACAACTTTCTGAAGTAATGATAAAAGACGAGTACTCCGCCATTGATCAATACTTCTGAACCTGTGCTACTCCTTGATGGTGCCTTGACGGGGAGACTCCTTGATGATGATGAATTTTAAGTCCCCGGTAACGGTGCCAGAAATTCTTGATGCTTGTGATGGCGTGTTGGGAACCCCAAGAGGAGGGTGTGATGAGTACAACGGTAAGAATATCTCTAAGTTAAGAACCAAGGTTAACAATCCAGTAGGAGAAAGAGGATCTTCAGAAGGTTGATGCCACTGACGGTGGTGATGGCGCCTCACCGGTATCAGCAACAACGCGGAACCTGCACACAACACAACCAAAATACTTTGTCCCAACGGTACAGTAAGGTTGTCAATCTCACCGGTCTTGCTGAAAACAAATATTAGACGTATAGTGTGGAAAATGGTGTATGCTTGCAGTAAGTAAAGAAAGTAGAGAATTATAGTGGTTTGTTTAACAGTGTAGGAAAAATGGACCGGGGTTCATAGGTTCACTAGTGGTGTCTCTCCATAAAAGATAGCATGCTAGGTGAACAAATTACAGCTGGGCAATTGACAAATAGTGGTTGCACCGTAGTGAACATTCATGGCATGATGACTACTATGATATTTAGTGCGGGCATTACAACAATATACATAGATCGTAATCCGACTGCATCTATGACTAATAATCCACCCTCAGGTTATCATCCGAACCTCCTTAGGTATTAAGTTGCAAGCAACAGATAATCACATTAAGCAATGTGTATAATGTAGGCAATGATTGTGCACGCGGGTACTCACACCGATGTTTTCTCCCCAGTGGCAACAACACATCCTCCCCCGTCACGTTTCTGTCACTCGAGCACAGGCGAAAAGGAGGCATGAACCCAACTGTCGAGCATAAATACTCTCTATTGGAGTCACTAGCAACTACTTGGCCAGGGCAACCACTAGCAACGGAAAGCATGCAAGATCACAAATAACATATGCAATAAAGACTATAATCAACTTGGTATAAGTTTAATATTCATCGGATCACAGCAAACACAACACATAGAATTACATAAGAACAATCTCGATCATGTTAGGCAGCTCACGAGATCTAAACATTGAGGCATAGGAGGAGAAGACAACCATCTAGCTACTGCTATGGACCCGTAGTCCAAGGATGAGCTACTCACGCATCACTCCGGAGGCAGGCATGGTGATGAAGAGGCCTCCAGTGATAATCTCCTCTCCGACAGGGTGCCGGGAGACAACTTCGGAACCCCCTGATCTAGGGTTGACGACGACGGCGGCTGCAGACCTTTTCGGGGATTTTTTATCAGGAACCTAGGGTTTTCCTTCGGAGGGGAATAAATAGGCGGAAGGGCGACGTCGGTGGGCCACCAGGGTGGCCTCACCACTGTCACATCCCAATTTTGGAATACCTGATAACACAGTTGTTTTGCTAATTGCTTGACAAATAAACTTTGGTTGTGTTTGTTTAAGTGCAACTAAACAAACTTAAAAAGATAGCAAAGCAGTAAACTAAAAATATTCAACATATTGTTCCAATGACCTTGACAATATTTTCTAAAGTAAATATTGATCAAAGAGTTTTCCAAAACTATCTTATGAATCCCATACATGTTGAATATTATTCCAAGGTCTAAATTAAGAAAGAGGAAACACTTGATAAATTTCCCTAAAAGATTATCAGGAAAAAGAGGCATTCTTAGATGCTTCACCAAAATCTTATCAAATGTTTTTCCAACCTTGAAAGCTTAAAAACAAAGTATTGAAGAGCATTGACTTGCTATCTCTAGTCACATAAATATTTTGGCAAAGCATTGTTAAAGAAAAGCCAAGTGCCTTATTAAATTGAATTTCCAATATTTGCAGAAACAGGAAACTCAAACAAGTTACTATTTGAAACTTTCTTCAAATGATCTGAAATTAACACCATTGCTTCCTTATATCAAATAAGGATCACACACAAGAGGAGACCAAAAATTGAATCCATTAAAGTCCTGAAAACATGGTTTTTCTCCACGGAAACAATTGAAATTTTGAACAAGTTTGTTCTACAAACTTTTTCAAAATGCCATGAAATAAATACCACATGCTCTATATCATAAATAAGGATGAAAACCAAAAGGGCACAAGTTTTTGAATAATTTAAGTTGCCAAAAACCCCTATTTTCAAGACAGCACCTTTTAGAAATTTGAACAAGTTTGTTCTATGAAGTAACTCAAAATGACTTGAATTTTCTACCACACAAGTAACACACCAAATAAGGAATGTGTGCCGAAAATTATCATTTTTGGAAACTCCTAAGTAGTCAAATAAATTCAATGTCCATTTATGTCAGAATTGAAATTTGAACAACTTTGAACTATCAAGTTTATCTAATTGAGCCAATTTTCACATATGTTGTGCATATATACTAATAAGAATTTTGGGAAAAAGGATTTCAATTTATAACTTTGTTTGACTAGTGAAAACAACCTTTTTCAGAGAGGACAGGGACTTCTTTGTAAATTGCTAGGGACCTAAATGTAAGCTGAGTCACACCTTCTTCAACCTAGGTCTCTGTAGATACAGAGCCCCTAGCCATGGCTTCGAGTAGAAGCAATCCTTGAGGAATAAGAGGCCCCCCATGTGCTCTTGTCTGCATACTTGCTCCCTCTCTCTCCCCACGAGTTCTCTCTCTCACTGTACAAAGCTCACAAATCGGAAACCCTAGATTTTGGTCGCCGTCGAATCGGCCAGTGGTGAGCTCGCCGCCGGCATCCGTGTATCCCATTCGCTCCGCCTCGTCGTGGTGGTACGCGGTGCGGAAGGAATCGGAGGGAAACGACTCGAGGAGCCCGCGCCGTCCAACCTTCTTCCTCGAGCCCGGCGGACTCCGGCGAGACATCGCCGCCGCCTCGAGCATCCTCCTCCTTCACCGAGCCTTCCATCACGTTCAGGGTGAGCACGCGACCGTTCCCATCGTTTTCCCCCTCTCCCTCTCCCCCTAGTTCGTCGCCGAGCCGTGGTCACTGTCCGGCCGCCGCGCGTTGCCGTCGCCGCCGCCCTCCGGTTGCTTCCCGGGAAGCGAGGTTGAGTTCATTTGGTTCCCCGCCACGAGTGCTACGAGTAGATGGTTTGGAATCGCGAAACGATGGTCGAAAACGCTCGGATTTGGCTCGCCGGAGCTCTCCCCGCCGGCGATGACGTCGTCCTGGCGTCACACCGACGCCAGCTCGCCCTTGACCCTGCGCGGGAAGGTCAAACCTGCTGATGGGGCCGCGCTTGCCTGCGTGGCAGCCCCCGTGGCGGCCTGGCCCGCTGATCAGTGGCTTTGGCTAGATCTGCGCGCGGTGTGGATGGATCTGGCCGGCCCATTAGTAGATCTAGCCCAGCAGCTGTTCTTTTTCCATTTATTTTTGACAGAAATGTTACATGTTTACTTTTGGGCATAAAAACCTATCTAAAAGATGAATTTGACCAAACTAAAATTCACAGTGGTAAAGCAAAAAAAATCTAAACCACCTCCAATTTGTAGATCTATATTTGGATGAATATTTTTGAAATGAAAAATGGTTTGGCAACAGGTACCAGAAACACCAAAATGAGCACCATTTTAATTTCACAACTCCAAATGAGGTGTACCCAATTGCATTGGAAAGCCCTTGAAATTTCATAACAGGAGAAATTATCCTTGCTTCCAAATTCCTTATATTTTTGAAATGGCATGCAATTTGGTAAAACACCAGAGAGCACTTAGGTGATTTTTATAAAATTATTAAAAATGATTTTTGATGCAAACTCAACTGGATGGTCTTTTATATGTTTAGGGATATCCAAACCTAGCTGGGTTTAATTTTTATAGCATCCTAGAAAATTTGGTGGACAGATCTTTGTTTTGCATGTTTCTGCCATTTTGGCATTTTAGGTAAATAAATTGTGTGAATATATTTTTGTGTTGCAATATTGTTTTCTAGCATGTACAAGTTGTGTGAACTTGTTTTATAAGATTTACTTAGCTATTTTAGCATGTTAGATTGTGTGGACTTGAGTTGAGAAGAAATAGGATTTTTGTTAGTAGCATATGTTTTATCTCTAGTTAATACTTGCATAGAATTTTTGAGTGATGAATTGATGTGCAAGCACTTGGATTGTTGATTGAATCCAGTACCATGTTGGTACTTATATTTTGTTAGTATCACCTCTGCTAGCTTGCATTTGAATTGGTAGAAAAGCATGAGTAGTTTTGTCATCACTATGCAAATGTTGGAAAAATTCTCTCATGTGTAGAATTTTTGGCATAAGAATTTGTGGTTGTGTAGCCACATATTTTTGTGTTGTATTCATAGGACCAGTAGAATTTTGGTTATGTTTTTATGAGTACTTGACCCCTAGAGTTTTCACTTGTGTGAAAACAATAGCATGAGTAGCATTACCTTGCTTAGTTTTGCATCCTAATATTTTCTACTAGTATGGTTATTGCACTAGATGCTAGTTTAGTCTTTTGTTAATTTTTAGCAAGTGTGACCAGAGGCCTTGTTACCTCTTGATGCTTTGATATGCTAGTGGAACACCCACTGGTGTCATTGCATTTTTGGTGGAAACATTATTTCCCCCACACTAGATGTGTTTCTTTTATATAGTTCTATCACTAATGAGTGCCTAGTATTTTTGCTTTGGGTTTTTTGTGCTAAATGGAAATGTGTATGCTTCTGTTTGTAAGTGGTTGTAATCATGTGTGGCTTGCTAGGAAAAATCCATCTTTGGAGTGTTGTTTGATTCCTCTAGTAATGCCCCTTTTATTACTACTAGTATGTAGGAGTTGCCCTGCAAATTGATGCATTGTTTTGTTAAATGGGATATTTTTGTTATAGCAAGTATAGATGTTTTTCACTCCTGTTTTTATGACATGGACCCTCTGGTTGTATTTCAATTACTTGATTGAAATGCATCCATTGATTCTTCATGTTTGAGTGGTACTAGTTTCCTTAGCAGTTTTTGTATTGAATCATTTTTCCTGCCAACTTGTGTTTGGTAGATATTTGTGTATCCTTGCATGAGGACATGTTTTCATTTACCATTATGATAACATGGTTCCTTGTTTGCATTTTAGTACTTTACTTGTTATGCATGCTTGCATAGCAAACCCTTAGTAGAAGCATGTCTATAGGATTCCTCCTTTTTAGTCATTGTTTCTATTGTTCTCATTATGAGAATTGTGTGTTTTGTGATGAGTCTATTGCCTTGTTACACTTGTGTAGGCTCACTGATTTGTACAAGTAACTTTTGCAAATCATGTGCCTTATTTATTCTTTATGTGAATTTAGACTTAGTAGAATAGCTATCTTGTTCTTTTTGTGGTTTGGGTGACAGACCCATTGCCATGATTATTTTTGTGCATGTTCTATATACTTTTAGTAGTCTCACCCTTGTGAAACTAAGTGTATTTTGGGTTTATTAATATCTTGGTATGAGAGTGGCACACCCACTGAATCCATGATATTGAGGTTGTGAGATATGTTCAACATTAAGCTGTCTTAATAAATGGCATTTCTGCCAAGTGTGTTTGTTTGATTGTTTGCCTACATTAATAATTGTGTGATTGGTTATCATTAGTTTCCTTGCTGTATGTATTGTTACGTATGGTTGCTTGCCTTGATTGGTTCTGAATGTGTGTCCTTTATTCTTTTTACGACGTTAGAAAACGAAGAGGAAGGGAGTGTCGTGAAGCTCTGTTTCAAGTTCCAGTCACTCCAAAACCAGGGACACAAGGAGATACAAGGCAAGCCATCCTGAAGCTTGCTGATACAATACTTATCATTATCTATCATGCATGTTTTACCTCTGAAGTTTTACCAAAACTTGATTATCAAAACTATTTTTGATGTGGCTATTACTACTATACTAGTTATATAGGTTACTATCATGCCAGTAGTTAAACTTGGTAATACCAAGCCCATAAGCCACCATATGGTATTTACTACCATCAAATATACTAGTCCCTAAGTGGAGATCCTAAAATTGTGATTCTACAAAACAAAGGCTTTACGGAAAAACCCAGAGAAAAGGCGGATCCTTGTTCTCCGGAGGAATGTGGAAGTGGTCATTTTTGAGAAAGTGTTGTTTTCAAAAATGACACATAACCTAGTCTTCACCGGACAACCTTTACCGTACTGCCACCCTACCCCAACATGGGCACGGGGCTTAACTGGAAGTTTGTTCTTGTTAGTGTGTGTTCTATCTCAATCGCTATACGGGACGTTGTACCCTCGAACCGAATGTTGTGGAGACATATAAAGTGTGGGATTAATTTTCCCTCCGGTCGCATCAGTTGAGGCATCCTGGCTTGGCGGGGATTAGCTCGGTGCCGGGGATGTGGTAAAACTCAACTGAGAGATAGGCATATACTAGCTTGAACATAGTGAATGGTTATGATCAGATACCAGATGTTTACACACTGTTGTTACAGTCCGTGGTTGTTCACGGTAGGTGTACTGGATCTGGTGGATGAGTACACCTCTGCAGAGTACAACTTTTTCGAAGAAGCCGCGTCCTCGGATATGGACAGTTGAATGGCCATGTAGCTAGCATTGTGTCAATGTTTTCAAAAGAGGAAGTTTTCGAAAAGGGAATTTTTGAAAGGAAGTGTTGAACTTGTGAAGTTCAGAAAGGAAGTGGAAACTTATACCATGGAGGTATCGTCGATGATGAAAAGCCAGATGTTGTTATACAAAACAAAATGTTTTGCAAAGAAAACCTTTTCTACTCTAAGCAAGAATTCTGGAAACTGATTCCAAGAAGTTTTGCAAAGAGAAATATTCTTTAACAAAACTTTACAAAACCTATTGTACATGTGATATCTACAAGAGAAAGAAAATTATATTTTATTTTCTTCTGAAGTTTCTTCTTCAACGAAGATACAGATTAACCCGACTGCAACTGTGGTGTCATCCTATATGAACACAATTGATAGTGAACCCTATTTATAGCCTACCCATTCCACCATATAAGCATATTTGCATGTTTGGTAAATGACATGATGGATGTCTTGCTGAGTACATTCAAATGTACTCATTATGGTTTCGCCCCTGGTATCTACTTGCCAGACTTTGAGAAGGCGCCTCCGAAGGAGATCTATGAAGAGAAGTACGGAGCTGACGGCTTTGCGAACTAGGATCGTCTCCGGGTCAGCAGCCTGTAGGTTAAGGCGTGACTTGGGCTCAACTACGTTGTGTTTTAATTGTCTTCCGCTGTGTTTGATAAGTTGCCTGCCCTATGTGGCAGTTGTGTTCAACTTGATCATGTGATCTTTTATGTAATACTTTTATGTATTCGTGTAATGGATGATGTATTTCTGTATGCCAACTTTGTATGTTGTTCACGGCTGATCTTTCTGGGATCGTGAATGTATGCATACGGAGGGTTTCAGACTGCCGGTCTGGGGTCCTTACAGAGTTGGTATCAGAGCCATCCTGACCTTAGGAGACCTTAGTTAGCATGGACGTCAGATAGGAAAGAAAAGTATTTTTGAGTAAAAACCTATTTACTATCTACATTATTTTTATCTAAGGAAATTTTAGTATATTTTTCCTCCTTATTATCTTATCAAAAGATTCTAAAGGCATATCTCTCTCGGTTAAGAGTTTATTTCTTACTTGTTTGCAACTGCTCCGCTCTGTTTTTGAAACATCTCTCGTCTTTGAAGTTTTCTGTCAAGAAAATAGTTGGGGTTTCAAAAACAAATTGTTGCATAGTCCGTTAAAAGTTTTATCAAAACTTTACTTCTATTATCTTGTTTCCATCCAAAAACTTGTATACTTGCCGATGTCCCGAGAAGACCAAAATAATTGCCTAGCTCCACAGTGATGATGGTCAGAAGTAGATATAGTTCTTCATCCACTTCTAGGATTTTGGATCAGTCTAGTTTGGAGTAATTTAGCGATGACCCCATGAGTCGCCTTCCCCGACGTAGCTCCAATGGAGCCTTGTTTGTGTGTTTTGGATTGCTTATGTGTGTCCGTAGGACTTTGTGCTATTGCGTGGTGTAGAATTTGGTTCATCTAGGCTTCTATATGTTTGCGGGGTGCTCAAAATTTGCAGATTTGTGCTTGCCCCGCTCTTGTTTTTGAATCGCCTCTTGTTAGGTTTTTGCAAGCAAAAATGTTTGTATAGTATTCAAAAACAAGAATTTGTTGCTTATACTTATACTTGTTTTCGCTTCGAAATGCCATCGTCGTGAACCACCACCATCTCCCCCACCATCAATGAAAGCACCGTTGGGCCTAATAATAGAGGACCATCAAGCCACACGAGCTGATAGCGTTGCTACCAGTGATGCACTCCATCAGATAAAGCTCCAACAACGACAACTCTCAAAGAAGAAAAGGCGTGAATGCACCAACCACTACTGACCAAAAACCTCTATGTTTGTCTGTTTGCAAAAGACTCTTTTTACCCTGTTGGCTAAATGTTGCACTTTTTTTATGTCCCCTTTTAAAAGACCAAACTAAAGAGATCCCCTTTTAAAAGTTATATACCTCCCTCCTCTGGAGAAAGGTGCAAAAGAAGTCTTCACATGCCATGATGCGCAACCCCCTCAAAAGCCAATCCAAAGAGCACAATTCAATATTCGACGTACGATGACGCTAGTCGTATCTTGTCGGACAAACATGATTAAATAGAAAGCTAACAAGACTAGCATGCTTTGCCTAATCTTAGGTTGACACCTAACCAAAGCATGCGAACTACTGACAACTCTTTCTAAACCAAGGAATTAAGTGACTTACGACACCTTTTAATCTAGTTGGTAAAAAGGAGAAGTCACGAGAAAATAAGATGATGACTTATTCGTACTAGTCAATAGGATATCAGGTGTATCTACTTTGGAAACCAAATCTTAGTAGACGTTGTAGGTACTATGAGATTCGGGGTTTAGAAATTAAGTGAACGATGGAATGGTTATGATAGAACTGGAAAATAGCAGTTTTCCTGTTTTTGTTTCTTTGTGTGCTCTTGATTGAAATAAATTTGTGTTTTATTCAGTCTTGCTTCCTAACTTATATGGAGTTGTTAGGACTTGTTATTATGTTGTTTTCTTACAACAAATCTACCCTAGAAAGTGTGTGCATGATTGGAAACTCGAATGAAAATGAAATAGCATTTGTTACCTTCTAGTTTATTATCTGGAAGTATTGTGAGAGCTAGATCTGTGTATACTTTCTTAGTAGATTTTGTGCTATGTTTTCTTTGAGTACAGTACCATTTAGGTACTGTTATTTAGATGCTTGTACCTATGTTAGCTTGCATGTCGCTTAATAGTAAAGCATGTGTAAGCATTGCTATCGTTATGCACTAGTATTGTTTCACTAGATTAAATAGCCTTATATTTTTATCTTGTATGCAAAGTTTTTCATGAGTAACCAGAGGCTTAGTACCTATTTTTACTTGGTATTAGTAGGCCATAGCCCACTGGTCCCATTGCATTTTGGCTTGAGGATAAAAATCCCCAACCATACACATGTGTGGAAATAGCATGTTTCACTATGTGATTGATTTCTATTTTCCACCATGGAAAATATAATTGTTTGTTTTCACTTATGCAAGTGAGAAGTTTATCTCTTATTAGTAAATACTAGTATGTTTAGGTGTGATCCTTTTGTTAGCATAATATTCCTTATGGGTATCATGTTAAGAGATGTTTCACTATCGTGTGCTAAAATTAAATTGTTCGCAAATAAAGTAAATTCCTCTTGATGGGTAGATTGTTTGTGAATAATTTTAAATTGAGTGTATGGATTTTTGAAAAGGTTGAGATAACTTTTCATTAATTGCATAGCTAATGGTTGTGTGAGTTATACCTTGCTTGTTTGCTAGTAATTGGTTAAAGAAAACAGAAATTGCTAGAAGAAATTTCTGCATGCTAAATGGTTGATTCATAAAATTACTCTGGTGCTTGTGCTTACTAACATGAGTAGGATTGGTGTACTGTTATTAGGTACATTTATGTTCATGACTTGCTTGTTTAGTTTTAAACATCATGATAGCATTGTTTGTTTCCCTAGATTGAAACTAGTTTCACCACTAGAAAATGGTGATTTTTGCTCTAGTATTACCCTCTTTTTATTTTATGAGTATATGTGTTGATATAGCATGTTTAGGAAGTTATTACTTCTGTTATCATGCCATGAATTATTTAGTTGCATGTTCTATGGTTATAGGATATGATTATCTCTTATAGCATGCTGGTGTAGATTTTTCATACTAGTGTGTTATTTGTGCAGTCCTGATTTTGTTATGCCTGTGTAATAGGAGTTTTATCTTGTGTGAAGATTGTGTTTTAGAGTATATTTATGATTGGATTCATGGGCTTTTTAGCTACTGGTTGTTTTCTAATTGTTCATGATTGATGGATTCCAAAACCTCTAGTAAACAATAACCTAGTGAATAAATAGTCTATTCATCTGTGGTGTTGTTTGCTTGCTTATTGGATTTTGTTTAAATGTTTTACCTTAGCATGAGTTTATACTTGTGTTATGTTTGTGCTTAAGAGTATCGTATGAAACTAAAAACATCCAATTAAAATCATGAACGTATTTAAGTGATAGTTGCTTATGGGGAGTAACACCCATTGCCGTGGGTATGGTTCTCTCTGTTTGTTTTACCTTAGCAACCTAACCGTTGCACCCACAAGCTATATCTTTAGCTTATTATATACCTTGTTATGAGAGTGGTACACCACTCCATATGTGGTATGTAAGATGTGGGATATAGCTAGGAACTCATGTAAAAATTGACGGTACGTTTCGAGGTAGTTCTGCACTAACCTTAATTTTGTTTGTTTCTAAATCGTCCAGAACCCAAGGTGAGGAGACCCTGGTCAGGTCTCTTCAAACTAGGAAACAAAAGTTTTGGACCTAAAACAGTACAGTGTACCTTTTTAAAGTGAATTTTCTAATTTAGGGGAGTACCCCTCCTCCCAAGAAGAGTCAAAGGGGGGAAGCACCGGCACTCCAACACTAACATTGTGTTTGTTGGCCCTCCCTTAGTCCTCGCTTGTGAATCTCGGGGACGAGATTCTTTTTAAGGGGGGAAGACCTGTCACATCCCAATTTTGGAATACCTGATAACACAGTTGTTTTGCTAATTGCTTGACAAATAAATTTTGGTTGTGTTTGTTTAAGTGCAACTAAACAAACTTAAAAAGATAGCAAAGCAGTAAACTAAAAATATTCAACATATTGTTCCAATGACCTTGACAATATTTTCTAAAGTAAATATTGATCAAAGAGTTTTCCAAAACTATCTTATGAATCCCATACATTTTGAATATTATTCCAAGGTCTAAATTAAGAAAGAGGAAACACTTGATAAATTTCCCTAAAAGATTATCAGGAAAAAGAGGCATTCTTAGATGCTTCACCAAAATCTTATCAAATGTTTTTCCAACCTTGCAAGCTTAAAAACAAAGTATTGAAGAGCATTGACTTTCTATCTCTAGTCACATAAATATTTTGGCAAAGCATTGTTAAAGAAAAGCCAAGTGCCTTATTAAATTGAATTTCCAATATTTCCAGAAACAGGAAACTCAAACAAGTTACTATTGGAAACTTTCTTCAAATGATCTGAAATTAACACCATTGCTTCCTTATATCAAATAAGGAACACACACAAGAGGAGACCAAAAATTGAATCCATTAAAGTCCTGAAAACATGGTTTTTCTCCACAGCAACAATTGGTATTTTGAACAAGTTTGTTCTACAAACTTTTTCAAAATTCCATGAAATAAATACCACATGCTCTATATCATAAATAAGGATGAAAACCAAAAGGGCACAAGTTTTTGAATAATTTAAGTTGCCAAAAACCCCTGTTTTCAAGACAACACCTTTTAGAAATTTGAACAAGTTTGTTCCATGAAGTAACTCAAAATGACTTGAATTTTCTACCACACAAGGAACACACCAAATAAGGAATGTGTGCCAAAAATTATCATTTTTGGAAACTCCTAAGTAGTCAAATAAATTCAATGTCCATTTCTGTCAGAATTGAAATTTGAACAACTTTGAACTATCAAGTTTATCTAATTGAGCCAATTTTCACATATGTTGTGCATCTATACTAATAAGAATTTTGGGAAAAAGGATTTTAATTTATAAATTTTTTTGACTAGTGAAAACAACCTTTTTCAGAGAGGACAGGGACTTCTTTGTAAATTGCTAGGGACCTAAATGTAAGCTGAGTCACACCTTCTTCAACCTAGCTCTCTGTAGATACAGAGCCCCTAGCCATGGCTTCGAGTATAAGCAATCCTTGAGGAATAAGAGGCCCCCCATGTGCTCTTGTCTGCATACTTGCTCCCTCTCTCTCCCCACGAGTTCTCTCTCTCTCACTGTACAAAGCTCACAAATCGGAAACCCTAGATTTTGGTCGCCGTCGAATCGGCCAGTGGTGAGCTCGCCGCCGGCAACCGTGTATCCCATTTGCTCCGCCTCGTCGTGGTGGTACTCGGTGCGGAAGGAATCGGAGGGAAACGACTCGAGGAGCCCGCGCCGTCCAACCTTCTTCCTCGAGCCCGGCGGACTCCGGCGAGACATCGCCGCCGCCTCGAGCATCCTCCTCCTTCACCGAGCCTTCCATCACGTTCAGGGTGAGCACGCGACCGTTCCCATCGTTTTTCCCCTCTCCCTCTCCCCTTAGTTCGTCGCCGAGCCGTGGTCGTTGTCCGGCCGCCGCGCGTTGCCGTCGCTGCCGCCCTCCGGTTGCTTCCCGGGAAGCGAGGTTGAGTTCATTTGGTTCCCCGCAATGAGTGCTACGAGTAGATGGTTTGGAATCATGAAACGATGGTCGAAAACGCTCGGATTTGGCTCGCCGGAGCTCTCCCCGCCGGCGATGACGTCGTCCTGGCGTCACACCGACGCCAGCTCGCCCTTGACCCTGCGCGGGACGGTCAAACCTGCTGATGGGGCCGCGCTCGCCTGCGTGGCAGCCCCCGTGGCGGCCTGGCCCGCTGATCAGTGGCTTTGGCTAGATCTGCGCGCGGTGTGGATGGATCTGGCCGGCCCATTAGTAGATCTAGCCCAGCAGCTGTTCTTTTTCCATTTATTTTTGACAGAAATGTTACATGTTTACTTTTGGGCATAAAAACCTATCTAAAAGATGAATTTGACCAAACTAAAATTCACAGTGGTAAAGCAACAAAATCTAAACCACCTCCAATTTGTAGATCTATATTTGGATGAATATTTTTGAAATAAAAAATGGTTTGGCAACAGGTACCAGAAACACCAAAATGAGCACCATTTTAATTTCACAACTCAAAATGAGATGTACCCAATTGCATTGGAAAGACCTTGAAATTTCATAACAGGAGAAATTATCCTTGCTTCCAAATTCCTAATATTTTTGAAATGGCATGCAATTTGGTAAAACACCAGAGAGCACTTTGGTGATTTTTATAAAATTATTAAAAATGATTTTTGATGCAAACTCAACTGGATGGTCTTGTATATGTTAAGGGATATCCAAACCTAGCTGGGTTTAAATTTTAGAGCATCCTAGAAAATTTGGTGGACAGATCTTTGTTTTGCATGTTTCTGCCATTTTGGCATTTTAGGTAAATAAATTTTGTGAATATATTTTTGTGTTGCAATATTGTTTTCTAGCATGTACAAGTTGTGTGAACTTGTTTTCTAAGATTTACTTAGCTATTTTAGCATGTTAGATTGTGTGGACTTGAGTTGAGAAGAAATAGGATTTTTTTAGTAGCATATGTTTTATCTCTAGTTAATACTTGCATAGAATTTTTGAGTGATGAATTGATGTGCAAGCACTTAGATTGTTGATTGAATCCAGTACCATGTTGGTACTTATATTTTTTTAGTATCACCTCTTCTAGCTTGCATTTGAATTGGTAGAAAAGCATGAGTAGTTTTGTCATCACTATGCAAATGTTGGAAAAATTCTCTCATGTGTAGAATTTTTGGCATAAGAATTTGTGGTTGTGTAGCCACATATTTTTGTGTTGTATTCATAGGACCAGTAGAATTTTGGTTATGTTTTTATGAGTACTTGACCCCTAGAGTTTTCACTTGTGTGAAAACAATAGCATGAGTAGCATTACCTTGCTTAGTTTTGCATCCTAATATTTTCTACTAGTATGGTTATTGCACTAGATGCTAGTTTAGTCTTTTGTTAATTTTTAGCAAGTGTGACCAGAGGCCTTGTTACCTCTTACTGCTTTGATATTCTAGTGGAACACCCACTGGTGTCATTGCATTTTTGGTGGAAACATTATTTCCCCCACACTAGATGTGTTTCTTTTATATAGTTCTATCACTAATGAGTGCCTAGTATTTTTGCTTTAGGTTTTTTGTGCTAAATGGAAATGTGTATGCTTCTGTTTGTAAGTGGTTGTAATCATGTGTGGCTTTCTAGGAAAAATCCATCTTTGGAGTGTTGTTTGATTCCTGTAGTAATGCCCCTTTTATTACTACTAGTATGTAGGAGTTGCCCTGCAAATTGATGCATTGTTTTGTTAAATGGGATATTTTTGTTATAGCAAGTATAGATGTTTTTCACTCCTGTTTTTATGACATGGACCCTCTGGTTGTATTTCAATTACTTGATTGAAATGCATCCATTGATTCTTCATGTTTGAGTGGTACTAGTTTCCTTAGCAGTTTTTGTATTGAATTATTTTTCCTGCCAACTTGTGTTTGGTAGATATTTGTGTATCCTTGCATGAGGACATGCTTTCATTTACCATTATGATAACATGGTTCCTTGTTTGCATTTTAGTACTTTACTTGTTATGCATGCTTGCATAGCAAACCCTTAGTAGAAGCATGTCTATAGGATTCATCCTTTTTAGTCATTGTTTCTATTGTTCTCATTATGAGAATTGTGTGTTTTGTGATGAGTCTATTGACTTGTTACACTTGTGTAGGCTCACTGATTTGTACAAGTAACTTTTGCAAATCATGTGCCTTATTTATTCTTTATGTGAATTTAGACTTAGTAGAATAGCTATCTTGTTCTTTTTGTGGTTTGGTTGACAGACCCATTGCCATGATTATTTTTGTGCATGTTTTATATACTTTTAGTAGTCTCACCCTTGTGAAACTAAGTTTATTTTGGGTTTATTAATATCTTGGTATGAGAGTGGCACACCCACTGAATCCATGATATTGAGGTTGTGAGATATGTTCCTCCAACCTTAAGCTGTCTTAATAAATGGCATTTCTGCCAAGTGTGTTTGTTTGATTGTTTGCCTCCATTAATAATTGTGTGATTGGTTATCATTAGTTTCCTTGCTGTATGTATTGTTACGTATGGTTGCTTTCCTTGATTGGTTCTGAATGTGTGTCCTTTATTCTTTTTACGACGTTAGAAAACGAAGAGGAAGGGAGTGTCGTGAAGCTCTGTTTCAAGTTCCAGTCACTCCAAAACCAGGGACACAAGGAGATACCAGGCAAGCCATCCTGATGCTTGCTGATACAATACTTATCATTATCTATCATGCATGTTTTACCTCTGAAGTTTTACCAAAACTTGATTATCAAAACTATTTTTGATGTGGCTATTACTACTATACTAGTTATATAGGTTACTATCATGCCAGTAGTTAAACTTGGTAATACCAAGCCCATAAGCCACCATATGGTATTTACTACCATCAAATATACTAGTCCCTAAGTGGACATCCTAAAATTGTGATTCTACAAAACAAAGGCTTTACGGAAAAACCCGGAGAAAAGGCGGATCCTTGTTCTCCGGAGGAATGTGGAAGTGGTCATTTTTGAGAAAGTGTTGTTTTCAAAAATGACACATAACCTAGTCTTCGCCGGACAACCTTTACCGTACTGCCACCCTACCCCAACATGGGCACGGGGCTTAACTGGAAGTTTGTTCTTGTTAGTGTGTGTTCTATCTCAATCGCTATACGGGACGTCGTACCCTCGAACCGAATGTCGTGGAGACATATAAAGTGTGGGATTAATTTTCCCTCCGGTCGCATCAGTTGAGGCATCCTGGCTTGGCGGGGATTAGCTCGGTGCCGGGGATGTGGTAAAACTCAACTGAGAGATAGGCATATACTAGCTTGAACATAGTGAATGGTTATGATCAGATACCTGATGTTTACATACTGTTGTTACAGTCCGTGGTTGTTCACGGTAGGTGTACTAGATCTGGTGGATGAGTACACCTCTGCAGAGTACAACTTTTTCGAAGAAGCTGCGTCCTCGGATATGGACAGTTGAATGGCCATGTAGCTAGCATTGTGTCAATGTTTTCAAAAGAGGAAGTTTTCGAAAAGGGAATTTTTGAAAGGAAGTGTTGAACTTGTGAAGTTCAGAAAGGAAATGGAAATTTATACCGTGGAGGTATCGTCGATGATGAAAAGCCAGATGCTGTTATACAAAACAAAATGTTTTGCAAAGAAAACCTTTTCTACTCTAAGCAAGAATTCTGGAAACTGATTCCAAGAAGTTTTGCAAAGAGAAAATATTCTTTAACAAAACTTTACAAAACCTGTTGTACATGTGATATCTACAAGAGAAAGAAAATTATATTATTTTTCTTATGAAGTATCTTCTTCAACGAAGATACAGATTAACCTGACTGCAACTGTGGTGTCATCCTATATGAACACCATTGATAGTGAACCCTATTTATAGCCTACCTATTCCACCATATAAGCATATTTGCATGTTTGGTAAGTGACATGATGGATGTCTTGCTGAGTACATTCAAATGTACTCATTATGGTTTCGCCCCTGGTATCTACTTGCCAGACTTTGAGAAGGTGCCTCCGAAGGAGATCTATGAAGAGAAGTACGGAGCTGACGGCTTTGCGAACTAGGATCGTCTCCGGTTCAGCAGCCTGTAGGTTAAGGCGTGACTTGGGCTCAACTACGTTGTGTTTTAATTGTCTTCCGCTGTGTTTGATAAGTTGCCTGCCCTATGTGGCAGTTGTGTTCAACTTGATCATGTGATCTTTTATGTAATACTTTTATGTATTCGTGTAATGGATGATGTATTTCTGTATGCCAACTTTGTATGTTGTTCACGACTGATCTTTCTGGGATCGTGAATGTATGCATACGGAGGGTTTCAGACTGCCGGTCTGGGGTCCTTACAACCACCCCCAAGCGCGACCAAGGGGAGGGGGCGCCTCGCTATGGTGAGGGCCCCCTAGTGCCCGTCTTCGACTCCTCTTCGGAATTCTGGATGCTTCCGGGGAAAATAGGAACTTCGAGATTCGTGGGGTCCAATTCCTAGAATATTTCCAGAACGACTTTTCTGAAATAAAAAACAACAAAAAACAGGGAACTATCACTTGACATCTTATTAATAGGTTAGTCCCGAAAATGTGTAAAAATGCTATAAAGAAGGGAGAAAACATGTAGCAATTGGCATAATATCAACATGGAACATCAGAAATTATAGATATGTTGGAGACGTATCAACCTGAACTGCTGGTACTCCCTGGCGGCTGACCTTCTCTAAGATAACCTTGATGTAGAGAGGCTTCACCTGTATCCTGATAGCGAAGATCTCATGACGGGCAATGTGCGTGAATGCACATAATTTGGGCCAGTTCCCAGCAAACTCGATGTTCGATTTTTTTGATTTTATATCTTCCGATAACTTGGATGTTCCTCATGCATAGACGGGAATAGCCCCTCATTGGCATGTTAAACCCTTTTACTGCGCCAACATTGACAACCTGATCAAAATGACATGAACAGTAGATAAGTTAACATTAAGTGATATCATTTTGAAAATTCGTGAATAAAATTATTACCAGTTTCTGCAAATCTTGAGCATCTTCTATCCTGTGCACGAAGAACTGAGAGATCTCAAAGAACTCGTCAACATCCAATGTCCTAAACGCCTCCTTGTATATAGAAAAATTTATCGCATTCATTTCTGGAGCAGTGATCTCATATGGGTTGTCCAACAAGGCTTTTTCGAAGCCATACTTCGCATCATATGGAACCTCCCAACACCCTGATCAGAGAGACAAGTCAAAATTTTGAAAAATATGAACTACTCAATGTGTAGGAAGAAAAAGTAACACAAAACAAGTAGCATACCAGGCAGTTGAACAAATGGTATGATGACAATGTTTGCATATGTCACTTGCAGATTAAACCAACCTTCCTCTACACAAGTATGTCACATTCAACAGGATTTTATAGTTAGTGCTTACAATTTCTTGGTGACTGTAGGATTTGTTAATCTTGACAGTGAAGGACAATGCTCCACGGCGATCGATTCTACCATATATGGTGCCGGTAGGCTGACAGCACACGGGTATACATTTTGCCATTTCCTGTTTAGAAACACACACAGGCAGAAAGTAGTATAGATTTTAATCCAGATAGTTGGGGCATTGTAAATGGAAGAAGACAACTAGATAATGCAGGAATTTGCTATCGAAGTATGTGTCCGGATGGACTAACCTTGGAGTCGGACGTTCTGCTACCGGTGGGGATAAAACCCGGGGTTTTTGGCTCGTCGATGGGCGCTGGAGAAAAGTCGCGCCCCGGCAACAAATACTTGCAGAGGTGACGGTCCGCCTCCTCTGCTTCTCCTCCCTTTTCGTCGTCGGCAGCGACAGCAACGGAAATCCTCTACGCTCCTCTGCTACTCTGCTCATGGTTTTTTTTTTCTGAGCTTGTACTGGGGACTTGTTTGACCGACCGGATAGGTGGAGAAAGAGGTAAAGTGGCATTCGGCGGTGTGCTTTGGAATTTGTCCATTTTGTTTTGCATGTTTAATTTGACGAGACGGGCTCTGACGCTCTGCGATGTGTCATCGATGGCACATCCCCAATTTTTGTCGCGACAGCACAGGGCGCTGCGATTAATCGATGGCGTAGCCCCAATTTACGAGACTATAATGTTGGCGCCACCGTGTGGCCCTCTTGTTGATGGAATCCAAGAAGATTTTATTTCTGAAATATAGTAAGTCTGAAAGCTTACCGGATATACATAAACTGAACGAAAAAAAATGAAAGTGCTACTAAACTGTAATGTACGATAACACAAAAGGAGCATAGTGCTTACACACAAAATTTCACACAAATATAGCCTTATATATGTACAAACTTAACTAAAAAACACTGAAACCTAGTTAAGACCGTGCTGCAACATGACTCCCACGAAGTTATCACACCTCATCCCATCTTCAGCGCTTGTTCCATGGTTGAGAGGCTTGCTACTCCCTGATCTGGTATGGCAACTAGTACAGACGATTTCCGTCAGTGCGAGTTCGAGGTGACGTTGCCCTTGATTCACTACCCCGATCCTACGGTACACCTCGTATGCGACATAAGCATAATAGCTGCATACTCGATGTTAACCATGTCGAGTGGGTTCTGCTCCCGTAGTTTGTGCGCCAGACCTGGGAAATCCTTTTTCATCTCTTTGTACTTGGCGTGGATTAGTGTTGTAGCAAGGTCATCCATTCCAGTCCTTTCTTTGTCGATCTATAACAAATCTTGGATATCCACATGGAACTGTGATGGAATTGAAGTTTTCCAGGTCTAGTACATCACTCTCCTGTCACCTTGGATGTCAACGGTAGCAAAACTTATACCAGTGGAAGTAAGGAAATCAATCAGTCGTGAGCAACCCTTCACACAGCTGCAGTAATCAATATATAAGGTGATCAGGATCACATTGAGAGTTAAATTGAACTTGTAAATGCACTACTAGTACGAAGTTGTAGGATGGAGAGAGTCAAATTGAACTTGTCAATGCACTAGTACAAAGTTGTAGGATTGAGAGAGTCGAATCGAACTTGTAAATGCACTAGTACGAAGTTATAGAATTGATCGAACTTGTAAATTAATGCACTGTATATGTAGCAATTTATGCACTTTTTCCTATATATAGCTAATCTAGGACTCAATCCAACCTCCTTTTGCCTTTTTTGATAGAACAAAATCCTATAGGACGGATTGGAGTGGAAAAAATACCTTGACAACTAGAATACCACAACGTCATTGCGTATCGATAGTTGGACGACAACGATGTATTTCTCGTTGGTGGTATACTCGAAGTCAAGACCCATGAAATTGTCCTTCTCGCTCGAGAAGCCATCCCTCGTACTTCTGGAGGTTGCAGTCTACCTCATCCACGTCGTCATTGTACACGACCTGAATCTCTACCGCGTCATGGGCGGTAACGGGAAGACGGTGCATAATGGGTCTACTCTGTGAGCCATGGCGACGGAAAGGGGGAAGAGCAGAGGAACAAGCAGAGTAACCGCCGTAGAAAGAAACCAAACAACGGGGAAGATGCGTGGTGGAACCATGGAGAACCGTGGTATAAAACGTGGGGGGGGGGGAATGTAACCATGTTCATATTTATGAAAATATTTATTTCTTAATTTTAGTGTGTAAATCCGTATATATGTACTAAGGAATACCCCGTCCGGAGAAGGGTCCGATTCGGGTCCATGCCACGATTCGGCTCCCTCTAGGGGGTCCAATTTTTCTTGAACACTCCAATAGATTTGAAACAAATTTTAGTCGAATCTGCGACCACACACGACTTAGTTTTTTGAAAGAAAGTGTCACATTATGTCATAGGAGCATGGAAAGTCCAAAAAAAAAGGTATTTTTACATCCAACGGCCGGTTGCTTCGATCCCTCCCGCCCCGAAGTCGGGAACCGGGCGCGTCGCATCGATGTTGTGCATTGCCTTGTATAGTACACCCACACCATCTCTTATATGCATCAATAGTAGGACACAAGAAAATGCGGGAGGATTGGACACTATGTCGCCGGGTTTCAAGCCACACCGACCAGAGACCTGTGTATATGAATCGCGTGTGTACCCCTTATAACCGACTTCGAAAGGGGGTAGATCACTGGAAGTTTCTATTTGTATGTGTTAATTTATATCGATATTCAGGTGCAACTTAAATAGAGTACAATCCCTGGACACTCGCAGAGCCACTAAGATTATATGCTAAGCTGAAGAATGTGCTTGCTTCGCCGCTCCGGTGACACTACATGAGCTGTAGGAAGCTAACTTACACGTAGTTATTAAGATTGGAAATGACTACTTTTAAAGTAGAAGCATTTCACGGTAGATTTCTTTACGCCTCCAAGGTAACATTTGGACTTGGTGTGGACGCTTAATTTTCTGTTCGTGCAAGTATGGGTGGTACGTTGTGAGTGGTTAGTATTTTCACCATAATGCTAGGTAAAGAGTAACTCTCGACAATAATTTGGGCTGCTAAACTTAAATATGCCAAACCGTTCACTCAATCATATGTAATGTACAAAACTAAGAACTTGTCATCCAACCAAAAATCAAGTAACACAATTTTTTATTTGCAGATAACGAATTACCTTTCTCCTCTGTACATCTTGATATAGTGCATGAACGTGTGGACATATAATACATGTTAGGAGCAAGATAAATAACAATCAAAAGTGAGACATGACTTAGAAAGATAGACATATTCCCTTCATCGTCAGGTTTGGGGGAGCTCGCGAGCTGGGAGACGCCTCCCTCTTGGGCCCATGCCCTTGGCCGGGAGGTAACGTGAACCCTAGGCCCATCGGGGAAGCCCCGGTAGCCCAGACCATTATAGGCTGGCGCAGCCAGGACCCTCGGGCGGCTAATGGGCCGCAGTCGGCCCAGGTAGGGCGGTCCGTTTCTGCGTGGCTGTGGCTCCCCAAAGGTGCTTGGGCCTTAGGGCAAGGAGTCCCAGCGTCTCCGAAGCAGATCGCGCGGTTCGGCGCTGCTGCTCGTAGGGTTTTCCCGTTTTAGCGCTCGTTCGCTGCGGTCATCGCCGCGACGATGAAAAGACCCCGTGATGGCCCAGCCCTGCCCCGCTCTGACCGCTCGCCCTCGTCCCGGTCACCTCCCCCGACTGCTGCCCGGGCTGCTGCGCCCTATCGGCCTCCTCTGTGATGTTCTCCGATGCGGGAGCCGAGCCGTCGCTCGCCACCGGGTCGCATCGGCCGCGCAGGCCGGGGGCCTTCACCTCGCAGGTCCCCTGGACGGGGAGACCGCGGGCAGACTGACTGGCGACTGTCCGCGACGCAGCCACGTAGGGCCTCGCCCAACGGCTGGACACGGGAGTTGGCGCTACGGGACGCCCTGGTCCAGCAGCATGCCGGAATAATGTTCATCTTGTCTAGTGCAACAAAGCACCGCACAATAATCTATCGTGTCCATACCAGATTGCATTAATTAGTTGGAAAAGACAGATACAAGGGTTGTTTTATCCAAATCATAGTTAGGAATAATGTGGAGTCTGCAAAAGAATTGTGGAAACAAACTAAATGATCCCTTGCTCGTTTAGCTATCTATGAAAAAAAATGCATTTTTTATATGTTAACAGAAGCGTAGGAATTGGGTTGTATCGACAACTAATAGAAAAACAGTATTTCCCAAATAACAGACTCAGGCATATAAATTTTTTGCATCCAACAGAAAAGAAAATACAAATATAATGGCAGCACAATCAATTGGACTCTTGCTAAGGAGAATATAATTCGCAAAATATTGTGAAAGGTAAACAGTAGTGCATATGAATACAACAGCAACAAAGAGGCAAAAGGAGAAACAGAAAACTATTCAAGTCCGCCTGTAGCAATTTCATCAAATTCTAGTTAGGACAACTCGGTTGATACAGCTTCGATCAAACTGAAAAGGAAAGTAGTAGAACAGGGTACGCCCCCTGCAGCTTTTTTTTTTGATAAAGGAATTTATTACTTAAAAGTTTAAGCAATACACCCAGCCTCTGCATTATGAAATGCACACAGCCGAAATCTAGAAACTGGGAATCAAATAGACAACAAGCCCAAACAAAACCCGAAGCCGTGGACTGTCATCTCTATGGAGCTGCTATCCTAAAATCAAGCGGTCATCTATGTGGGATAAAAATATCCCTCGCCACCTGCTCCAGCCGCGCAGACGCCTCCGTAAAAAGGCCTCGACCCCCCCCCCCCCCCGGTTGTAATGTGGACCACGAACGGAGAATACATTGCACCAGAATAGAACCTGCATACGAGTAAAAAAATTATTAGAGAAAGTCTTGTCATTTCTACATATCTAGAGCGACCAAATAACGGCTAGCGCTACTACCCTAATAATAGTTTTAAATCTTTTATCTACGCCATTTAACCAATTGCCGAAAATATTCGCAACAGATATGGGCTGATAAAGATTTGAAGCCATATAGATAGCGGACCATATAGAACGCGCAAATGAACACTCAAAGAATAAGTGCTTAATTGTCTCATCGTGAGAGCAAGATACACACTTTGTACTTCCATGCCAATTGTGTTTGACAAGATTATCTTTAGTTAGTATGACCCCCCTACGAAGATACCACGCAAAAACCTTAATCTTTAGTAGTACCTTCATCGGCCATAGTTTTTTGAAACTATCGACTGGCACATCCGATTGGATCATAGCTCTATACATGGAATCTACTGAGAACATCCTGTTGTTAGATAAATTCCAGCGCAATTCATCTCTTCCTGGTGACAAATTGACCAAGGTCAACCTATGTACCAGTGCATTCCAGGACACAAGTCGTGGACCAATGAGATCTCGCCTAAACGTCAAATTAGGGGGTGATGTTTGCATGACAGTGGCCAGCGTATCATCCTTATGACGCACAATTCTATATAGAGCCGGATATTGTTCTCAGAGAGTGGTATTGCCCAACCATTTATCCTCCCGGAACCTTATCTGTGATCCATTCTTAATCTTAAATACCCCGTAGCGAAAAAATTGATTTCTATTCGCCATTAGGCCAGCCCAAAAGTGTGAATCACCAGGTTTCCACGTAACCTGTGGAACTGCTTTCGAGCCAATGTACTTTCGTTTAAAGAGCGTTTGCCACACGCCATCTTCGGTTAGTAATTTGAATAACCATTTTCCGAGCAGGGCGGAGTTCTTGATCTAAAGACCATGAACACCCAAACCCCCTGGTCTTTTGGTCTGCAAACTACGTCCCACCTGGCCAGCCGATATTTCTTTTTCTCGCTGTCCCCTTGTCAAAAGAATCTTGAGCGGTAGTAATCCAACTTTTTTAAGACTCCTTTAGGTAACTGGAAGAATGATACCATATACAATACCATATTGGAAAGTACTGAATTTATGAGTACCAATCTTCCACCAAGGGACACCAACTTTCCTTTCCAACTAGCTAGTCTTTGTCGCAAACGTTCTTCGACTTGGCCCCATTCTGCATTAGTCAATCTCCTATAATGTATTAGAATACCCAAATACTTGATAGGAAATTGGCCTTGCTCGCACCCGAACAACTCGGTATATTGATCTACTACTTCTTGGGCCTCGCCAAAACAGAACAATTCACTTTTATGGAAGTTGATTTTTAACCCGGATAGATGCTCGAACGCTGAGAGTATCAATTTAAGGTTCGCAGCTTTCTCCAAACCATGTTCCATGAAAAGAATCGTATCATCTGCATATTGAAGGATGTACAATCCCCCATCAACAAGATGTGGAATTACACCCTCAATTAGACCGCTATCCTTGGCTCTATCAATCATGATCGCTAACATATCTGCCACAATATTAAACAATATGGGCGAAAGCGGATCTCCTTGCCTTAAGTCTTTTTTAGTCTGGAAGTAGCGGCCAATATCATCATTGACTTTAATCGCCACACTACCTCCAGTGACATAACTGTGAATGAGAGTACACCATTGTTCCGAGAACCCTTTCATTCTTAGAGTCTGCTAGAGAAACTCCCAATTCACTTTGTCATAAGCCTTCTCAAAGTCTATTTTGAAAATCACATCATTTAGTTTCTTCATATGCATCTCATGTACGGTTTCGTGTAGAATCACGATCCCATCCAGGATATTCCTACCTTGCATGAATGCAGTTTGCGTAGGTTTTACCACATGATCTGCAATTGAATTTAACCTTATGGTTGCAACTTTCGTAAAGATTTTGAAACTAACGTTGAGAAGGAAAATTGGTCTAAACTGTTGTATCCTTTCAGCCTCCAAAACCTTAGGTAACAAAACGATTTCCCTAAAATTAAGGCGGTGCAGCTCTAGATTATTAGCATGTAGACAACCGAACATCTCTGTTAGATCACCTTTTATGATCTCCCAGAAATGTTGGTAAAACTCTGCTGGACATCCATCTGGACCAGGGGTCTTATTATGCTCCATTTGGAACACCACTATCTTTACCTTCTCTTCAGTGAAGGGAGCATTGAGAAAAGCATTTTCCTCATGAGATACTTGGGTAATATCATCCGTACGGGACTCGTCCAAAGTAATATTACTTACTTCAGGAGCCCCAAACAGACCTTTATAGAACTTTGTAATATATGCCTTAAGCTGCTATTGTCCCTCGATCAAGCCTTCATCCTGATTAAGAGAATGAATTCGTTTTTTCCTATGTCTCCCATTGGCGACATGGTGAAAATAACGAGTATTCGAATCCCCTTCCAATATGAATTGAGCCTTAGATCGTCGATACCATTTGAGTTCCTCTTCTCGCTAAATTTGTGCTACCTTGGCGTTGGATTGACTTTTCAGTTCAATCTCTTGTCTGGTTAGCAACCTAGTTTCCGCGATCCGGTCCAACTCATCAATAATGGAACATAGGCGACCTTTCTCCTTTTTCAACATCCCAGTAGTATGTCTAGCCCATCCTCAAAGATATTTACGCACGTTGCACATTTTAATATTCCATCTTCGGATTGGATTATCTCTTACCACTGGTTTAGACCAAAATGTCTTCACCAACTCGTCAAAACCATCTCGCAGCAACCACCCAAGTTCAAAGTTGAAATGTGGTTGTGCATGTGGTTTCCTCAAGCCAGTAGACAACAGGAGCGGGGCATGATCCGAAAAAGCTTCAATATGTTCCAAAGCGCGTACTGTAACCAATGGGAATTTCTCCTCCCAATCGGTACCCATTAGTATGCGATCTAGTTTTTCGTATGTTGGCTCTGGAAGACTATTTGCCCAAGTGAACTGTCTTCCGGTCATATATACCTCTCGCAAATCCAAGCTATCAATGACATCATTGAACAAGAAAGGCCAATGATCATCAAAACGTCCTCTACTTTTCTCGTGTGGGAATCTCAGCAAATTAAAATCTCCCCAATTAAAATAGGGTATGGATTATCTTTAGCGAAGTTCACTAACTCATGAAGAAAAGCCTCCTTAAATTCTTCTTGGGCTGCACCATACACGACAACTAAACTCCAGATAAAATTGTCAACCCGGTTACGGAGCTGTAGTTTAATGTGAAACTCACCATCCGACCTTTGTAACACATCTATGGAGTCTGATTTTACGCCAAGTAAGATACCACCTGACCTACCGCGAGAAGGGATAGAATTCCATGTGAACTCCAAACCCCCTGAAAGGCAATTCAGAACACTCACTGGAAATTCTCTCCTTCCTGATTCAGAGATCACCACAAACTCCAAATTATGACCCCTGACGTATTGTGCGATATGCAAATGTTTATCCAAGTCACCAAGACCTCTGCTATTAGTGAATAAGCCATTCATCGGGAAACATTTGAGTTTTTTGGCGACCTCGCGGAGTTCCGCGGTGAGTTTTTCCTCTTATCCTTAGCGGATTTGGATTTCCGGCCGGAAGCAAACAGATAAATTAAAGATCCTAGCCCGTCCTCATCCATACCCACCTCGGTCACTTCCCCCACAAGATGTGATAAAAGTTGTCCATCAAAAGTGTCATTCGATGAATCATCATCCATATGGGGTATGCCCAACCTCGTAGAAGCACTCGGTTTGACCGTTAAACGATCATATTCCATGTGCTTCAACGCCTTGGTAGACAACGTGATCTCACTATCATTCCTTCCTAATGAAACACCAACGGCACCTAGACTAGAAGATAATTTGGTACTTGAAAAAGAAAGGAAAGATTTCTGATGAGAATTCGTACCCACAGGCGAATCCGAAATCATTGCCGCCTTTCGACGCATAGCCTTGGCCATCGCGTCCTCGTCTGTCGAAGACGAACCGTCCGCCACGATAATGTGGCGTGCACTACGTCTCAACTCCGCCTTTGGCTGTCGATTTCTCTCTGTAGAAGGTGCCGCGACGGAGGGGGTAATGGCATAGAAGATACCCCCGACCACCGTGTCCTTCTCCTGCACCGTTGGCACACACGTCGAGGACGCACATACCACCGGCAGTGGTGGCACTACAACAGAAGTCACCTAGGCAGAAACCAGAAGTGGGCCATCCGGCCCAGCCTGCGGTCTGCAGCGCTCCAGGGAGCCCGCTAGCTCCTCGCCGCTCGGTGCAGCCCCCGCCGGCGACGCACTGCGTCCAGCAGGGGATCTTGTCCTCGCGGCCTGCGTAGAACCAGACCCACCATCCTCCGCCAGCCCGCAGCAGCCCGCGGTCGCATAGGCGGCAGGAAGCTACGGCCCGCCTGGCCCAGACGTGGGCACCTCCAGCCCACCCGGCGACGCTTCCACCTCCACCAACTCGGACGCGCGGGCGACCGATACCACAGCGCCGCCCACCCGCTCGCACACACGGGCCTCCGCATGCGTCGTTGATGAAGTCGATCTTGCGCTCCATATGGCGCCACCCGATGGACGCGCAGGCGGCGACCCAACACCAGCAGCCGAGAACAATGTCACGGCACCACCTGAAGAGTGAAAAGACCTCACAATTTCCTTCCCCCTAGGAGTTTTAGGGGACATTTTAAGTTGAGTTAGAGCGTAATTCTTCAGGAGCTCCAACGCGTGTGCACGGACATCACCCCCACCATCTGAAGGGGACGGGTGAATGGCCATACTCGTCGGTCCACCCTCAGCAGCCTCACTGCCAGCAACAACCTGGTCCACATCCACTCCACTGACTCGTCTAGTAGACGACTCGGAAGGCACCTTATGATCCCACATGTAAGACACAAAGTCTGGCTCTGGCTCAAAATCCTCTGGCTCTGGGCGGAAAGTGAATGCAAAGCCTTTTAACCATAACACCCCATCCGTGGTAATATAAGGACCCTGCTCATCCACTCTATGAAACACCTCATCATCAGACAGTGCCATCCGTAGTCTAATAATGCCTCTGCGACGTAGCGCCAAGAGATCAACATCCAAAGTGTTACCAATCAGCGATCCGACCGCCCATAGTCCTAGGAAATGTCTCAGCGGATGAGGCACCCCCTCCACATGAACCCAAGTCTGGTATAAATCGAGATTTGGTTCAATCTCCTCAGGCTGCCATTTGCTAAACAACAGCCTCATTGATTGAGACGGCACCCCAAAATCCATCCCGTCAAACCTCTCTAACTCAGCCACAGAAGGAAACGCCACCTTGAATAGGTTATCACCACTCGGCAGCGCTTCCCACTTCCGCCTCGGAGTATAACTCATACGAGCCACCGTCATCTCCACCTGTTTAGCCGTAGCAACGGTGCCCTGTACCGTTACCAAAGCAATAGGTCCATCAGACGCATCCACCTCCTTATACAAGCTGTCCGGGAACTGAGAAAACATCGTGTGCTTGCTGCCAATCCCTGCAATAAACACTGTCGGCTTCGGAAGTTTGAGAGTGGGACACTTGTTTAACGGATGCTTATTGTTATCGCACACATCTAAGACAAGTAATCGCGAACCCCCTGCCGCGCCTCTGCGGTATGGCACGCGTACGTTCCGTGCGGCTGTCAGATGTTCTGTTCAGTTGTCAGTTCCGTTGCGGCGCGTGTGTCAGCGCGAGATTACAACGTTTTGACGCGCTCGCCTCGCGTCCTCGCGTTTCGATCGGTTGTGGCAGCGAAGAACCGTCCGCAGAAACGAGCGTCTGACTGCTCGTGGGGTTACGCGCGTGTGGAGCCGGCTTGGCATCGTGGTTGCGCTTTCCCCTGCGTTGTGAGCTAACCGGTCCGGTCGGTTGTTTTGTCCGTATCGGTTGTCTCGTTCGGGTGGCAGGGCGGTTCGGTCCGCTTCCTATTGGTAGATTCCATGTTTGTGTCTGTTCGTGATTCGATTGGCTGGTTCCCGTGTCGTGTGTGCGCTGTGGGATCTGCTGTTCGTCGTTTCGTGGGGGAACGTGCGTGTGCGGCTATTCTGGTGCCCACATGTCATTGGATGGGTTTGGTTCACACGGGAGCTGCAATAAGGAAGATGGGCATCATCACACGGAACCAACACGAAAAGGCAACCCCTTTCTCCCGTCCCCCCGTCCTTTCTTTCTCTCTCCTCAAAATTTTGTCGTCGCCGCCTCCGATTCCGGCCAACGCTGCCCGACTCCGGCGCCACCACAAGCTGGCACGGCCTCCCCTCGACTACCTCTCTCTAATACCCACCGTTGCCATCGGTTGCTGCCCTGTACGGGTCTCCCGCGGCTAACCCTAGCTGCCCGGCTGCCTGGGCGTTGGACGGTGTGGCCTCCCGCAGATTCTCCCTCGAGCACGACTTGTCCTTCTCCGTGATGCGCGGGACCTTCCCAGGTATGAACCTCTCCTTTCCCCTCACCCTCTCTCGTCGAGCGGTCACCATACACATCGGGGTCCTTGTGTCTGTACTAGATTTAGAGAACTGCTACGCGTAGGATCTTATATGTATGATTTACGTACGATTTGTGCCATCTAACCCTTCATCTCTGTGACAAGAGCAAAGCAAACCACTAGATTGTTCATCGTAGGCAGGAGTGATTGGGGAGCTTCACTCTATTCTCCTATTGTCGGATGGGTTTTTTCAGAAGGATGGTATTAAACAAGGTAGGAAAATGTATAAGAGGTATGGAATTTAGCCTCCTTCTTGATATTGTTTGCACTGCTAATCTGAGTTGCCATGCTCATTAGATGAGTGAAACGAGCAGTGTTGCATGTAAATTTATTTTTTTCATTTGGCTGTTTCGAATTGTCTTGACATTTGGCCTAATATGCTATGAATTAAAGGTTTTGGAAATATTTCTTGTGATTAATTCAGATGTATTATTTTCCTGCATTGCCCCCTTTGGTTACACTTATTCCTGCATTAAAGGTCTAAACGAGATTGGTTTAGTTGATATTGCCTGTTGGATTTTGAGACTTGATCTTGGTTCATGTGGTATGTCGGGTTGCTGCTTATGCAATACACATCTGTCCCAAAATTGAAGAATTTTTGGTTGGCTAAAATAGCATACCAAAATGTGTTATAATTTTGGATGGAGGTAGTATTGAGGTAGCATGTTTCTGACCTTTGCGTCTCCATGCAGATTTTTGGCTCTACCACGTCCCAGTCTTAAGTTCTTTCAGGTCTGCATAGGGCTGGAAGCTAACCTTGCATCAATGGAAACCATGATAACGTGTTGATACTGCATGTACGCAAGCTGTTTTATTTAGCAACCAACCAGTATCCACAGGAAAGAGAACTATGGAGAAATTACTACAGTATAGAGTTGAAGGTATGGTTTACCTACAGAGACAAATGAATTAGAGATTAAGGAGACATTATGTTGTATTAGTTGACATGGAGGTAGATTTTTCCATAGAAACATTTGTACATTTTAGTTGCCTACTATTGTTGATTGAGAATATCAGTTCTATTCACTAGCAGTAAGAATACATAATACTAGCATTAAGCTTTTGGTTGCAGACATCCACCAGTTCAACCCATTTCATGATTCCTTTCACCCAAAAATCTTGAGGCTCATGTTTTCTTGCTTTAGTCGTTGTTAGAATAAATGAATACATGTAAGTAATATGTGTCCTGGTTTGCCGCACACATGAAGTTTTACTACCACTACTCTACAAGATGCATCTTGTGTATTCTACTTGTTTACTTACTTGGGTTCTGAGTTCCAAGTCTAGGTGTTGCTTTGGCTTGCTGGTTAGACTTTTTGGAAAAGGGCAAGGTGAATTGATCATTACTTGTATGTTCATCGGTGACAACCTTGTTGAACTGGTGGCTAAGTTGGCTTGGCAACTGTAGTATTTTCTTCAGAAGTGCCACTTCAGGATGTTTTGTAACTTATCTCTATAGGATCCACAGATTTTTTTCATATGAGGATCCGCAGGATCTGCCAGGCTAATGGACCCTAATTAGTGAAATTGCGTATTGGTTTCAGTATTATCAGTATCTATGTAGGATCCGCAAGATCTTTTTTTTTATGAGGATCCGCAGGATCTGCCTCTGCCTCACAGAGAAAGGCTGATGGATCCTAATTAGTGAAATTGCCTACTGGTTTCCGCTAGGTGAGCTTTTTTCCACACTTGAGAAACCATCTTGGAAAACATTGTATCGTGTCTTGCTGCAAGTGTCAGAATTATCCATATCTTGGCATAATTATCTTCTTCATATGTAGTATTAAAGGAAAAAAAGACTGTATTTCTGCATTTTAATTTCAGGTACCACCACAACTTTATAAATGATAGATTAGATTCTTATAAATATGGTCTCCTCAATTTGTGGGCTTTAATAATGTATGCTACCATCCGCTTGGTTGGATGGGCCATATCGTGGATGAATATTTGAAAAAAAAAATATCATGAATCTTTTTGACTGCATCTGGCATATGTTAACTGATATTTTATCCTTTTCTGACAAAACTCATTGGATTTGCTTCATCTGCTTGCATGTATTATTTCCAGTTTGTGTATTTGCTGACCAACGTGAGCGGTTGCCGCATACCGCTGCTTCTGACTGATTACTGGTATAAGTTGGCATTAAAGTCGGCAATCTGAACATCTTCTCATGTAAGCACGTTTTGTCTTAATATTTTCTCCTGCATTACCGGTCTTAAAAATTCCAAGTAAACTTGTAGATGCTATTTGAAGACAAACTATGGATTGCAATGTTTATATATTGTATATGCTTTCTTAATTCTGTAAATTATAGAACAACCTGTAATTACATGGTTGGTCAAGCTAGCTATTTATTTGGTGTATACGCTTCTTAAGGGTATATTTATTTGGTGCACGTGCACTAATACATAGAATGATGGTGACAGTCTGTTTTGTCCTTCATGGGAGTTATATATGATAACGCTAGAAACTTAGCATGTGTTCTTTTCACCCATTACAAGTTAGGCCTCTTGCTTAGGTAGATATTTTCTAATGGTGAATAATATTTAATGAACGGTCTGCTTAGGTAAATCATGTTCTAATTTCTGATTTGACCTCATGAAAAAGTCGGTTCATAGTATATCATGTCACTGTCACGAATTAATTCCTCACAGAGAGACAACCATCTTGGTAGGTTGCTAAAATGGATAAGCTCACCGGTTCTGCACATCTTATGATTGTTTCAGATCTCGATCTTATAATGGTATTTGTCTAAACTCGTTGCTTGCGTTTGTTCATAGATAAATATTAATTCTTTGTATGTTCCAGCTAATGTCCAGTTTGTTGGGTTTCAAAGTTGATCATCATGATCAAGAGAACTTGTCTTTGCTTAGGTTTGGGGCCCTATAAGAGTCTGCTTATTGTCAGGACTCTCTTGTAAGTTTAAGAGGAAGATCACATACTCTGTTTTAAGGAATTGAGAAAGAAGATCCAGACATCACCATTATGTCAGTGGGCACTGAGAAACTAAAGATTAGGCCATGGTTCCAGATGATGGCTGGGAGGAATAACTGAACAATAAATGGGGCACTAATATTGTTCTTGAGAAGACTGCTAAGTTTTCTGAGTTAAAGCTTCAGACATGTCTGATTGCTGAACATCTGATCTCAACTTATATTCATTCCGGTGCATGTTTGGAGTAGCACTTTATTTTCATACACTTGCATGAATGCAGCCAGAGACAGAACAACTTCGGTCTAGCCATGTTTTGCAACTGAATTTGTAGTTGCATATTTTGCAACTCAAAGAATGCATTCATTCAAGAGGAAATGATGCTACATGGAAGAACCCAAAGTTACTGATTTTGGTCAATGTAATCTACTTTGTTATCAATTCTCCTTCTATGGCTGCCAGGTTCACATTGTTTAACGCTCATTTTAATTGATCGATTGACATGGGCATTAGGCAAACACACCATCCATCAATCACGCTTGCTAGAAATGACTATTCTTACATTTCTGTACAAACATGTGATGTTTTGCACATATGAAAGTATAAACGTGCAACTGCATGAGTGGTGACAAAAGTACAATCAAATTGATAGTAACTCTATGTGCAATGGTGGTGCTAAGATTGGTACGAAGATGACCGGCCAGGAGGCGCCCCAAGGGGCGCCCCAGCCTCTAGTAGCAATAATGATCCACTGGAAAATCCTTAGTTGCATGCGTGTCAACCTCACACTTCCAGCACCTCGTCGTCTTGATAGCCAGGGCCGCAGCAACTTCAACTCCCCCGGGACCAGTGGTGGCTTGCACCTGCTGTTCAACCGTAGACATTGTTAATGTTGTAGCCGCCCCCAGAATGAGAGACCCTTGCGAAGTTCAGCCAACAGCCGCAACCAGCACCACCTTTTTCTTCTTATTCTTCCTCTTAGCCACTCCACCTGTCGCCACGGAACCAACCATGAAACCCTGGCCAGAAGCAGCAGCCGCAGATGTCCCCAAAGTCGCCACGGCAGCGGGTACACCAACTGTCGTCATCACATGAGCCGTACTCGCTGCATTCGCCACTGTCTGCCCATGCGGCACTCCCCTAACCGCCACCTTCTGCACAGCTCCCAGCGCCGTAGGCTGCGCCACGGCAGAAGTACTCGGAGAGCTGCTGGCCGGTGCTGAATGGGTCACTGCCCCCAACGGTGTAGAGCCACGGTTAGGAGGCGCGAACATTGGAGGACCCGACGATGGTATCCCCACCGGCGCTGTGCCACCCCTTCCGCTGCCACGCCCGCACCCACCAGGCAGAGGAGCCGGCTGCCTCTGCCCTTCTTGAGCACCAGCCCGGGGAGGAGCGGGCATGATCGATGGCGGCTAGAGAAGCGCGTCGACGAACGACCGATGCCCGTATCGTAATGGGGGAAAGCGTGCCTTTGGTCTCGGCCGCTGCTACGTGTTATATAGGATAGTTGATACAGTTGTTGTCGAGAGAGAAAATACAGGAGAGGGTTTAGATCCTATCGTAGGCTACAAGGAAGAAACCGATAGGCCTTATCACATGACCTTCGGGTAACAATACAGCGTATCTGCTAATACCCTCCCTTAATCAAAACTTGTACAAGTTTAGATTATGCTTGAATGCTTGTAATTCTCTTGTTGGCAATGGTTTTGTAAATCCGTCTGCAACCTGATCTTTAGAGGAAATAAACTTGATGTCTAGTAACTTCTGAGCTACTCTTTCTCTCACAAAATGAAAATCAATCTCTATGTGTTTGGTTCTTGCATGAAAAACAGGATTAGCTGAAAGATATGTAGCTCCCATATTGTCACACCACAAACATGGATTCTCTTTTAGCTTGACACCAAGTTCCTTTAGGATAGTTTCAACCCATATTACCTCAGCTGTTGCATTTGCCAATGATTTGTATTCTGCTTCTGTGCTGGATCTAGATACTGTGGCTTGCTTTCTAGAACTCCAAGAGATTAAGTTAGGTCCAAAGAATACTGCAAACCCTCCTGTGGACCTTCTATCATCAATACATCCTGCCCAATCTGCATCAGAAAAAGCACTAACCAAGGTAGATGTAGATTTTCTGAATGAAATCCCTGTAGTAATAGTGTCCTTAACATATCGAAGAATTCTTTTAACTGCTGTCCAATGCAATGTGGTAGGAGCATGAAGAAACTGACACACTTTATTAACAGAGAAAGAAATGTCAGGTCTTGTTAAGGTCAAATATTGCAAGCCACCAACAATACTTCTATACTTAGTGCTATCTTCAGACCCAAGAGGATCTCCTTCATGCAAGGATAATGGTTCTGAAGCAGAAAGTGGTGTAGAAAATGCCTTACAGTGATACATGCCCACTTTGGATAACAATTCGGCAGCATATTTTTCTTGAGTAAGAACAATACCATCTGTAATGCTTCTAACTTCAATACCCAAGAAGAAATGTAAATCACCAAGATCTTTAATAGCAAAATGTTGATTGAGATCTTTGACCAAAGTGGAAATAGCATGAGAGGAGGAGCCTGTGACTATGATGTCATCCACATATATCAGAACATAGATAGTAACAGTTGATTTATTGTAAATGAATAGTGATGTGTCTCCTTGAGATGCAAGAAAACCCAACTCATGAAGCTTACTGCTTAACCTGGAATACCATGCACGTGGTGCTTGCTTGAGACCATACAGAGCTTTATCAAGTTTACACACGTGATGAGGCATCATAGTATCTTCATACCCAGGAGGCTGCTTCATATAGACTTCCTCTTCCAGAACACCATGCAAAAACGCGTTCTTGACATCGAGTTGCCTTAAAGTCCATCCTTGAGAAACAGAAATAGATAAAACAAGACGAATAGTAGCTGCTTTAACAACAGGGCTAAAAGTGTCCTCATAGTCTATCCCAAACCTCTGTCTAAATCCTTTTGCTACTAGACGAGCTTTATATCTCTCAATACTACCATCAGGATTTTTCTTAATACGGAATACCCATTTGCAATCAATAATATTTTTGTTACCGAGGGACGGGGGTACCAAATGCCATGTTTTGTTGCTCATAAGTGCTGCATATTCTTCATCCATCGCTTGACGCCACGCTGGAGTGCTCAATGCTTCATTTAAATTAGCTGGTTCCCCTGCAGCACAAACTGAAAAATTATAGCGAATAGTCCCATCTTTCCAAATTTTTGGTTTTGTAATACCCTTCTGAAATCTGGTTCGGTGTGCAGGCTGGGCCACATCAGCGCTGGCCACAGCAGATCCCGGCGGGAGCACATGCAGAGAATCTGCGTCAGTGCCCGCACCGGATCCATGTGGTCGCTGCTGTGCCAGCTCTGGAGTGGCGCTCGGTGTAGAGGATCCCCCGTCGGCGGGGCCATCCAGGAGGTGGTCGGGGGAGCAGGAGACAGGGCGCCGCGTGGCGGCATCAGGGCCACCTGCCCGGGGCGCGGACGCGGGACCGCTGTCCTGACGCGCTGACGGGATGATGGAGCGATCCGCTGCGGGATCCGTGCGCGCAGACTGCGACGCTGCGGTGGGATCGGTGCAGCCAGGCGAATCTGCCTCGGATTCCGTTGCAGGCAGGGCATCAGCACCGGGATCGGTGTGGATATCCTTGGCGTTTTGTGACATGCGATCAGCACTTGTTTTTGGCTCATTTGAGCTCATTTCTTCATCTTTTTCAGCAGGATTTTCACCAGGGGCCTGTGTAATGTTAGTAGAATCCATAGATACTGCAAGATTAGGCATAAGATCATTCATATTTGTACCCTCAGTATAGGAAGTCAAGTGTTTAGGAAGTAAAAGGATTTCCTTTCTTAATAGGGCACCGGCATTGGGATGAAGAGAGGCAAAAGGAAATATACTTTCATCAAATACGACATCTCGGGATATATAAACTCGACCAGTAGATATGTCTAGACATTTTACGCCCTTATGACGTGGACTATACCCAAGAAAAGCACATTGTTTAGAGCGAAAAGAGAGCTTGTGAGAATTGTATGGACGTAAGTTAGGCCAACATGCACACCCAAAAACACGAAGGGGTTTATAATCTGGTGGAGAACCTAGGAGACGTTCAACAGGTGTGGTGTTGTTAAGAACTCTAGTAGGCATGAGATTTATAAGATATGTGGCGGTAAGGAATGCCTCATCCCAAAATTTTAATGGCATAGAAGCATGAGCAAGTAAGGATAATCCAACCTCAACAATATGACGATGTTTACGTTCTGCTGAGCCATTTTGTTGATGTGCATGAGGGCAAGAAACATGGTGAGTGATTCCAAGTTTCTGAAAGAAAGGATGCAATTTTTCATACTCTCCACCCCAGTCAGTTTGCATAGTTATAATCTTCCTATCAAACTTTCTTTCAACAAGATGCATGAAATTATGAAAGACATCAAACACATCAGATTTCTTTTTAAGAAGATATATCCATGTAAACTTGCTGAAATCATCTATGAAGCTTACATAATAATTATGACGCCCTACAGATGTGGATGCTGGACCCCAAACATCTGAAAACACTTGCTCCAAAGGAAAATGAGATACACTTGTAGACACAGGATATGGAAGTTGATGGCTTTTAGCTCTTTGACAAGAATCACAAACAGACTCAATGCTAGAGGACTTCTCATAAGGAAGACCACATTTATTCAGAATATGTTGAACAACTAAATTTGATGGATGCCCTAACCTATGATGCCACCTTGCTATGGAGGGCTTGGTGGCTACACAAACTTGCTTGATAGTAGAAGATGATGATGATATAATTGGATAAAGACCTCCTTCACACTCCCCTCTAAGCAGAATTTTCCCCGTTGCGCGGTCCTTTATAAAAAAATGCCAAGGGTGAAATTCTAGGAAAACATCATTATCAAGAGCAAGTTTGTGCACGGAAAGAAGATTTTTGGTTGTGCTAGGAACATGAAGAATATTGTCTAGATGAATATCACAATGAGGGGTTTTAATATATGAATGACCAATATGACTAATTTGCATACCTTCGCCATTCGCAGTCTGAATGGTATCCTTGCCGGGGTACTTGTTTTGAATCATCAGATTTTGGAGATTCCCAGTGATATGATCCGTTGCACCACTGTCAGGATACCAATTAGTGTCCACGCCATAGGCATAGGCAGCATTGGCACTCCTTTCAGGTGCAGGTGCAGGGGCTCGATCTTGTTCACCTCGTTTCTTGTCGACGGCGTACCTCCACCAGCATTCATTGGCGGGGTGACCGTGCTTCTTGCAGATCTGACAGTAGATGTCTTGGAACTTGGATGGGGGTGGCCGATCACCACGCTGCCAAGTGCCACGATCACCGCCCCCTTGCCATCCACCGCGATCACCGCCGCGGTCTTGACGCCAGGGAGCGCCGTTGTCTCCTTGCGGTGGGCGCCAGGGGGCTCCACCGTCTCCTTGCGGTGGCCGGTAGAAGCCACCACCGCCGTCTCCTTGTGGTGGCCGGTAGAAGCCACCACCGCCGTAGTCCTGTGGAGGGCGCCATGCCCCTCCTTGCCAGACAGGAGCGCGGTCACCACCGCCGTTGTGCCATCCTGGGCCGCGGTCACCACCGCCACCCTGCCACACGGGGCCGCGATCACCGCCGCCTCCGTTCCATCCGCCGCGGTCACCGCCGCCGCCCTGCCACACGGGGCCGCGATCACCGCCGCCTCCGTTCCATCCGCCGCGGTCACCGCCGCGATCGTCATCCTTCTTTTTCTTCTTGTAGTCACCGCCACCGCGGTTAGCCACGTTTGCCGATGATGAGTACTCCCGAGTGCCGCCGCCGGTGAGCATCGCTTGACGGACGTCATGAGCTGAGAGAAGGCCATGAATATCATTCACAGTACACTTGTCCATCGCGTTAACTGCAGACACCGGCCCATTATAGTCCTCATCGAGACCATTGAGGATGAACTCCACGAGCTCTTCATCATCGATGTCACGTCCGGAGGCAATCAGCTCAACTGCGAACCCGCGCATCTTGGCAATGTACTGATCTGCCGTCAAGTCCTGTTTCTTGGTGTTTGTGAGTCCACCGCGGAGGCTCGTTCGATTGGCTTTGGACTGCGAGGCGAAGAGGGAGTTGATGAGCGCCCAGACCTCGGAGGCGTGCTCGAGGCCGATAGTCTGCGCAAGGATGTCCGTCGAGAGGGACGTGAGGAGATAGCTGAGGACACGCTGGTCCCTCTCGATCCAGCTCTCAAACGCCGGGTTGTCCATGAATTCTTCCTTGCCATCTTTTGTGATCTTGATGGTTTCGGGTGGCATGATCTCCTTGCCGTCGAGGAGGCCGAGCATCCGAGCTCCGCGGAGCGCCGGGACGACCTGGGCCTTCCAGAGGAGATGGTTCGCTCGGGTGAGCTTTTCTGATGGGGGTTGTCCTAGGTTTTGGGCGATGGAGTTTGATGATGCCATGGTGGAACTATTAGGATGATTCGAGGTGTCTGTAGATTGGTATTGGTGATGGGTTATTGGCTTTGGTGGAGATGATGCGGTGGAGATGATGCGGTGGTGATGATCCTCTGTAGATTGGTTCTAGGTTTCGATGTCGATTGGTTTTGGCGATGGGTTATTCTCGATGCCGTGGAAGAGCAGGCTCTGATACCATATCGTAATGGGGGAAAGCGTGCCTTTGGTCTCGGCCGCTGCTACGTGTTATATAGGATAGTTGATACAGTTGTTGTCGAGAGAGAAAATACAGGAGAGGGTTTAGATCCTATCGTAGGCTACAAGGAAGAAACCGATAGGCCTTATCACATGACCTTCGGGTAACAATACAGCGTATCTGCTAATAGCCCGTCCCCTCCGAAGAAAGTCGCAGAAGATGTCGATGAAGCTTACGCACGTGTCGTAGGAGAACGTGCATGCGGCTGACGATCTGATCGGGGGCTAGGTTTCGCTTCTTTTGCCCAGAAGATCTCGAAGGCCTGGTGCATGTAGGCCCAAGGCTTATGCCTGGCCCCGCCTCTGGCCCCATCCGACAGTGAGGTCTGAGTTTGAACCGCATGACTGGCGCGATTTCCCACGATCTTCGGATCAGACTAACTGCCATCGTCGCACCCGCCGGCCGCCGCCTTGAACGCCACCGGAAAAAAATCACCCAAGCAAGGCGCCGGAGTGATTCGTGGTCGCGGTAAGGGGCCTCGCCACGCCATACGCACGCCCGGCCTCCGAAGATGAACTCCTGCCGGCGACGACCCCTCGGAGGAGGAAGACCCCGTCGGAGAGTTTGCACCTTGCCACGACGTCGCCTTAGACTCCTTCTCACCGGACCTGCACAGAAAAGAAGCACCCTCACCTGCGTCCCGATCGGTGGTAGACTCGGATGCTTTCTCCCAGGGGCGATCAACCCGACTAGGATAGTCAATTTTGGCCCAAAACTCCGCCGCGATCTCCTCGTCCGACTTGCCCAATCGTCGCACACACGAGCAGGAAACCAGTCTATCCTCGGCCCACCTCCTCGGCAATCCTCACAGCCGTTTCTGCCGCCGCCCTGTTCCCCTCACTGCCTTCTCCCTCTTCGTCCTCCCCAGACAAAGGCTCAAAATGAGATCCGCCTGAAGATGACGAGGCGGCCGGCGACAGGGCACCTGCAGCCATCGTTAGCCGGCGCGGCATCCGCGACAAACTACAGCAGTCTGGGGGGATTGTATCCTATCGCCCCCTGCAGCTCTGAGTTAAGAATATTAATGATTTGATACATCAGATTGTGATCCTACCTAGCTAGGTTGGTGTGGTGCCCTGAGATCTGTCCGCAACACCATTTCCCTAATCCATGGCCGCGAGACGCCATAAGAAAAGTATGAGCGCCAACACCTGGAGCCTCTCGGTCAGGTCCCCGTCGTTGAAGATCGACCACATGGACATCTCGACGTGCCCCAGCGTCGTGCCCAGGACCAGCCTGTCGGAACCCACCGCGGCCGCGCACAACCCAGCGAGGCTTCCCGGATGACAACAATCACCAGCTTCTTAACCTCGGGGCCTAAGAGGCCGCTGGCACGCCTTGGACCTACCGTCCCTCCTCCGCGGACCGGCCGAGCATTCAGCATAGGACGGCGGCGATGAGGAACGCGAGGATGTTGCTGGGCTCTTCGCGCGCAGGCGTCGAGCCTATCTTCGCGGTGCCGTCGCGGACGTCGTGCAAGGCAAGCTGAAGGCGGGCTTGATTCGCTTCCCCTGCGTCGCTCTTGGCCTCCGCGGACAGGATTTGGCTGGACAAGGCGTCGCGGCGTTGGCGGAGCACCGGGGGCTGCAGCAGAGCACGGACGCGAGGAGCGCCTGGGTCGCGTCGATGAGAAAGGAGTGCGGGGTGAGGAGCGCGTTGAGGTCCTAGAGCTCCGGGTGCAAACAGACGAGCCCGAGGTGGCCGATGACGGCGGCAGCGGTGGTTGATGGGGAAGAGGAGGAAGAGGGTTCGGTGTCGGGGGGCTACCCTCGAGTAGGGGTAAGGCTGGTAAGAAATGGAGTTCAAGATACTGGTTACCGAGTTCGGCCGTACCGAGTTGGTACGGGCCGGATAGGATGGTACCCGACCGGATAGGGTGCTATCCGGCAAGAAGAACAAGATACCAAGGGGAAGATTCGAGTAATTGTCTGGGTCATCCGAGTAGCTCTTGGGTGATCCGGATAGAGAAGGCAGCGGGTCTACCCGGAGGCAAAGTCAATGGAGCCATTGGGTGTATCCCGCGTATCCAGGGGCAGTACAGGCGTGCGGTTCAACTTACTAGGCGCATGATGATGTATATCCATACGTGGGTACAATGAGCGGTATAGGTGAGGCCATGTCATGTCACTGACAAAGGGGACATGACATGTCAGCGTCCCTACCGCGAAGACTTTCGGCGACTGTCAGCGAAGACACGGAGGCGTGCGGTGTGGCACAATGAGTAGTCACCTAATCAGTACTTGCTTACGTAGAGGTAGTAGGTGGCCACCAGTATATAAGGTGGCCTCCCCCCTCCTACGCGAGGGTCGATGAATCTGAGGTTTGTCTTAGCTACGTGAAGAGAGAAAAAGAGCAGAGAGGTTCTTCTTCTAGCTCCTTGAGCTCGAGGAACTCTTGTACTCGACACAAAGATATACAGAGAGAGAGGCAAGAGTAGGGGTGTTACCTCCACACGAGGGCCCCGAATCTGGGTAGATTGTGGTGTTTGCGGTGTTCTGAGCGCGCCAGTTAGGCGTGCGATCCCTCCCCGGATATCTACAGTGTCCATCGGCCCCAACCTTAAGCCATCCTATGGCATCTGTCTTCTCCACACCACGACAGTTGGCGCCCACCGTGGGGCTAGCAGCGACGCTGGCTGGGGTTTCTATCTGGACGGGACCCGTTTCTCGTTCGGTGGAGCGTGTGGTTTGTGACCTTGTCCATAGATTCGGCTCCCTCGACTTCGTCACCGACAACGCGGACGACTTCTGCGGCAGGCCCGTGCCCGCAGACGGCTTCATCGTCAACTTCGGCACGCATCTGGTGTACGTCGCCACCACCGTCATCCGTGAGTACCCCGAGGTGGTGCTCGTTGTTGCGGACCCTCCTGCCGTTCTCGCCGTCCGCGGGCAGCCAACCGGCGGCTCTGCGGGCAGCGTGGAGGTGATGATGACTGGCCTGGTCCCTGCTACCGGGAAAGGCGCGCCCGCTACGCCTGAAGTTGTTGACGAGCCGGCTGCTCGGCCGAGCCACAAGCCATACGACAAGCCCCAGAACCAACCGGGCTACAAGGCTCCTTCTACATCGACAACCACCTCTTGCCGGTGTCATCGAGCATCTAGGAATGCCTCTCGCCGCGGATACGGGTCCGGTGGTGTTGAGGGTGCAGCTCGATGAGCAGCGCCAGGCCATGCTCCAGGAAGCCCGGGAGATGGCAAAGGTCAGGTTTAAATTCACTCTTGACCAGAATGAGTACAATAGGGCTCATGGTTTCACTCCGGTGGCAAAGAACCCTAGCCGGATAGAGGAGTTATTCTGTGCAACTTAGGTGCCGAGTTGGCTAGAGATGGTAGAGCTGCTAGCTAATCCGCTAGTTTAACCTCAGCTGATATGCCTAAGTATAGTACTCCTGCTAAGACGCTTAGGGCGGCAGAAGCAGTAGCTGTCGAGTTGCCACACTTAACTGGTGAAGCTCGCATTGGGCAGCAGGACCGGCTCAATGAGCTTGTTCTTGAAGCTGGTAGGCAGAATGAGGCTTTCCGGAAGGCGAATCCGGGGGCTGGTGCCTCTGATTTTGTTCAGCCGCATGGGCTGAGATCCAGAGGCCAGGCCTCCTCACCTCTTCCCGGTGGTGGGAGGTCGCCGAGTGTGAACTCTGGGAAACACAAGAAGAGGCAGGTGTACGACCCGGCTGTCGCCGGAAAACATCACGCTGTAGAGCGGCAGCCCGGTCATGAACACATTGCGCAAGGTGGTGGTCATGCTACTGCCCGAGTTCACCGAGAGGGGCAAGGAGGCAACCGAGTTGGTCCATATCGGCACCCGGTTCAACCTCAACCCAGTGCAGGTCCTATGGTTCAGCCACAGGCCGTTACCACTGTGGTCAACCCGGTTCCCCAACCCGGTGCCGCGCGACAGGACAGGTACAATGATGGGTATTCGGTGATGGAGCAGGCCGGATACCAAAGAAATGAGAGGTATGATGATGGAGGCATTGGATCTCGGTTGGGGGGCACGTGTTCTGCAGCGGAGTGATGCAAGATACAAGTTGTACAAGATCTATCAGTCCGAGGAAATGGAGCGCGCAGGCCCGCCGGGACCACTCTGTTTTGGTCCCAGAATCATGAATGAGCCTACTGTGCAAAAATTCCAGCTGGCAAGGGGAAGCAAGACCTATGATGGGAGCACCAAGCCAGAGGAATGGATGAATGACTATGTCACTACCGTGTACATTGCCGGTGGTAACCGCAGGTGGGCGGTAAGGTATGTGCCTCAGATGTTGGAGGGCCCAACCCGAATCTGGCTCAACAACCTGCCGAGAGACATCATCAATTACTGGCTTGATTTCTCGGAGGCCTTCATCAGCAACTTCACAAGCACCTAAAAGAGGCCAAACCGGCCACAACAGCTCTCGGCGTGCAAGCAGAGGGAAGAGGAGACAGACCGAGAGTATCTTACTCAGTGGAGCACTCTGAGGAACACTTGCGAGGGTGTGAATGAGTCACAGGATATTGACTGGTTCGCTCAAGGCTGCCGGCATGGCATCATGCTATGGCAGCAATTGCAAAGGGAGATGCCGAGTACGCTCACCGAGACGATCAATATTGCTGATATGTATGCACTCGGTGACCCTACTCAGCCTCTGCTCGATTCGTTCGAGCCGAAAAGAAGAAACCATGTACATGATGGTGGTAGGCCGAATGATCGCCAGGACTACGGGAACAAGAGGAGAGATGAACGTCCGGATATCCGCTACGGATCGGACCATGTGGCCGCAGTCAATCAGGATCAGCCCGCTGCCGGGAGCAGCCAAAGGCAAAAACTGCTGGAGCCCAATATGGGCAAAACCAGAATCAGGGCCAGGACTTCAAGAAGCAGTACAATGGTAATAACCAATCCGGAGACCCTCCGAGGTTTATCTTTGAGACCATGAAGGAGGGGCCATGAAGTTTCCATACTCGGCATCCGAGTAGGCCAGCTAATCACACCACTCGGCAATGTAGCTGGTGGGACCGGATCAAGAGCGAGGGCTTTGGCCAGTTGCCTCCTCCTCCTCCTCCTCTTCCGCTCTCGGGCTCGAATGTGCAGCCTATCCGGGCAGCTCCTCCTAGGCCTGCCGAGAACTAGAGGAGGGAAAATGTGAACCAAGTGGTGCAGGGGGCCAACAACAACAACGCCCGCAACAACTACAACAACAACAACCGCAACTTCAACAACAACCGCAACAACAATGTCAACCGGAACAACAACAACAACAATGATGGTGGTGGAGACCGGAATCAGTATCAGGAGCATCATGAGAGCTATATGGTGTTCACCACGGAGCCGGATGAAAGCAAAGCCAGCGCGCGGGCGATGGAGGTGAATGTTGTGATGCCGGCTCTGCCGGATTACATGCATTGGTGCGACCAGGACATTGTCTGGTCCAGAGCTGATCATCCCAAGATCATGCCCAATCCGGGTACCTATGCTCCGGTGGTGTAGCCAACCTTCCTTGGGTCCAAGAAGAATGTGAAGTTCAGCAAGGTGCTGATTGACAACGGCAGCAACATAATTATTCTGTACCGAGATACTATGGAGAAGCTTGGCGTCGCCGATAACATGTTGCTACCCAGTCGGACCATGTTCCATGGCATTGTGCCAGGGCTGTCTTGTGCTCCCATTGGTCGGATCTAGATTGATGTGCTCTTCGGCACGAGGGATAACTGCCGGACTGAGTGTCTGCAGTTTGAGGTGGTTGATCTCGAGAGCCCCTACCATGCCCTTCTCGGGAGACCTGCTCTGTCCAAGTTCATGGCCTCGACTCACGCGGCGTACCTGAAGATGAACATTCCCGGTCCTAATGGCATCATCACCATCTCGGGCGACTACAAGCGCTCTTTGGAGTGCACATCTGCTGGATCTCGGCTTGCCGAGTCAATGGTCATTGTGGTCGAGAAGAAGAAAATCCATGAGGTGGTGGCCCTGGCCCAGGTAGCTCAACTCAGTATGCCCGGAATGCCGGGCGCCCAGCATGGAGCCACATTCCAGGCCTCCCAGGAGACAAATATGGTGCAGATCGACTCGGAGTTCCCCGAGCGTGTTGCCATCATTGGTGCCGGGTTGGAGGAGAAATAGGAAAGCGCGCTCATCCACTTCCTCCGTGAGAATCGAGATGTCTTTGCCTAGTCCAATCAGGACCTGCCGGGTGTCCCGAGGGAGTTGGTTGAGCACTCTTTACATGTGCGGCCGGATGCCAAGCCGGTGAAGCAAGCTCTGTGCCGTTTTGCAGCAGAAAGGAGGAAAGCCATTGGTGAAGAGATCACAAGGCTGTTAGAAAGTGGATTCATCATGGAGTTGCTGCATCCGGATTGGCTGGCCAATCCGGTCATGGTGGAGAGGAAGAAGGATGATCCCATGTTCGCTGTGGTGTGGCACATGTGCGTTGACTACACCGACTTGAACAAGGCCTGCCCCAAGGACCCGCTCCCACTGCCCCGGATAGATCAGGTGATCGATTCCACTGCCGGGTGCGAACTTTTGTCTTTTATTGATGCCTACTTTGGTTTTCACCAGATTCCACTGAATCCGGCTGATCAAATAAAGACTACTTTTATCACCCCGTACGAGGCTTATTGCTATCGTGTCATGTGTTTTGGGTTGAGAAATGCCGGGGCCACATACCAGAGCTGCATGCAGAAATTCCTGCATGAGCAGATTGGCAAAAATGTGCAGGTGTACGTGGATGACATAGTCATCAAAACCAAAGAAAACACACACTACTGAGTGACATTGAAGAAAAATTTGCGAATCTACGGAGGTACCGGATGAAGCTGAATCCGACCAAGTGCACATTTGGTGTCCCGGCCGGGAAGCTGCTCGGCTTCCTTGTGTCTAGTCGGGGCATTGAAGCCAATCCTTCCAAGATAAAAGCTATTGAGAGCATGTCTCTGCCGAGATCACTGAGGATGTGCAGAAGTTTACCGGATGCCTGGCTTCCCTCAGCCGGTTCATTGGGAGAATGGGCGAGAAGGCCCTGCCTCTATACCAACTCATGAAGAAAAGTGACAAGTTTGTTTGGACACCACAAGGTGATGTGGCATTCCGGGAGCTCAAGACCATGCTGGTTACCGCTCCGGTTCTGGTGTCTCCTCTGCCTAGAGAGCCGATGCTGCTCTATATTGCATCCACCAACCGGGCTGTGAGTGTGGTGGTAGTTGTGGAGCGAGAAGAGTAAGGAAAATCGGTGCAGAGGCCGGTGTATTATCTCAGTGAGGTGCTATCCAGCTCCAAGCAAAATTACCCTTACTATCAGAAGATGGCATATGGGGTCTACCTGGGCGCCAAGAAACTCAAGCACCATTTCCAAGAGCGTCCAATCACGGTGGTGAGCACTGCCACCATCTCGGAGATTATGGGCAACAAGGATGCAAGCGGCCGGGTAGCCAAGTGGGCAATTGAGCTAGCCACTTACGCCCTAGCGTACGCGAGAAGAGAAGCTATCAAATCCCAGGCTCTGGCGGATTTCTTTGTTGACTGGGCCGAAATACAGTATCAGCCTCCTTTGTCAGAAACAAATTTCTGGCGGATGCATTTCGATGGCTCTAAGAGGGACTCGGTGCCGGTGTTGTGCTCACCTCACCCAAGCGGGATCAAATCAAGTATGTGCTGCAGATCCATTTTCCGGCATCCAATAATGTTGCTGAGTATGAGGTCCTGGTCCACGGACTGAAAGTATGCAAGGAGATTGGTATCCGGCGGATTGTATGCTATGGCGACTCGGACCTGGTAGTCCAACAAGCCTCAGGGACATGGGACGCGTTGGATGCCAACATGGCGTCTTACCGGTTCCTTGTCCAAAATATGTCTGGATTCTTCGACGGGTGTGAGTTCCATCACATCCACCAAGCTGAAAATGATACAGTGGACGCTCTGTCAAAGTTGGGTTCTTCCTGATAGTTCATCCCACCTGGAATTGCTCTGGAGCATTTGAGGAAGCCCTCTATCAAGCCCTCACCCAACTCGGAGTCCATATTCATCACGGCTCTGCCGGATTCGGAAGCTGTTCCCATGGAGATTGATTGGGAGAGCTAAAAGGAGAGCCCGAGAACTGCTCCATCCAACCCGGGGACTGCCTCAGTAAACCCGGGGACTGTCGCATTCATCTCGGGAATCATTTCTCAGTACTCGGGGACTCGTCTCTAGCTCAGAGCAAGTCATGACAGCTGATCCAATGGAGGTGGATGAACCAGTGTTTCCTATTCGGGAGACACCAAGTTGGGCTCTGCCCATATTATCCTTTCTGATGGATGGTACCATCATCAACAAAGACTATACAAGAGAAGTGCCAATCGCGTGCTCCAACGCTGTGTTGGGCCGGAAGAGGGTGAAGAAATTCTCAGAGAAATACACCAAGGGGAATGTGGGCACCATGCCTCATCTCAGAGGCTTTCCCGCATGGATTCTTTTGGCTCACTGCCTTGCAACAAGCATCAAACCTAGTGAGAAAATGCAATGGGTGCCAGAGATATGGAAGCAAGATTCATATGCCAGCTTCCGAGTTCAAGACATTTCCCATCACCTGGCCATTTGTTGTCTGGTGCTTGGACATGGTGGGTCCTTTCAAGCCAGCTGGGGGCAACATGATTCACATCCTAGTAATGGTTGATAAATTTACCAAGTGGATTGAAGTGAAGCCAATCCGGAAGTGTGATGGAAACACAGCTATGAGCTTCTTGAAGGATATTATCCTAAGATATGGCTACCCGCATGGGATCATCTTGGATAATGGGACAAACTTTGCTGAAGGAGCTTTTGCTCGATTCTGTAAGGAGAAGCGGATCCGGCTAGACATTGCATCATCGCCCATCCGACTTCAAATGGGCAAGTTGAAAGAGCAAATGGCATGGTTCTACCCGAAATAAAGCCAAGGCTGATTGAGCCATTGCTGAAAACACCTGGGTGCTGGCTAGACGAGTTGCAGGCGGTGTTCTGGAGTCTAAGGACTACCCCTAACCGATCAACCGGATACACACCATTTTTCCTGGCATATGGAGCAGAGGCCGTGTTGTCCACTGACATTTAGCATGACTCACCGAGAGTGACCCTCTATACTGAGGCAGAGGCAAGAGAAGCCCGAGAAGATGATGTTGATTTTCTCGAGGAAGCAAGAGAATTAACTCTATCACAATCAGCTGTATATCAGCAGAATCTCAGACGCTGTCATAGACGGAAAGTAAACCCAAGGGTTTTCCGAGAAGGAGACATGGTGCTTAGGCTTGTGCAACGCACAGCCGGAATGCACAAACTCTCCCCTTCGCGGGAAGGGCCTTTCATTGTGAGCAAGGCTCTGCACAATGATGCTTATTATCTCGTAGATGCACAGGAACCACAGAAGAACAGGCCGGATAGAGCCGGAGAGGAATCCAAGCGTCCCTGGAATGTAGCTCTACTCCGCCGTTTTCATTCCTGAAAAATCATTGTATGTATCTCCTTAACCGAGATGAATTCCATGTCGGCACTCCGAGTTTGAACTTGGGGACTGCCTGTGCCAAAATCTGCCCTGTGTTGTTTACTTTGTTTCCTTTACCTACTCGGTTCTTCTACTCAAAATTTCATGCGTACGTTAAGTAGTATGTTTAAACCCAAGAGCCAACTCTTCGAATCTGCTGCTGTCCGCAACCCGGCTTCATGGCAAGCAAGAGAACAAGCTAAAGGTCCATGAACACATGAAAAAACTACTATGGAAAGAAGAGTGCGACAACCGAGTAGGGTGTTTTTTACGTCTCTGTTTTCCTTTTCGGCTAAGTGATGGGCAATGTTAACATGCAATTTTCTAAGTGGTTAAGTATATGAAACTCGGTTTTTGAAATCTTGTGACTCGACTACCAAAAGAAGCCACAAGTGGCAGGGAAGAGCAAAGACAAAAGAGCTGAGTGAATGAAAAAATCAACTCGGGGACTTGCATTTTAACGCAATCCGGCATTGAGCCAGACTTGCTAAAAGACATAAATTAAAACTGAGTACCAAGAGGAACCTTGAAAGTATTTATTACATCTGCACACGGCATCCCGGGGATCTGATAAAAGTTTTTGGATAAAAGTTGCAGGAAGTCAAACGACGGTGGAGGTAGTAGTGTCCGAGTTGGTGCCGGTAGGCGCCACGGGCTCGGAGGCAGCAGTTGTAGATGCGGGCTCGGCCGCAGAAGAAGTTGGAGTAGTGGAGATTGGCTCTGATGCAGAGTTGGTGGCCTGAGTTGCTGACTCGCTGGGAAGCGGATAGAGCTCGGAGACGATGTTCTCGGTGGGAGCCCCAGTCGCGCCCAACTCGGGAGCGGGGTCGTCAATCACCATCTCGGTGGTGACAACCTCCTCCTGAGCGGCGGGTTGCGGCTCAACCTGGGCCTCGTCCGAGCCAGCAGCGGGCTTGACAGTTTCCGGATCAGCTTGCATCCCGGATTCCTCCACGGCGCTGCGCTGCTCGGTCTCCTCATGGTCGGCTTCTTTGTGATCAGCCTCTTCGTGCTCAGCTTCTTCATGCTCATCCTCTTGGTACTCAACTTCTTCATTGCCTCGGATGCGGTCTTCACCGTCATCTTCATTGAACTCGGCCTCCTCCTCCCCCTCATCTTCGTCAACATCAGTATCCGGCTCGGTGGGGCCGTCGATGTATTGGTTGGTCTCAGCATAGGAGGCTAGCTCATACGCCACTTCCTTTCGGCGTAGGACGCACTCGAGCCGCTCACTCCACTTGGAGCCATTTCATCGGGTGCCAATCCAGTCAAGGTTCAGATTCTCATACCAGGAGAGGATGAAGTGGAGGGTCTCGTCAGCTCCATCCCAAGCTGCGGGGCGCGCCATTTCTTCAACTCCTCCTTGACATGATCCAGGTTGGCTGCCATGTCGCTGATGGTGTCCGGAATCTGGCGCTCTGGCCAGAACATCTTGTGAAGCTTCATTGCGGTGGAGACCATGGAGGTGCCCAGACCTTTGAGACCTGCAGCCCGGGAATTGATACTCAAAATATGATCATCAATGCTGGCGGCCTGGTCTGTATCAAGGCCGGATGCTGCCCTGGCCCTTCTTGCCTTCTCCACTGCAGACTTAGTTGCTCCGTGGAGATCCGGGAAAGTATCTGGGTCAGGGCACGCTAGTGGGAATCCGAGAGATGAACCGGGAAGAAGAAGAAAAATCGAGTAAGAGGAAGGCAAAAATGAAAAATACCGAGTAAAGAGGAGGGTAGCGATAACTTACTATTTAGTTCCAAGACAACAGCCCCTAGTCGGTTCTTCCAGTTAGCAGCAAGTTAGATTTGCCGGTCTTGTACACGGCGGGAGTCATTGAGCATGTTCTCGAGAGACTGATTTCTCTCTTTCAGAGATGAGATCTCCCTCTCGATTTCTTGCTTCTCCTTGGCACCTTGTTTCTCCATTGCTTTCTTCTCTTCAACAGCTGTGATTACAGTCTTGAGCGCCTCTGCAAGCTCAAGTTGGAGCTTCTCATATTCTGTCTTCCTTGTTTCCCACTCCTTCTGCAATTCGGCCTCTCGGACCTGCACTTGGTGATGTGCTTCAGCTGGGGTGAGGCATTCCAGGTGTTCCTCTCGGAATTTCTTGTATTCTTCTGCGGATAGAGAAGCAAGTTAGCAAGGTGAGCAAGCAGCAGGAAGCTATGTGAAGAGAATAGAGAAGGATTAGCTCACCTTCCAGAGAGGAGATCGTACTCTGCGCTGAGGCAGCCATGACCTCGCAGTCTTGGTGCCTCTCGACCAGAGCCTTGAGTTCACCTGTAGAGAAGGCATGATTTTAGCAAAACGCAGAGAACGGGCGTAAACAAAAAACGCACAAACTGAAATGCTAAAAGCTTACTTTCAACGGCGGACAACCTGATGGCGTTCTCCGTGGCATTCTTTTCCATAGCGTCCATCTCGCTCTTCTTGTACTCCAGCTCCCGGTTCCTATCTCGGACCTGGCGGTGCGACCACAAGAGCTAGCGGAAAATCTTGGTCCTGTCCTGGATGCTATCCTGCAGGGAAGAAGGAAATTTGGTGAGTTTGGAAGATTTGGCCCGAGTAGATTGCAACTCGGGTGAGCTTTGCCTACTCGGCCTGAATCTCGGGGACTAGGTAGTAGATAGAAGGAAGAGAAGTAACGAAGAAATCTGGCAACTCGGAAAAGTCAAAAGAAGAAAGGAACTTACCACGTAGGACTGTTCAATGTCCTCAATGTTTTTGCGCAGGACAAACATCTTGCCAGCCAGGGTGCTGGTGCATCCGGCCATGGCCATGCTAACAGGGCCAATGTCGGCCTTGTTCCACTCCTGCCGGTAATTGTCGAGGTTTCGCAGCTCAACACCATCCCATGCGGCGTGGCCGAGTTTGGTGTTGTCCCAGAACTTCTCGATGAAGCCTACTTGGTCGAGGACAGCTGCTTTGCCTTCTGTGGGGAGCTCCTCGTCATCCTCGTCGCGGGAAGTGATTTCTTTGATAGTCAGGGAGTCGCTTTTCCCCTTGGTCCTGGAACGGGTCACGGCCCTTCGCTCTTTCAGAGCAGCTAGTCGCTCAGCCTCCTTCGACATCTGGATCTGATGCCTTTCCTGCAACTGGACCTAGTATTCTGGGAGGGTAGGAGGTTTCTCGGGGTTGCTGGCGCCTGAGCCGGGATCTTGCTTCTCTGCAGGGCCAAACTGGATGTTCGGGTTTGGGGCTTTCCGGGCCTTGTTAAGTGGCCAATCGGGATTCTTAGGCGGCGGCTGCTGTTGTGCGGGTTGCCCACCTGGCTGGCCGCCTGGCTTCTGGGGCCCTGATGGTTGGATTGTCAGCTGCTGTTGCCCAGCTTGCCGCTGCCCGGTTGGCTGAGCACCAGCCCGCGCTGCGCCTCGTGGGGGTTGCTTCGTGGTTGCCTCCGGGATCACCTTGGCGGTAGAGGGCACTGGCTGCTTCTTGGTGGAAGGCGCAGGAGCTGGCTGCGGAGGCGGAGGCGCTTTCTTTGGTGGTGGCGCCTGTGGCTGGCTAGCTGGCGCAGCATCCGGCTGCACTGGATCTTGGCGTGGTGGCTGCTCCTCAGGTCGGTTCTCTGCAGTTGGGGTCCTTGGCCGCTCCACCGAAGGATCTTCTACCCGCTACTCGACAGCAGGATCTGGCTGCTCCGCAGCAGTGTTATCTTGCTGCTGCTCCGCAGCAGGGTCTAGTCTCTCCTTGACGACGTCGTCTTGCCGCTGCTCGGCAGAGTTATCAATCGTCTCCTCAGCGGAGGTTGCTGGAGGAGTTGGTGGCCTCTCGGTGTGGGTGGCATCCTGGGCAACGTGCTGCGCGCCGGGCTGCGGCTGCTCCAGGGTGCGCTCGGTTATCGGCGCCAGTATTCTCGACGCCACGGTCTTGTTCTTCTCGGAGGGGGGAGGACGCCGTCGTCCTAGCCTATGGTATGTCATCCCCTTCATCGTTGGAGAGCTCCACGAGTTCTCGAACTGGTTATCTCTTCCTCCCGGGAGCTGGTTCGTTGGTGGCATCAGCTTCGAGGGCATCATTGAAGAAAAACAAACAGAAAAGAAAAAAGATCAGAAAGTATGCAGAGAAGGAAGCCAGGAAGAGAACAAAGTAAATGGCAACGGCATAGAATTGTGTTCAACTCGGGGGCATTTACCCATCGATAGTGGGGGGCTTCTTGCGCGGGTTGGGCTTCTTTCCTGGCCTCTTCTTGATCTTTTTGGCGGGGGGCTCCAGTGCCCTGCTACCCCTTCTCTTCCTGGTGGTAGTGGGAGCGGCAACGGACATAGGAACCACATCCAATGGTTCCTCTCCCTCCTCCAGGTCCGATTCCGCTGTAGTTGAAAGAAGCAAAAGATCAGGATAGGGAGGAGAAAAGGATCAAAGCGCGCGGCAAGCAAGCAACAAAGGTGCACTCGGTCACCTTCTTCATCCTCTGACCAGTCCCGGATAGAGGCGTCAACGCGGGACTTACCATCCTGACCGGCACGGGGGATACAGAGCGCATCCTGGATGTCGTACGCTGTCTCGTCATCCTCAGTCCGGTCCGGTTTCCAGTTCTTTTCGAAGATGGCGTGGTCTTCATTTTGCTGGCGAGTGATGTGCTGAAAGTGCAAACATAAAGCACACTAAGTCGAGTCCCGACAGAATAGATATTCTACTCGGTCTAGCGTGCAAACAGAAAGCACTAAATGCTAAGGACCAGAAGAGGTAAACGAGTAAAGGTTCTACCCTGAACAGCGTGCAAACACAGAGCACATTAAGCTAAGTGCTAACAGGGAAGGCGCTACTCTGAACGGCATGCAAACATAAAGCATATTAAGCTAAGTACTAATAGAGGAGTCCTATTCGGTACAGCGTGCAAGCATAAATCATATGAAGCTGAGTACTAGCAAAGGAGATCTATCCGGCGTCAAGTGCAAACATTAAACATACAGAGAAGGAAACTCACATGGTGGATGGGTTTAGTGCGGCTGTACGGCATGAAGCCGTAGTACCAATTCTCGGTGAGGGTGCTCCGCAGGATGGACTTGGCCCAAATCGCCACCTCTGCTCTGGTGAGCTCGAAGGTGGTCATCCGGGTGCAGTCACGGAGGCCACCCATGTAGCACATCTTGTGTACTCGGTGCTTAAGCGGGAGTACTCTGCGCTCCACCCAGCAGGCTATCTGATCGTCTTGAAGGAGTCCTTGTTTCACCAGCCGCTCCAGGCGCCTGTCTACCTGGACGACATCAGACACCGTCTTCTTGGGGTTATACCCCCAATTCTGTCCAGTAGGAAGGACATTCTGGAACTCGGTGAGCCCAATCCGGTCCATGGCCTTCTCTCCTTTCACAGCAGGAGCATTCTTCACATAAAGGAAACCCCTCTGCCACTTGCGAATGGTCTCCAATCCGAGTACCCGTGGGTGGTGCCCAGTGCTACGCTGCAGCATCATAACGCTGCCCGTCTGGGTCATCACGCGTGGAACTAGAGGATTGGAAGGGTTTGGAATACTCTGCTGGCGGAGAAAGAAGTATTTGGCCCAGGTTTTAACGGTGGGGTAAACTCCTAGGAAGGCCTCGTAGACGGCGGCGTGGGTGGACAAATTCACGATGCCATTTGGGGGAAAATGGTGTGGCTGAAGGCCGAAATGATGGATAAAATCTTGGAAGAACTTGGAGATGGGGAAGCCAAGACCTCGCTTGAAGTGGAAGAGGAAGACGACATACTCACCGGCTTCGGGAGCAGGGACGATCTCGTCGCCGGGAGGGCGGCAGATGACGCCGGAAGGGACGCGGCGGGTGTTCACCAGCCACTGGCAGTCGGCAGCGGTGACATCTGATCCCTCCCAGCCGGCGCGCACTGGCGCTATCTCCTCCTCGTGGTCTCCGACGAGGTTGTAGAGCTCCATGGTGGTGCGGTCGACGAAGAAACGGCCGCGCCGAGGTGGAGGACGACGGAGAAGACGGAGGTGCGCGAGATCCTTCACTCTCTCTTCGCTCTCAGTGCGGCGGTGCGCTGTGAACTCGCGGCGGCACTGCGCTCTGCGGTGGAGGCGGAGGCGAGGAGAAGGAGTGCGAGTTGGGGAAAAGTGTGAGGAAAGAGACGACTGGGGCGGCGCGGGGGTATTTATCCCGCCGCAGTTGCGGTTACTGAATTGGGATCGATCGTGCGGAGTGGGATTAACTGTCCGTTAGAAATGCACACAGCGCGATATGCGCGCGTAAAGGGCGCAGTTAATCCCACGACGTGGGTCGTGGGCTCTCGAGTACACAGGCGAGGTGACACAACGGGCCGTGGGGCCCAGCTGCAGTGATGGGCGCGTGGCATGCAGTAACGCCAGAACCGAGGCATCGGGGGCGTGACACGTGCCCTCCCTCGACACGTGAAGATGGATTTGCGCTGGATCGAGCGGGAGCACGTTGAAAATTTCGCTAAGTGTAAAGTTTAAGGCAGAGCTCTGCATTGCGTGGTCTACTCGGCACCGAGAAGATTTCTCCCAAAACCATAATCAGAGAAGTTCGAGTAAGGACTTTGGGTGTCCGAGTTGAGGAGCAACTCGGCCACACTGCTTCACGGAGGCAATTTGGTTTAAGCTGGCAGGGCCCAACAAACAAGTTCACTGGACTCTACCAGCTTCGGGGACTAATGTCGGGGGGCTACCCCCGAGTAGGGGTGATACAGGTGATAAAACAGAGATCAAGGCACTGTTTGCCGGGTAGGCGGCTACCCGGTATTTGGTATCCGGTAGACGCTACTCGGTGATAAGTGTTGAAGGCCAAGTGAAGATAATAAGGAAGATCAGAATCAGCCGAGTAGAGATCGGGGGTCCGAGTAGATGGGCAGCAATCCTACTCGGGCACAAAGTCAATAGAGCCGTTCTGACGAGATCCCGCGTATCCCGCAGCCATACAGGCGTGCGGTTCAACTTACTAGGAACATGATTATCCGCGCTACGGCGTGGGTACAGTAAGGGTGGGCGCCTGTCATGTCTTGTCACTGACCAGGGGGACATGACATGTCAGGGGCCTACTCTGTGAGACTGACAGGGTGGACAAGTCCTGTCAGCCGGACGACGCGACGACTTCTCGCAACGGCGTCAGCGGGAACACGGAGGCGTGCGCCGTGGTGGCAGTAGAGCTGTCATATCAAGTACTTTTATCATTGTTTACTCGCTGGGTACCAGTATATAAGGTGCCCAGCCCCCTCCTGCGCGAGGGACGTTGGCCCAGAGAGCATTTATTGCGAGGCTTAGCACTAGAGAGAGAGAGAACTGGAGGTTGGCTACTCGGCAGAGGCCGGAATTGTACTGTGGCTACTCAGTACCAGCTATATACAGAGAGGTAGGCAGGAGTAGGGGTGTTACCTCCACACGAGGGCCCCGAACCTAGGTAGATCTAGGTGTTTGTAGTGTTTCTGAGCGTGTCTATGTGACGTGCGATCCCTCCCCGAATACCTACAACGTCCATCGGCCCCAAACTTAAGCCACCCTATGGCATCTGTCTTTTCCATACCACGACAGACGCTCCTTATGGGCGCCGGGTCCCTTCTCGGAAGTTAGGGGCGTGGTGCTACTGCTGCTGCTGCTGCTGGAGCCCGGCGCGTGGCCGTAGGAGCTGTGCTCGTGGCGGTCTTGGTCTTGGCTGTCTTGGCGGTGGCCGTCTCGACTGTGGCCGCAGACTTTAGGGGAGTGGGCTGTCTCGGTGGAGTTGGTGGCCTGGCTCCTCCTGATGCTGGTGGAGGAACTTGCTGCGGCGCAGGTCGTGGCTGCTGCTCAGCCTGCTGCTGCTCGGCGCACCCTGCATCTTAGTGCTGGTGCTGCTCTTCTGGTGGTGGCTGCTGCTGTTCCATGCTTGGTTGTGGTGGCTGTTGTTCAGGTTGTTGGTTGGGGGTGGACTCCGGCTATTCCGAAGCCCTCTCAGTCTCCATCTCGGCGCCGGTGTTGTCAGCGCCGAGATCCTGACCTTCTCGGCCCAGGAAGGGCATCACGGCCCTATCCTCGGCATGGGTCTCTGCGTCATCAGGGTCGAGGTCCACAATCTCTTAGGGGGTACTCGGCCTTGGGGGTGCCTCAGGGGCATCAGCATCAAGTGGATCACTAAAGGAAAGAAGGAAGAAGCAGAGGAATAAGAAAGGTGCAAACACAAAGCATCCGGATAGGAAAAGGCAAGAAAACGCGAAGTATGGAGCGTCTCGGGAAAGGCTTACGCGTCCTCTGTCGGTCGCAGTAGCCTCTTGCGGGTCGCAGTGGACTTGGTATTATTCCTCGCGCCCTTCTTCTACCTTTTGCTGGTGGGGGGCTCGGCGGCTCCACTTTCGGATCGCTTCCTCGTCCTGATGGGGGCAGCGATAGACACGGGTACCGCGCCAATCGGTTCCTCTCCCATCTCGTCTGGAGGCAAGAAAATGAAATGCAACAGTGAGACCGGGAAGAAGCCGGAAAGCATCGAAGAGCATACAGTTGTAGTCTCTATCACGTTCTTCATCCTCGGACCAGTCCCGGATTGAGGTGGAGACTCGAAACTTACCATCTTGGCCTGGAGGAGTGACGAGCGGGATGCAAAGCGTATCCTAGATGTCGTACTGCTGCTCGTCGTCCTCAGTCCGGTCTGGTTGCCGGTTCTCCTCCAGGATCGCCTTGTCTTCCGTCTTCTGGCGAGGAATAACCTGTAGATGCAAACACAAAGCATAAGGAACTGAATCTACTCGGTACAACATGCAAACACAAAGCATACAAAATCTAAGTCTGCTCAGGAGAACCGGGTTGAGACTCTACTCGGTACAACATGCAAACACAAAGCATAAAAGGCTAAATGTTCTCAGGAGAAACCGGAGGAAAGATCCTACTCGACACAAAATGCGAATCATAAAGCAAGATTAACTAAATACATGTAGAAGGAAACTTACTCGGGGGGTTGGCAGATCTCGGCTGTATGGCGCGAGGCTATAGTCCCATGTGTCCGAGAGGGTGGCCTTGGGGATGGAGCGTGCCCAGATGGCCACTTCCTCCTTGCTGAGCTTGAAGGTGGTGGTGCGGGTGCAGTCGCGAGGCCCGCCCATGAAGCACATCTTGTGTGCTCGGAGTTAGAGAGGGAGGACTCGGTGGCTCACCCTAGTGGCAATAAGGTCATCCGGCCGAAGTCCCAGCTTGACCAGTTGCTTCAGCCGGCTATCCACAGAGTTGGCATCCGACACGGTCTTCTTGGGGTTGTACCCCTAGTTCTTCATGGCAGTCGGGGGAACATTTTCAAAGGCAGGAAGCCGGATAAGATAGACCAGCTGTGCACCTGCTTCCGGACTGGGGTTCTTCACATAGAGGAACCCCCTTTGCCATTTCCGGCATGTGTACAACCCCTGAACCCGAGGGTACGTGCAGGGTGTTCGGCTGACGATCATGGAGGTGCCAGTCTGGGTCATGACTTTGGGGGCATCCGGATTGGATTTGTTTGGAAGGACTTGTTGGCGGAAATGAAAGTACTTGGCCCGGATGTCTACGGTGGGGTAGACACCGAGATAGGCCTCGCAGCAAGTGAAAAATGTGGACATCATTGCAATGGCATTCGCCGGGAGATGGTGTGGTTGCAAGCCGAAGTGGCGAAGAAATTGTTGCATCAATTTGGATATTGGGAGGCCGAAACCACGTTTGAAGTGGCTGAGGAATACGACATACTCACCGGGCCGGGGCTGCGGCTCCAACTCATCGCCGGGTGGCCTGCAGATGACACCAGGCGCTACCCGGAGAGTATTGACTAGCCATTGAGTGTCGCTGGCTGTCACATCTAGCCCCTCCCAGTTGGCGCGGTTGGATGGAGGGCCTTCAAGATCCAGATCGGCGACGGCCACGAGCGCCATTGGTGCAGATCCAGATCTGGATGTATCCGGATAGAGCGTGGGAGAGAGGAGAGGCTCGGGCTGTAGCGATCGCAGAAGGGCCGCGACGCATCTCCGGCAAGGAAGAACTCGAAGAAGAAGGGGCGGTGCAGTGAAGTCGCACGGCGATGGTGGCGCGAGGTCGACGATGGCCGCGCCGAAGTGAAGAGCTTGAGGCCCGGGCGCACTCCGGCGAGCGGTGGCGCTTGATGGTGTCATTGCCCTTCTCTCTGCGCACGGCGTGGCAGCGTGCGGTGGTGCGCGGTGGTGCGATGAGCTCTGTGCGAGTTCGCGAGAGGAAGAAGAAGGGGAAGGGGGCAAATGATGAGGAGGACGAGGCAACGGGCGGCGCGGGGGTATTTATAACCCCCATAGTGCAGTTACTCCGCGGGATCTACCGTGGCGGAGATCGTGGGTGCGTGGGGGATTATTACGCCCGTTAGAATTGAACGAAGCGATTAAATCGTGGGCGCAATCAATCCCACGACGTGCGACGTGGGTACTCAAGTGCTCTGCGTGATGCGACATGACGGCGAGTGGGCCCGGTGTGCAGTGGCTAGGGCAGGTGGAGCGCGTGCAGGGCAACTGCACCGGACCCGAGGCGACGTGGGCTGTGTCCTCACGCCACGTGTAGAACCTGACACGCGAAGATAGCGGGACGCGCTGGTTTGAGCGGCAAAGATCTGGAAAATTGGCTAAGTGTTGGGATCTCGGCAAAATCCAAAGCAGTTTCGTCTACCCGGTCCAAGGAAGAAAACTCCACAGGAAGCAAGGAAGTGGATCCGAGTCCGGATTGAGTTCAACCGAGTTGAGGTGCAACTCGGCTGGGTTCTTTAAAGAAGTTTGGTTTAAGCTGGCATGGCCCAGCGTCCGAGTTGACCGGACCATACTAGCTACGGGGACTAATGTCGGGGGGCTTCCCCCAAGTAGGGGTAAGGCTGGTAAGAAATGGAGTTCAAGGTACTGGTTACCGAGTTCGGCCATACCAAGTTGGTACGGGCCGGATAGGATGGTACCCGGCCGGATAGGGTGCTATCCGGCAAGAAGAACAAGATACCAAGGGGAAGATTCGAGTAATTGTCTGGGTCATCCGAGTAGCTCTTGGGAGAACCGGATAGAGAAGGTAGCGGGTCTACCCGGAGGCAAAGTCAATGGAGCCGTTGGGTGTATCCAGCGTATCCAGGGGTAGTACAGGCGTGCGGTTCAACTTGCTAGGAGCGTGATGATGTATATCCATATGTGGGTACAGTGAGCGGTATGAGTGAGTCCATGTCATGTCACTGACAAGGGGGACAGGACATGTCAGCGTCCCTACCGCGAAGACTTTCGGCGACTGTCAGCGAAGACACGGAGGCGTGCGGTGTGGCACAATGAGTAGTCACCTAATCAGTACTTGCTTACATAGAGGTAGTAGGTGGCCACCATTATATAAGGTGGCCTCCCCCCTCCTGCGTGAGGGTCGATGAATCTGAGGTTTGGCTTAGTTACGTGAAGAGGGAAAAAATAGCAGAGAGGTTCTTCTTCCTCTAGCTCCTTGAGCTCGAGGAACTCTTGTACTCGAGACACAAATATACAGAGAGAGAGAGAGAGAGGCAGGAGTAGGGGTGTTACCTCCACCCGAGGGCCCCAAACCTGGGTAGATTGTGGTGTTTGCAGTGTTCTGAGCGCGCCAGTTAGGCATGCGATCCCTCCCCGGATACCTACAGCGTCCATCGGCCCCAACCTTAAGCCATCCTATGACATCTGTCTTCTCCAGACCACGGCAGTCGAAGCCGGAAGGGGGGTCGGAAGGGCTCCCCTTCGCTGCGGCGTACAGGACCCCTCCCGTGGCAGCGGTGAAGGCGACAAAGAAGGGAGAAGTAGGTGGGGGCGGGCTAGGGGAGGAGAGGTGATGCAACAACGGCGCTTCCTGGGCTCGGCGGTGGCCCTGACAGGAAACCTTGCGAGCCGTCACGGTGAGCCGCCTCCATCCCCACCGGATCTGGCAAAGGGAGTCATGGGCGTGCATGATCCCATCGCGGCCTCAGCCTGCTCTACCAAGATGCGGTACGCCTCACGCCCAAACCCCCCGACCGCGTCGACGAAGTACGCTGCCACGGGGGTCGATGTGGCGGGGAGAGAGAGAGGTGAGATTTGTCGGGAGGGAGACACGAGGAGAGAGATAGAGGATTGGGCGCAAAAAACGCCACCTAGCAAAGCAACAAGGCCCACAATCAGCCGCATAGAACGCTGCAGATGGCCTCAGCGGAGGCGACATCCATCGAACATACAGGTGTAGTTAATTAGGACCACACGTAGATGGTGCTGGGTTTCCAGTGTCTAGAATTTCTAGGGAGTGGCTGATTCGTGAGGGCCCGCAACGTCTACCTCTAGACCTGTTTATAGAGATTGAAAAATTATTTTTTTAGTTATATCGGAACAGGAAGAGTAGGTGGACTCATATTTTCGTATGCAAACTTTATTTTGAATAATTTTAGGAGTAGTACAAAAAATATTGTATCGTCTGTAATGTCCACATTACTCTAGAACTCGGGTAAAATATTGGCCCCAACCAAAACTACGAGTAATCTTGTTTTCTGAATGGAACTGGAACATCGAAGTTCTGCACTAATTTCCTAGTACACCCATGACATATAACAAGAGTACAACCACACGGGGGGGATGGTTCCCGAAACTCCGTTGCACGTTTTTGAGGGAAGCTCTAGCTAGCTGATTTTGGGCTCGTCATGTGGCCAACTTTGAGGGGTCAGGCCATAATGATTTTTTCTCTTTGTTGTGTTAAACTTTGCCGTATGTATTGTCAAGAAAAACCAAAATTGGTCCCAAGTCATCGTAATCCCTCCTCTGTTGCTTCAATCCGATGGTGCGCGAGGGAGGGGAGGGCAAGGGGGTTTCACCACCGAAATGTCCAAAAGTATGCCACAACAATTTTTTATGTTTCATATTATAGAACGGCATCCTACTCGACTGAACATATGTTGATGTTGGTTTTTTGGCTGGGAAGGGGGGTGGGGGGCTCCGACGCATGATGAACCCGCACCCTGTGGCCCCGCAACATCTGCTCCTAGACATGCTTCTAGAGAATGAAAATTTATTTGTTTATGCTAAATAGTTCTGACGTGTGAACATGAACCGTAGGTGGACTCACATAGTCGTACACACACTTTATTTTGAATAAGTTTAGGAGTAGTATAGAAACTATTGATTCGTCCGAAATGTCCATATTACTCTGGGGAACCAAAACTACACAATCGTGTTTTCTGAACGGAACTGACATATCAAAGTTGTGCACTAATTTCCTAGTACACCTAAGATCATATAACAAGAGTAAAATCACACGCAAAGGGGGGATGGTTCCTGAAACCTTGTCGTACGTTTTTGAGAGAAACCTAGCTGATTTTAGGCTCGTCCTGTGGCAACCTTTGAGGGGTCAGGCCATAACGGAATTTTATCTTTGATGTGTTAAGCTTTGTCATATGTATGATAATGGCAAACCAAAATTCGTCCCAAGTTTTCGAAATCCCCTCCTTTGTTGCTTCGATCGGGTGGTGCATGGGGCGAGGGGAGGTGGAGGGGGAGAGGGCTTCAACACCGAAATGTCTGAAAGTATGCCACACCAAAGTTTTGTGTTTGATCTTATATAACGGTGTGCTACACGGGTGAACACAAATGTTGGGAGTTTTTTGGGTAGGGAGGGGGCCTGGATGGGGGGCTCCGACGCATGAAGAACCCTACTCCGTGGCCCCGATCCGTTTTCCCCTATGACCGACTTCGGGGGAGGGGGGTACAACATTGACAATTTATTTCTTTGTGTTCAATCGTTATGTCATAGGAACATGAATCTCCCGTCCACACACATTTTCGAGTACACAAAATATTTTTTCCACAGATTGAATGTCCGAATTAATTTGGACCCCATCATATTTCTCCCCCACCTAAAGTAGACACATTAAGTCTGGAGTAACTCCTATTTTATCCCCACCCCGTTTGGGCTGCCACACAAAAGCTTCCCCATAGATACCCGCTCTCTCATTGTACAACCACACCGACACACACGCACCTCCCCCCGCCGCCATCACTCCCCTACACGACCATATCATAAATCCATACCCGCTGCCAACACCGGAGTCGAGAAGATGCGAAAGAGAAGGCACAACGAAGACTCGAGCCCTCGGACAATCCGGCCAAGCATGAACTCGGACATGGAATCTGAATGGGTTGATGCCGGTGTCCTTGCGTCGCCAAACTGCCACCTTCCGAGGCGGTGGCACCTAGACTTGGATGGTGTCCCCGTGCTGCCTCCGTCAACGGGTGTCGCCCGTGTACCTCCCATCGGCGAACGCATGGCGCGTTTGCCCTTGGTGCTACGGTAGGACCCAAAGTACGGGCCTAATGCGCCATGCTGGCGACATGTGTTTGACCGCGAATACGAGGACATGTGGCGCTCCTCCCGAAACGCCCGAACACCTCGGTGGTGGAACTTGGTGGCGCGACAGCATTTCTGGGACCAATCCCCCACCGACATGGCGAACGCAGCAGCACTCGCTCCTCAACAAGTTGCAGAGCCCGAGCCCGACGAAGAATGGGAGGGCTTCGATCAGATGATGCGCGCATCACTTGAACTTGATGTCAAGTAGGAGCTGATGCAGCGTGGGAGGGCCTGGAATAGCTCACGCGCGCATCGTCTGAGCTCACCGTCAAGCCGGAGCCCCAGGGCTCCGACGCCTCCAGCTACGTTGATTGGTCTGCTATGGAGGAGGAAACAGATGAGATGGAGGAGATCCAGTAGCCGTCACCGCCTGCGCCTCCTCAGGCCAAGCCTGGTGATGATCCGTTGTGACCGGGCACCCATGCCGCCTTGCGCAGGTCCATGGAGGACGTCCAGATCGTCGTCGACTAGACGAACAAAGAATACCCTTAGTTTGATCTAAGTTATATTTCTAAGTTTGTAATTTTCTACTAATAATCCAGCTAAGTGCTCGACTAATCAATCAACGGACTTTCCTTTACTTTTGGTATATGTTCAAGTTTAGTAAAACTTATAAGATAGTTTATGTTAATCTCTAGTCATATTCTAGTTTAATTTGGTCTATGTTATTTTCCATGTTTACAATATGCACGAAGTTGGTTTATTCCACAGGACCGTTTGAAGTTTTCCTTGGATGGTCCAACTATTTCGTATTGGCGTGGGAATTTCATTCCCGACCATTTTGAACCCTAATTCGTATTTCCACTCGAATTTGACAATCACACATTTCTAATTTCCACCTCGACCTCATCCACCTCCACCCGACAACCTCCTCCACCCCCTCCCCACAGTTGCAGCGCATCCCCCACGTCCGAGCGCCGGAGCTCCGACGTGCTCTGCCCCCACCCTCAGCTTTCTCATCCCCCCAGCTCTCTGCATCTAACCCTCGCGCCTAGCATCCCCTCCCCCAGCACTCCAACCCCCAACCCATCTTTTGTACCCCCTCCATGAACGCACGCACTCCCCATATGCCCCTCGCCGGCGTCACTTCTCTTCACAACAAATGGTACGTGAATTATTCACACTACATCTGTGTGGTTCGATTTGTAATGTATTTGAATGTGTTATTATTTTAGAATCCTTGTCGGCTTTTGTGGGGACCCCGGACTGCGGATTTGCAATGTATTTGAATGTATTATTATTTTAGAATCCTTGTCGACTTTTGTGGGGACCCCGGATTAGCAGTCCGAGACCTCCAGTATGCATACATTCACGATCCCATGATCAGTTAGTCGTGAACAACATACTGGAGTTGGCATTGCAGATTAAAATATCCACTACACGAATACACTACTTACACGACTGGTCACATGAATCAGCTGAAAACAACTTCCACGCAGGGCAAGAAACACACTAAACAACGGATGACGTGGGGATGACTCCCGAGTCCCCCATACAGACCTATCCGGTCTAAGGCCCAACACGAAAGCCCAGCATGAAAAACCGTCCTAATCTTGTAGAAGGCTCTACTGCGGCCCACCCGCAAGACTTGCGGGCCAAGATAGGAGGGACTTACCGACTAGGGTTACGGTTTATAACCCATCCAGGTACGAGTTTGAGACCAAGCCTCCTATATAAAGGCTGAGAGAACCACCCGAGGGAGACATCTAATCTCTACGCCACCATAGGTGCTGCCTGTCGAGATCCAATCTCTCGATTAAGCACCCGCCATTATAATCTCACACCATAATACAAGATCAGAGAAGTAGGAGTAAGGGTTTACCTCCACGAGGGCCCAAACCTGGGTAAATTGTGCCTTCTTTTAGCCATCGAGTCCGCTGTCGGAGAGAGCTAGTCTGTCCTGGACATGATTGCTATCAAAGGTTCGAACACTGGGGGCTAAACACACTTCCTTCGCTTCTAGAGGAGGCTTCTAGAGGGAATCTTGAGCACGACAAAAATGGCGACACAGAGAGTTTATCCAGTTTCATGCCACAAGTGTGGTGTAAAATTCTACTCCTGCTTGTCTGATGGATTGCACTGCGTTGGTTACAGTACAAAGGCGAGCTTGTGCTCGGAACAGACTACTTGGGCTCTACGACGAATCGAGCTCCCTTTTGTCTAAGGGCCGGTGGTGCCCTTCTTATACTGGCGTTTGGACCTCCTTCCCGCTCACTTGGCAGGAAAGGGTTACCACAAGGTTCCAAAGGGAGGAGCGTCCCGTACTCCTACGCCTCCTCGCAGTCCTGGTCATTGGGGGACGGCTCCATCGTCCATGGCGTCACGGTGGGGGAGCCCGGTGATGTGCCTTCATCGTGTAGCATGGTCTTGGTCTTATTGCACCAAAGAGGCAATCTTTGGGATCCCTTTTGGCCGCCGTAGTTGTCCACCTGGCCTTTATACACCAGAATGGCAACCGTTGACAAAGCGGATCTTTGCAACTGCACGGCCTCAGGCACAACACGGACGCGCGTCCGTCAGCTGCACATGCATTGTCCCCCTCCTGGAGGGTGAGCCCCTCTGAGAGGACCGAAGTCAAGGTCGAGTTTGTCCCGAAAGGAATGTACGCCAGGCCTCGCCGTCAGGGGCTCTAGGGAGCCCGAGAGAGAAGCGCCAAATCTCTTTAGGACCCTGGCCGCTTGGTGGCCTTCAAGAGATGCTTGCTGGGTCGGGCAGCAGCAGACGGGCCGGTGTACCCCGGTATCTAAAGGTGTGACAGTAGCCCCGGGCCCGCGGGGCACATGTGTCCGCATGATACGAGAAGACGCGGGGCCACCGCTTCTTGCCCGACGCGTAGCACATGGCGTGACGGTTCGTGCACCACCTCCCACGACCGACTGGACGTGGGGACAACGACACTCTGCGCCACAGCTCGACAGTCTGTGGTGGTATAGGGAACCGCGCAGCAACCCTCTTATTGACTTCCGCTTGCCTCCTCTTCTTCCCATTTTCTTCTCAGACCGGAACTCGCCGCCACTCTCCGCCAGGCACCATGACTCCCGTGGTGGCGCCTTCCACCGTCGATGAAGGCACGATAAAGAACGCCCAGCGCATGGCGGCGCACTCTTCCAATGAGCATGGCGCCACCGTTCTCCTCGCGGGTACAACCATCTCGATGACCTCTCCCCGACGATGTACCCGGTCTTTTTTTGGTCGTGATCGCGGGAGTGATTCCCCCTTCTCTTCCTTCTTCTACGCCGTCCTTGACCACTAGCTCATCTACCTCCTCCACCTTTCCCCTGGTTCCACCTTGATTCTTTCCACCTTTGCTTTCTACTGTGAGGCCTTCCTGGGCGTGAAGCCCTCTGTAGCTCTCTTCTGCTGTTTCTTTGATCTGCAAGAGGATGAGGCAGAGCCGGGCATTGGGGACCTCTCCTTTCGCCTGGGGACTGGTCTGGAGGCCGCGTTCCCCCAGATGGAGACCCTTCCCGAGGCCCCCGATTTTCGCTCATCGTGGCTGTACGTCGAGGCCTGTGAAGCTTGCGACCTTCTGGAGTTCCCTTCGTCCACGCCCGTGCGCCACTCAGGGTGGCGGTCGGAGGAACTCTCCGGCGATAGTCTTCAACCTACGATGGAGCTCATACACGAACTTCACGGCTTCAGCCTCACCTTCGAGATGATTGTTTCGGAGATGGTGTAGAGGCGCCTCGCCCCTTGCAGCATGATGAGAGGCCCTTGTGGTTGTACTCGGGCCCCAACGATCCAATGCGCCTGGATCATTGCTTCACTAGTATCTGCACAACCTCCATGGCGCTCAGGGCGCTTCTTTACTTCGACTGGCAGACGGGACTTCCCCCCGGCTTGGTTCCTCTTAGCGATGTTCCGGCAGTGGATAGGGAGGCAATCTTGGAGATGGTGCCATCCTTCGACCGGTGGACCCCCTCGCCGAAGGGACGGATTTGTGCGAAGATATTCCGTACGCCCTGGATTCCATCGAGGAGAGTGCCGAAGGCCCTCCTTCCCCTCATGCCGCCGCAGTCGATGTATCCCCCTCACAGAGGTGCCGTCCGTTGATGCTGTCCTCTGATTGGGAGGATGATGGTGATAGCGCCCCGCGGCATCGAGGTGCTCAGCGATCGCCGCTTGGGGAAGAGGCCACGGATAGATGATGAACCATCATCGTTCGGAGTCGCGGCTGAGAAGCCCACAGTCGTGTGACCTCGGTCATGCTGGCATCGCCCCAGAGTGTGGCGCTTCAGCGGAGGGTAAGAGATCTTTCCACCAGTTCTTCCTTCTACTCCCCTTGTTTATGCTTCGATAAGTGGTCGTTGTTCGTGGCAGAGATCAGGCCGACAACTCCCCCCGCGAGCCGCTTCCATGTGCCCCCGTGGTGCCTTGGGAGGATCCATCCGTGACGGAGGTGGCCGTGGTCGAGGTCCTTGTCGAGGATGTGCCTCCGGCCGGGGTCCTCCTGGAGGTGCTTGCAGAGGAGGCCTCGGAGCCCCCTCCAGCCCCCGACGTAAAGGGTGTTGCCACCATCGTGCTGGGTCCAGGGGAAACCAAGGTTGGTGTAGAGGCTACCCCGGACGTAGGCCCGACGCCTGCTGGGGTCAATGTAGAGGCAGCAGCGGAGGCAGGCGCGGCGTCCGCTGAACATCTGTGTTTCGAGCCGGTCATCGCGCCCGCCGGGTTGGGTCCTGGTCTCGGCTCCCTCGTGGAGGATCTGTCCAGGAAGATCCGTGATGTCGTTGCTGCCCAGGACTCCTCCCAAGTTGTCCTCCTATCCACCGAGCTGGAACGCCTTGAGGCCCTGGGTGGCCAGCTGCGGGAGGCAGTCGTGGCTAGCCTAGCATAGGAAGAGACTGCAGCCGCGGCGAGGTGCACGATCCCGGCGGAGGCTGAGCGTAAGCGCGAGGATGCCTCCACGACACTGAAGGAGGCCTAGCTTGCCCTGGCGACTGCGCGAGATGGCCAGGAAGAGCTCCGCTTGGAGCGAAACCAACATTCCCTGGAAGTGAAGGAGTGGCTTCGTCTTCATCGGGAGAAAGAGGAGGGACTTGCTTCAAAGGAGGCCGCGGTCGGCGAGGCTGAGGGTGACCTTGTCAAGTGGGAAGAGCGGCTGTCCTGTGCTGAGATCGAGCTCAGCCTCGAGCGCGAGCGCCCCGACACCCTCGAGGCGGAGGTACGGCAGATAGAGGCCAGCACCCGGAAGAAGGTCGCTGCTAGCAATTCCAGCCTTGCCCGGGCAAGGGAAGGCCGGGACCGGGGCATCGAGAAGGAGGTCGAGGCGGGTCGCGCCGCCATCCGTAATGAACTCTAGAGGGAGTTTGGTCGGAAGACCAAGGACTTGGAAGCCAAGCTTTCCAAGCGGAAGAAAGATCTGGAGAATAATGTGATGGATCTAGAGGTGGATTTGGAGAGGATCTGCTGGAGGCGCGATGAGGAGGCCAAGATCTTGGCTGCCAAAGAAGCTGCGAAGTACCAGGTGGACCTTCTCGCCCTGCAGGAGAAAATCGCTCCCCTCATGGCAGCCGGAGAGCGGCGTCGCACCTCTGCTCAGTAGGCGCTTGAGATGCAGCACCAATTCCAGGCGTTGTTTAGCGAGGCGGTGAGCCGCGCTCGCACCGTCGCTGATCGCCTGCGCGTCGAGACGCTGGCTCCCCCCCTCGAGTACACCGGCGCCGGCTGCGTCAACTACTTCTCGCAGTTCATCAAGACACTTTGGGAGGAGGTCCAGGATCTGGACCAAGTCTTGAACATGGAGAACCGCCAGATCCTTGCGGTGGCGGTCAACCATGCCTTCTCTCGTCTTCAGCTTGCCAATCCCCTCTTTGACTTTGATACTCTCTCCATGCCTATCCCATGCCATCTTCGGCAGTCCCTCCGAGGTCAGGTACGCGAGGTAGTGAATGTCTTCACCGAGAAGTTTGGTCCGCCGTCCGGTCCGTCTTCGCCGACACCCCCCCTGACGGTGATGAAGCGGGGGGGTCTGATGATAATGCTGAGGACGCGCATGACTATTTTCTGGTGCATGTAAATAGGCAGTAGGTGAAGCTTTTGTTGGATGGAAAATTTGTTTTGTTGGGTTTTATTTCACTGGTACTTACTTATGGTGATACTTAGCTCTTTTGTGATGGTGTCCTTGAGGCACTTTGTTTTTGTTCTTCATGGTGATCCTCTAGCTGCTCCTTGCGGAGGACTCTCTTGAGCTTTGTGCGGGGGTTTGCGCGCTGCTTGCTTGTTCCTTGGAGCGAGGTTGCAACCATTACCTGCAGTTTGTGCCTCAGGAGAGGTGCGCGCTTGGTTGTTCCTTCGTGAGCATCTCGCGAGGAGAAAATCCGAGGGACTTCGTGAAGTGTTTGTGTGCGGTAGCGACCCGCTCACGTGCACTGTTCCAGCCCCCGCTCGCGGGATGCTTTCGAGAGGAAAAAGGCCATCGCACGCCTCTTTGGAGAGAGGAAGGATGCATGCGTGGATGAATGCACGTGATGTTTTGTTGGATGCAACATGCAGGCATACCGGCATGCAAGGAGGGATTGCTTTGTGAAAGCAACAAGATTTTACTTCTAAGGTGTGGCATTATTCTCTTACAAAACGCTTGGGGATGTCGTGACCTTGTGGTCCCCCAAGAGGCACTTGATGTCACCGTGCGGGCACGGGAATCCCATCATTATGGGGCTGATACTCGCGCGAGTTCAGGTGCATAGCTCGAGGATGTAGTGACCTTGTGGCGCCCTCGAGTAACAAAAGATTGCCGCGCTGGAGCGAGGCTCCCACTTGTGTGGGTAGAAGCTCCCGCGGCCTTGTGGACGCCTGGCGAGAGCTCCATGAGACCCTCACGGAGAGAGGTCCAGGCATCGTTTTTACCGGGGCATCATGGGGTTCCCTCGAGGGTGAATCATGGACTTGTCGGGGCCATGGAACGAGCATGTGGTGAGCGCTCCTCCCTAGGAGAGAGGCACACTCGCATGGAGAGTGGTGACAGCCCCCGAGCCTCCAGCGATCTGGGGGGGTCTTCTGGGTGGTAGACCCCAAACCTCCAGCGCTCTGGGGGTCTTCTGGGTGGCTGCTCCTTCATGCAAAGCGAGCAGCCTCTTCTTGGGAGCCTCATCGAGGTGTCCCACGACGTCTTCATCGGTCGATTGGGAGATGGCCACCTCCTTGTAGCCTCGCTCGACTGAGAGTGTCGCCGCCTCCACCTCCCGTGGATGGTGATGGTGCTAGCAGTCCTAAGTAGCTTGACGAGGTTGTACGCGTGGTGCGTTACAACCATGAATTTCGCGAGAGCTGGGTACCCGAGTATGGCATTGTAGGGGAGGGCGATGTGCGCGACGTCGAAGTTGAGAGTCTCGATGCGGTAGTTTTGGCGAGTGACGAGCGGGACGGCGAGGCGCACCTATCCCAGGGGGACCTTTGTGCCCTCGGTGACGCCGGTGAACGACCTCGTGGGGGCCAGGTGCTCGTAGGGCACCTGGAGCCATTCGAATGTAGGCACCAAGATGACGTTGAGGCCTGCACCCCAGTTGAGCAGTGTCTTGTTCACGGCGATGTTGTTGATGGGGGGTGCAGACCAGGGGCAGAATTCCCACGGTCCTCGTGGACTTGGGGTGGTCGTTGATGTCAAAGGAGACCTTGTGGTCTGACCACTTGAGTAACTTTGCCGCGGCTGTGCCCGAGTGGACTGCGGCGATCTCGCACGAGATCTTCTTGAACTAGCGGTTGGAGAGTGGATCCTGTAGCCTCTTGGTTCTTGGTAGCCCCCGCAGTGTTTGTCACCCCGCCCCTGGTTGCCCTCAGTGTGTGGCTGCATGGCAGCGTTCACCTGAGGCGCGTCTGGGTTTGGACGCTGCAGCTGCTGTGGGGGTGGCTGCTACGTGGGCGGCTGGTAGCCGCCGGTGTTATAGTTGCCGTACCCGTTGTACTGGTTTGGGCCTCGCTCCTCCCATCTCGCTCCAGCGTGGCCTCCCCCTCGCCCAGGACTGCGCCAGCCGCCGCCTCGATAGTATCCCTCCTGGCCACCCCTCATGAGGCGGTCTCCCCGCATCCTCTCGAGATGGAAGCAGTCCCTTGTGGCGTGTGAGTGCATGCGGTGAAACTCATAGTAATGGCGATTGTCCGCCACGGGTGCAGCGTCGCTCCGGCCTTGCTTCCATTCTGGCTCGGCTGCCAGAACGGCCGGAGCTTTCCGTTTGGCGTTCACATCGTCGCCTCGAGCCTTTGGCTTTGTCTTGAGGGCCACCGACTTGGATTCGTCGGCAGGCACGCTGTGCTTGAAGAGGCGTCCCTCCTTAGCCTTAGCGCACATGTCAGCCATGTCCATGAGCTTGACAGCGGAGGTGAGGTCGTCCCTAATGCCGAGATCCTCGACCATGCGCTTGTTGGTGACCCCTTCCCTAAAGGCGGAGATGACGTTTGCGTCGGCGTTGTGGGCGATCTTGTTGCGCATCTGGCTGAAGCGCTATAGGTATTGGCGAAGTATTTCGCCAAGCCGCTAGCGTATACCACGGAGGTCGTTCTAGGAGAGGGGGCGATGAAGCGGAGGCACAACTCCTCGAACGATCCGATTGAGTCTTTTTGTAGATTCATGAGCTAGACGAGGGATGGACCCTTGAGGGCCATGGGAAACAAGTTCGCCATGCACTTGTCGTCCCCCTTTGCAGCTCCTACTCTAAGGCAGTAGAGCTGCATGAAGTCGAGGGGAGGAGTAGTGCCGTTGCAGCGAGATGGCAGCGTGGAGTTGAACTTCGGTGGTCAGGAGACCGTGCGAAGCTGCTTGGTGAACGCGAGGGCGCCGCCGAGCAGAGCGTCGCACGCGTGAGGTCCGCCGGGCGGTTGGCCCGACCGGCCCTGGAGAGGTCGCGGATGGTGAGACACTCGCGTTCGTGGCATCGCTCGATTTGAACGCGCGCATCCGGCGGGGTGCACAGGATTTGGCAGCTGTTGCTGCTCTTCTTAGGCACCTTAGTGGTGGCGTGCCTTGTCAGGGAACTTGGTGCCGGGGTCGCCATGCACCAGCGAGGTTACACCGTGAGAAGGGGGCGACACGTCATGAGCTGCCGCACTCCTACGTTGGCCGACGTTGCCTCCCCGCGGATCCCTCGGGGAGACGTTTGCGACGGTGGCGAGCTCGTGGAGTCGGGCGAGCCATGTGGCGTGTCCTTCAGGTGCGGACAGGTGTGTAAGTAGATCCCAGACCAGCAGTAGGGTTGCTGCGGGTGTAGGCTGATCCTGGCACCACTGCGTTCTTGACGGTGGTGGGGGCGGATGCTGAAACGCAGGCGCGTCTTGCTGCGGCGTGTGTGAGGAAGCTTCCTCCTCGGCCCCTTGTTCTCCCTCCACGCCAGTGGTGTTGCACTGTGGCGCGTCGTTGTTGTTGCAGGTTGGCTCGACCTGCCCTTGGCAACGAGCACGCTCGAAGCTGGTGAGGCCCGGGCTGGTCCGAGCGGCAGGTGCCATGGCAATGAAGAAACGAAGGAGCGCCTTAACCCCCTACCTGGCGCGCCAAGTGTTGGAGAGAGCTAGTCTGTCCTGGATAGGATTTCTCTCAAAGGTTCGAACACTGGGGGCTAAACACACTTCCTTCGCTTCCAGAGAAGGCTTCGAGAGGGAAGCTTGAGCACGACAACAATGGCGACACAGAGAGTTTACCCAGGTTCAGGCCACCAGTGTGGTGTAAAACCCTACTCCTGCTTGTCTGATGAATTGCATTACGTTGGTTACAGTACAAAGGCGAGCTTGTGCTCGGAACAGACTACTTGGGCTCGACGATGAATTGAGCTCCCTTTGTCCAAGGATTGGTCGTGCCCTTCTTATACTGGCGTTTGGAACTGCTTCCCGCTCACTCGGCGGGAAAGGGTTACCACAAGGTGCCAAAGGGAGGAGCGTCCCGTACTCCTACGCCTCCTGCGCGGTCTTGGTCGCTGGGGGATGGCTCCACCATCCATGGAGCCATGATGGGGGAGCCCGGTGACGCCACCTTCGTCTCGTAGCATGGTATTGGTCTTCTTGCACCAAAGAGGAAGTCTTTGGGAACCCCTTTGGCCGCCGCGGTTGTCCCTCTGGCCTTAATACACCAGAATGGCAGCTGGGGACAAAGCAGCTCTACGCGCATGCACGGCTTCTGGCACCGCATGGATGCGCGGCCGTCAGCCGCACATGCCTTGTCCCCCTCCTGGCAGGTGAGCCCCTCCGAGAGGAGCGAAGTCGAGGTTGAGTTCCTCCCGAAAGGAATGTACGCCAGGCCTCGCCGTCAGGGGCTCCAGGGGGCCCGAGAGAGAAGCGCCAAACCTCTTCAAGACCTTGGCTGCTTGGTGGCCTTCAAGAGATACTTGCTGGGCCGGGCAGCAGCAGACGGGCCGTTCTACCCCGGTATCCAAAGGCCCGACATCTGCCAGCGCCTAATCGTTTCATATTCTCGAAACTCTAACGGATCAGCCAAGGGATTTGTTGATATGAGTATTTGACAATTGGCGCAGTCTGTGGGAATGGCAGCCGCTGGATCCCCGGCTTCGCCGGCTTCATCTGAACCGAGCTTCAACGGGAGCTCGGAATCTTTGGCTCCCACGGAGCCAATCTGCTTCGGGTCGTTGATCTACACGCCCCACTCACCGTCTTCTCGCCCGTCATTTAGCGATCTCCAGGAGGGCGTTAGGATGACGTTCGGTGACCTCCACTTCCGTGCCACCAAGGAGGGAATTCTACGCTTACCCGACACTTCGGCACACACCAAATCTGACGTCGAATCGATCTCGAGCACGACGACTCAAGAATCTCCACTCGACAACTTTGACTGCAGCCCAGAGTGGAATTACGGCTCGGCCCGCCGGAACAAGCTCGACTTCCACACCATCGCCGCTGAGGAACCCGCAGATCTCTACAGAAACCACTGGCCCGCCTCAAGGACTCACGAGCCATATCTCGCTCATGTCTACATAGCTGAGCCTGATGAAGAACCCGCTGAAACAGAGGCGAGCGTGACAACGAGGTAGACCGTCCATGTCTTGCGGGCTGCCTGGGTCAAGGCGAAAAAAGCATTGCTTGCAAGCCAACCGATAGCAGCCGGATCCTCCCAAGAAGATCTGGTAGCATACCACTACTTCCCGTTGAAGAAAAACCAGGAAGTAATAAACGCCGACAGGGCGCTTGACAAGTGCAGACGCGCGGCAGAAGCTTCGAGTGCACGCAGAACGGTGATGTACAGAACCCACGAGTCGACGGGAGAGCAACCTCCCAGGAAGGGAAAGCACGCCTCAAAGACCGCTCGCATGGACCAAGAATCCCTCAGCAAAATCTCCAGAACCATCAAGCCCTCGTTCATGCATGTCGATGAGGACGACAACATGCACCCAACAACTCCCGCAGCCGCGGTCCTAGACGCCACCACCTACTTACATGTGATCTAGCCGCCGAAAAATGACCCTCACGCGGAACATCATTGCCAAGCCATCGGGGGGCTTGGCCAAGCCAGAGCTGCGATTGCCGCCCAAGGTCACAAGAAAACGGTGACTCCGAGAACCGCAGCGCCTCGAGCAGACAAATAAACTCACCGTCACGAGAATGCATCACCAAGAAGAAAGGACGAGGAGTCTCCTCGCCGCCATCGGAGCAAGGAGGCACGACGCCGTGATGATAGCCCACGACATCACGACCACAGACCGTGATGCCATGACGGCCGCTCGTGACACCACGAAGAAGAACCAAGAAGGAACATCGAAGAGCCGCGACGCCATAGCACGGAGCCCCAACGTCGCACTCGGGACTCGCGACATTGCAGCAAAAAGCCGTGACGCGACAGCAGCCGCGACCGGACGACACACGACGCCCAAAGCGATATCGCCCAAAACAAGGTCGACATGGCCCGTGCGCGTAGGAGTCGCGTGTATTCATCGTTCTCCTCTGACAAAGGCTTGCAGCGCGCTATGCTTCAGTAATAGCATCCGTGAGGCGCAAATTCCCAAGAAGTTCAAGCTCACTTCAGAGGTCCCAAGGTATGACGGCTCGCAAGAACCCAAAACTTGGTTGTCAGACTATTTGACCGCGATCAAATGCCTATGAGGAAACAAGGTGACAGCCATGCAATACCTAAACCTGCATCTCGTTGGAGCCACCTGAAGCTAGCTTGAAGGCAGACCACATGCGGGCTACAGATCATGGGACGATCTCACCTACGACTTCGAGAAAAACCTCCAGGCGACGTATAAGAGGCCCGCACCTGTCCAAGAACTGCGAGCCTGCAAGAAAAAGAGTGGCGAATCAAACCGCGAGTACATCCATAGATGGACTATGCTCAGAAACACACCTGGGAACATATCGGAGGAGATATAAGTCGAAGCTTTCACGAAGGGCGCGCAACGCACAGCTTTCCGGGGAGAACTGGGACGATGCGAGCCCAAGACTATTGGTGAGCTGATGGTGATAGAGGACAAATGGGCGAATGGAGAAGACTCTCTGTGCAACGAGAAACCTCTCTCACCTACACACGACGATGATCGCAACGGCAAGCACCGAATAAGAAAGATGCGACACTACAATCAAGATGATCAGTCAGAGTTCGTGACGGCCGAATTCACGAGAAACCGCGACGGCGGAAGTCGCCGAAATCGCGATTGGAAGCCAAAGCTAGAAGACAAGTCCCCTGAGGAGGACCTTGACGGATACTGCTCCCTGCACCTGTTCACGGACAAAAACACGGGCAAGCTCAAGGCCACTCATCTCCTCAAGGATTGCCGGAAATTTCTGAACATCGACAAGGCATACTCGAAGAAGCATCGAATTGCCACGAGCCAGGGATACCCGCATGTACTTGGAGACAATGCAGTCGCGCCAAACGCACCACCACCGCCCCCACCTCCACAAGCAGAGTCAAGTCAAACCCGTTTGGACTTATAAGTTGCTATCCTAGTGCATGAAATTTCTGTTTCAGCACGAGTCTGCTCACCGTATGATTTTACGTTTTTTATTGGTATGTCGGATTGAGCTAATTTTTTAGTATGTTCTGCAACTTTTCGTCCTCTGTAAGTACAAAAATTGTCTTAAATTTTTGACGAGTCTAGCTTAGGGAAAAACGTTCGTTTTGCTGCTGTTGCTTTTCTGGACAGATTCTGCCTTCTTTTGTTTTATGCACTCTTTGGGATTGGGAATCGAATTTCCATGATTCTTTCAAGCAAGAGAGTGAACATACAACATAATGAACCTTATTATCTATCTACTGGAGCATTTGATTTGGAATTTTGCACAGCAAGCATGTGATTTGTTTGTCCTTGCTAATCTCACCCCACAGAAAAAGAATGAGAGAAACATGTTTTGTGAAGTTTTTTCACAAGGAATAGAGGAGCTGCGCCTAAAGACATCCAAGAATGGTGAAATCCATAAGCTTGGGGATGTGATGAACACCCCACTGGAGCTACACTCTTTTGGTAAGCACACGTCTACTTTCTGTTTTTCTAAGAAAAGCATTTATCGTAGAGACTTGAAGCATCTAGTTTTTGTTTTTATTTTTGTTTTGATAAGACCACCACCATCTTTTTATATGAGATTGAGATACCGGAGTTTGGGGTTGGAATGTATTGGATGCTAGTATTATGACTTGGAATAGGGATGCCATGTTTGATTTGAAGAGCTACATATGTTTGCATGATTTATAGGCTTTTTTTGTGTAGAAATTTGCAATAATGTTGTCTTGAGCTATCTCTTATTCATGTCCTTGATGTTAATTGCTGGTTTATTTAGTTTGTCATGAAATGAGTAGTTCTATGGACATATGCATACATAGTAGCTGGTCAACTATCTCCCTCTTGCTAGCCCAAAAATTCAAAAATTCCAACAAGTAAAAACTTGTTTCCAACACTCCTTAGCCAAGTATTTCCAGTGAGTCCACCATATCTTCCCATTAGCTTCATTGATATTCCGAGTATGTTCACCATGTTATTGTGTTATTTATGTTCTAAATTAAGATATTCACTTTATTAATTGTCATGTGTTGAACTTGGGATAGGAGTCTCACGAACTTTTGAAGGCACACTTTACTTTTTATGCATCTAATAAACATGACCCAATAATGGGAGCCACAAGTTTTGAGTTTGACAAGTGTGTGGTTGGGAGCTAGCTATAAACGTGTATCACCGGAAAGCTTTCAACATTGCACAAAAAATTTACATTTGGTTGATATCGTGTACTTTTGTTTTTGGACTCCTGCCATGCCGAAATGAAATAGAGGAATAGTAAGTTTTGATGAGTAAGTATCTATATGACTAGAGAAACGCATTGGGCCGCTAACCCAAGCCATGCTTTATCATGGTGGAAATTTACTTACAGCTTGAGTGACTCTACAATACATCCTATAATAAAATAAGAAGCTATGCATAATAGTGAATGAAAATAAAAAGGATGATGAGTCTACTCCGTTTGTTCATCTTGTCATTGTAACATGGGCTTGTTTCCATGTCATGGGGCAAGAGGTACCTCTTTGCGGTTCTCTATGATGTCATTAATACTTATTATGATTGTACAAAGCTTATTAGGAATCTTAAGTTGAGTAATCATGGAGTAGGTTTTCACACTCACGGGGCATGAGGCTTTCAACCACCTTGTCATTCTCATTACTTCAATACTCACAATTTTAAGATGCTAGTGATAAAGGGGCAATGAGAGTCCTAGATCAATGGATACCACATTTCAATTAGTAATTTTAGTTGAATAATTTAGAGCCTAAATAAGACTTGATCATGTTTTACCTCTACTCAATTTTCTCCAAAGTGTCCACCATATTTTCTATTCTCCATTATGCTATTCTTTGACCAATATAGGATTTTATTTTTCATTTTGTGTATGCATTTGGTCCATAGTGCTTTTATTTCATTATACACTTTGTGAACTTTCATGAAGCATCTTTGCTTGCATATTTGATATTTCTTACAACATGAATTGTATATTGCTACTCATTTCTAGTATTAATCGTTTGATTATATGTAGCATGAATAATCCTCCTTGATATCCCATGATTGTTTCAATATGAAAAACCCATCTTAGTTTTATCACCTTCATACTCGAGGACGAGCATGGGTTAAGCTTGGGGATGTTGATGCATGTAAAATGCATAGATGAATTTTGCATATTTTCACATGGTTTTCTATTACATATTGCATCATATAAGGGCATAACTTAATGTTTTATAGTATTTTGGGGTTAAATTACAAAGTCCCCCAACTTTTATGGAATTAACCCTACCTGTCAGAAACCCCGTTTTCTATATTTTTGACGTTTCAGGGGGCAAACTTCCGCGAAATCACCTGAAATCTGCGGGGGTCATTTTCTTGGAAGGAGAAGACTTGCGGGCGAAGGATCCACGAGGATTGGGCAAGGAGGCCCAAAAGAGGACCCACCATGCGGCCAGATTCCTTAGCCGCGTGAGAGGCCCCCTTTTGGCCCCTGTGGCCCCAATTCCTTCCATCTTCGACTTACGGACTCCGTCTTGACCTAAAACCGACTATAAAAAGGGTCCCCGTACCCTTACGGAGAGGGGCGCCGCCGAAACACCGAAACAGAGACCTGGAGTTCCAGATTGGAGGGGGAAAACTCCGGCGGGGCGCCGCCGGTGTGATCTCCTACCCCTCCAACGTCATCTCCATCGACATCTCCATGAAGAGGGAGTAGTCCACCCCAGGGCTATGGGTTTGTGGAAGTAGCACTTGTATCTCTCTCTCTATGTGCTTCACTAATTAGATCCGTATGAGCTGCCTCACATGATTACGGGCACCGTTGTAATTCCTATGTGGTGGATCTTTTCTATGAGTTATTGAATCTGAGATTGCAATTGTTTCTCTTGAGTTATTTGAGTAGATGTATCTTATGTACCCCGTTCTTATTTGCTAGATTTGATCAATCTAGTTCTTGAGAGCGTGTGTGGGGTGATGGGTGCATTAGTTGGAGTAACGGGGGGTGGCTAGTGCTGTGAAAGTGACAGAAGTTCACCGATCCACTTAGGTTTTGTTAAACCTTTCTTAGTTACCTCACTAGGGATAAAAAGGAGTACCTTGTTACCGGGGATTTGAAGTGACACTAATCAATCTCCATGACTAGATCTAGCAAGTTCTTACTTCAACTTCATGTCACATTTCTTAAAGCTATACTCTGGTTTTTCCTTAATTATCGAGGTGTTATGATTTATTTCGCATCTTGGTGGAGTATAAGAGGGATCAATATGACCGTAGAGATCTCTATGCTAGGACGTGATGCCCATATGAAAGTACTCAATGTTAAACATGTTATTGTAATGTCACATGTAATTCTTTATGTCCACCGTCTACCACTTTATTTGAGAGAATGCAAGTGTGAAACCATAAACCCCGGTCCTATTTTAATTATAAGAAAACACTCTAGTTACTTTGCTGCAATTTACTTTACTTGCACTTTACTTTACTTGCATCTCCAATTCTAATTTACATTATCTCCATCACCACTTGCATCACAAAAATACAAAAACAATCCATTGCATATTTATTTTCTCATTTGCATTTAGTAGTAGATTTAATTATTGCACATTTACTTTCAGTTTTGCATTGCAATTTAGAAGTCTCACACCTTGTGCTTGACAACCACTGTGTGAGGTTGAGGGCACAAAATTCTCTACTTGTTTGCAGGATCCTGGAGGAAGCTTGGAAGACAACTGCTGAAATACTGGCTCCCCAAGAGTTCGATATAAACCCTCGAGTCACCCTCGTGGGGAAGAAGGCTTGCCACTAGCTACACACTCTGCACTTGGAGTCTAAACCTAGCCATCAGCCACACGCTTGTTTCTTCCACCGGCCATGGAGGTCGTTTTCGCAAAGAGCGATGGGGGCGCTAGAGGAAGAAGATGAGAAGGGAGAAGGGGAAAATTGATTTACCCCTAAGTTCGCACTTTATGATTTTACCCGGCCACCGCGAGCCGTTGATATTTGCAAAGGAAAGATACATGGCACCCATCCCTGTGACCACGTGTAAGGCGAAAACGAAGCGCTAGGGGCGGTTACCCTGCACGATCTTCAAAGCAGGATCGTGCGCGATTAACTGCACATCCAGCGGGAAAACCGGCGCACGGGTGCCCGTTTCCGATCAAAAAGATGACAAGGTGGGACCTCCACGTCCTGTCTCACTGCGTCACGTCCCATCGGGAGCAGACGAGTGCGCAATAACGTCACCAAAAACATCGAAACACGAAATCTCTTTCGTATGAACTCAGAAGAAAAGATTTGCCTCGCCCAAGGATTAAAAATAAAACAGTGGCACTCGCCATTATGCAAGACAAGGAAGCGGGACTCGCTATGCTGCAAGGGAAAAATCGTGGATACACATTCTCCGCAAACAACAAAACTCGTGATTCTGATGTATGAACACATTGCGCATTAAACCCCGGGTCGTTCCGCCATCGCGGCACACCTGGATGCCGCATTTTTTGAGTTCGAAGGTAAGACCCAAGGATCCGTCCCGTGGGCCTGGAATTGCACTCATGCTCCATCCTCCGACAATTTTCCGTGTTAGCGACACGAAGAAAAATCCTAGCGGACGCGTCGGGTACCCCTTTAAGGTTAAGTTCGACTCGATAAGTCCTCCACGGCCCAGTCGCAATGATCACCTAACCGGATTGAGCCGGAGGTCTCGAGTTTGTGTAGGCCAGATCTGTCTTTGCACGAGAGCAATTAATGGACCCCGATTCGTCGGGTGAGCCAAGCAACAATGGCCGCATCCTTCTGTGAAAAAAGCCAACGCATGGCGCAAAACTAGGTTGCTCAGCCGCGAGAATCTGAAACAAGTCTTGAGTGCTTACCCGACTCTTCACAGTCGAATAAGCACTTGGGGGCTACTGACGTGGGGATGACTCCTGAGTCCCCTAGACAGGCCTATCCGGTCTAAGGCCCAACACGAAAGCCCAGCATGACAAACCGCCCTAATCTTACAGAAGGCTCTACTTCAGCCCACCCGCAAGACTTGCGGGCCAAGATAGAAGGGACTTACCGACTAGGGTTAGGGTTTGTAACCCACCAGGGTACGAGTTTGAGACCAAGCCTCCTATAAAAAGGCTGGGAGAACCACCCGGGGGGACATCTAATCTCTATGCCACCATAGGTGCTGCCTCTCGAGATCCAATCTCTCGACTAAGAACCCGCCATTATAACCTCACACCGTAATACAAGATCAGACAAGAGGGAGTAAGGGTTTACCTCCACGAGGGCCCCAAACCTGGGTAAATTGAGCCCCCTGTTAGCCGTCCAGTCCGCCAGCGCCTAATCATTTCCTACTATCGAGAACCTACCGAATCACCCGAGGGATTTGTTGATAGGAGTAGTCGACAGCGGAAGTCTCCAAAACAAACTCGTGGTAAAGCCCAAGCCATGCCTTGACTACCTACAAGCTACTGACTAGGAGACGTTCCTAGTTCGCATAGTTGTCAGCGGCAACATCTTCGTCAGGTTCTCCAGAGTGCTCCTCAAAGTCTAGCCAAGTAAATTGCTAGGGACGAAACCAATATGAGTACATTGGATTGTACTCGCAAGTCACCTTAAATGAAAGCTAAAGAATGCTAGTATGCACATATATAGGTGGTAGAAAGGTTGTAATTAGGGTTCAACTCGCCCCGATGAATTGAAGATCTATCATGGTTGATCAAGTTTTAGATTTTTTTTGTGGAAGAAGATGCTTCAAAAGATATTTAGTTTCTCTTGTAGATATTGCATGTCCACAAGGTTTTGATAAAGCATTCTAAATAAAGTAAAGGATTTTTTGCAAAAAAATCTTGGAAGATCATATCTTCAAGATCATCATTTTTCCGGTACCTCAAAGGTACGATCATTTCCCTTTCTGAGTACCTCCCAGGTACAGTACTGAAAAAACTTTCAAGCTTTTGAAAACGTTGACACAATACTAGCTGCATGGCCATTCAACTTTCCATACCGAGGACTTGGCTATTCTGAATAGTTTTACTCTGCAAAGGTGTACACAATCCACAAGATCTAGTACATCTGCCGTGAACAACCATGGACTGTGCGCGATAGTATGGGAACATCAAATAACTGGTCCTAACTATACACTATGCATATGCTAGTAAATGACTACCTCTTCAACTGGGTTTTTTCTCCCCAACACCGAGTGTGTCAGCCGTATCAATCCGGTTTTCCCTGACATCACACCTCCATGATAGGAGACGCAACTGTTGCAACCGGTGGCGAAATTAATCCCACACTTTGAATGTCCCATTTCTCCCTCCTGGCGACAATTTGGTTCAGGGGACTTTAACCCCTATAGCACATTGAGGTAGACACAGACTAACATCAGCAAGCTTTTAGCTGGACCCTATTGTATCGCCCCGACCTCAGAAATATGCAAAATGCTCGGTGTCACCGATTACGATACCCGACTAAAGGATACTAGGGTTACCACTCCCAGGCTGAATCACACCAGCAGGCGCGGCTCGGTCATGGATCATCGGCCCACAACCCCTCAGTCATGACATAACATCGGGCCCAACTATGTTGCATAATTAGGAGATCAAGACTCGGAACAATCTGGCACATCACAGTCTCTTTGACACAAATCAATATAGTTCACCTCTTAGCAGAGAAAATATAGCAAGTACCACAACAATGACCCAACATTACAACAAGTGGAAGCAAATTAAGTGTTCTAAGAACAAGATCCAAATATGGGCTAAGAGGCCTACAATAACATAACAGCGCCATCTTGTTCCGTGTTGCCCAAGGCTGCCACCCGAGAAACCTAGACTACTCGTCGACTTCAATGAAGAACCCACCTTCGACTTCTGAGAAGTCCTCAACTGTAATAGAGAAAGACTCAACAAAGCAACAGTGAGTACAGGAGGTACTCGCAAGGTTACTAGAGCTACTAGCTGGAATGAGGCTTTAGCAAGGCTTTTTGTTAGTTGTTTTGTGGAAAGCTAGTTTTCTTTTAAAAGACCCAACTAGGCAATGTCTATAAGAAGGTTTTGAAATGAGATAGAAATTGTAACTCTCCTCAACTTCTGATCATTGAATCCACCAATCCAGCATCACACCTATCTACTCAGATTTTATTGTTCAGGTTCTCTATGATCTTATTGTCCATTCCCAAGCTTTTATAACCGTGGACACGACTTTTCTAAAAGATTTAACCCTGCAGGGGTGTACCAAATTTAATCACCAGTACCGTACGGCTCCTTGCCTGATCAGGCCTGATCAAATCCTCTTCCTGGGAGGCCAGCAGAGTGGGCGCAGTTACAACCCTTGGCTTGCATGAATCTATCCAAGAATCATCAGTGTGCGGAAGTCCAGGTTCAGTGCCTCCGACACCCTGGACCGCGGCCACATCCTAAACACCACCGTCCTCGTTCATATTTTCCATATTTTCACGCACACGCAAATGGAAAGCTCAAACTAGACGACCCTTGGCTAGACCCTCACAAGTTAGTCGGTCGATAGGGATTCCATATATCCCACCGATGGAAGCACGCTCAGTCTTGGTTCAAGAGGTAAATAACTCGCTCCTAGGGGCATGAATGTGGTGAAACACCATCATTAACCGATGGCAACTCATCCACGCTAGTTAACATTTTAATTGAAGACCACCTATCTCCAACACATCCGGACATGCCATAGTATTTCCAACCATGATCCATCCATCGTACCAAAGCACTCAACTAAGCATGGCTAAGCAATTAAGTAGCATATAGTAGTAGTATCTTGAGCAACACAACAATCCTATGGATAATAGGAAGGGAAATAGGTAATGGTATCCGGAACAAAATGCAACTACTAGGATACTCTAATAAATTGACATTTGAATCGAATGCAATATTATGGAGGATAAAATACTTGAGTGAAAACATAGGATTATAGAAAGCTCAAGAAGGGGATTTACGCTTGCCTTGGTGATAGGGGTGGTAGTACGAATCGTCGATGTATTGTGGTGGATTCTCAACTTCTGGATCTATCGATGCACAACAAGCAGAAAGGAACAAATAAATAACACGAATACATACAAGTGCAATGCACACTCATGATGACATGACAAGTTAATGCAACTAAAATACCTATTAAACAGGAGCAACAATTTAAATGGGGCTCCACAATTTATTAAAGCATTAATAAATGAAACACCCATATTTATCTTAATGCCCTAGTGTTGTTTAATCTAAGGACCAGTACTATGATATGGTGAAAACATGCATGAAAATAATGCTTTTTGTTAGACAGTTTAGTGCTGAGCATTTTGATATATTGTTTGTAATTTTCTGAGCAAATATGAATATTTGAAAATGGCATTTGAATCTGCCATTTTAGGGAAATGCAAAGACCATGTTATAAAATGTTCATCAATGTTTTTAACAGACCTTAATAGATTTTAAATGTTTCTATGAACATTCTGAGGTATTAAACATAATTGTTCGATAAATATTTTAGGAGATATGAATTATTCAAATTCGGATTCAAATCTTCCATTTGGGGTATTTTAATTAAATAGAGATCTTAAAGTGTTCAATTGTGTCCAAATAAAATATGTATGTGTATAGTTTGTTAAGACAAACATTTTGACATCTTAAACACTCAAATTGGAGTGATAGAATAAAAGTTATGATTTTCCAAAGTTGTGATTTACTTCTGTATTTTATGGATTTAAATAATAATTGCAAAATTGTTCATTCAATTTTGTGTAAACATAATTCCAACAGATAGACATTTTCAATATGAAACCATAGAAATTTGAATGGGCTCCTTTGGATCATTTTTCAATTTGTTATGGATTTGAGAAGAAATGATTTCAATCTGTTTTCTCTTTTCAAATTCTTTTATTTTCTAGAGAAAAACTCCGAAACCTTTTTTACCGACGCGAGGCCTAGCCACAGAGGCTGATCCATGGGGGCCAAGGCCACATGGGAGGCCACGCAAGCACAGAGGCCCGCAAGCCAGGTTTGACTGGGCCAGACCCCGCGCGGTGCCGTCACGCTGACGTCACTCGCCGACGGTGACAGCTCAGGCGAGCACGGCGCGATGCATTCAACGATTCCCAGGCCTAACTAAAGGCACCCCTAGAATCTACGCGGCATGGTGAACGCGAAGGTGGTGGTGCCGCCGGCTAATGGTCACTGAAGCGGCACTGGTGTGCACGCACGACAGAGGCAACGTACGGCTTCGACAACCGAGCGTTCTATGTCGCGGGGGTGAGGGAAAATGGTAGGGGAGGTGCGGAAGCTCACCCTTGACGCATGCTCGTGCTCATCGGGGATGAAGGTCGACGGAGTTGTGTGAGATACTCTGCATATGTCCAACAAAGACAACTGATTTCAGATATAATAGCGTAACTCTTCGTGGTGCGGTTATGAAGATCAGAGGGTAGTCACCACTCGAGTTGGATGAACGGCTGAGATGCATTACTTTTTATCTTCTAGTTTTACTTGCTGTAATATTCCGTAAGGGAACTGGCTTTATAGCCCACCCCAAAGGGGAACGACAGAGTTATTGAATATTCCAATACCAAATTGCTATCCCCATTTTTTCTTCCGTATTAGGGTTAGCTAACGTAGAAAATCCCTCTACTGATCGAGAGGTCTCCACACCGGGAGGGTTACGAGTTCAATCCCCATCCGGGATCTGACAATTGTTATCAAGAGCAGTACAATCCTTGGCGAAAATTTCGAGAGAGGAAGCTGAGAAGAGAGCCCAGATCTCCTGGAGGCGAATCGGATCGGCATGACGAAGGTGGTTGGGTTCTCCTCTAAAATCCCACCCTCCTCACCCTTTTCGTGGCGTCGGGGCGATTGGTCTACGGAGGCACAGGCAGCGGTGACGTCCCTTTTGACGTGGTCGACGGAGGCGATTGGTGGCGGCGAAATTCGGGCACAGATCGGGCATCCGTCACGGTTGCTGGGGATCATCTCCTCCGGCGGTAAAATTCTGGTGACTTACTCGATCCGTGTGCTATCTGGGAGGTGAGGAGCGCTGGTCACGGCAGGAATCCACGTGACATCAAGGGTTCAGGGACTAGTTCCTTGGTGAAATTCTAGAGCTCTCTGTGGGTTCATGGAGAAATCGAAGAACAATGACGAGCGAGTCGACGCAACTGAGGTTGCCGCACCGAAGATCGATGTCGAGCAAGTCAGTACATGAGCAGAGGAGATTGGATCGAAAGTGGATGGTGTCCAACAACAAGTAGCCGCCTTGAGTGAGAAGTTTTCTCGTCTAGAAGCCTTGCTGCTGGCTGACCGTGACAAACAAGCAGAGCAGGGAGCACAGAAGCAAGATAAGAATGCAAATGGAGAAATTTTGGACATTGACAGTGGAGAGACATCTTATTCTCAATGGCATGATGGTCCTCCTCATTGGAGACGCAACAAAACAACTGAAGAGGCAAGGTTTGATTATCAACACCAGGAGAAGCAACTAGCAGGTAACACATGAACTGGTAATCAGGCTCCTTACTATGATGAGAATGGGGTTCTCCAGTATACTCAGCACACAGCCATTCCTGAGAACCATCAGCCACACTACAATTCATATCCACCACCACCACCAAAACCCACTTACCAACAATCATACCCAGACCAATGCTATACACAATACTACCCACCATACCAGCCATACTACCCACCACCAATGCCGCAGTGGCAGCAACATCAAGCCCCTTCCTACTACCCACAACCTCCACCCCAATACAACCACCCAAACCAGTACAATTACCCAAACCAATACAACTATCAAAATCCACAAACACCTCCACACCACACACAATACCAACAAGATATACAATATGAGCCACATGACAGAGGTCAGAACTACAGGAGCAATAGATACCAGGAGATGGACAAAGATGCCCAATTTTACAAGTCAATTGCAAAGGCTCCAAAGATGGATTTACCAAGATTTGATGGCACCAACCCATAAATAATTAACCTAATCATTCTAGTAGTATAAGTAAAACACATCACAATAGGGGATTACTAACCTACATATTATAGGAAACACATTTATAAGAATAATAACATAACACCACAATTAATAAAGGCAAAACAATAAAAGGCAGAAAAGGGCTAAACACTAGATAATTCACCAAACCTATTCTGTAACTCCTAAAATCATGGAAATCTTGGATTAGGTGCCCCTAATCACTAACAAACCAAGACAATTGATCCACATAAAATTCATCACCAAATAGATTAAACAATTCACAGAAGTGCTCTTTGGCCCCAAAACAAACATGCATGTCATTTTCAAACGAAAGCTCATGTCAACCGAAGGTAAATTTCTGCATATAGGTAACATCAAGAACTTTTTAGAACAATTTCATTTGTAATATTTGGATACATAAAACTAAAGTTATGAAATATTTAGTGTTTCTGACTAGTTTTGCCAAACATACTCTCAAAGTCAAACTACACAATATTTTCCAGATCTGACACTTGTAAGTGGTTTCAAACTCATTCATCTACCTCTGTGGTTTTTGGTTTCGCAATATTCACCGTTTAAAATTTTCAAAATGATTTAAACCAAGCAGCCAGAAATAGTTCCTGCAGGGAAAAGAAAACAACATGCAGAAAATATAGCTAACGAGCCAAATAGGGGTCCTCCTCCCTCACGCCGGGCGACCCCATGTGCTCGTTTTGCTCAATGGATTCTTCCTGGGCTGGCCCTTTTAACTACGTATGAGTGTGGGGAGGGTTCACCGTCAGCTAGGCCCCGTCGTTCGTGGGACCACTTGTCAGACAGATGGCTCCATCTTCCTGTTTCTGCTGTGCATACGGGGAGAGAACCAGCTATTTAAGCTGGTGCGTGTTCCACCAAACTTTCGAGGTGGTACTAAAAAATAGCACATGGACTGCCGCCCCGCGCGTACGAGGCTTTTCGCGTGAATTCCGAAGACGTGCGCCATGCTGGACGTTGACCTCTGGCCGATTTGACCCGATGCATGCATGCGTGACCAGAACACTTTCCTCTAGCACATGGCTGACGTTGGCTGATGTGATGTAGGGCCATGTAATTAACTTCTTTTGGATTTTTCTCCACTGACTATTAATGGCAGTGGTATAAAAGGACGATTATGGCACGTACATGCTGCTCGATGTGGCCAAGTTTGCGCATATTTCCAAAAAAAAAAGCATGTGTAAACATTTATACTCATGGCTTGGCCGTACGTGTGACTATGTACTTTCTCTGTTTCAACGATAGTTGATTTTTATTTGTCCAAATACGAATGTACCTAGACATATTTTAGCGTGTAGGTACATTCATATTTATCATATTTAGACAAAATGTAAGTCAAGCATTGTTGAACGGAGGGAGTATGTATTCTATAAAATTTAGGAACAAATGGTAGGAACAACATATAGGAACAAAAAGCTTGGAACAAAATGCTGAAAACAAAAATATAGGAACAAATGCTAAAAAAACAAAAATCTAGAAACACAAATTCTTGGAACAAAATCTAGGAACAAAAAAATTTGGAACAAATGCTGGGAGCAAAAAAAAAGTAGGAACAAAGACTAGAAAAATAAAAATTCTAGGAACAAATGCTTGAAACAAATGTTCGGAACAAAAATTAGAAAAATGCTTGGAACAAATTCTAGCATAAAACAAACCTCGAAATAAATGCTTTTTCGAGATAGAAACACAAACTCCTCAGAGATAGGAACACAGTTTCATGGACATAGGAACAAAATCTCGGAATAAGGGTAGAAACAAAGTTTCATGAACATAGAAACAAAATCTCCGAAAAAGGGTAGGAACAAAGTTCCGTAGACATAGAAACAAAAAATCATAACAAGGGGTAGGAACAAAGTTCCATGGACAACAAAATCTCAGAACGAGGGTAGAAACAAAGTTCCACAGACATAGGAACAAAATCTCAGAACAAGGATAGGAACAAAGTTCCATGAACATAGGCACAAAATCTCAGATCAAGGGTAGGAACAAAGTTCCATGGACCTAGGAAAAAAAAATCTCAGAATAAGGGTAGGAATAAAGTTACATAGGAACAAAATCCCAGGACAAGAGTAGGAACAAAGTTCTATGGACATAGGAACAAAATCTCAGAACGGGTAGGAACAAATTTCCATTGACATAGGAACAAAATCTCAGAAAAAGGGTAGGAACAAAGTTCCATGGACATAGGAACAAAATCTCAGAACAAGGGTATGAACAAAGTTCCATGGACACAAGAACAAAATCTCAGAACAAGGGTAGGAACAAATTTCCATGGACATAGAAACAAAATCTCAGAACAAAGGGTAGTAACAAAGTTCCATGGACATATGAGCAAAATTCTCAAAAGAAGGGTAGAAAAAATTTAGGAACAAAAAAGCTATATAGAGATAGATATGACAAATAATAACTTTATAAAAGAGAGGAAAAAGTTCTATGAACATTGGAACAAAAAGCTCGGAACAAAAATTAGGAACACGAAGCTCTAGGAAAAATAGGAATAAATGCTTGGAACAGAAAATTCTAGGAACAAAAGATTCACAAAAAAGAAAGCTCCATAAAGATATGAACCAAAAAAATCTATAGAAAAATGTTCCATAGCAAGAGAAACAAAGTTTCATTGATAGAAAATGGTAGGATAATTATACACGGAGGGACAAAAAAAAGAACTAGTTTTCTAGAATAAGAGGAACATATATTTTATAACTAAAACAAATAAATAGTTATATATCAAGGAAAAAACCATCGCTAAGAAGAAAAAAGAAAAAAAAAGGTATTTTAAAGTTGAAAAGAAGGTAAAAGAAAAAAGAATGAAAAAGTAAAAGAAATAAAGAAAAGTAAATAGAAAACGAAATAAACATGTGTGGAAAAAAAGCAAAAAAGGAAGACCAAAAGCATGACCTTGTGTGACCGAGCTAGGAGAGGAGTTCACGTGTCACGGTCGTTGCATCAGGATCGAAACGAATGAGCTAGTACTAGCTAGCTAGCTAGGTAGCGTGAGGACTTTACCTCGTATCCTACGGTAGCTGGCATTTTGTCTGTTCCTAGGTACACACTTGAAGAAGGCATAACGTGGGAGAGCCAACCAACCAGCAGTGCTTAGGCTCGTACACTTAGCGAATACTATCAGCGATGAAACGAGGAAGAGCGAACCAGTAAATGGGCTGAGCCCATGACGGAAATTCTTTAGCGAAACCGTGGTAGGAAACGCTCGGGCGATGGGGAGGGTTCCTCCCAAATAGGTAAGTTTCCGTTCGTTCAACGATCTGCGGCTGAGATTGAAAGACCAAAGATTCAAAGTGACCCGTCAGAGGAGGGTCTGAAGGCTACAAGGAGGCCGCGACTGTATCATCCTACGATGGCCAGAAAACTGAAGGGGAACGTAGCATAGAAAACAAAAATTTTCCTACACGCGATAAACCCAAATGGCCAAGATCTAATCTATGAGATGAAAGGCAACGGGGAGAAAGAGAGTCTTGAGATAACATACCCTCGAAGACTCAAAGTGGTACGAGAAAAGATCTCGTGGTTGGCGTAGTCGTTCTCACGCCGATCCCGAGCGAGAAGAAGAGCACCGCAATCCGGCGGCACCTCCGTAATCGGTCACACGTTCAGCTCGATGAAGACTTCCGTTCCCTCGTTCCAGCGGGTCGCGGAAGTGGAAGATCCCTCCGGAATTCCAGCAGCACGACGGCGTGGTGGTGGTGAAGAATCCCACGGTCAGGGCTTCGCCAAGCCGGAGACCATGGAATGGAGCAGCGGATGGAAGGGAAAATGTATGAGCAAGTGTGTGGGGAAGAGAGAGCCCTCACCCTCCTTTTATAGGGGAGGGGGAGGCAGCCCAAAGGGGGGGTGCGGCCAGCCATGGGTGCCCCCACCCCTTCCTCTCTTCATGTGAGTGGAAGCTCCACTCAAACCCACTCAAATTTCCCTTAATTTCCCACTTGGAAAATCCAAAGGTTTTTCTTTAATAAATAAATAAAACATTTTTATTTCTTTATTTATATTTGTTAATTCCATTAACAAACATTTGCATGCAGCACCTCGAACCATTTGTTAATTCTATTAACAACCGTTCGACGAAAAACCCCTTGAACTATTTCAATTTTCCCCGAAACTATTCCGGAGCTGCCCAAAATATTCTTCGGTATTCCGTATCTTCTCTAAACGCTTCATCGAACCTTAAGTGTGTCTCCCTACGGTTCGTGAATATTATAGACATGATCGAGACTCCTCTCCGATCAATAATCAACAGCGGGGTCTGGAAAACCGTGATGACTCCTATATATTCAACGATGACTCTCGTGATCGTGTGAACCTTTCAACGTCGTAACGATTTCCCTTTGTCTCGCGATATATTACTTGTCCGAGATCCGATCATCGGTATCCACTATACTTTGTTCGATCTCGTTATCCGACAAGTACTCTTTTCTCGTTCCCGTGATATAACATCCTAGTGATCAAATCACTTGCTTGCAAGCGGTGTTGATGTGATATCACCGAGAGGGCCCTGAGTATATCTATCCGTCATATTGGATGGACAAATCCCATTCTCGATCCATGAGCTTCAACCAATACTTTCCGAATATCCAATGCCACCTTTATAGTCACCCTTTTACGGTGTGATGTTTGATGTCATCAAAGTATTCTTTCGGTATTAGTGATTAACATGATCTCATGGTCTAAGGAATAATGTTACTCCGAATGTAAGACATAACAACAAAACTAAATGACTTGATCGTATTGTTATACTTAGTTTAGGGTTTAAGTTCATCATGTCATTCTCCTAATGACATGACCCCGTTATCAACAACATCTAATGTTCATGATCAGGAAACCTTGATCATCTGTTTAATCAACGGGCTAGTTAAAAGAGAGGCTTCACTAGGAACGTTGGTTTGTTTATTAATCACACATGTATCAACGTTTCCGGTTAATACAATTCTAGCATGAGAAATAAACATCTATCACAAACAAGGAATAACATAATAAACACTTTATTATTGCCTCTCGGGCATATTCCCTTCAGTCTCCCACTTGCACCAGGGGCAATAATCTATATTACATAGTGATGAATCTAACACCCATGGAGTTCTGGTGTTGATCATGTTTTGTCCTTGAGAGAGTTTTAGTCAATGGATCTGCCACATTCAGATCTGTATGTACTTTGCAAATCTTCACATCCCCATCTGCGACATGCTCACGGATGGAGTGAAAACGACGCTTGATATGCTTGGAATTCTTGTGAGACCTTGGTTCCTTAGCATTGGCTATGGCACCATTGTTGTCACAATAGACAACCATTGGATCCAACGCACTTGGAACCACGCCTAGTTCGGATATGAACTCCTTCATCCAAACTGCTTCCTGTGTTGCCTCCGAGGCAGCAACATATTCCGCTTCTGTTGATGATCCCGCCACCACGGATTGCTTGGAACTCCTCCAGCTTACAGCTCCTCCATTCATAATAAATACGTACCCGGACTGAGACTTAGAGTCATCCGGATCAGTGTCGAAGCTAGCATCGACGTAACATCTTGCGACGAGCTCTTCTTCACCGCCATATACGAGAAACATGTCCTTAGTTCTTCTTAAGTACTTTAGGATATTCTTGACCGCAGTCCAGTGTTCCAAACCTGGATTGGATTGGTACCTACTAGTCAAACTAATAGCATGTGCCACATCCGGTCTTGTACATAGCATAGCATACATGATAGAACCTATGGCTGAAGCATAGGGAGTCTTATCCATCTTTTCTCTATCTTCTGCTGTAGCTGGACATTGAGTCTTACTCAACGTCTTGCCTTGCAACATAGGTAGGAACCCTTTCCTACTATCTTCCATTCTGAACTTCTTCAAAATCTTGTCAAGGTATGTACTTTGCGAAAGTCCAATTAAGCGTCTTGATCTATCCCTGTAGATTTTGATGCCCAATATATAAGCTGCTTCACCGAGGTCTTTCATCGAAAAACTCTTGTTCAAATAACCTTTTACGCTTTCTAAAAGTTCTATATCATTTCCAATCAACAATATGTCATCCACATATAGTACCAGAAATGCTACAGAGCTCCCACTCACTTTCTTGTAAATACAAGCTTCTCCGTATGTTTGGACAAATCCAAAACCTTTGATCACCTTATCAAAACGAAGGTTCCAACTTCGGGATGCTTGCTTCAGTCCATAAATGGAACGTTGAAGCTTACACACCTTGTCAGCATCCTTAGGATCAACAAAACCTTTGGGTTGCATCATATACAACTCTTCCTCAATGTCACCATTAAGGAACGCTGTTTTGACATCCATCTGCCATATTTCATAATCGAAAAATGCAGCAACTGCTAACATAATCCTAACTGACTTAAGCATCGCTACTGGTGAGAAAGTCTCATCATAGTTAACTCCTTGAATTTGTCGGAAACCTTTTGCGACAAGTCGAGCTTTATAGACGGTCACATTACCATCAGCATCAGTTTTCTTTTTAAAGATCCATTTGTTCTCAACGGCCTTGCGGTCATTGGGTAAATCCACCAAAGTCCAAACTTGGTTTTCGTACATGGATCCTATTTCGGATTTCATGGCTTCAAGCCATTTGTTGGAATCTGGGCTCATCATCGCTTCCTCATATGTCACAGGGTCATCACCTCCATCTACCATGAAGTTTAATACGGGATCTCCGTATAGTTCAGGAGCTGCACGCTCCCTAGTTGACCTGCGAGGTGCGGTAGTTTCCTCTATTGGAGTTTCATGATCTTGATCATTAACTCTCTCTTCATCTGACGGGGTCGGCCCCGGAACAACTTCCGGTGCTGCGCTACTCGCCATTCCAAGAAGAGAAGGTTCAATAACCTCGTCGAGTTCTACCTTCCTACTATTCACACCTTTCGAGAGAAACTCCTTCTCCAAAAAGGATCCATTCTTGGCAACAAAAATCTTGCCTTCGGATCTGTGATAGAAGGTGTACCCTATTGTTTCTTTAGGGTATCCTATGAAGACGCATTTTTCCGCTTTGGGTTCGAGTTTATCAGGTTGAAGCTTCTTCACATAAACATCGCATCCCCAAACTTTTAGAAATGACAGCTTAGGTTTGTTTCCAAACCATAATTCATACGGTGTCGTTTCAACGGATTTAGATGGTGCCCTATTTAAAGTGAATGCAGCGGTCTCTAGTGCATAACCCCAAAACGATAGTGGCAAATCTGTAAGAGACATCATAGACCGAACCATATCTAATAAAGTACGATTACGACGTTCGGAAACACCATTTCGCTGTGGTGTTCCGGCAGGTGTGAGTTGTGAAACTATTCCACATTGTTTCATATGCATGCCAAACTCGTAACTTAGATATTCACCTCCACGATCAGATCGTAGAAATTTAATCTTTCTGTTACGATGATTTTCAACTTCACACTGAAATTCTTTGAACTTTTCAAACGTTTCAGATTTGTGTTTCATTAAGTAAATATACCCATATCTACTCAAATCATCTGTGAAAGTGACAAAATAACGATATCCACCGCGCGCCGATACACTCATTGGTCCACATACATCAGTATGTATGATTTCCAGTAAGTCTGTCGCCCGTTCCATAGATCCAGAAAACGGGGTTCTAGTCATCTTGCCCATAAGGCATGGTTCACATGTTTCAAATGATTCATAATCAAGTGATTCTAAGAGTCCATCAGAATGGAGCTTCTTCATGCGTTTAACACCAATATGACCTAAGCGGCAATGCCACAAATAAGTAGCAATATCATCATTTAACTTAATTCTTTTGGCATTCACATTATGAATATGTGTATCAACATTATCAAGATTCAAAAGAAATAAACCATTCTTCTCAGGTGCATGACCATAAAAGATATTATTCATATAAATCGAACAACCATTGTTTTCGGACTTAAAGGAATAACCGTCCCGCATTAAGCAAGATCCAGAAACGATATTCATGCTTAATGCGGGCACCAAATAACATTTATTGAGGTTTATAACTAATCCCGATGGTAGACGTAGAGGTAGCGTCCCGACGGCGATCACATCAACTCTTGATCCATTGCCGACGCGCATCGTCACCTCATCCTTTGCTAGTGGTCGCTTGTTCTGTAGCTCCTGTTTCGAGTTACATATGTGAGCAACCGAACCAGTATCAAATACCCAGGTGCTACTGCGAGTACTAGTAAGGTACACATCAATAACAAGTATATCATATATACCTTTGTTCACTTTGCCGGCCTTCTTATCTGCCAGATACTTGGGGCAATTGCGCTTCCAGTGGCCAGTACCCTTGCAATAGAAACACTCAGTCTCAGACTTAGGGCCATGCCTGTTTCTCTTCTCAGCAGTAGCAACAGATTTGCCACCCTTCTTGAAGTTTACCCTTGGCTTGCCTTTCTTGCCTTTCTTGAAACTAGTGGTCTTATTGATCATCAACACTTGATGTTCTTTCTTGATCTCCACTTCAGCAGTTTTAAGCATCGAGAGAAGCTCAGGGAGAGACTTCTTCATGCTCTGCATATTATAGTTCATCACGAAGTTCTTGTAACTAGGTGGCAGAGATTGGAGAACACGATGTATCCCTAGCTCAATGGGAATCGATATTCCCAAGGCTATGAGCTTATCAGCGTACGCAGACATTTTGAGTACGTGCTCACTAACGGAGCTGTTCTCTTCCATCATGCAGCTAAAGAACTTTTCTGAAGCGTCATAACTCTCAACTGCGGCATGGGTATCGAAAATCATTTTCAATTCTCCCATTGTGGCATAAGCAGTGCTGTTCTCGAAACGTTTTCGCAGCTCTGGCTCTAATCCATAGAGGATGCCGCAGTGAACTATACTGTGGTCTTCTTGTTGAGTCAGATAAACATTTTTATCCTCATCAGAAGCATCATCAGCGGGTTGGTCACCTAGAGGTGCATCAAGCACATAGAGCTTCTTGCAAGCGGTGAGGAGAATCCTCAGGTTAAGTGCCCAGTTGGTAAAGTTGCTACCATTGTTCGCTAATTTCTCTTTCTCCATGAACATATTGAAATTGAAGGTAGGTGGTGCCATGATCTACAACATATTTGCAAAGACTATTTAGACTATGTTTATGATAAATTAAGTTCAAGTTAATTCTAAAATTATCCCATGAACTCCCACTCAAAAACAACATCCCTCTTAGTTGTCTTTAGTGATTACACGAACCAAATTCACTACACCGAAACCGATCATCACGTGAGACGGTGTAGTTGCAAAGGCGAACATCAACATGTTCATCATATCATTCATATGACTCATGCTTTACCTTTCGGTTACGTGTTCCGAGGCCATGTCTGTACATGCTAGGCTCGCCAAGTAGAACCATTGTATTGCCTGTGTTTCAAGGCCATGTCTGTACATGCTAGGCTTGAAAACACCCGTTGTATGCGAACGTTGAGTCTATCACACCCGATCATCACGTGGTGTCTCGAAACGACGAACTTTCTTAACGGTGCATACTTAAGGAAGAACACATTATTATCTTGATATTAAGTGAGAGGGATCATCTTATAATGCTACCGTCGCGATCTAAGCAAAATAAGATGCATAAAAGGATAAACATCACATGCATGGATAATGTGATATGATATGGTCCTTCTTGCACTTGATCTCCATCTTGTGCATCATGGTATGATCTCCATCATCCTACCGGCGTGGCACCAAGGTCCGTGGCACCTCCATCTTGATTGTCCATTACAACATATCACATGGATATGACATACAGCACGCAGGCCATAAAATAAGACAACCATATGGCTCCAGCCGGTATGTCAATAATTTACAAAAGATATCATCTCATACATAACGTTTGTAACATTGACCATATCACATCACATGCCCTGCAAAAACAAGTTAGACGCCTCTAATTTATTTTTGCATATTTTACGTGGCTTTGGGCTTACGAGGATAGAACCGTTCATATCTACGTACAAAAAACCACAACGTTGATAAAATATATTTTTGAACAACCCTTTGTAGATTAGATCTTAACTATAGTAGGAGAAACCGACACCCGCAAGCCACTTATGCAATTCAAGTTGCATGTCAGTTGTGGAACAAGTCTCATGTACGTGGACATGTAAAGTTAGTCCGGGCCGCTTCATCCTACTATGCCACTAAGATCATAAAATACTCAAAGAGACAAAAACATGATCATCAATGCCCACATACTCCTATGTGTTCTACCCGTACAATTCATCTACGCATAGATCCGGCTCTGATACCACTGAAGGGGAACGTAGCATAGAAAACAAAAATTTTCCTACACGCGATAAACCCAAATGGCCAAGATCTAATCTATGAGATGAAAGGCAACGGGGAGAAAGAGAGTCTTGAGATAACATACCCTCGAAGACTCAAAGTGGTACGAGAAAAGATCTCGTGGTTGGCGTAGTCGTTCTCACGCCGATCCCGAGCGAGAAGAAGAGCACCGCAATCCGGCGGCACCTCCGTAATCGGTCACACGTTCAGCTCGATGAAGACTTCCGTTCCCTCGTTCCAGCGGGTCGCGGAAGTGGAAGATCCCTCCGGAATTCCAGCAGCACGACGGCGTGGTGGTGGTGAAGAATCCCACGGTCAGGGCTTCGCCAAGCCGGAGACCATGGAATGGAGCAGCGGATGGAAGGGAAAATGTATGAGCAAGTGTGTGGGGAAGAGAGAGCCCTCACCCTCCTTTTATAGGGGAGGGGGAGGCAGCCCAAAGGGGGGGTGCGGCCAGCCATGGGTGCCCCCACCCCTTCCTCTCTTCATGTGAGTGGAAGCTCCACTCAAACCCACTCAAATTTCCCTTAATTTCCCACTTGGAAAATCCAAAGGTTTTTCTTTAATAAATAAATAAAACATTTTTATTTCTTTATTTATATTTGTTAATTCCATTAACAAACATTTGCATGCAGCACCTCGAACCATTTGTTAATTCTATTAACAACCGTTCGACGAAAAACCCCTTGAACTATTTCAATTTTCCCCGAAACTATTCCGGAGCTGCCCAAAATATTCTTCGGTATTCCGTATCTTCTCTAAACGCTTCATCGAACCTTAAGTGTGTCTCCCTACGGTTCGTGAATATTATAGACATGATCGAGACTCCTCTCCGATCAATAATCAACAGCGGGGTCTGGAAAACCGTGATGACTCCTATATATTCAACGATGACTCTCGTGATCGTGTGAACCTTTCAACGTCGTAACGATTTCCCTTTGTCTCGCGATATATTACTTGTCCGAGATCCGATCATCGGTATCCACTATACTTTGTTCGATCTCGTTATCCGACAAGTACTCTTTTCTCGTTCCCGTGATATAACATCCTAGTGATCAAATCACTTGCTTGCAAGCGGTGTTGATGTGATATCACCGAGAGGGCCCTGAGTATATCTATCCGTCATATTGGATGGACAAATCCCATTCTCGATCCATGAGCTTCAACCAATACTTTCCGAATATCCAATGCCACCTTTATAGTCACCCTTTTACGGTGTGATGTTTGATGTCATCAAAGTATTCTTTCGGTATTAGTGATTAACATGATCTCATGGTCTAAGGAATAATGTTACTCCGAATGTAAGACATAACAACAAAACTAAATGACTTGATCGTATTGTTATACTTAGTTTAGGGTTTAAGTTCATCATGTCATTCTCCTAATGATATGACCCCGTTATCAACAACATCTAATGTTCATGATCAGGAAACCTTGATCATCTGTTTAATCAACGGGCTAGTTAAAAGAGAGGCTTCACTAGGAACGTTGGTTTGTTTATTAATCACACATGTATCAACGTTTCCGGTTAATACAATTCTAGCATGAGAAATAAACATCTATCACAAACAAGGAATAACATAATAAACACTTTATTATTGCCTCTCGGGCATATTCCCTTCAAAAACGTGGCGGTGTCCTTCTCCCGACGTCATGGGACGCCGGTGAGCTCGCCGTAGAGGCAGTGGTGGAGCATGGAGCAAAACAAAGGGAGGGCCAATTGCCTATAATTTCAAATAATCACTTCAAAATCAGGCATTTCATTTGTATCAACCATTGACAATGGTTCATGTTGTTCAGGTTCAGAAGGAGAAAAACCTTCAACACACACTTTCATCATCTCTTTTTCTGTTGTAGTATGTCTAGATGATTTTATCTTGAAGAGCTGAAACAAAGATACCTAACTGATTTATAAAAAAAAGTAGTGGATTGTTAAAAGCAAAGCATCTGAATTAATGTCTATGTGTAGAAAAAAATTCGATTGTTTCAGAACACTACATAGCAAAAGGATTAAACACTATATGACTGGATATTTTGCATGCCTGGGTGGACTTGGTGCTCCACGACGGCACCACGATATAAAATTGGGGCTGTAGCTTGGTTCAGTTTGGCCTAGTTCGTACTAGTAGAAGAATAAATAGAGAACTAGCCAGCTAGGCCAATGCGGATTGGAAGAAAGAAGCAAAGACCTGGAGAATGCAAATATAGGGAACGGAAGAACTGTGACGGAAAGAGAGAAATGAGTTGCATGCGTACGAAGACAACGACTAGTGGTAGGTCTGGCCCAATAGTTGATGGACTTGGCCTAGTAAAAGACATTTGCACTTTGAGAATACTGGGCCGGAGCCCAGTATGGTCTCCAAGAGGCTTCGCCCGTGCGTAGAGGGCTAGGAGGCAGGCCTTGCTGCGCCACCCGCACCTAGGGACTCAGGGACGCGCCGCCGAGCGATTCCCCGAACAAGCTCAAGCAGGTTGTGGCCAGAGCGGGATCCACAGCTAGGCATCGCGGCGGAAACCCTAGGTCACTGACGAGCTCGTACCTGCGAGGGTTGGAAAGCCAAATTGTAAGGGGATTAGCAAGACTGGAATCAAGGGGAACCTCTAGAGCAGGAGAGTTGGGGCAGGATCTTCCCAGGTCGTCCTGCCGACGGAGCATGCTCGCGTCGGAGCTTCAGCCATGCCCGCGGTGGTCAAACGAGCACAGAGAACAAAATGCGAGTGATAGCAAGCTCGAGGGAGGGATCTCGATGGGGTGGTTCCTCTGGCTAGATACGGAAGCCAGAGGGGACCCGAGGGGCTTAGGGACTTGCACAAACGCTCAACCCCCATAGGTGTTCGACAGTGGGAGGAGGAAGAAGGAAATTGAGAGGGAGCGAATGGGGTTCACGAGAGTGCTCCAGGATATCCGGTGAGGCTAGTTGACAAGGAGGGGGAACGATGTGTGTCGTGGTGGTATCACGGCGGATGCCATAGGATGGCTAAAGGTTGGGGCCGATGGACGCTGGAGGTGATCGGGGAGGGATCACACGGTGAGTAGCCGCGTGTAGGATGTCTCTAGCACTGCAAACAACAGGATCTTACCCAGGTTCAGGGCCCTCGTGTGGAGGTAACACCCCTACTCCTGCCTTTCTCTCTATATGTGTGTTTACCGAGTAGCCATAGTACAATGTATGTCTCTTGGCCGAGTAGCCACTCAGCTGCTCTCTCTAGCTCTAGTGTTGTCTCTGGTAAAGATGTGAAGTGAATCAACGTCGTGGATCGTCCCTCGCGCAGGAGGAGGCAGGGCACCTTATATAATGGTGCCCAACCGAATAGAAAAAGACTATAAGGTACGACTGATGGGACAGGCGCACTGCAGAACAGCGCACGCTTCTGGCTTCTCGCTGACGCGGGTGCGGGAAGTCGTCGCGCCGTTCGGAGATGGGACCTGTCCACCTTGTCAGTGAGATAGGGTAGGCCCCTAGACCTGTCCTGTGCCCTCTGTCCGTGACAGGACTTGACAGGTGCCTACCGCACTGTAGCCACGCCGTAGCGCGGATAATCACGCGCTCCGTAAGTTGAACCACACGCCGGTACGGACGCAGGATACGTGGGATCCCTTGTCAGAACGGCTCCATTGACTTCTGGCCTGAGTAGGATCACAATCCCTCTACTCGGACCAACTTCCCTACTCGGACCAACATAACTTGCTGGATATCTTCTCCTGGCCTTCGGTGAGTACGGCCGGATAGAAACCTACCGGGTAGCAAGCACCCGGGTAGCCGTCTACCCGGTCAAACAGCACCTTGACCTTGCCCTTAGCACTTGCCTTACCCCTACTCGGCGGTAACCCCCCGACATTAGTCCCCGAAGCTGGTAGAGTCATGCGAACTGGTTCACTGGGCCCTGCCAGCTTTAAACCAAGCTGTCTTATTGAATGAGTAACGCCGAGTTGCCCTCCAACTTGAACCAGTAACTCCTTCTTGAATCTCTTCAATTGCGCTCACGAGACAACCTTCCTGGTAGCTGAGTAGATCAATTTCTCTCCTGAGCTGCCGAATAGAATAACTTAGTGAAATTTCGAACTCGCTCCCGCTGAATCAGACCAAATCCACCTCTCTGTGTCGCTACGGGGCACGTGTCACCCCGCTGTGCCCCCGACGCCTCGGTGCCTGGGATACGGCAGGCCACGCGCCAGTAACTGCAACCTGGGCCCACTAGCCCGTTAGGTCACGTCCGCCGTACTCGAGTTCCCACGATCTCGACGTGGGATTAACTGCGCCCGTTACGCGCGCGATATGCGCTGTGTGCATTTCCAACGGTCGCTTAACCCACGCCGCACGATTAGTGCGCACGATCAAAGCCACGATCAATCCACTGGTAACGGCAACTCGTGGGGGCGAGATAAATACCCCCGCGACGCTCCCTTCTTCTCTTTCCTGTTCTTTCCAATCCCGCGCCCCCTCGCCTCTCCGCCGCCGTCGAGCACACCGCCACCGCAAGCACTTGCTGCACCGCTGCTCCACGCACCGCGAGAGAGACAGAGAGACACGTCTCCGCTCAATTCCGCCTCCAATCTTCCACGAGCGCTTCCGCCTCCATGGCCCCTCGCGGAGATGACGATGCTGCCGCCCGCGCCGGCTGGGAAGGATCTAAAGTCACGGCGGAAGACTGCCAGTGGCTCGTCAACACGCGCCGTGTCCCTCCCGGTGTCGTTTGCAGGCCTCCAGGTACTGAAATCATCCCACAACCTGAGGAGGACGAGTACGTCGTCTTCCTCTCCCATTTCAAGCGCGGCTTCGGCCTTCCCATCTCCGATTTCCTTTCCGGATTTCTCAAACATTTTGGCCTCCAGCCGCATCATCTTCCACCCAATGCCCTTGTCATGCTATCCATCCATGCCGTCGTGTGTGAGGCCTTGTTAGGCGTCTACCCAACCATCCATACCTGGGCTAGGTACTTTTACTTCCGAAAACAAAGTGTTCCCAATCCTGGGAACACCAAGAGCGCTCGCGCGATGACCTAGACGGGATGCGCCATGATGGTGCATCGCACGACTGGCCATCATCCGAGGGTTAAGGGATTGGAAACCGTGCGCAAGTGGCAGCGCGGTTTCCTGTATGTGAAGAATGTCGCGGCAGAAGAGGGGAAGCCCATCGAGGACCGAATAGGGATCCCGAAGTTCAAGAACGCACGGCCCACTCAGCAGAACTGTGGTTACCACCCCAAGAACACCATCGAGGATGTCCTCCAGGTTGAGCGACGCCTGACCGAGTTGATCTCAGAGGGATTTCGTCCGGACGATCCCATCGCGTGTTGGATATCACGCCGAGTACTCCCGCTCCAGCGTCGATCACACAAGATGTGCCACATGGGAGGAAGCCGAGACTGCACAAGGACAACAACATTTGAGCTCAGCAAAGCCGAGGTGGCCATCTGGGCCAGATCCATCATGTAGACCTCGCTCTCCGACACCTGGTTGTACGGCTTCACGCCATATAGCCGCCTCAAGCCCATTGGAAAGTTTAGTATTCTGTGCTTTGTCTTTGTACTTTGATACCGAGTAGGTGGCTTCTCAGCTTTGTATGCTTAATCTTTGCATGCTGCACCGAATAGGACATCACCAATATCTTTTTGCCTCTATATGCTTTGTGTTTGCATGCCGTGCCGGGTAGGATTGCTTAGCCGAATATGCTTTGTGTTTGCATGCTATCTCGAGTAGAACTCCTTGGCTTTATATGCTTTATGTTTGCATGTTGTTCCGAGTAGAACGCCTTAGCTTAATATGCTTTATGTTTGCATGCTATTCGAAGTAGAAATCCTTAGCTGAATATGCTTTGTGTTTGCACGCTATTCCGAGTAGATATCCTTAGCCGAGAAAACAACTCACAGTGTTTCATGTTTGCCTCAACAGCACATCGATCGCCAGGGAGAGGAAGATACCGAGATCTTCGGGGCCAACTGGTCCAAGGACCGAGAAGAGGACGATGCAACCGCCTACGACACTCAAGACACTCTCTGCATCCCTCACACCAATCAGCCTGGTAAGTCCCGAGCTGATGCGTCTATTCGGGACTGGTCCGAAGATGACGAAGGTGACCAAGTTCACCTCTCTGCTCGCGAGTAGCGCACTCTGATTCCCTTCTGTGTTTCTGAATTCCTTTCTTCTTCTACTCTGCAGAGGATCTTGAGGCGGACGATGATGATGAGCCCCTGGAGGTTAATCCTCTATCTGTCGTTGCTCCCACTACTCGGAAGAGGGTATGCAGTGGTGCCCAAGAACCTCCCCTGAAGAAAGCCAAGAAGAAAGCCGGGAAGAAAGTCGTCGCCTCTAGGAGACAACCCCCCACCACCAAAGGGTAAGCGCCCCATCCGAGTACCACTTGGTTGAGTATAATAACCTACATTTAATACAAAAAAATAGATAAAATAAAAACACAGGATTTGAAAGAAAACAATTGTATTCACTCGAATTGAAAGGCATTACATACAATCGATCAGAAATTAAGTTCGGCACCAATGGTGAAACTAAAAGTGTTGCGGCGATTGCGTCTAGCATAGACATTAGGTGGGTAAAGGCACAGTTCACTAATCACCTGTCCAGACTTCTTTCAAAGAGCTATATTCCATTCTATATTTTGAAATAACAAAAGAAATTTAGAACCTCGTACATAGGCATATTTGCATAAACTGGGGTTTTCCCCCATTTTCCAACTAAAATGGAAAGTCAAATTAACCGATATGTATTCCACCATTCAAGAGCTCTAATGGGAGAATAACGCATGTAGGAAGATAGCACCAACCTTACAAACTGATTTATTGGATTCCTACAGGATGCGAGGGTGACAGAAAGACCTCGACAGCGACGGTACAATAACCGTGCCCGGAAGTTGCGAAGGCCTTCTCTGTTTGTCCTCCCTTCTCGATGGGCCACGGGAAACGTCTACTATTTCTCCGTGCTCTGTCCTTGGGATTTACTGGGTTTTTCTCGAGAGTTCACTCAACGGAAAGTAGGGGAATAAGACCATGTGGTCCATCAGCGTTATTCCCTAAGTAAATAAAAGTAAAATATAGGTCCTTCACAGAGAGAAGCATGGATTAATCATGTGCTAGAGCTTTTCAATTTCAACGTGTAGGTTCAAAGAAATGTAGGAATAACAAGGATCTTCATAGGATGCAGGTTTATTTTATGCTAGAGGTCGACTATTTTGCCGACGATCCAACACATTGGCCGAGAGATTTTTGGCGGCGCTTTAGGTGAAGGGGTTATGCCCTAGAGGCAATTTAATAAAGTAATTTTATTATTCATAACTCATTTGTTCATAATGTTTTATACCATGCTAAAATTGTATTAAGCAGAAATATTAATGCACGTGTGGTATGTAAACAAAACCAGGTCCCTAGTAGCCTCTAGTTACTAGTCTGTTGGGAAACAAATGATCAAGGTTTCCTGATCATGGGTATTTATACCATTGACAACGAAGTCATCTCATTGGTTAATAATGTGATGGAATCACACCCATTTTGTTTCATCATAACGAGGTCATGGTATTTAATTGCTATACTAGATGTTACTTTGATTGGATCAAACGTCACACCATAACAAGGTGATTATAAAGGTGACTCTTGGGTAATGAAAGGGATATGTTGAGGCATACCATCAAGAGCGGGGCTTGCCAACCCTAGTGACAGATAAATGCTTCTGGGCCCACTCGGTGGAGTTGCATCAATTAGCTTGCAAGCATGTGACTAGGTCACGGAGATGTAACAACATGGGAACGAGTAAAATTTTTATGTTGGTAACGAAACTGAACGGGGTATAAGATACCGGACGATCAAGTTTTGGACAAACAGAGTATCACTAAGGAAAGGGGCATGGGGACTTGACATTTAAGGTTCAGCGACACAAAGATCGATGGATGCACAGGGGACATTATGGATGTCCAGATCCCGATATTGGTCATTGGTCGTAGAGGTGTCTCGGCCATATCTGGAGTAGTCCTAGACCGTAAGGTTTCACACTTAAGGGTAGATGATGTTTAAGAGTGATCTTAGTACTGAAGAGAATAATAAATAGAATCGGATACGTTATGGTATTTATCCGATGGAGATCAGAGAGTTCCGAAGGAGTATAGGAATAAGGGAGAAATGCCTGATGGAGATTGGAGGGTACCGGAAGTGTTTCCGGGACTCAAAATAAATAAGAAATGTATATTTATTAGTAATTAGTGGAATAAATAATTAAATATCATTTTATTTTATTTTTAAATGCATTTATTCCACTAATGGGCCTTCCGGGCAAAAGAGGCCCATTAGGGAAAGTGGGAGAAAGAAAAGAAAAAAGGGGGTAGCCCACATGGGCCGAATGGGGCCCATGTGGGGATACGGCTGCACCTCGGTGGTTGGCCAACCATGTGGTATTAGTCCCACATGGGGCCAAGGGGAAAGGCTCCCCTTTCCCCCCTTTAGAAAAAAGGGCACCCCTCCCCTTTTTCCCATCAATTCAATTCTCTCTTTTCTCTCTTCTCACAACGTGGTTCCCTTTGGAGTTGCGCTTCTATTTGGGAGTTCTCTACTATATGCACACCGCCATGCTATTAGTCTTTGGTCCATCTCTCTACTTCTGCAACCTCTGTTGGGCTGGAGACTAGGATTCGTCATCTACACCGTACGTGTGTAATCTCACGAGGTGCTGCGAGTTGTGGCATTAGTCGCGGTACAACCACTCGACCTTGAGGTCGGCTTTGCCGTCTTCATCATCAACCCTTGTGTGGGAGGGTAATCCCTGCTTTCGGTCTTCAAGGGTATGATCACTGTTCCTTCTCTGTTACTCTATATCTGCATAGTAATACATTCTGGCTATTTTCTGTTATCGTTGTTAGGAAAAAATATTGTTTTATGCTACGAAACCCTTCAGTGGTATCTGGGCCAGTCTATGCATAGATATAGAAGTACGGTTAGAACTCAACTTGATTGAGGGCATCGATCTTGTATTTGTGACCTCCTCGCGTGTACTTGTTCATGATGTTGGAATTTTTTGATGATAGCGGCCCGAAGCCAACCTTACGTGTACTCTGCATGCGAGACCGGCGCTGCAACTCACATGTGGCTTGTACCACATATGCAGCTATGAGGGTGTCAGTTTCTCTTACAATAGATGTCATGGAATTTACAATGGTAGGCCCCAAAGGGATATGTAACAAACAACTAGTTGATCGGTGTTGTGGCTGCAGGTTCGTAGGTAAGAAACGGTTCTTCTACGATAGCCCTATGAGCCACGTAAGACTTGCATGAAGATAAAGTAGAGACGTTTAACTTTATGTTGCATGGGGCAAAGGATATGATATGGTAAAGGTGAGAGTATTAGTTGTTCAGCCGAACCTTTACTAGTGGAGGAATCAAGGACCTGGTGTTGTTTTGGGAGCGCACGATGGAGATCAAGGCGCGATGACCATATCATATCAATCTACACTCTTTTCATTTGATGTTATTGTGTGGATATATATATATGCATCTATATAGATTATACTATATTATGATATATATGGAGGTAGGTGTATAAGATGATCCTTCTTTTAATTTCAATGTAAGTGTTCTCCCTTAGTATGGCACCGACAAGAAAGTCTGTAGTTGAAAAGTGGGCCGTGATAATTGGGTGCTTTCTTCTGCGTTCGCATACGTCGGGTGTAAGCCACGAATGCACAGCCAGATACACTAAGGTTAAGTTGGCAAGCATAGCATGTACAGACATGGCCTTGGAGCACAGAAGACCGAAAGGTCAAGCACCAGTTGCATGAACGATGCAACTGACATGTTTTGTCTACCTCTGAAACTATACGGATGGCCGTGACGATCGGGGGAGGTATTTTCATGACCCCGGACCCAGAGATATACATATTGTTATGTGATCCTAGACATGGACCCACAAGGGCTTCAGGGTTACCAGCCCCGGCCGCAACAAACAATGGCAGGCAGATCGGATTCATTGGCACGCAGGCCGGATCACCATGGTACTACTACTCCTTGTGTCCACGCTAGTCATAACCAACTATGCATATCAAAGCGTCCACGAATCAAACGAAACTGAAAGAAACGGGACCAAAACTATACAGAGCTGCTATGTGTCCAGAAAGTGCAACAACAATCGAGGGTTACTGGGGTTACCTAGCCCCAGGCCGAATCACATCGGCAGGCGGGCTCGGACATGGATCATCGGCTCCACAACCCATCGACTGCGACAACTATGCAGGCATAGCCACAATGAGCTCGAAACCAACAACCGATCAAAGCAGTACTCTTAACATGGAAGCTTTATTAAACAGGTGTTACTAGAGTAGCTTTACAAACAGAGGTCACACGACCCAACATTACATGAGACAACGGAAGGCAAATTATGTTGCTAATCAACAAGTACCAAAAAGGCCTAAGAGGCCGCAACATAAGGCGACGTCCCAGCCCATAGATTCCAGGATGCTACCTGGGAACCCCAAACTACTCGTCGATGTCCATGTTGAACCACCACTGAAGTGAGGAACTCCTCCTAGACCAAAATTAAGCAAACCTGAGTACGGGAGGTACTCAACAAGACTTAGTTAACCTATTATATATCTGCTATCTTCAGAAAGGGTTTTATGAAGGCTGATTTGCGTAAAGCAATCTTTGTTTTCCAAATCGAGGGGGTATAGCACGTCTCATAGAAGGTTTTCAAAACAGATGAGAAACTCACTATTGTAATCATCATCTTTTGAATCCACCAACATCAATTCCCAGCATCTCACATGCTACAAGGATCACCCCTCTCGGCATCTCCGAGGAGGCATCCTTCATCTATTGCCTCCATGATTTGTCAACATATTTTACGTCACGTTAGGTTGTCTATGGTCTTTGCCATCAACAACTCGTCCTTAACCGTGGACACGGCTTTTCGGAAACATTTATCCCTGCAGGGGGTACACTTTACCCACACGTACCATCCGACTCTTAGCGCCACATGTACGCTCTTCCATGGAACGCGGCAGAGGGTGGCTGGCCACGACCTTTACCTTACTCGACCCTATCCATGAGTCAACCCAAGACAGGGCCACCCCGTCAACAGGGAGTTGGCCATCCTCCTGACGGCACCTGTCTTTGTGAGGCGGGGTCAAGAACCGTGTACGTCCATCACTTGGCCACGGTCACGCCCTAGCGGAGAATTTTGTTTTCAAAACCGTTTAAAAGGTTTTATTTGCGGTGCCGAATGGAAATCTCAAACTACGTGACTCATGGATCTGGTCAAACAAGTTAGTTGGTCGAGCGCGGTTACTTAGACCCCGCGTGTGGTTGCACGCTCAGTCTTGGCTTCCGCTCGAGACCGTAATCCTAGGGTTGGCGAGTATAGGACGAACAACCACTTCCCAAGTGGCCTCCCCTACCAGCCTTAGTCAATTTATCCACACAAAGCTCATCTCACCACGTCATCATATCTTACTAGGTTATCGCAGCTCTGGTTCATCAACCGGATGGAGCAGAGGTAACAAACATGTATGACCAAGCGAAGCAGATATGAGGCTCTGGCGATGCGCACAAGCAAATCTATGGCAGCTAGGAGCAGTGGATCAGGATATTGAGGCAATGTAGTATATAGGTGAACTATATCTACTAGCATCAAATATTTTGGAATCGAATGCAAAGTACGAGATTCAAATGTTGTTCGAAAGCATATATGAGCAGATAAGAGGTTATGCTTGCCTTGGTTATAAGAAAAAACGATAGAGGATCTTCTGGAATAAGAGTGCTTGACTTGTCGGTTAAGATCAAGTATTCGCCATTGGAGTTGCCGGCCTTCTCTTCGGAGTCACGTTCTACCGAGGGGGAACAAACACCGAAAAGAAGAATAACAATCAACACATGGCATCGATGCAATGCACAACATGCATGCATGAACAAGTTAATACACTTAAATAAAACCCTAAACATGTTCGATGGGTTGCTAGGGTTCGTATATTAATTATGCAGTTTTATAGAAATTTGCCCAAAATAGACCCCGGAGGGGCAATTCGGACGATTCTGAAAGTGAGTACAATTTTAGTTGCTCAAATGGGTTTAAAAACATCATAACAACATTGCATTTGTCATTTTAAGAAAATTGATATATAAATTTTAATTTTCTAATTTTAGTGAATAAAAACTTATTTTTTATTTTTTAAATGATTAAACAACATTAAATAAATGCTCATTTTTTGACTTTCTCAAACATGTGTGAAAATGATATATTTGGGTAGCTTACATTTTTCTGGTCAATTCCATACTTTTACTTTATTTTTCTGAGTAATAAAACAAAAGTTATTACAATATCAATTTTACTCTTTTCTGGAATTTAATGGAATTTCTAAAACAGGAAATATGACATCTCTATGATGTAAAGGTGACATCACCCTCCTCCGATTCTTCACAGATGGACTCGAATCGGAGGATTTCGCGCGCAATTCGCGAATTGGATTGTAACACGAGGTAGAGGAGGTAAAGGAGAGTCCAGGGGCGGGGGCGGCTGGACCGAATGGTCACCGGCGGCGAGCCGGCGAGCATCCGCGCGGAGGCGGTGTTGGAAGCATGCCGGGGAGGGGTTTCCGAGGGGGGAGGCGAACTGAGAGCACCGGGAAGCTCACCTCGTCGCGGTGAAGCTAAGGGAGGGGTCGGGGAAGGCAGGGAAGGCCAGAGTCGGCTGCATCGAGCCCGGCGGCCGGCGGCCGGACTTCGGGAAGATGGCCCCGATTCGGCCATCTTGTAGCTCCTCCGTGTCCCTAGGATCACATGGAGTAAGAGGGAAGGGCACCGGAGCTCCTTAGGTCCTTGGCTCTCCGCGGGGCGGCTGGAATCGGTGGCAAAACGACGGCCGACGGTGACCTTGAGTGCGGGTAGGCTTTCGGACGTGAGGGAGTTACAGAGAGAGAGAGAGCAAAGGGGAGAAAGTGAGAGCGAGGGGGAGAGGAGCAGCAGGGCGACGTCTCGGACTTCTCCTCGGCCGACTGGAAAGCAGGAGGTGGCCGTGCAAGGCCGGCGGCGATGGCACGCAAATGCCTGCCTGCCTGTGTGGAGGAAGACGATAAAAAGGAGCATTTTCTGGAAACCCCCCTATAGCTTCTGGAAACTGCAAACTAGCCCTTTTATAATTAAAAACATGACATAAACAGAGGTTTTGGGGGCCCTTTTGTGAACAGAAAATTTGACAAAAAACATTTTTGGAAAGCTCACAAAATTTCCAACCTAACCATGTTTTTTTTCGTGTATTTGAAATATTTTTCACTACAAGATTTTGGGACCCATTTTAAGTACTGTTTGTGGTATTTTCTCAAACCATTTAGATTCACAGTTTAAATTGTTTCAACATGGTTTAAATTTTTGTTTTCATGCATGTATGATATGAACACAACACCACAACCCTTTGGTAGCAAAATTTGGGATCTTACAGGTATGGTGGATGGGGGTCGGGTGATCACTAAAACGAAGTGAGGGATGTTCGTTTAAGTGGGAGTTCGTGTTATATATATATATATATATATATATATATGTGTGTGTGTGTGTGTGTGTGTGTGTGTGTGTGTGTGTGTGTGTCATATATTTTAATTTGAAAACATGAACCCAGTATTATGAACAAATGTCTTATATATTGCAAATGCCATTGTAGATGTCTCGCCCCACCTTCAACCTAGACTCGTTCCTTGAGAAAGAAAAGCTCCAATGGTTTAAACTTCATGTCCTAGTTCCGCAATCTGAGTATTCTCCTCACTCCCCACAAGATGGACTACATTCTTGAGGTCACGATAGGTGATAAGCCCGCCGACTCCGCTTTTGATGACGAGAAGAAGGTCTGTGAGTCAAAGGAGGGCGACTCTGCTTTTGACCAGAGTGGCATGCTCTATGCCATGGAGGCTGGCCTTATAAAACGCTTTGAGACTATCAGTGCATTTGAAATAATCATTGATCTCAAGGTGGTTTTTGAACCACAAGCCAAGGCTGGGAGGTATGAAGCCTTTGAGGCTTTCTTTTCAGCAAGGATGGAGGAGCACAGCAGTGTTAGTGAGCACGTAGTCAAGATGTTTGGCTACGTTACCCGCCTCAGTGCTATGGATTGCAAAATCCTAGATGAGTTTGCTATAGATAGGGTGCTGCAATCGTTGCCATCTAGCTATAAAGGGTTTGTCATGAACTACAATATGCTTGGGATGGTTAAGAAACTGTCCGAGATATTTGTGAAACTCAAAACTGCTGAAGTAGAGATCAAGAAGGAGCACATGGTGTTGATGGTCAACAAGGACGTGGATTTCAAGATATCTACCGCCAAGGGCAGGGGCAAGAACTGGAGGTCCACGAAGAGTAGCAAGCCTTTTACTGATCTCAAGACTATCAAGTTTGGCCCCAAGCCAAATCCCGGCATAATATACTTCTACTGCAAGGGAAATGGTCACTTGAAGCGCAACTGCAGCAAGTACCTAGCAGGCAAGAAGGCTGGCAAGTTTGCCGGTAAAGAGAAAGGTATAAGTGATATACATGTAATAGATGATTACCTTACTACTGCCCAGAGTAACACTTGGGTATTTCATACTTATTCTGTTGCTCAGATATGTAACTCGCAGAAGGAGTTGCGGAATGAACGGCGCCTGGCTAAGGATGAGGTGACGATGTGCGTCGGCAACAACAATAAAGTTCATGTGGTGGCCGTCCGCACTCTCCCTCTACATCTACCATCGGATTAGTTTTAATCTTGAATAAATGTTATTATGTGCCCGCACTAAGCATGAACATTATGAGAGGGTCTTGTTTATTACGAGACACTTATTCATTTAAATCAGTATCAAATGGTTGTACTATTTCTATGAATGATATTTTCTATGTTCATGCACCGGAGCGCAATGGTTTATTCTTGTTCGATCTCGAGAATAGTACGCACATCCATAGTATAGATGCCAACAGATTGAAACTTAGTAGTGATAATTCCATGACTCTCAAAATAGGTTTTTGCCCCGCTTTATAAATAAAGCAACCACCCACAACAGTCATATAGAGTACCAGAACCAACACCCACACATACAAAGTTTGCTGGGGAAATAGCACAACAAGGCCCAAAGTACAACAAAGATGATAACAACACACACACACACACACACACACACACACACACACACACACACAAACACACACACACTCACACACACACTACAGCAAGAGGCGACAGTGGAGGAGTGTGGGTAGAGGAGGAGCCGAAGATCAAACGGGGCCTCCAGGGTGGCGCGTAGCAGAGAGGCAACGCGTGGCCATGAGAAGTCTGTCGATGGAGTCGTCTAGCCACACTTTGTCATGTTGTCTACACAACGGTTGCCACTTCTGCAAGAAAGCCAGAAATTTGGACATAGAGTCAGGAGAGCGCCTCAGGAAAATCTTCTCAATCACCATTTTATTGCGCATAGTCTAGACGGACCATGTGTAACATCCCAAGTATGAAAAATAGCCATTAGAATGTTTGATCTCTGTTATTTTATGTTTTGCATCATGACATCATGTTCATTGCATTTGTTTTGCTTGTTTTCCATTTGTTTTCCTCTGTTTTGCTTTGTTTTCTAACTGTTTTCATTTGTTTTCCTTTGTTTTCTATTTGAATTTCAAACCAAATTTTAAACCTTTTGTTTCATCCTTGTGATGTTACAATTTCCAAATGAATATTTCAAATCAAAACAATCATTTGTTTCCATTAAAGTGTGATTTCAAAACTGTTATTTTGTTTCTATCAAAAATTCATTTAATATCAAACCCTTTTCAAATTCAATTCATTTTCCAAAACATCAACCCTTTTGAATTTTATGAAAATTACAAAACAACTAAATCCTTTGTTTCAAATAAACTTGAATTCAAATCTTTTAAATTGCTTAATGTCACCCTTATTCATCTAAGATCAAAATTATTTAAATTCAATTAAACTTGCAAACAACACCATAATTCAATTTTTCTTGAAAATCAAAGTTGCACATGTTGCTGTTACCAAAAATCCAATTATACAAAAAAATTCCTAATTAGTCTAAACCATAAAAACACTTCCTTTTTCTCTTTCTCAGTTTCAGCAAAAAAAATAATAGCAAGAAATATAATAAAACAAACAGCACACAGAGAGAGGCACACCAGGCCCAGCCCAACTCCCCTTAGCCCATACCCCTTCGATGCCTTTCTTCTTCCTCTGTACGGTTTCCATCCGAGCTACCCACGTCGACATCGAGGAGCAGCAGACGGCCATCAGCCCTCCCCCTCTCCTATAAACCCTACCCGATGCCCTAGCCCCTGCCCTACCTTTCTTCTTCTCCCTCCTTCCTCTCTCCCCGCCTCCACTCTCTCTTTTCTCCCTCTCTTTCTTCTCTGTACCTCCCCTCTCTGAATCTCTGTAACCGAACTCCACACCGAACACCTCCCCCCTCTGGCGATCGCCGCCCTTCCGAGGCACCACCGCCGTGGCTGGGGCCGGGAATGGAACCTCCCCGGCGCCCTCTACCTCCCCAACCCCTCGGCGCGGACGGGGACTGCTCGGAGCGCCGCCACCATCCGCATCTCGTCGCCGGCCGTCTCCTCTGCTCCGCCCCGACCCCTCCTCCTTCGAGCCTCGCTGTGAGCGCCTCCCTCTCCTCCCTCTCGCTCCCCTCCCCTCCTCCCTCTTGCGCAGCACCAACCGCGAGCCCGCAGCACCCCACCGCACAGCCACCGCGCGCGAGCACGGCTCGCTGCCGCCGGCCGTTTCCGCCGTCTGGTTTCAGTACAGGTTCAGGCAACTAAACCTTGCAGTTCAGTTAAGTCCGCAAAAGTGAAGCATATACCCCCGAGTCCCCCGTTTCTGTCACAAACTTGCAGCAGCCGCATTGGTAGCAACCCTTGTGCGCTCGCCCAGGTGCTGGGTTCGATCCCCCAAAGCCACACCCTTTTTATTTCTGTTTTTTTTCTTTTCTGCCCGAATTTCAGAAACTCAGATCTGAGCAATTAATTCTAAAATCCATATAAAATTGAATTTTGCTCCAAATTGAATGATTCAAATTCCTGTGGATCTAAAATCTTGTGCTCTTTCCATTAGTAACAAAATTGCAACATGTTTCTGTGATAATTTTTGCACTAAATAATTAATTACTGAAAATGCAATAAAAATTGGAAACTTTGGAATTTCATAACTTGAGTTTGGTTCATCCAATTTAAGCAAACTTGGGCTCTAAAAATTTGTCTTAACAAACTCTACACATTGGTATTTTATTTGGTCACAATTGAATTAATTTTGAGCATGTTTCCCTTTGTTTACTAAAAATGGCAGAATAAGAATGATTATGGAAAATTGCATAATAAATTCAATAATCACCCTAAAATTATGTTTAATAGCTAAAAATGTTCAGTGAAACATTTGCTACATGTTTTCAACCTTTTCAATGCAATTTGTTTACTGTTTTGAATATTTTAAATTGGTGCAATATTTGAATTCTTGTTTAATTCACTTAATTTTGCAAAATTCATAACTTGGGCATAAAAATTCCAAATTCCACAAACTAAATATGTTTTCCAATCAACTTTTCATGTAATTTATAAACTTTGTTTGCTGTTTTGAATAATTTAAACTGCTGAAAACAATTGTTTCTTAATTATTGCATTTAAAATTGCCAAAATAATAACTTGCTCATTTTAAATCCAATTTCAACAAATAAAATGTGTTTTCCATGCAAAATTAAATCACCTTTCCAAATATAAAATTTGTTCCATGTGTTGAATAATTAAAATTGGTTAAATGATTTAAACCTTGTTTGAATCATTTAATATTGCTAAATTCATAACTTGCTCAAATTAAATTCTTTTGGGACATATAAAATATGTTTTCAAACCATAAAAGTATAAACTTTTCAAATATGAATCTCACTTAATGTTTTGCACAAATAAAAATTCGAATAAGTTCATGTTTGAATTAAATTCATTTAAATCTTGTTCAAACTTGTTTAATTCATAAGTAATTCATTCTAATTCCTTTTTCAATAATTGAAACATGTATTCCACCTAAAATTGTGTGTTCTTATCAAATATGAACTTTGTTATCTATTTTGAACAATTTAAATTGGTGAAAACAACAAATTCTTGTGTAACACCTTTAAGGAACCAAAATTCCTTAACTTAATAAATAAAATTCCAAAATTGGTAAACCTTATTTCCAATTGGTTCTATTGTTGTTATTTTGCTGTTTTCCTCATCCATGCATCATGCTAATCCACTATCACCTATTGGTTAGCTGTAAAACACTTGTTTCAACCTCAATTCATGGGCTTTCCATATGCAATCCCAATTGCATGTGGGTCCATTTAATCATGTTATGTTATCTTGTCAACTAGTTTATTTTGTTGCATCAATTAAATGGTCATGCATCATCCCATGTTTGTGCACTATGCCATGTTATTGATTGTTTGTTCTCTGCGTTGTTTGTTTGCTTCTTCTCGGATACACGATGACGTTGAGACCGACGATACTTACGACACCCCTTTTGAGGATCTAGCTCAGTACCAGGATGCTGAGTTTGCAGGCAAGTATTCACTCACATGAACCATTGTGTTCCTTTCAACATTGGATACCGATACTTTCCGTTGTCTATTCTGCTAGCCCTATGTATCGTTGCTTGTTCCCCGAACCTATCACATGATATCCTGAACCCTGATATTGCCTCACCTCCACTCCTATAACCCCTTTGCTTGTGCCCGTGTCTTACTAGCATGCTTAGGGTTGTTTTGCTCGAGTCTGTTGTCAGTTACTTTCTGTTACTATTTCCATTATGTTCCGGGGCTCGATGTTAAACAACAACCTGTTAATTTTGAGGTAATAATAATTTGCTGATAAGGCACCGGCAGGAGGCCCGGCGTGGTTTTGAAGCCTGCTAGTGTCGACCCTAATTAGGAAAAGGGTCTTGTCTACTGATCCATGATGAGCGCACTAACCGCATGTGGGAAGCGTGTATGGGCGCCCCCCTCAATTTGATTCGATTCGCATCTCGTCCAAATCGCCACACTTAGTTCGGGCTTTCCATTTGATGCATGCATGTGCAGGTGCGAACCCTTGGCGCCAGGGTGGAACTTTTGTAATCGGCATTTAGGGCGGCGTGGTCTTAGAGTGCTATGAGGGTCCTCTTTTCTTCGTGGGGCTCGATTAGCCGCGCACGCACAGCATGTGGTTCTTTGGGCTTGATGCGAAGAAGAGTTGAGTTGTGTTGAGTGCCCCGCTTGGTGGAAAGGCCATTCCATCTGGCGGGTTATTCTTACGTGTACGGCCAAATTGGTGCAACCCTGCAGGGTAAATCTTCTCGAGAAGCCGTGTTTTCCGCGGTTATGGATGACTTGGTGAAAGTACTGGCTAACAAGTACTCGGAACAACTTACACCTAACTAATGATAACTTGACTAGTAATAGTCTTATTGACACAATAATCTGAACCATCATTAATCCAACGGTGTGAGTTATCCTCGGATTGCTTCTTTGGATAAGGGGCGAGATCCAGGATGGGTTTGTTTGGTGGTTAGTTATAGTTGGTTACGATACGCTATCTTATCTTCTTTCTGTTAGCCGGAAGTGGTAGTAATTCTGTAGTGGGTTAGAGAAGCCAGTTGCAGCATCTTTTATATCACCCTTTCTTCCGTTGAACCCAAAGCATCTGTGCTTGGTGTTGACGGGTTACACTTTGGTGAACTGTGAGTCTTGCTTGCCAGTACGTTTATGTACTGACCCCTTTGGGGCTGTGGTTTCCGCAGACTACGTTTCCGAGGATCCCCATGGTGGCTACTACGTGGAGTTTGACGAGGCTGCTGACGAGTAGATAGCGGACCCGGGAAGGATCCGAGACTTCGTGGATGGGCTCCGTCTTTTCGTTTCCGGCCTCTTAGGCCTATTTGGATCTTGTCTGTACTCAGACCTTTTGGATGCTTCCGCTGTGATGTAATGATGATATGTTGGGACATGTGTCCTCTGGATGATTGTATTTGCTATCTCTGCTCTAGTGAGAGCTATTTGCAACTTATTTTCATCTTTTGTGTCGTAGCGATCTGTTGTGATATCACTTGTTCAAATGCCGTTGACGTACCATGTGTGTATGTTTTGAAGTACGTCAATGGAAGTATCTGGATTTCTATGGGATGGTTTGCGTAGACGATGAACAGTAGGGGTTGGTTGTCACACATACCTGTGTTGGCCTACTCGTAAGAGATGCGGGTGCAGGTAAGCCCCATAATCCAATCATCTGCTGTTCAACGGAACTGCGAGTATCCTCTAGAAGTCCGGGTGCGACACCATGTCATCACCGCAAACACCATCCAAAAGAGGCGTCTACCGCTCCCGAACTGTTGCGTCTGGGTTTCTAGGAACTCGCCGAGGTCTGCGGCCTGCCAAGCGGGCCCTAGAGCCTCAAGGACAAAGTTCCAGAGAAACCGAGCAGCAGGACGCCCAAAGAAGATGTGGGTACATGACTCGGGGACCCTAGAGAGGGGGCATAAGCTGCCCCCCAGGTCGTCACGCTTGGCCACCTCGACCCCCGAGGGTAGCCTATCATGAAGCACCTGCCATACGAAGATCTTAATTTTCAACGGCAATGGAGCCTTCCGAAGCGGAGAGGCCTGATACGTCTCAAACGTATCTATAATTTCTGATGTTCCATGTTGCTTTCATGTCATATGCTACATGTCATTTTTATGAATTTTCTGGGACTAACCTATTAACAATATGCCACAGAGCCAGTTCCTGTTTTCTGTCGTTTTGGGTTTCACAAAAGTTGTTCTCAGAATATTCTTAGAATTGGACGAAACAAAATCCCACGGTCTTCGAAATCTGTCATAAACAAGGAGTCCGGAGGGGACCCGGAGGGGGGCCCTAGAGGCCCCACACCATAGGGCGGCGCCCCCCTCCTTGGTCGCGCCACCAGGTGGTGTGGCCCCCCTGGCCACCCATTGATGTTGCCCTTTCGCCTATTTAAGCTCCTCCACGGGTTAACCCTACAGACCCGAGCCTTTTTCCACAAAAAGTTTTGTAGCCGCCGTCATCGTCAACCCTAGTTTGGGAGGGTTTTAAAGCTCTCCCCGGCACCCTGCCAGGAGGGGGAATCATCACCGAAGGGCTCTTCATCACCATGACTGCCTCAGGAGTGATGCGCGAGTAATTCATCCTTGGACTACGGGTTCATAGAAGTAGCTAGATGGTTATTCTCTCTGCTTTATGCCTCATGTTTAGATCTTGTGAGCTGCCTAACATGATCAAGATCATCTTATTGTAATGTTACATGTTGTGTTTGCTGGGACCCGATGAATATTGAATGCTATGTCGAGTGATTATCAATCTATCATGTTCTTTCGTGTTTATGTTATTTATGATCTTGCATGCTCTCTGTTACTAGTAGATGCTCTGGCCAAGTTCATGCTTGTAACTCCAAGAGGGGGTATTTATGCTCGATAGTGGGTTCATGCCTCTCTTTCACTCACGCTCAAGCGACAGAAACGTAACGTGTGGGGGATGTTCTGTTACCATTAAGGAGAAAACAACAATGTTTACATTGTTTATATTACACACTTTTCTTAATGCAATTATATGTTGCTTGCAACTTAATACCTGAGGTTTGATTGGATGATGCTTCGAGGGTGGATTATTAGTTATAGATGCAATTGGATAACGGTATATGAATTATGTTGTAATGCCTGCATGAATCACATAGTAATCATCATGTCATGCTGGATAACGGTATATGAATTATGTTGTAATGCCTGCATGAATCACATAGTAATCATCATGTCATGCATATGCACTACGGTGCAGCCTTTATATCTGTCAATTTCCCAGCTGTAATTTGTTTACCCAACATGTTATCTATCTGTTTTGGAGAGACACCACTAGTGAAATGTGGACCCCGATCCATTTCTTTACACTGATAATACAACCATTGTTTTCCTACTGCAATTATTGTTTTCCTCTCATTTACTGACATCATTGTTCTCTTTCATATATTGCAAACAAGTACTAATTTCCACACTATACGTCTAATCCTTTGTTTTCAGCAAAATCGGTGAGATTGAGAACCTCACTGTTTCGTTGGGGCAAAGTAACTTGACTGTGTTGTGTAGATTCCACGTTGCTGCTGAACGGGTAGTGCACCCTGCCAACATCAGCTGACAACAACCTTCGGAAGTGATTTATTTCTCCTACTGTTCGATTCAACCTTTGTTTCTTTCTGAGGGAAAAACTTGCTGATGTGCTTTTCATACCTTCCTCTTGGGGTTTCCCAATGAGTGCACTCCTGCACCATGAAGCTTTTTCTAGCACCGCTGCCGGGGAGATAGAGGATTTCCAATATCTTTACTTTGTTTATTTTAGTTTGTCTTGTTTGCTTCACTATATCAAAAACGTAAAAAAAATAGTTCTTATTCTAGTTGTTATTTTTTTCCTGTTTTTAATCTTGTTAAAATGAGTACTCCTGAGAACACTAAGTTGTGTGACTTCACTAGAACAAACAACAATGATTTTATTATCACACCTTTTGCTCCACCTGCTCCTACTTCTGATTTTTATGAAATAAAGCCTGCCCTGTTAAATCTTGTTATGAGAGAGCAATTTTCTGGTGTTAGTACTGATAGAGCTCCTGCCCATCTTAATAATTTTGTTGAACTCTATGAGATGAAAAAATACCAGGATGTAGATGCAGATATTATTAAACTGAAATTGTTTCCTTTCTCTTTGAGAGGAAGAGCTAAAGAATGGTTGCTATCTTTGCCTAGAATTAGTATTGATTCATGGACTAAATGTAAATATGCTTTCATTCGAAAATATTATCCTCCTGCTAAGATTATATCTCCAAGAAGTAGCATTATGAATTTTAAGCAACTTGATAGTGAGCATGTTGCTAACGCTTGGGAAAGAATCAAATCTTTGGTAAAGAATTGTCCCCCTCATGGACTGACTACTTGGATGATCATCCAAACCTTTTATCCAGGTTTAAATTTTTCTTCAGGAAACCTTCCAGATTCAGCTGCTGGAGGAACCTTTATGTCCATCACTTTGGGTGCTGCAACAAAGCTTCTTGATTATATGATGATAAATTATTCTGAATGGCACACTGAGAGAGCTCCACTAGGTATGAAGGTAAATTTTGTTGAAGAAACCTCTTCCTTGAGTGATAGGCTTGATGCTATTATGTCCATGCTTGTGAATGATAAAGCTTATGTTGGTCCAAACAATGTTCCTTTATCCTCTTTGGTTTCTCAAGAAGAGCATGTTGATGTGAACTTCATTAAAAGCAACAATTTCAACAATGATGCTTATAGGGATAATTTTGGTAGCAACAATTATAGGCCATATCCTTCTAATAATGGCAATGATTATGTTTTCCTATGGTAATTCCTACAACAACAATAGAAGTGTACCCTCTGATCTTGAAAACATGCTTAAAAAATTTATTAGTGCATGATACGTCTCCAACGAATCTATAATTTCTGATGTTCCATGTTGATATTATGCCAATTGCTACATGTTTTCCGTATGTTTTCCTATGTTTTCTTACGTTTTCCGGGACTAACCTATTAACAAGATGCCAAGTCCCAGTTCCATGTTTTCTGCTGTTTTTTATTTCAGAAAAGTTGTTCTGGAAATATTCTCGGAATTGGACCCCACGAATCCCGAAGTTCCAGTTTTCCCCGAAGCATCCAGAAGTCCCGATAAGCCCCGGAGGTGGGACAGGGGGTGGCCACACCATAGGGTGGCACGGGTCCCCCCCGGTGGCACCACCTGGTGGTGTGGGCCCCCTGGCCACCCCCCGTCATCGCCCTTTCGCCTATTTATACTCCCCCGAGGGAAAACCCTAAGAGGATCGACCTTTTCCACAAAATACATACGTAGCTCTACCGCCACTGCCGACAAGTTTTGGGGGACAAAACTCTGTTCTGGCACCCTGCCGGGACAGGGAAGTGCCCCCGGAAGCAATCTCCATCGACTCCACCGCCATCTTCGTCGACGTTGCCGTCGCCTATGATGAGGAGGGAATAGTTCTCCCTCGAGGCTGAGGGCTCTACCGGTAGCTATGTGGTTCATCTCTCTCTCCCATGGTGTGATCTATATGTGATCGTGAGCTTTGTAATCTAGTTGAATAAGTAGATGTTACTCTTCATCTTGTGCTACTCAAGTGTTTTATTAATATGAACTTTGAAGTCACCTTGTCCTGCGGTGTGAAGGTGACAGTGTGCACATCGTGTGTGTCTCCTCTATGAATTGTGGTGTTTGTCTAGTACCTTCTAGGGCGCTCCTAGTGACAGCATCGGGTTAACTAGACATGGGAATGCTTACTTTAAGGAATGCTTTTTGCAGCCCTACGCAATGATTAGTGTTCGTTATCCAACCGGAGAGGGTTAAGAGTAGCATAGTGAAGAGAAGATATTTAGTTATTCAATTATGTGATCATTCTTGACACTGTCCACTAGTGAAATTAGGATCCCTAGGCCTTGTTTCCAAGCATTGAAACACCGTTTTTAGCCTGTTCTGTTACATGTTTGCTTGCTGCAATATTTATTTCAGATTGCTATTATTAGTTATAACCATCCATATTACTCGCATTTCACTATCTCTTCACCGAACTAGTGCACCTATATACCTGACAAGTATATTGGGTGTGTTGGGGACACAAGAGAATTTTTGTATCTTAATTACAGGGTTGCTTGAGAGGGATATCTTTGACCTCTACCTCCCTGAGTTCGATAAACCTTGGGTGATCCACTTAAGGGAAACTTGCTGCTGTTCTACAAACCTCTGCACTTGGAGGCCCAACATTGTCTACAAGAATAGAACCGTGCATAGACATCAAGCTCTTTTCTGGCGCCGTTGGAGGTAAGGTAAAAGGTTCTCACATCCTCGGGTGTGAGTGCTCGAAGTTATTTCCTTTAGATTCTGCAATTTTATCTTTTTGTTTCTTGTTTTCACTAGTTAGGCTTATTTTTACTCGCTTCTTGTTTTTATTTTTTACTAGTAGTCTTAATGGAAAACAACAACAAAATGAGAGAGCTTTATAATATTTATCTTGAGTTAGGACATGAAGTGTTTGAAGAGAAAATTAAAAAACCTATGGAGCTTTATTTGCATGCTAATAGAAATGTTATTAGTATGAATTCTTTGAACACCATTATTGCTAATGATAAGGAAAAGTCTAAGGTTGGGGAAGCTAGTTTTGATGAATATGATATTTTTCATCCCCCAAGTTTTGAGGAGGAAATTTTCTTTGATGATACCTTGCCTCCAATATATGATGATTATAATGATCGTGGTATTCTAGTTCCACCTGTTTATAATGATGAATATGATATTTTCAATCCACCTACTATTGAGGAAAATTTTAATTATGATTACAATATGCCTCCTATATTTAATGATTATGGTGATGAGAATAATAATGATAGCTATTTTGTTGAATTTGCTCCCATATTAATAAGAATGACTATGCTTATGTGGAGAGTATTGATTCTTTTATGCATGTGGCTCATGATAAGAATTTTTTATGTGATAGTTATATTGTTAATTTTATTCATGATGCTACTGAAATTTATTATGAGAGATGGAAACATGGTTTTGTGTATCTCAATAATATTAAGTTTCCCCTCTTTATGTTGGAAATTTTGAAGTTGCACTTGTTTTGCATTCCTATGCTAGCCACTTTGTGCTTTATTGACTTGTTCTTTTACAAGATTATTTTTCATAGGAAGTGGGTTAGACTTGTCGGGGGGTTACCCCCGAGTAGGGTAAAGGCAAGTGGTAAAGGCGTCTTATAGAAGAGAGGTTTGGTCGAGTAGCCGACTACCCGGTACCCGCTACCCGGCAGACTGCTACTCGGTCTCACCTCAAGATGACCAGAAGGAGATATCAATCAAGTTCTGTCTTTTCGAGTAGAGGAGTTGGCCCGAGTACAATTGGCGGGAACAATTGGCGGGAACCTACTCGGGCCAGAAAGTCAAAGGAGCCGTTCTGACACAGGATCCTGCGTATCCTGGGTCCGTACTTGGCAGCATTCGAACTACTGTTCATCTGGGACCGGCCTGCCTGACAGTGACAGCATGGAAGCAGGCCGTGGCAGGATAAGGGGGGCCTACTCTGTGCTTAGGTACAGTGATACCAGTCTGTCCCCTTGTTTTGCCCAACGACTTTCCAGATGCAGCCAAGGTTAGGAACCAAAGCTGTCAGCGGGAACCCGGAAGAAGGACGATGTGCACACTATGTCGACACTTGTCCATGTTTGGACGTATCAGGCTGGGCACCATGTATATAAGGTGCCCCGCCGTCTCCTGCGTGAGGCATCGCATACTGGAACCCTAGTTCTTGACCTAGTTCTTCATCTAGAGGAGAGTGGCTACTCGGTAGCTAGAACCTTGTACTGTGGCTACTCGGTGAGATACCAAAATACACAAAGAAAGGCAGGAGTAGGGGTTTTACCTCCTCACGAGGGCCCTGAACCTGGGTAGATCGTGTTGTTTGCAGTGATTACTTTGTACCTCACGCGGCTACCCGTCGCGTGATCCCTCCCCGAGCACCTCCAGCGTCCTTCGTCCCCACATCTTTAGCCATCCCATGGCATCTGCCGTGACACCACCACGACAGTTGGCGCCCACCGTGGGGTAACCAGCGGCGCTGGCTGGAGTTTCTGTTTGGACGGGGCCTTCTTCAGCGGAGCGCGTGGTCTGTGGCCTTGTCCACAGATTCGGCTCCTTCGACTTCGTCACCGACAACGCCGGCTGTTTCGGCGGCATGGCCATGCCTGAGGGCGGCTCGGTGATCTCCTTCGGCTCTCACCTCGTCTACGTCGCCACCGTCGCCAACAGCGCGTACCCCGAGCTGGTGCATGACGCGGAGGATCCTCCCGCGGTGATTGCTGCTCGCGGAAGGCCCGCATGCAGCTCTGCGAGCTGCGCTGAGGTGATGGTGACGGGCTTGGCGGCAAACACTGGCGCAGCTGCTACTGGCGCTGCGGCCGTCGTCGAGGAGACGGATGAACCGCCTGCTGGTGGCAGGACTCACCGGCCCTACGAGAGGGAGAGCAACTTGCCGCCTTCCACCTCTACGATCATTCCTGCGTCGGCTGCGCGACCTGGTATGCCTACTCCCACCGACGTCGAGCTTCTAGCCATGCGGGAGCAGCTCGAGCGGCAACGCTTGGAGTTGCTTGCCGAGCAAGCGGAGTTGGAGAAGGTGAGGTTGGAGTTGAGCCTAGATCAGCTCGAGTACAACAAGGCTCACGGCTTCACGCCAGTCGCCAGGAGGGCTAGCAGAGTAGGTGGCACTCGGCGCAACTTGGGTGTCGAGATGGCAACGGTTGCGGAGGTTCCCGCCCAGTCCGCCACCGCGAACACTTCCACAAGGCCAAGGTACAGCACGCCCGCCAAGACGCTCAGAGCTGCAGAGGCCGTGGCTGCCGAGTTGCCGCGTCTCGAAGGCGACGCGCGCATCAGGCAGCAGGAGAGGCTCCACGAGTTGGTGTTGGAGGCCGCCAGACAGAACGAGGAGTTCCGGAAGGCCAACCCGGGTGCTGGGGCATCGCAGATCGTGCACTCGCACGCGGCCAGATCTAACGATCAGGCCTCGTCCCCGCATCCGAGTCGCGAGAAGAGCCGCAGTGGACGTTCAGGCCGAGATAGGCAAATGCAGGTGTACGACCCGACTGTTGCCGCGAAACAGCGCGCTGTGCCGCAGCAGTCTGGTCAGGAACACAACGCTGCAAGAGCAGGCTCTCAAGCCCATCAAGCTCAAAGCCAGGCCCGAGATGGTGCACGTCCAGGTCCTTCTCGGCAACCCGCAGCTCAGCCTACTCGGCAGAGGCAGCAGCCGCGTGCAGTGGCCCCAGTCGCCAACCCGGTGGTGCAGCCTGTTGCTGTGCAGGTGGATAGGTATGATGATGGCTACTCGGCTATGGAGATGGCTGGTTATGACATTCATGACCGTGTTGGCGAGCGCGTGTTGGCGCCTGGAGATGCAAGGCACCAGCTGGACCGTATCAGCTTGTCGGCGCGGCTAGAGAGCACGGGTCCTCCTGGCCCCGAGTGCTTTGGGCCGCGCATCATGAACGAGCCTTCCGTGAAGGGCTTCCAGCTTGCAAGGGGCACCAAGAGCTACAACGGCAGCACCAAGCCTGAAGATTGGCTCAATGACTATGTCACCGCGGTCCATATCGCGAACGGCAACAGGAGATGGGCGGTGCGTTATGTGCCGCAGATGCTAGAGGGTCCAGCTCGCACTTGGCTCAACAACTTGCCCAAGACCAGCATCAACTGCTGGCTGGACTTCTCGGATGCCTTCATCAGCAACTTCACGAGTACATACAAGAGACCGAATAGGCCACAGCAGCTGTCAGCTTGTAGGCAGCAGGAAGACGAGACAGACCGCGAGTACCTTACTCGGTGGAGCACGCTGAGGAACACCTGTGAGGGTGTGAATGAAGCACAGGCCATTACCTGGTTTGCGCAGGGTTGCCGACATGGCAGCATGCTTTGGCAGAGATTGCAGAGGGAGATGCCGAACACTCTGGCGGAGACCATCAAGATTGCGGATCAGTACGCACTCGGTGATCCTACTCAGCCGCTGATGGACTCCTCTGAGCCGAGAAGAAACTTCAACAGCAGCAAGCGCAACGAGTTCCGCAACAAGCGCCGAGTAGACACTCGGTATGATCCTGAAGAGGTGAATGCAGTGAATGTCGGAGGCGGTGGTGGCCAAAGGCAGAAACCTGCTGGAGCCTACGGGCAGAACCAGAACCAGGGCCAGGGCAACAAGAAACCGTTCCGTACTGCTCAGTCGGGTAGCGGGAACTCCGAGCAGCCGAAGAAGTTTGTCTTTGATGACATGAAGGATGGCCCATGCAGCTTTCACACTCACCACCCCTCGAGGCCTGCTAACCACACTACTCGGCAGTGCGAGTGGTGGGAGGCGATCAAGAGTGATGGCTTGCCTCCTCCTCCTCCTCTGCCAGCAGCCAATGCCAATGTGCAGCCTACTCGCGCACCCGCAGCTCGGCCACCGGTGTACCCGAGAAGAGAGAATGTGAACCAAGTGGCTTTAGGAGCCAACCAGAACTTCAACAACGAGAGATACCGCAACAACAACAACAACTACAACCGCAACAACAACAGCAGAGGCAACAACAACAACTATCAGGGCAACAACAACAACAATGGCAACAATGGGGGCAATGGCTCCAATCAGTACCAAGAGCACCATGAGAGCTACATGATCTTCACTTCTGAGGCAGTCGACAAGCAATCACAGCACAGGCGGGCCATGGAGGTCAATGCAGTGATTCCTGCTGTTCCTCACTACATGTACTGGTGCGACCAGGAGATCAGGTGGTCCCGAGTAGATCATCCCAAGGTGATGCCCAACCCGGGTACCTATGCCTTGGTGCTGGATCCTACCTTCCTGGGTCCCGAGAAGAATGTGAGGTTCAGCAAGGTGCTAATCGACAACGGCAGCAGCATCAACATTGTGTACAAGGACACACTCGAGAAGCTTGGCCTGGCCGAGAACATGATGCTGCCCAGCAAGACCACCTTTCATGGCATTGTGCCCGGGATCTCGTGCAACCCGATTGGCCGAGTGTGGATAGATGTGCTATTCGGTACCCGGGAGAACTGTCGCACAGAGCGCCTGCAGTTTGAAGTGGTTGATCACCAGAGTCCCTATCATGCTCTACTGGGCAGGCCTCTACTCATGTTGCATACCTGAAGATGAAGATCCCTGGTCCCAATGGCATCATCACCATCTCTGGAGATTACAAGAAGTCCATGGAGTGTGCCTCTGCTAGCTCCAAGCTGGCAGAGTCGATGGTGATCGAGGCCGAGAAGAAGAAGATGTACGAGGTGGTGGCCATGGCTCAGTCCGCACAAGCTGGTGCACAAGGCGTGCCGAGTACTCAGCATGGCACTGCCTTCCAAGCTGCCAAGGAGACCAAGACAGTCCAGGTCGACCCCGAGTTCCCCGACCGCGTAGCCATCATTGGTTCCGGGTTGGCGGAGAAATAGGAAAGCGAGCTCATCCACTTCCTCCGTGAGAATCGGGATGTATTCGCCTGGACTAATGAAGATCTACCAGGAGTCCCGAGGGAGTTGGTTGAGCACTCTTTGCATGTGCGTCCCGACGCCAAGCCAGTGAAGCAGGCTATGCGCCGTTTCGGAGATGAGAGAAGGAAGGCCATCGGTGATCAGATCACCAAGCTGCTGATAAGTAACTTCATCATGGAGGTGCTGCACCCGGATTGGTTAGCCAACCCGGTCATGGTCGAGAAGAAGAAGGAGGATCCCAAGGCTGCCACCGCATGGCGCATGTGCGTCGACTACACCGATTTGAACAAGGCATGCCCCAAGGATCCATTCCCGCTACCTCGCATCGATCAGGTGATCGATTCCACTGCTGGTTGTGAACTGCTGTCTTTCATAGATGCCTACTCTGGTTTCCACCAGATTGCACTCAATCCTGCTGATCAAATAAAGACTGCTTTCATTACCCCGTACGGGGCTTATTGCTATCGTGTCATGTGTTTTGGCTTGAGGAATGCGGGTGCAACCTATCAGAGATGCATGCAGAAATGCTTGCACGACCAGCTCGGCAAGAATGTGCAGGTGTACGTAGATGACATTGTCATCAAAACGAATAAAACACATACTCTGCTTGCCGACCTGGAGGAAACCTTTGCTAACCTACGCAAGTACAAAATGAAACTGAATCCGAGTAAGTGCACCTTTGGTGTACCGGCTGGAAAGCTACTCGGTTTTCTGGTTTCTAGTCGGGGCATTGAAGCCAATCCCTCAAAGATAAAAGCTATTGAGAGCATGTCTTTGCCGAGATCATTGAAGGATGTGCAGAAATTCATAGGTTGCTTGGCATCTCTGAGCCGGTTTCTGGGCCGAATGGGCGAGAAGGCCCAGCCTCTTTACCAGCTAATGAAGAAAAGTGACAAGTTTGTCTGGACTCCGCAAGCGGACGTGGCATTCAATGAGCTGAAAGCAATGCTGGCTAGCGCTCCCGTCTTGGCTAGTCCGCTACCCAAGGAGCCTATGCTGCTGTACATTGCTGCGACTAACCGAGTAGTCAGCGTGGTGATAGTGGTGGAGCGAGAAGAAGAAGGCAAGAGTGTGCAGCGCCCAGTGTATTACCTCAGTGAAGTGCTGTCCAGCTCCAAGCAAAACTATCCACACTACCAGAAGATGACATATGGTGTGTACCTAGGCGCCAGGAAGCTGAAACATTATTTCCAGGAGCACCCCATCACTGTCGTGAGTTCTACTCCCATCTCGGATATCATGGGTAACAAGGAGGCGAGTGGCAGAGTAGCCAAATGGGCAATCGAGCTAGCAGCGTACGCTCCCGCGTATACGAGAAGAGAAGCCATCAAGTCTCAGGTCCTGGCGGAGTTTCTCGTGGACTGGGCCGAGATGCAGTATGAACCTCCTGCTCCAGTTTCCAACTATTGGAGGATGCATTTCGATGGCTCGAAAGTGAAGGAAGGCCTTGGTGCTGGTGTCGTGCTCACATCACCCAAGCGAGATCAGCTCAAGTATGTGCTGCAAATTCATTTCAAGGCATCCAACAATGTAGCAGAGTACGAGGCAGTGGTGCATGGTTTGCGAGTAGCAAAGGAAGTTGGTGTGCAGCGCATTATATGCTATGGTGATTCAGATCTGGTGGTGCAGCAAGTCTCGGGCACTTGGGATGCTTTGGATGCCAATATGGCATCGTATCGCTTCCTGGTGCAGTCTATGACTGGATTCTTCGAAGGTTGTGAGTTCCAACACATTCACCGAGCAGAGAATGAAGCAGCAGACGAGCTATCCAAGTTGGGATCTTCTCGGCAGTCCATCCCGGCAGGGATTGCCTTGGAACATTTGAGGAAGCCATCCATCAAGCCTTCCCCCAACTCGGAGTCTATATTTGTTCCTTCTCTGCCAAGTGAGGAATCCGATCCAATGGAGATTGACTGGGAGAGTGCTGCAGGAAACCCGGGGACTGCCGTCCTCTACTCGGGGACTGCCGTTCCCTACTCGGGGACTGCCGTTCCCCACTCGGGGACTGCCGTTCCCTACCCGGGGACTGCCATTCCTTACTCGGGGACTGCCACTCCTTACTCGGGGACTGCCGCCCTCAACCCGGAGGCTGTCGCATTCATTGAAGAAGTTCTCGCCAATCGATCTGGGCTGCAGAGAAGCGCTCCTACTCCTCCTGAGCAACCGCAAGAGCCTGCCCCAATGGAACTGGACGAACCAGTGTTTCCCATACGGGAGACACCGAGTTGGGCTATGCCCATATTATCCTTTCTAAGGGACGGCACTCTACCTGAAGATGAGGTAACTGCGAGGCAGATTCAGAGAAGATCCAAGGGCTACACTGTTGTCCGAGATGTGCTGCACAAGAGAAGTGCCACTGGCGTGCTGCAACGTTGTGTGAGCCCGGAAGAGGGAGAAGAAATTCTGGTGGAGATACATCAAGGGGAGTGTGGGCATCACGCCTCATCTCGGGCTTTGGTCAAGAAAGCTTTTCGGCATGGTTTCTACTGGCTCACTGCGCTGCAGCAAGCTGAAGATATTGTGAGGAAGTGCAATGGCTGCCAGATGTTCGCAAGTAAGATTCACATGCCTGCTTCCGAGTTGAAAACAATTCCTATCACATGGCCGTTTGCCGTTTGGTGCTTGGATATGGTTGGCCCCTTCAAACCGGCTAAGGGCAACATGACACATATCTTGGTCATGGTGGACAAGTTCACCAAGTGGATTGAAGTGAAGCCTATTCGGAAGTGCGATGGGGTCACAGCTGTGAAATTCGTGAAGGATGTGATCATGAGATATGGCTACCCGCACAGCATCATCACCGACAACGGCACCAACTTCGCAGAAGGGGCAATGGTGCGGTTCTGCAGAGATAAACATATCCGACTAGACGTTGCGTCAGTCGCGCATCCTGCCTCCAATGGGCAAGTTGAGAGAGCAAATGGTATGGTACTGGCAGGCATTAAGCCAAGGCTGATTGAGCCATTGCTGAAAACACCTGGGTGTTGGCTAGAAGAGTTGCCAGCGGTGTTGTGGAGTCTAAGGACTACCCCTAACCGGTCAACCGGCTACACGCCATTCTTCTTGGTATACGGGGCTGAGGCCGTGTTGCCAATAGACTTAGAGCATGACTCCCCCCGAGTAGCCCTCTACACTGAGGTGGAGGTGAGAGAAGCTCGAGAAGACGACGTTGACCTGCTTGAAGAAGCAAGAGAGCTGACTCTGTCACGTTCGGCTATCTACCAGCAAAACCTGCGGCGTTATCATAGCCGAAAGGTGAACCCAAGGGTTTTCCGAGAAGGAGACATGGTCCTTAGGCTTGTGCAGCGCACAGCCGGGATGCACAAATTGTCTCCTCCATGGGAAGGGCCTTTCATTGTGAGCAAAGCGTTGCACAATGATGCGTACTACCTTGTAGATGTGCGCCCATCACAGGCGAACAGGGCAGATTAAGCTGGAGAGGAGACCAAGCGCCCTTGGAATGTAGCTCTACTTCGTCGTTTTCATTCGTGAGCAAAGATGTGTATGTATCCTCTTATCCGAGTTGAAATTCTACTCTGCAATCTGAAATTGTTCTCGGGGACTGCCCTCGTTCAAAATTGTTCTAAGTGTTTTTACTCGGCTTTACCCTTTGTCTATTCGGTTGCTCCACTTCAGAACTCACAAGCGCATTGAGTACTGTGTTTAAACCTATATGCCAACTCTTCGACTCTGCTGCTGTCCGAAACCCGGCTTCATGGCAAGCAAGAGAACAAGCAAAAGGTCAATGAGCACACGAAAATCGCTAAGGAAGAAAAAGTGCAGGAACCGAGTAGAGTGTTTTGTTACTTTTGTTCTCTGTTTCGTCTTTTCGGCTAAGTGGTGGGCTGCGTTACTATGATTGTTTCAAAGCGGCTAAGTATTTGCAGCTCTATTCTTCGATTCTTGTGACTCGAATACCAAAAAAGCAACAAGTTGCGGGTAGAGCATAGATGAAAAGATAGGGTGAATAAGAAACGCAACTCGGGGACTCACATGGAAACGCAACCCGGCATTGAGCCAGGGCTGCTCAAAATGACTAAATTGAAGATAACGTGTGGAAATAAAATTGAGTAGCAAGAAAAGCATAAATAAGTCTGATACATATGCTCCCGGCATCCCGGGGATCTAATGGATGTTCAAGTAAAAAGTGTGCAGGTAAAATCAGGTGGAGGAGGCAGTGTTGTCGGCGCTGGCGTTAGCTGCTGCATCTTCGGTGGTGGTCCTGGTTGCCTCTGCCTCCGAGTTGGTGGCAGTTGTCCTTGCGGGTTCTTCGTCGGCGCTGGCATGGGTGGCATCCGCCTCCAACTGGACGGTGGCGGACTCTTCCATCTCGACATCGCGCTCGGTGGCTACCTGGTCAGAAGTAGCCGTGGCCACCGAGATAGGCCCTGGGGTTGAAGAAGAGCCAGAGGCTTGGCCAGGGGGGCGGACCGTGTCGTCTAGAGCAGCTCCTGATGAGGTGCCGAATTCGAGTGCGGCGGTGTCGATGTGCTCGGTCTCCTCATCACTACTCGCGACAGCGACATTCTTCCCTTTCCCGGCCTTGCTCCTGGGGGACTCGAAGAAACCCGACTCCAGATCAGAGTCTGTCTCCTCATCCTCTTCCTCGCCCTCCTCCACTTCGGTGTCGGGCTCGGGGAGGCCGTCGATGAAGACGTCCGTTTCAGCGCACTCCGCGACCTCGTATGCAATCAACTTGCGCGCGGCCACGCAGCTGGGGTCCATCTCCCACTTGGACTTCTCGCGTTTCCCACGGATGATTTCCATATTCAGATTCTCATACCATGAGGCGACGCAGAGGAGCATTAAGTCAGCACCTGCCCGAGCTCCCGAGGCGCGCCACTTCTTCAGCTCGGCCTTCACATTCTGCAGCTTCAGAGCAAGGCCATTAATCGTTGTCGGCGCGGAATCTTCGGGCCAGAACAGCTTGTGGAGCGCGAAGCCGACGCGCACCAGGTCGGTGCCCACGCCGGCTAGACGCTCGAAGTACCCTTTCAGCACCAGCAGGCTGTCCTCAATCTCGGCTCTGGTATCCGAGGCTTCGCCCTTCTCAAGGCGAACTGCTCGGGCCTTGGCCAGGGCTGGCGCGCTAGCGGACACGAGATGAGGGAAGATTTCTGCACAGAAGCAAGGGAGAGATTTAGTCTTAGAATCCGAAAAGAGACCAAACCGAGAAGAAAAGATGCAGAAGTGAGGAAACTTACCGTGAAGCTCGCGGCGCAGCTGCTGCAACTGGACTTTCCACTCCTCCTCATTGGATATGTGCCTCTCTTGGACCTGGCGCAGAGTATTCATTTGAGCAAAGAGCCCAGCATTGGACTTCTTCAGCGTCTCGCATTCCTGCTCAAGGGCCTTCTCCTTGGCTCTGAAGGTTGTCTCAGCCTTTGCCTTCTCGGCGATAACTCGGTCCCTCTCGGCACCGAGGTCGAGAGCATCTTTGAGGGCTTTCTGCAGCTGGAGTTGCAGCTGCTCCATCTCTGTTGTGTGGTATTTCACCAGCTCCACGGCCTGGTTGGACAATTGCTGCTGCACTTCTTCTGGTTTGACGCAGTCTTGGTGGGCTTCAACGAACAACTTATGATCTTCTGCGAAAAGCCAGACGAGGTTAGCAGAGAAGCAAAAGAAACAAGAGGCAAACCGAGTGAGTGACAACTCACCTTCTAATCTTTTGATGGTGGCCTCGGCGTCCTCCACAAACGCACGGCATTTCTCGTGCTCCTCAGCTAAAGCCTTCAGGTTATCTGCAGAGTAGGAATGGTTAGCGCAAAAGAAAGCAGAAGCGGGCGTAAACATAAAACGCAGTAACCGCGCAGCTAAAAGCATACCTTTTACTTCAGCCAGCTGCTGGGTGCTATCATTGGCATTCTTGCTCGCTGCCTCTGCAGCTGCCTTCTCCTTTTCCAGGGCAACAATTCGCCTCCTGGCGATAGCATGGTTCCAGAGGAGCACACGATACAAATTGGTACGTTTCAGAATGCTATCCTGAGAAGCGAGAAGGAAACAAGTTAGACAAAGAAGTAAAGATTCAACCCGAGTAGGAGGCTACTCGGAGAGTATCTGTCTACTCGGCCAGAATCTCGGGGACTGGGTGAGAGTAAGGGAAAATGAAGATGAGCAGGAGAGAAGAAAAGTTTAACTCGGAAAGAGCAAGTAAGACTCACCGCATAAGCCTGCTCGATGTCCTCGGCGTTCTTGCGGTGCAGGAACATCTTGGCAGCGAGAGTGGCAGTCTCGGTGGAGACAGTCATGGGCTTATAACCCAAATCCACTTTGTTCCACTCAACGCGCATGTGGTCGATTGCGCCCAACCCAAGGCCGTGCCAGTTGTCCGTGCCGAGAACCTTGCTGTCCCACTTGGCGTCGATGAAGCCAATGGTGTCAAGTACCTGCTCAAGGCTCCGTGATGTTATCGCTGGATCCTGGACTCCCCGAGAAGCAATAGTGACGGACTTGTTCTGGTTGGGAGCCGGGGGAGGGGAGTTCACAGCTACGGCTTTCCTTCCCTTCTGAAGGGCAAGTTTTTTATCCTGGGGAGAGAAGCCGATCTGGTTTTGTTGACTAACCTGCACCATGTAGTCCGGGAAGCAAGGCTGACCAGCAGCAGCAAGAGCGGCGGAGGTAGCAGTAGCAACCGGGCCGGACGCGCAAATAACCAACTGTCCAGTCGAGGTCGGAGGTGGCATCTGATCTCTGGCTTGTTTCTTCGTTTTCTCCTTCTCGGCTCGCTGCTTCTCGGATTCCTTGGCCTTCTTTCCTTCAGCCTTGGCCTTCGCCTTCTCGGCAGTTCCCTTCTCGGCTTCTGCCTTCTCGGCAGCTTCTTTCTCGGCTGCCCTCTTCTCGACCTCCTCCCTCAAAGCATCAAGGGCTTGCTGCCTGGCAGGATCAGTTGGCGGCGCCAGGGGCGCGCTATCCGGTGCGCCAATCGGCTGGACGCTACTCGGTGCGGCGCCCGTTGGCGCATCACTCAATGGGTAGGCATCTGTCATAGTGGCATCCGTGGCGGTGGCGTCTTCTCCCCGCTGCTCGGCAGCGGGATTCACTTGGTCAGCAGCTCCTGTGTTTGGCTGCTCTTGTTCAGCTTCTGGCCGCTCAAGGGCGGTGTTGTCCTGCATCTCTTCGTCTTGAGTCTCCTCGGCAGTATTGGCCGGAGGAGAAGGGGGCCTTTCCTGGTGGGTGGCAGTGTCCTGTGCTGCTGACTCCGCACGGGGCTGCTTCTCTGAATCTGCTCCTTGAGCATCAGTGCTCTGAGCATTGGCGGTGTCATCCTCGTCGTCGTCAAGGTTGATAAGTGGCGCTGCTGGCTTCTTAGCCTGATCGGGCGCGAGAGCAGCGTTTGCGTCCATGGGAGGACTGCAGAGAAAAAGAAGTTCAGAAATCAGAGGAGGACTGGGAAAGATAACACAGTGCGAGAAGAAAGACAACAGAGAAGAAACTTACGCGCTGGTGGAGGCGAGCTTCCGCCTTGGTTTCTTCGCGACCGCCTTGGTCGCCTTCTTCTCAATCAGCTTCTTCTTCTTGGCGGGGGGCTCTGCGGCGCCGCTGCCAGTCCGCTTGCGAGTAGCGGGCGCAGCGACAGAAAGAGGGTTGACGACAAGGGCGTCATCGTTCTCGTTCTCGTTCTCGTCTTCATCTTCATCCTCTTTATCTGCATCAACGTTATCTACGGATCCAATAAAGAAGAGGAACGAATCAGAGACAGCGAACAGTGAATTGATGCTACTCAGGATCGAGCAAGACAAGGGTGAATTACCTTCGAGTTCGTCCTCAGGCCAGTCGCGGAGAGACGATTCCGCGTGCTGTTTCTCCATCGTGGGGGAGCGAGGGAGATTGATCTGATCTGCAGCCCCAAAAGAGGCATCGTCATCCTCCTTTCGATCCTCATACCAGTTGCCTTCGAAGCGTTCGCAGCTTTCACTGAGCTGGCGACTGAGGACCTGAAGAACAAAGAAGTGTCACAAGTTAGCCGAGTAGCGGGATGGCATACTACTCGGGTAGGCGTGCAAACACGAAGCACACTAAGCCTAAGTACTTTACCGAATGTTCTACTCGGAAAGGCGTGCAGGCACAAAGCACACTAAGCCTATACAATCCTATTAAGTACTCTATTCGGTACAGACTACGATTGCTAGTCGCGACGAGAAGAGGAAGTTTTCTACTCGGAATCCATGTAACAGAAGGCAGAGAAGGAAGAACATACCCGGGTAATCGGCTTTGTACGGCTGTACGGGACGAACCCATACTGCCAGTGCTCGGCGAGGCTTGTTGTCAGGATGGCCCTGGCGTGCTCGGGAACGTCTGCATTGTCGAGCTCGATGGTGGTCGTCCTGGTGCAGTCACGGGGGCCTCCCATGTAACACATCAGGTGGCTGCGCTCTTGCAGAGGCAGAACGCGCCTCTGGATCCAGCACGCCACCGGATCATCACTCTTAAGGCCCTCGTTGATGAGAGCCCCGAGCCGCTCCTCAATCTCTATCGCGTTGGCGTCGTTGGAGGGCTTCTCCTTCCAGTTCTTCCCGGTGGGAGCACGGAGGCTCCAAGCGGAAAGATTAATCCGGTCAGCTATCTGTCCTCCTTTCGTGGCGGGGATGTTCTTGACGTAAAGGAACGTCTTCTGCCACATCCGGACGGATTCCAGCCCCTTGATGCGGGGATGGTTGGTTCCCGACCGCTGCACCATCATGGCGCAGCCGGTGTCGGTCGCCCGCGCCACACCCGTGCCTTCCTTCTTCCCGGTGGTCTGCTGGCGGATGTGGAAGTACCTGAGCCAGGTGTCCGTTGTCGGGTGGATGCCGAGGAAGGCCTCGCACACCACGGCGTGGTAGGCGAGGAAGACGACGGCGTTGGGCGGCAGATGATGCATTTGAAGGCCGAAGTGGTCGAGGAAACGGCGGAGGAAGTCGGAGGCTGGCAGGCCGAAGCCGCGCTCGAAGTGCGCCATGAACACGACGCGCTCACCCTCCTCCGGCGCAGGCACGAGCTCGCCCCTGGATGGCCGGCATTGAACACCAGGAGGAACCCTCCTAGTGTTCACAAGCCAGGCGCAATCCTCGGCGGTGACGATTGAACCGGCCCAGCCAGCGCGAGCGGCCATGGCAGAGTGTGTGCGGATGGTGGAAAACGGGAAGGATTTGGTCGAGTGGATCGAGTTCGCGGCGGCGCAAGAGATTGCGCGGCGGCGGAGAAGAACAGAGAAAAGGGAAACTACGGAGGAGGAAGAAGGGGAAGTTACCGATGGGGGTATTTATACCCTCGTCTCAGGCTACCGTTACCATCGGGGTAGTGGGATCAATCGTGGCCATGATTGCCGTGTGGTGGGGCCTGTGGCCGGATAGAAACGCACGCAAGCGCGGAACGCGCGCGTAACGGCCACAGTGGATCCCACGAATAGATCGTGGCCTATAATTACGCTTGAGGGGACATAACGAGCTAGTGGGCCCGCCCCGTGAAAACTGGGCGCGTGGCACGTCGTGTCGTGGTAGCGAAACGACGGGGGCCTGGATGTCTGACGCGTGTCCAGTTGCGGCGCGGAGGGTTGGATCATGCTCTGCGCCACAAGGGCTCAATTCAAGAAGATTCTCTAAGTCCTTTTACTCGGGAGCAGAGTAGAAGGCTGGTACTACTCGGGAGAGAGGAAACTCAAGGTACTTGTCAGAATACCACTCGGAGGTCTGTTACTCGGCATCTTGTGGTTCAAAGGCTGTGAGGAAAAGGTTGGTTTTAAGCTGGCAGAGCCTAGTGAACGAGTTCGCAAGACTCAACCAGCTTCGGGGACTGCTGTCGGGGGGTTACCCCCGAGTAGGGTAAAGGCAAGTGGTAAAGGCGTCTTACAGAAGAGAGGTTTGGTCGAGTAGCCGACTACCCGGTACCCGCTACCCGGCAGACTGCTACTCAGTCTCACCTCAAGATGACCAGAAGGAGATATCAATCAAGTTCTGTCTTTTCGAGTAGAGGAGTTGGCCCGAGTACAATTGGCGGGAACAATTGGCGGGAACCTACTCGGGCCAGAAAGTCAAAGGAGCCGTTCTGACACAGGATCCCGCGTATCCTGGGTCCGTACTTGGCAGCATTCGAACTACTGTTCATCTGGGACCGGCCTGCCTGACAGTGACAGCATGGAAGCAGGCCGTGGCAGGATAAGGGGGGCCTACTCTGTGCTTAGGTACAGTGATACCAGTCTGTCCCCTTGTTTTGCCCAACGACTTTCCAGATGCAGCCAAGGTTAGGAACCAAAGCTGTCAGCGGGAACCCGGAAGAAGGACGATGTGCACACTATGTCGACACTTGTCCATGTTTGGACGTATCCGGCTGGGCACCATGTATATAAGGTGCCCCGCCGCCTCCTGCGTGAGGCATCGCATACTGGAACCCTAGTTCTTGACCTAGTTCTTCATCTAGAGGAGAGTGGCTACTCGGTAGCTAGAACCTTGTACTGTGGCTACTCGGTGAGATACCAAAATACACAAAGAAAGGCAGGAGTAGGGGTTTTACCTCCTCACGAGGGCCCTGAACCTGGGTAGATCGTGTTGTTTGCAGTGATTACTTTGTACCTCACGCGGCTACCCGTCGCGTGATCCCTCCCCGAGCACCTCCAGCGTCCTTCGTCCCCACATCTTTAGCCATCCCATGGCATCTGCCGTGACACCACCACGACAAGACTTAAATTTGTTTTATATTTTCGTTTTGATTCTCTCTTATTGTGCTTCAATTCATATTTCTCATGTGAGCATCTTCTCAAATTATCATGCCTAGCTAAAAGGCTTTAAAGAAAAGCACTTCCTGGGAGATAACCCACGTTTTTATTTTTGCATTGTTTTTCTCTGTTTTCTTTGAGTCAAGGGGTTGTATACTTATGTAGAAACTCCTTTATATCTTTATTAGTTGAGCCAAGTAAAGCCTCTAGTGGAAAGTTGAGACTATATTTCGGATTTCTGCGCAGAAAATAGATTTCTGCTATCCACTGTTAAATTCGTATAAAATCACAAAAAATTCAAAATGACCTGAATTGTTTTGTGCGTCATCGTGAGATATATACGCAACTTTTCTTGGTTTAACACTTTTTGATTTGAGCAACAGAAGATTTTCAAAAAAAAAATCATCTTTACCTGTTGTCCTGTTTTGACAGATTTCTGCCAATAATTGCATTTGCATCTTAATCTCTTTCTTTTGGTGTTCTTTTCAGAAAAACTGTTTTAAAATAAGTTGTGACAGTAGCTAATGTGTTTATGAGTTTTAGGCTTGTGTTGAAACTGAACCATGTGAATTTATTATTTCGATTGCACTAACGTTGCTAATGAAGATTGTGAGAAGTTTCGTGTGAAGGAAGTTTTCAAGGGTCAAGAGAAGAGGATGATATGATGTGATCAAGAAGAGTGAAAAGCCTAAGCTTGGGGATGCCCCGGTAGTACATCCTAGAAAATTGCGAGAAGACTCAAGCATCAAATTTTGGGGATGCCCAATGCATCCCCTTCTTCATCAACAATTTATCAAGTCACTTCTAGTGAAACTATATTTGTATCCGATCACATCTTATGTGATTTACTTGGAGCGTCCTTTATTTTTGCTTACAGTTTTTTTAGTTTCTTTGTTTTAGTTAATGGTTGGATCTTATCATACTTGTGTGGGAGATAGACACGCTCCGTTTTCATTGCTTAGAACACTCTAGTTTTCATTTTTATTGTTCTGTGAGTGTTCACTTTTAGCTAGTACTGCGTTTAGCCTTTGTTTTCATGCATCTCGTATTCAGAGCTGATAGCTTTAGTAGTGTTATGTGAGTACTCTCATGTTTGCTTGCTGTATCATGTAGAGTATTTTTTTTTAAACATATCTTATGTGTGCTTGGTTGGGAATAGAAATGCTATTGTGATAGTTGGTATAGTGGACAAGATTGCATGGTATTGTAGATCACTAAACTGCTTCACTTGAATCACTGTTGTTGTTTTGAGATATTAATTTGCTTAATGGATAAACGAGAAGGACTAGTAAGTATAAAATTTTAATGGTTGGTCTAAGAAACTTGAAACTGTGCCACACTTAAAATTACCAGCTGGTAGAAACGATGGTATATGATTGCTACGAGTGATACATTTCTCATCGGCCTTTTGTTACGCGCTACGGTCGGGGTAGCTAACAGTGACTTTTCACTGCCACAGACCCTCTTGGAGTGATTTGCACTTTGCCTTGTAAGATGATTTGCTTGCTGTAATCTTTTAACTCGTGAGTCTATGTTGAGGTTCCTGGCAATTCCACCATCCATATTTGCTAGCCTCTTCGGTACTGTGCATTGCCATTTCTCACATTAAGAGTTGGTGCAAACTTCACCAGTGCATCCAAATCCCGTGGGAGGACTTTGTTCTTCTACGCATAAGCCCATATATTCTTCCTCATAACAGCCACCATACCTACCTATCATGGAATTTCCATAGCCATTCCGAGATATATTGCTTCACGACATCCACCTCCATTATGTTACTTGATGATGAGCTCCATGGTTATTTATGCATACTGCTACAGTGGAAGGAGCATGAAGTTGGATACATCAGAGATATTCCATTATGAGTTATGAGTTAAGTGTGATGATTCATTGTAATATAGGATGTTGCCCCTACTGGTGAGGTTATATAAAAAAAATCCCAAAAAGAAAAAGAAAAAGGGCCAAAGAGAGAATAAAGAGAGAGGGGGCGCATCACTATCCTTTATACCACACTTGTGCTTCATGTTTAGCACCAATACTTCAGTTTGGAGAAAGTGTAACACCCGGGAGATTTCCCTCAAATAGAATTTTGATTGCTTTTCTTTTGCATGGCATTGCATCATGCATGAAGTCCACTTGTTTGCAAACCAACTTAAACATTTAAACATGTCCAATGGTTTCAAATAAAATTGCAAACAGAAACAATCAAATTGTTCGCAGCAAATTTGAATTTGAGATATAATTGGCTTGGTTAATCAAAAATCCCCTTTTATTAAAACCCTAATCCCATTCAAATTCAAATCTCAAACAAATTGTGCAACTTGAATATTTTTGGAAACAAAATAGCATGCAACTGGGCATTTGCAATAATGAACCCATAAAAATTGTCCCCATAATTTTTGAACTCCAAAAACCCGCTTCTTTTCCATCTTTTCTCTTTCTACAAAAATAATAATAATAATAAAAACAGAGCTGGGGGAGGCAGGCCATTGGCCCACCTACAACCCCATCCCAACTCGTAGGCCCAGCCCACCTCCTCTCCTTTCTTCTCCGTACGACTGCTGTCGCTTTCACCATGGATCCCCACCTCCACCTGCTCCTCCTCTCTCCCTTAAAGCCCCCCTTTCTCTCCGAACCCTAACCCTAACCTCCTCCCTCCATTCCCTCTCCACCGCCGCCACCCCTCTCCCTCCTCTACTCCCTGTTCATCTCTGAAGATAGATGATGGAGCCACCATGGCTGCCACTTCGAGAGCATGGCGCCACCCCCACGGGCCTCGTCAAGCCTCCGTTGCCCCGGGAATGGAATCTCGGGGGTGCAGGCTACGTTTTTGCTGCAGACGCCGCGGCCGGAGAACGCCCGAGGCGACGGCGCCCTCGCCATCTTCTTCCCGGCGACCACCACCGTTCCTCTGCATCTCGTCACCGAGGCTGTCTCCCCGAGCTTCCGCCTCGCCTCCGAGCCCCTCGAGGTGAGATTCAACCTTCTGGGACCTCTCCCCTTCCCCCCTCGTGCTCTGAGTGCCGCCGTCGAGCGCACCGTCTGCAGGCCGTCGTTCCTGTCCGCCGTTTTTGACCTGCAGAGAACGAACACGAAACCTTCGTCAGTTTCGTCAGAAACATTCCGCTGTTACACCTCATTTCGGTTCAGGTTTGTATCCACACACAAAGCGCACCCCAGCCCAGTGGCAAGGACTCTGCGCGCGCCTCCGCGAGGGCAGGAGATCGAATCCCCACTCGGGCGAATTTGCCCAACCTTTTTACTCCGCTACGCCGCGCTGCGGGCCCCGCCCGTTAGCGACCCCCTGCGCCACCTCAAGTTGCACCCACGCCACGCCAGCGCCACGTTGGCACGGCCCCACCTGTCATCCCCTCTGTGCTGTGTACACGGAGTGAATCTGGATCTGGAATCCAGATCTGGATTTTCTCTTCACACTCAAGTCCCTGGAAAATTACAGCAAGGTCCCTGAAATTCAAATGTCCATAACAAATTCATTTAAACTCCAGTTTTGAAAAGTAAAATAAGTATTCCATTCCAAATTTCCCGTACTTTTCAAATATGCAATTTGTTCACTGTTTTTCTTAATTAAAATTGGAGTAATAATTCAATACTTTAAATACACCTTTTAAATTGCAAAATTCATAACTTGGGCAATTCAAATCCAATTCCAACATGTAAAGTATGTTTTCCATCCCATTTTTCATGAACTTTGCAAATATCAACTTTGTTTTCTGTTTTGAATAATTTAAATTGCTGAAAACAACTATTTCTTATTTAGTGCATTTAAATTGCCAATTTAATAACTTGCTCAATTCAAAACCAAATTCCACATATCAAATATGTTTTCCAACCAGAAAAATGCAAGGAATATTAATATGCCATCCATGTTCATGTTTGCACCTTGCATTTTGCATTTTTAGTAGTGTTATGCATGTTCACCTAATAAATAAATATGGAATGTGTTGGGGTATTTAATTCAATTGTTGCCCTATTCCATTTAATATTGCTTAACTCACCTATTTACTGTTTTCCATGCTAAACAACATTTAAATTGATGGTTAGCTAAACAACTTGAACCAATAATTATTTGTCCGGACTCCGGGTTCCGATTAAATTGTCTAAATTGCACTTTTGCGTTGCATCCCGCATGTCATGCATATAAAATAGGATCATGCTGGATCTTTTGCCGTAGTAGTAATTGTTGCATCTGGTGTTTGTTCTAGTTCGTTGCTTCTTCGCGGATAGGACGTTGAGATGATGTGAGCAACGACAAGTTCTGTGGATGTACCTCTACTTGCTGGATCCCAGGCAAGTATACTCACTTGCTACCTATGGCTGCCTTTCATCACTTGTTACCGATTCTTTCCGTTATCTTTATGATAGCATTATGATTCGATGCTTGTGTCTTGATCCTATCATATGTTTACCTTGCAACCATGATATAGCCTTCCTTCCACTTCCTATTGCCTATTGTTTGTTTACCCCGTTGGCCCTCGTGTCGTAGTTGCATGCTTAGTGTTGTTTGCGCTCTAGTCATGTTGTCCTTTGTTCTATCACCTGTTTAGTTTGATAGTTGGGTTTCAACTTAATCAACAACATGTTAATGTATTGGGTAGTAATAATTTGATGATAAGGCACCGGCAGGAGGCCCGGCGTGGTTTTGAGGCCTGCTAGTGTCGACCTTAATTAGGAAAAGGGTCTTGTCCTCCGATCCATGATGAGCGCGCTAACCGCATGTGGGAAGCGAGTATGGGCGCCCCCCGCAATTCTGATTCGATTCGCATCTCTTCCAAATCGCCTCATTTAGTTTGGGTTTTCCTTTTGCCGCATGCATATGCAGGTGCGAACCCTTGGCGCCAGGGTGGAACTTTTGTAGTCGGCATTTAGGGAGACACGTTCTTAGAGTGCTATGAGGGTCCCTTTTTCTTCGCGGGGCTTGATTAGCCGTGCGCTCAATTGCACGGGGTTCTTTGGGCTTGATGCGAAGAAGAGTTGGGTTGTGTTGAGTGCCTCGCTTGGTGGAAGTGCATTTCCATCTGGCGGGTCATTCTTACGAGTACGGCCAAATTGGTGCATCCCTGCAGGGTTAATCTTCTCGAGAAGCCGTGTTGTCCGCGGTTATGGATGACTTGGTGAAAGTGCTGGCTAACAAGTACTCAGACAACTTACACTTAACGATGATAACTTGACTAGTAATATAGATTACCTCCACCATAACAATGAATGTCACCTTAATCAACAGTGTGAGTTTCCTTGGGTTGCTTCCTTAGTAGGGGGTAACACTGGATGGGTATTGTTTGGTGAGTAGTTATAGTTGGTTTTGTCGTGCTATCTTATCCCTTTCTTTTAGCCGGATGTTGTAGCGCGTCTCTATAGTTAGTTAGTGCAGCCCGCTGCCGCTTCTTTGCAATAATCCCTTCCTTCCGTTGTATCCAAAGTATTTGTATCTTGTGATGATTGGTTACGCTGGTATCTTGTGAGTATGGTTTATCCACTTGCCAGTACTTAATAGTACTGACCCACGAAATCATTTCGTGGCTGCATATTCCACATTGCAGTCAACAAGGTTTGAATTCTGACAACGTTAGCTTGGGAATCCCTCCGGCTTGGCCTGGGCAGGGATTGGACGCCATCGGTTATCTTCAGGGCTCTTAGTCCAATTTGTATCTTGTCCGTAGTCGGACACTATGTTGTTTCTTCCGCTGTTATTTGGATCTTTGTATTGTATCAGTGGTATTCTTGACTCGTTTGAGTCGTCTTGTATATATCTTTTCTGTTGTTGTTGCGGAATATTCGTGAACTGTTGTAATGTTATCACAAGTGGCAAACTGGAATCGGTTATTATGTGGATTTTGGCGGAAATGCTGAAATCTGCATAGTGCCCGATCTCGGGGCGTCACAAATGGTATCAGAGCATGGTTTCCGATTCCCGAAGTTGTTTCGATACGAATGGTTATCGAAGCAACGGGTCCACAAAGCCTGTAGGATAACCTCGCTAACGGTCGTGTCTTTAGAGTGTCAAAAATTGTTTTGCAAAACGTATTTTGAAACATCTCATTAGGATTCTTGTTTGCTCCTCATCTCTATTCTATTCTCCTCCTACCTTATTTGTTTTGGAGTCTCCTCTCTTATCTATCTTTCAAAGTGTTAGGATCCTACGTGGCTTGGACGTTCTCTTAGCCTTTTAACCTAATAGGATCGAACTTCGGAAGGTTCTTACTCGAAGAGCATCATCATCAACAATGAGCAAGAATCCCTTGTTTGTGGTGTCGAGAAGTTTTGTTAGTGGTGTCGAGGAGACCAACAAGGTGACCGAAGACTCGATAGTCTGGCTTCTTCCTCTCTCTTGGCGTTGGCGGATTGCGAGGGCGCAATCCCTTGTTAGTGGTGTCGGCTGTAATACCCGGGGGATTTCCCTCAAATAGAATTTTGATTGCTTTTCTTTTGCATGGCATTGCATCATGCATGAAGTCCACTTGTTTGCAAACCAACTTAAACATTTAAACATGTCCAATGGTTTCAAATAAAATTGCAAACAGAAACAATCAAATTGTTCGCAGCAAATTTGAATTTGAGATATAATTGGCTTGGTTAATCAAAAATCCCCTTTTATTAAAACCCTAATCCCATTCAAATTCAAATCTCAAACAAATTGTGCAACTTGAATATTTTTGGAAACAAAATAGCATGCAACTGGGCATTTGCAATAATGAACCATAAAAATTGTCCCCATAATTTTTGAACTCCAAAAACCCCCTTCTTTTCCATCTTTTATCTTTCTACAAAAAAAAAATAATAACTGAGCTGGGGGAGGCAGGCCATTGGCCCACCTACAACCCCAGCCCAACTCGCAGGCCCAGCCCACCTCCTCTCATTTCATCTCCGTACGACTGCTGTCGCTTTCACCATGGATCCCCACCTCCACCTGCTCCTCCTCTCTCCCTTAAAGCCCCCTTTCTCTCCGAACCCTAACCCTGACCTCCTCCCTCCATTCCCTCTCCACCGCCGCCACCCCTCTCCCTCCTCTACTCCCTGTTCATCTCTGAAGATAGATGATGGAGCCACCATGGCTGCCACTTCGAGAGCATGGCGCCACCCCCACGGGCCTCGTCAAGCCTCCGTTGACGTGGGAATGGAATCTCGGGGGTGCGGGCTACGTTTTTGCTGCAGACGCCGCGGCCGGAGAATGCCCGAGGCGACGGCGCCCTCGCCATCTTCTTCCTGGCGACCACCACCGTTCCTCTGCATCTCGTCACCGAGGTTGTCTCCCCGAGCTGCCGCCTCGCCTCCGAGCCCCTCGAGGTGAGCTTCAACCTTCTGGGACCTCTCCCTTTCCCCCCTCGTGCTCTGAGTGCCGCCGTTGAGCGCACCGTCTGCAGGCCGTCGTTCCTGTCCGCCGTGTTCGACCTGCAGAGAACGAACACGAAACCTTCGTCAGTCTCGTCAGAAACATTCCACTGTTACACCTCATTTCGGTTCAGGTTTGTATCCACACACAAAGCGCACCCCAGCCCAGTGGCAAGGACTCTGCGCGCGCCTCCGCGAGGGCAGGAGATCGAATCCCCACTCGGGCGAATTTGCCCAACCTTTTTACTCTGCTACGCCGCGCTGCGGGCCCCGCCCGTCAGCGACCCCCTGCGCCACCTCACGTTGCACCCACGCCACGCCAGCGCCACGTTGGCACGGCCCCACCTGTCATCCCCTCTGTGCTGTGTACACGGAGTGAATCTGGATCTGGAATCCAGATCTGGATTTTCTCTTCACATCCAAGTCGCTGGAAAATTACAGCAAGGTCCCTGAAATTCAAATGTCCATAACAAATTCATTTAAACTCCAATTTTGAAAAGTAAAATAAGTATTCCATTCCAAATTTCCTGTACTTTTCAAATATGCAATTTGTTCACTATTTTCCTAATTAAAATTGGAGTAATAATTCAATACTTTAAATACACCTTTTAAATTGCAAAATTCATAACTTGGGCAATTCAAATCCAATTCCAACATGTAAAGTATGTTTTCCATCCCATTTTTCATGAACTTTGCAAATATCAACTTTGTTTTCTGTTTTCAATAATTTAAATTGCTGAAAACAACTATTTCTTATTTAGTGCATTTAAATTGCCAATTTAATAACTTGCTCAATTCAAAACCAAATTCCACATATCAAACATGTTTTCCAACCTCTACTTGCTGGATCCCAGGCAAGTATACTCACTTGCTACCTATGGCTGCCTTTCATCACTTGTTACCGATTCTTTCTGTTATCTTTATGCTAGCCTTATGATTCGATGCTTGTGTCTCGATCCTATCATATTTTTACCTTGCAACCATGATATAGCCTTCCTTCCACTTCCTATTGCCTGTTGTTTGTTTACCCCGTTGGCCCTCGTGTCGTAGTTGCATGCTTAGTGTTGTTTGCGCTCTAGTCCTGTTGTCCTTTGTTCTATCACCTGTTTAGTTTGATAGTTGGGTTTCAACTTAATCAACAACATGTTAATGTATTGGGTAATAATAATTTGATGATAAGGCACCGGCAGGAGGCTCGGCGTGGTTTTGAGGCCTGCTAGTGTCGACCTTAATTAGGAAAAGGGTCTTGTCCTCCGATCCATGATGAGCGCGCTAACCGCATGTGGGAAACGAGTATGGGCGCCCCCCGCAATTCTGATTCGATTCGCATCTCGTCCAAATCGCCTCATTTAGTTCGGGTTTTCCTTTTGCCGCATGCATATGCAGGTGCGAACCCTTGGCGCCAGGGTGGAACTTTTGTAGTCGGCATTTAGGGAGACATGTTCTTAGAGTGCTATGAGGGTGCCCTTTTCTTCGTGGGGCTTGATTAGCCGTGCGCTCAATTGCACGGGGTTCTTTGGGCTTGATGCGAAGAAGAGTTGGGTTGTGTTGAGTGCCTCGCTTGGTGGAAGTGCATTTCCATCTGGCGGGTCATTCTTACGTGTACGGCCAAATTGGTGCATCCCTGCAGGGTTAATCTTCTCGAGAAGCCGTGTTGTCCGCGGTTATGGATGACTTGGTGAAAGTGCTAGCTAACAAGTACTCAGACAACTTACACTTAACGATGATAACTTGACTAGTAATATAGATTACCTCCACCATAACAATGAATGTCACCTTAATCAACAGTGTGAGTTTCCTTGGGTTGCTTCCTTAGTAGGGGGTAACATTGGATGGGTATTGTTTGGTGAGTAGTTATAGTTGGTTTTGTCGCGCTATCTTATCCCTTTCTTTTAGCCGGATGTTGTAGCGCGTCTCTGTAGTTAGTTAGTGCAGCCCGCTGCCGCTTCTTTGCAATAATCCCTTCCTTCCGTTGTACCCAAAGTATTTGTATCTTGTGATGATTGGTTACGCTGGTATCTTGTGAGTATGGTTTATCCACTTGCCAGTACTTAATAGTACTGACCCACGAAACCATTTCGTGGCTGCGTATTCCACATTGCAGTCAACAGGTTTGAAGTCTGACGACGTTAGCTTGGGAATCCCTCCGGCTTGGCCTGGGCAGGGATTGGACGCCATCGGTTATCTTCAGGGCTCTTAGTCCAATTTGTATCTTGTCCGTAGTCGGACACTATGTTGTTTCTTCCGCTGTTATTTGGATCTTTGTATTGTATCAGTGGTATTCTTGACTCGTTTGAGTCGTCTTGTATATATCTTTTCTGTTGTTGTTGCGGAATATTCGTGAACTGTTGTAATGTTATCACAAGTGGCAAACTGGAATCGGTTATTATGTGGATTTTGGCGGAAATGCTGAAATCTGCATAGTGCCCGATCTCGGGGCGTCACAGAAAGTTTTCATATTATCATTCATTCATAACTATGTGGGAGATTTTACATTATAGAACTTGGCTTGTATATTCCAATGATGAGCTTCCTCAAATGAGCTCTAGGTCTTCGTGAGCAAGCAAGTTGGATGCACCCCCACTAGTTCCATTGGAGAGCTTTCATACACTTATAGCTCTATGTGCATCCATTGTGTGGAAATCCCTACTTCTTGCATACCTTCGGTTGTAAGACTTTCTCTTGTCTAATGACCACTTTCAGCTTTGTGAGCCTTTCTTCCATTGACCTTCCAAACCCCCCATAATGTTCTCTTTGCCATAACATCCCGGTGCCAGGGACCAACGCAGAACACTTGCTTGATTTTAGTGCGCAAATAGTTTAAGATTCAAGCATTGCATCGTGTGGAAAGCTTGACTTGATCCTAACAGGGGTTGTGAAGATCGTTTGACGTGCATGATATTGTTGTTCTTGAAAGCTTAAATCATCAACTTTGCCCGGTTGATAGTCTTTTAGTATTGATTCATTAAAAGTTTTGCTTCTTTCTTCTTATTTGTTTATGCATTACTTGTTGATATCAAATATAGATCACAACTTTAGTTCATTTGATCCTAGTTTACATGCTCTTATTTACATATTATGATCAAGATTGTGTGGTAGCATGTCACCTCAGAAATTATTTTGTTTTATCGTTTACCTACTCGAGGACAAGTAGGAACTAAGCTTGGGGATGCTTGATACGTCTCCAACGTATCTATAATTTCTGATGTTCCATGTTGATATTATGCCAATAGCTACATGTTTTCCGTATGTTTTCCTACGTTTTCTTACATTTTCCGGGACTAACCTATTAACAAGATGTCAAGTGTCAGTTCCCTGTTTTCTGCTGTTTTTTATTTCAGAAAAGTTGTTCTAGAAATATTCTCGGAATTGAACCCCACGAATCCCGAAGTTCCTATTTTCCTCGGAAGCATCCACAAGTCCCAAAGAGCCCCAGAGGGGGGCCACAGGGTGGCCACACCATAGGGTGGCGCGGGTCCCACTGGTGGTGTGGGCCCCTGGCCACCCCCGTCATCCCCCTTTCGCCTATTTATACTCCCCGGAGGGAAAACCCTAAGAGGATCAACCTTTTCCACAAAATACATCTGTAGCTCCGTCGCCGCCGCCGACAAGTTTCCGGGGACAGATCTCTGTTCTGGCACCCTGCCGGGACGGGGAAGTGCCCCCGGAAACTATCTCCATCGTCGTTGTTGTCTCCTATGATGAGGAAGGGGTAGTTCTCCCTCGAGGCTGAGGGGTCTACCGGTAGCTATGTGGTTTATCTCTCTCTCCCATGGTGTGATCTATATGTGATTTTGAGCTTTGTAATCTAGTTGAATAAGTAGATGTTACTCTTCATCTTGTGCTAATCAAGTGTTTTATTAATATGAACATTGGAGTCACCTTGTCCCGCGGTGTGAAGGTGACAGTATGCACATCGTGTGTCTCTCCTCTATGAATTGTGGTGTTTCTCTAGTACATTCTAGGGCGCTCATAGTGACTGTGTGGGGTTAACTAGACATGGGAATTCTTACTTTAAGGAATGCTTTTTGCAGCCCTACGCAATGATTAGTGTTCATTATCCAACCGGAGAGGGTTAATAGTAGCATAGTGAAGTGAAGATATTTAGTTATTCAATTATGTGATCTTTGTTGAGAGTGTCCACTAGTGAAAGTAGGATCCCTAGGCCTTGGTCCCAAGCATTGAAATACCATTTTCCGCCTATTCTGTTACATGTTTGCTTGCTGCCATATTTATTTCAGATTTCTATTATTACTTATAACGATCCATATTACTCGGATTTCACTATCTCTTCGCCGAACTAGTGCACCTATATACCTTACAAGTATATTGGGTGTGTTGGGGACACAAGAGACTTCTTGTATCTTAATTGCAGGGTTGCTTGAGAGGGATATCTTTGTCCTCTACCTCCCTGAGTTCGATAAACCTTGGGTGATCCACTTAAGGGAAACTTGCTGCTATTCTACAAACCTATGCACTTGGAGGCCCAACACTGTCTACAAGAATAGAAGCGTGCATAGACATCAGTGCACAAACTGGTTTTAATAAATCTGTTGAGGAAAAGTTTGGCAAAATTTATGTTCTTGCTTCTAAAGTAGATATCCTTGCTCTTGATTTTGATCTTCTTAAAATAAAGGTTATGCTCCATTATGCTAAAGAAATTAAAACTTTGAATGTCATTCAAGTTAGAATTGTTGACAATGTTAGGATGTTAGCTGAATTGCATGCTAGATGGGAAAGAGAAGATAAAATTGCTAGAAAGAATAATATAGCTAAAGTTTGCACTACTACCACCACTGGTAAAACTGAAGCTTCTCATGCTAGTAAACCCTCTACTATTAATGGTAAAGTAATTGGTGTTTGTAATGCCCTGACCTCGGAACTATGCAAAGTGCTAGGTGCCAGTGGTTATGATACCCGACTGAAGGTTACCAGGGTTACCATCCCCCAGGCTGAATCACATCAGCGGGCGCGGCTCGGTCATGGATCATAGGCCTACAACTCCTCAGTCATGACATACCGTCGGTCCCAACCAAGTTGCATCATAAAGAGATCAAGACTCGGAACAATCTGGCACATCACAATCCCTATGACACAAAGCATATATATTTCAACTCTTAACAGAGAAAAATATAGCAGAATACAATCAGAGGTCACGGACCCAACATTACAACAAGCGGAAGCAGGTATAGTTGTTATAAACAACAAGAACCAAATATGGTCTAAGAGGCCTGCATATAAACAAGTCAGCGCCAGCTTGCTCCTAACCACCCCAGGCTGCCACTTGGCAAAACACATACTACTTGTCGACTTCCACGAAGAAACCACCTTCGACTTCGGAGAAGTCCTCTGCTGGATACAACAAAAATTCAACAAAGCAGCAGTGAGTACAAGAGGTACTCGCAAGGTTACTAGAGCTGCTAGCTCAAATGAGGCTTTAGCAAGGCTATTTGGTAGTTGTTTTGCGGAAAGCTAGTTTTATTTTAAAATACCAACTTGATAACGTCTATAAGAAGGTTTTGAAATGAGATAGAAATTGTACTCTTCTCACATCTGATCATTGCATCCACCAATCCAGAATCACACCTGTCTACTCAAGTTTTATTGTTCAGGTTCTCTATGATCTTATTGTCCATTCCCAAGCGTCCATAACTGTGGACACGGTTTTTCGAAAAGATTTACCCTGTATGGGTGTACTATTTTAACCACCAGTACCGTCTGGCTCCTTGCCTGCACATAAGTCCTCGTCCTGGGAGGATGGAAGAGTGGGCGCGGTTACAACCTTTTACTTGCATGAATTTATCCCGGGGTCATTGGTGAAGCTGAAGTCCAAGTTTAGTGCCTCCGACACCTTGGACCGCGGACACCTCCTAAACACCACCGTCCTCGTTCGCAGCTTGTCCACCGTCTTCACGCACACGCAAATGGAAAGCTTCAAACTAAAGGACCCTGGGCTACACCCACACAAGTTAGTCGGTCGATAGGGAGTCCATATGTCCCACCAATCGAAGCATGCTCAATCCTGGTTCAAGAGCTAAAGAACTTGCTCCTAGGGGCGTGAGTGGGGCAAAACACCATCATTCACCGATGGCAACTCATCCACGTCTCTTAGCATTTTAATTGAAGACAACCGGTCTCCAACACATCCGGACATGATATAATATCTCCATCCACGATCCATTCATCGGACCCAAGGCACTCAACTAAGCAGGGCTAAGCAATTAAGTAGCAGATAGCAATATCTCGGGCCACACACAAGCTATCGATAATAGGAAGGGAAAACAGGTATTGGTGTCCGGAACAAAATGCAACTACTAGGAGAGTATAACCAAAACATTTGAATCGAATGCAATATTATGGTGGATAAAATACTTGAGGGAAAACATAGGTCAAGAGAGATTCTCAAATAAGTGGATTTACGCTTGCCTTGGTGATAGGGGTGGTAGTACGATTCGTCGAAGAATTTGTGGCTGCACCTCAACTCCTCGACCTACCGAAGCACAAACAACCTCGGAAAGGAAACAACATAAAGAACAATTACAGCAGGTGCAATGCACACTCATGATGAAATGACATCTTAATTCAACTAAAAGATCATGGACACAATCTTCATGTTAAATGTTTGTCCCCAAATAATTATGCATTATTTGGCAACACTCATATTTACCTTAGTGGCATACTAATTTTTACTACAAGACCAGTACCTAATTAATTTGTCAACATGCATGAAAATTATGTTCACTATTAGTATTTGAAGTTCTTTTCATTTTGGTATAGTTTCCATAATTTTTGTATGAAGAAAACAATAATTATGAATTATTCCTTAATTGCTTTCATTTCTGCCATTTTTGGAAAAAAAATACTTAACATAGATACTTTAAGTGTCAAAAAACATGGACATTCTTAAGAACATGTAGAAAATGTTCCACTGAACATTTTAAGCTATTAAACAAAAAATTTGGATCATTTTTTAATTTATTAGGCATTTTCTTTATCAATTCTTTTTTGCCCTTTTTAGAAAACAGAATAAAACATGAGAATTTTTATATCAATTTTTTCCAAATAAAATACCATTTTGTAGAGTTTGTTAATGCAAAATTTTAGAGCCGAAGTTTGCTCAATTTGGAATTACAGAGCCAAAGTTATGAATTTCCAAAGTTCCCATTTTTTATAGTATTTTCTACATTTAAATTTTTAGTGCAAAATTTACTATAGAAGCATGTTGAAATTTTCATATATTTGGAGATTTCTCACATTTCTGAATCTATAGAAATTTGAATTTCTCAAATTGGAGCATTTATGAATTAGTTATTGATTTTACAAATAACATTTGAATCTGTTTTTATTTTCCAAAACTCGAAACAGAATAGGCCCAAACGTTTTTCACCGAGGTGGGGCTAGCCACAGCCACTGACAAAGGGGCCCAAGCGCCACGGTGGATAGCCACGCAGGCGATCCAGGGGCCATAGGCCGGTTTGACTGGGGTCAACCCCGCGCAGGCCTCAGGGTGACGTCGGCAGGACGTCATTCACCGGCAGGAGGCTCTCCGGCGAGGTCGAATCCGGCAAATTTGACCGCGCCCTGCCCAACCAATCGCACCTACGGGTTCTACGCGAAGCGAGGAACCTCACTGTGGTGGTGCCGCTTCCCCATGGTCACTGGAGCGTTGCCGGCATCCATGGCGCGCAGCGGCGGTGCTCGGGCTACGGCGGCTACGCGTCCTAGCGGAGAGAGAGGGGGAAAGGTGTCTCCTGGAACCGTAGGCTCACCCTGGGCGTGGTGGAGGGGACGATGCGGTCGGAGAAGGACAGTAGCGGCGGCGGCGAGCTCGCCGGAGTGGTTTCTGGCCACGTAGAAGACTTGTACGGCGCCATCGATTGGAGGCGGCTCTCCTCGATTCCTGTCTCCGCGAGACGCAGCACGACGAGACCATCATTTTGCCCCCACTCGGCTGGGCTCGGCAGTGGCCAGAACGGCGGAACACGGTGGTCGGAGGTGCGGCTAGGGTTAGGGTTTCGGGGGCGATTGCGAGCTCGGGGCTCGAGGGTAGTGAGGGAGGAGGAGGCAGCAGCGGTGGGGGGTCCTCCTTATCGTCTCAGGGTGCATGACGGGGCCCGGCATCATCGTCGGGGGCCTGGCCGTCCAGGTGGATCCATGGCCGTGTCCTCCGAGCACGGGGAGGAGAGAGACAGGGCATTTTTCTGAAAACCCCCTTGCCAAAAATTCCTATTTTGTTTTCAGTCCTTTCTCTCCCTGGAAAATAAATCAAGTCAATTAAATGAACCCCTTAACCAATTCAAATGTTTTTGAAATCAATCCCACCATTCTCAATTGTCAAGACCCCCCTATGATAATTTTTCCAAGATTTTTGGAGAATATTTTTAATTTAAGACACAAATATTCTCATTTCATTTCTGCAATTTATTTAAATTAATTAATTGAGGCACTTATTTAATTCAAAACCTTGTGACATTTGGTGGAAAATTATTATATAACATAAGGAAGCACTGGCAGAAAAATAAGATCATTTTAAGGAACTGTTTAGAACAAAGTTGTTTTTATTTTATTTCTGCTAGAAATGCATTTGATTTATTAAATTTAGTTAGACACTTCCAAAAATCATGGGCTCTTGCGATCATTCCTTATTTGGAACCAAGGGACTATGATAATTTTTGCATAGTAATTGGATAAAGTTTGTAGAACAAACTTGTTTCAATGTTGGTTTATTTCTGTGGAGAAAAATGTTGTTTTCAGGGCTTTAACCAATCCAATTTTTGGTGCCCTCACTTGTGTGACCCTTATTTAGCCTAAGGAAGTCTTGGTTAAGTTTTTAGCTCAATTTTAATAAGGGGTGGCCCGATCTTCTCAATGATCTCTCTCTCTCTCTCTCTTTTTGTAGGTATTTTCTGGATTTTGTGATAACTAGTGCTACACTGAGACCTCTCACTTGGATAACCGTTGTTGCCAATGCAACAACAATCAATCCCTTTGGATATTATAACCTACACACTCTTGCACACGTAATCAAATATCACGAGTGGTCTTGTATCCCCCTATTCTTAATGGAATAAAAAGATATCACGCAACTTTGTAGGTATACTTCAAGATGAATGCTTAGCAGCAATACAATCTAGAGGCTAGGGTTTCATTGGTTTTTGGTTTTAAACTTGTTATCCTCTTTCCACACGCAGGTGGGGAGTATATATAGGTGGAGGGCTCCTTGCGCAATCAGCTCTCCTACTAGGAATAGGACTCCTAATGGACTAGGAGGACTCTACTAGGAATCCTACTTGGACTAGGAAGGGATACAAACCGACCCAACTTTAGGGGGTTCGGCCATTATGGCATACAGGCCATGCCTAATTGAATTAGGACTTCTATATGGCGCATTTATCTTCAATGGGGCACCCTCCTCTTGCTTTCACCATTCCTTAGTGTGGAAGAACATTCCTGGAGTTGTTTCCCACAATTGCACATTTGTTTTCATCACTTGAATAATTGCTTTCACCATTTTCTAGCATCTCCATCTTGTTTTCTAGAATGCCTTGAGGTCTTCCTCCATTCATGTTTGTGTTATCAATAACCCTGCTAATACATAATGCATAGGCTTAGGTAGTATAATATTCTTATAAACACAAACAATATTTATTACTAGGAAAGAATTCATCTTATAATGAATATCGGTGAGGCTCAATATTTCCTTGCAACTTAAGCATGTATAATCACCATGGACCTCTATTATATCCTCATCATCCTTCCTTTCTTCAAGACAAGACGTCCGCGGCTTTTGGTAAACTGAACGTGGAAGAAACAAAAAGAACAACGTGTATGCACAATATATGTATCTATAATGGGGTTCATTAGTTGTGTGCACATGATAAAAATTCTCACATGCTTAAATAGCACATAATTTTCATATGAAAAAAATAGCATCTCATCAAATAGCAATTACAATTGCAAGTATAAGTGAAGCTTATAGAATCATCATCATAAGGAGAAACATCTATGTATACATTCTTATTGTTTAGTGTCAAATCAAGTGTTCTCACAGAAGATCTATGATCAAATTTGGTTGTAGTAGTACACCCAATTGTTGTACCATGTTTATTATCTTCATTATGTAAATTGCAACTGAATTTGCAAATATAAGTGAAACACAAATCAGTAGCATATGTGTTTATCAAAGTTTTTGGCAAATCAAACATATGTGTAACATTATGCTCATATTTATCAAATTGTAAACCATCCAACTGAGGTAACATAATGTTCAATTAAGCAATTCTATCACAAGTAATACATATTTGATCCACCATAAAAATTTCATTCATGTTATAATCACCAAGCAAATTAAAAATGAAGCAAGTAGTATAGTTGCTAGAATTGATATATAAAATTTCAGCAATCCTATTCATAGCATATTGCACAGTAATTGGTTCATGTAACATGATTGAATACACAATATTATTAGGTGGTATTTTAGCAAGCACTTCTTTATGTGTAATCAATACCACATGCTAAAAATTCGAAATTATCAAATTATCACATGGTGGTGAACTATATATGCTTGTTAACTCACAAGAATCAACTAGCAAATTAGTAGACTCACAAAATTCAGCATTTGTAGTTTGTAGCTCGAAATCAGCACAAATATCAATGACATCCTCCTCATACTTAGTAGGTACCAATTCATCTATCTCATGTGGTGATGCAGGTTGTACTTTAGGTGGCTCCCTTTCTTTAAAAGTAACCTGCATATCACAAGAAACAATACTAGGAACAATGGCATGCTCCTCCAATATATGTGGTGGTGGTGCATGTTGTACTATAGGCTCCCTTTCTTCAAAAGCAACTTTCACATCACAAGAAACAACACTAGGAGTAGACATGATTTCATTAGTAGTGGTATTGCTTGTCTCGGGTTTTGAAGATGTACTATCTCGAAATTGTGAAACTTGAGGTGTAGAAGGTGTGAAAGAAGATCTTGATCGAAAAGTTCTTCTTGGAGCCATAGAAACCTCCTCAACTAATCTCTTTTCTGTCTCTCTTGCTTGGTGCAATAATTCATTCATGGTAATATATTGAACATGCCTCACAATGCATCTAATCTTGAATTGCAAACCTGAAGGAAATATTTGCATTGTCTGTTCTGGTGCTTCTACAACCCGAGCACTTTGTAGTATCAACTCCATCTCCTTGTAATATTGATCCACAGAATTTGTACCTTGTTTCAAGTGCTGCAATTTGTCATAGAGATTTCTCACATAATTTTTTGGAACAAACCTATCTGTCATGATTTGCTTCATCTCAGCCCAAGTAGTAATTTCTGGTTGGTTTTCTCTTTTTCTCATTTGTGTGATTCCATCCCACTACAAGAGAGCATAACCATCAAACCCAAAAGATGTCAGCTTAATTTTCCTCTCCTTAGTGTAATTATGCAATCTCCATAGCTTCTCAATTTTCAACTCCCACATTAAGTACTCCTCAACATCCTCAGTATCACATGTGAGAGTAGGAATAAAGAATTTTGGCTTCCCAAGGCCATCATCCTCTCTACTGTTTTCTCCCATAGGCACTCTTCTAGCATCCAAATGTCCACGGCCTCCAAATGCATTGGCTCGGCCATCATCCAAATCAGCACCTAAATTAGCATTGGGAGTTCTTTGTTGTAAGGTTGTGGCCAAATTTGCAAGTTTTCTTGTCATATTGTTCACAACCTCTTGTACTACATTAACTGATTCTTGAGTAGCAACTTTGCTAACTTTCTCTTGCACTTTGTTCAAGTCATCTCTGATTATATCATCATATTCCTCAATTCTTTGCTCAATCCTTCTAGCAACTCCATCTCGAAATTTATTGAAATATGCCCATGTGCACATATCATCACCAGTCTTTTTTTTAGGCAATATGTCCTCTCTTTTGTTACCCTGCATAGGATCAGTTTCACTAGCAAAACTCATGATTAATATGTTAGTGAAAACAAAATAATCAATGGGTTGTGGTGTTATCTCACAACTCACTCAAAACCAGCAAAGAAGTGTTTCACTTACTATTCCAAGGTGAATAGGATTGACTTACCAACAAGTATCAATGAAGAGTGTACCAAGTGTGAGAAGAGAATAACCAGGATATCAAGTGTCACAAAGCAAAACAGGGTATTTGGTGGGGCTTGGTTGGGAATCCTAACAACACAAAAATAGCAACTCCAATGTACTGTTTAATGTGATAAAAATGCACTAAAGGAACACACTCACTCTGGGAGACAAATGTGGCTTAGCAATTATATGGAAGAGATGGTGCAAGCACTAGAAAGACACTAGCAAATACTCTATGAAAACAGGCACAAGATTGCTCAAACATGTCCACAAAAATGTCCAAGATATGGTGTATCAAGCTACACTAGTGATATAGTAATGGCTCGGCCTCTTTTTTCTTTTTCTCTCTTTCTATTTTTTTATACTTTTTCTCTTTTTTTCTATTTTTTTACTTTTCCAATGGCCTTTGAATCAACTAGGAGAAACAAGAGATATGGAATAAAATTGATCAAATTGAGCAGGCTGTTAGAGCAAGAAAACAGCTAGTCTTTGGGTTGTAGTGCCTAAAATTTGTTGTAGAATGGCTGTGGCTAAGGCTTATCAAAGATCATACTGAAAATCGTGTCGTACGGTTGTGTACACTTGATGCGGTGTGTGCGTGGTGTGCCTTTTAATGCCCACGTGATAGTTCGTTGGACTTGGAGGCGTACGGAGTGTGCGTGGTGTTTGGCGCATAGTGATTTTGGCGCAATGCCTAGAGCTGTCAGACTCTGACACGGTGTGCGCACGGCCCTAACGCGTTCGTGATTGAGGAACCGATTGATACCAAGTGCGGTACCTGTGCGTGGTTTGGCCGGTAGCGAGTCGGTAGCTATTTCGGCGCGTACCACCTGGTGGCGCTCCGACTTGGACCTGGTTCACGCGGTGCGGTGCGGGTGGAATTTGGATGGTACATATATGACTAGCGTGCACGGACCGAGTCCAGGGGAATCAATGCGCGCAACAATATCAGGTTGGGCGACGTGCGATTGTGAGTAGGATTCAACGCGTAGCACGCGAACAGTTCTGTTTGTGTGGTAGTGGATCGGAGAGGCAACCGCGCGTGTTTTGGCCGGATCGACGCGGTTCGCATTTTGGCGATTTGGCCTGACACGCTAGCGCTCGGCGGATCGACGTGTTTCGCGTTTTGGCTAGTAGCACTCGATGCGGATTGGTGCGAGTAGATAACGGAGTGGGCGGAAAACTCGTGACGGTAGAACTCGGTATGGAATCCGAGTATGGCTAGGACAAAACCACTCGGCAGCAATATATTTTTATGCTATTTTATGTTTATGAAGGAAACAAAAATAAACTAGATGAACCCTATAAAGATGAAAAAGAAAAACAGGAACGCAAATCAACAAGAAACAACAACTAGTAGATGCAAATTAGTGTTGATCTAGGCTCTAGCAAAAACTAAACATAATATTTTTGTGGGGCTTTTTTCTGGATAGGAAGATAAAAACAACTTGATTAGGGATAAATTAGCTCACCGGGTAAACCCGAGGATCTGATACGAAGATGATAAGGGGTGTCCCGATCTTCTCAATGAGCTCTCTCTCTCTCTCTCTCTTTTTGTAGGTATTTTCTGGATTTTGTGATAACTAGTGCTACACTGAGACCTCTCACTTGGATAACCCATGTTGCCAATGAAACAAGAATCAATCCCTTTGAATATTCTCAACTACACACTCTTGCACACATAATCAAAGATCACGAGTGGTCCTGCATCCCCCTATTCCCAATGGAATAACGAGATATCACACAACTTTGCAAGTATACTTCAAGATGAATGCTTAGCAGCAATACAATCTAGAGGCTAGGGTTTCATTGGTATTTGGTTTTAAACTTGTTCTCCTCTTTCAACACGCAGGTGGGGAGTATATATAGGTGGAGAGCTCCTTGCTCAAGCACCTCTCCTACTAGGACTAGGACTCCTACTTGGACTAGGAGGACTCTACTAGGAGTCCTACTTGGACTAGGAAGGGATACAAACCGACCCAACTTTAGGGGGTTCGGTTATTATGGCATAGAGGCCATGCCTAATTGAATTAGGACTTCTATATGGCGCATTGATATTCAATGGGGAGCCCTCGTCTTGCTTTCACCATTCCATAACATTCCTGGAGTTGTTTCCCACACTTGCACATTTGGTTTCATCACTTGAATAATTGCTTTCACCATTTGTACTATTGTTTTCCAGCATCTCCATCGTGTTTTCCAGAATGCCTTGAGGTCTTCTTCCATTCATGTTTGTGTTATCAATAACCCTGCTAATACATAATGCATCGGCTTAGGTAGTATAATATTCTTATAAACACAAACAATTTATTACTAGGAAAGAATTCACCTTATAATTAACATCGGTGAGGATCAATATTTCCTTCCAACTTAAGCATGTATAATCACCATGGACCTCTATTATATCCTCATCAAACTGGAGAAACTTTCCAAATGTAACTTGGTTGAGTTTTCAGTTTCTAGCAATCTTGGTATTTTTCCAAGTAATAAGGCATTTGTTTTCTTTAATCCAACTCGCCAAAATATAAGCGGAGGCTTGTAATAACAAGTAACATACCCCACCACTTTTGTTTTGAAGTTTGTTAAGTTGTGAAAATATTTGAATTCAAGATGGAGTGAGAAATTTTGATTGCCTTTTACTTTTATTAACTTTTGGAATTTTCCCAAGGTTTTCACAACTTCCGTAAATCAATATTGGAACTTCCTCAACAATTTGGAAGATTACAAAATAGTTTTGTTTTGCCCTTTGAGCAAATTCAATTTAGTAGAAAAAATTGCAAAGGTGGAATTGGAACAATGTGTTGAATAATTTTATGAGAGGTGTTGCCACCTCTTTAACTTTATTTCAACATTTGTTTTACATTCAACTTATCAATTCAGTAATGGACTTTGGTTTGAAAACAATCTGAAACCAATTTGAATAAAGCCAAATTTTCATGCCTCTATTTTTCTAAAACAATTGTTTTTTTATCTATGTAGATTCCAAACTATGAAATTTATTCTTGTAACTTTCTTGACAGGTATGGAAGATCAAGAAATGGTTTTGTTTGTGAGTGGATTTGTTTCCTCTTAAGGCTTTGCATCTTGCTTGACTTTTTTTTAGCAATTTAATATGGATGCCATGATGCATGAAGAAAAGGAAAAGTGAAAATTTTACCCAAATTTTGTAGTAGCTTTCTGTAGCAGCCTAGGGTTGTTACAGTGTTGGTAATACCTCCACTTCTTCTGTTAAACGTTTAAAATTGCCTGAAACCACTGAAACTGTTCCTCATAAAAGTGCTGAAATTTTTCGAAATATGGGAGATAAAGGTCCCATTACCTTTGATAAAAATGATCTTGATTTTGATGATTGCAATATATCTTAAGTAATTGTGTTCCTACAAAATCTTGCTAGTTGTCCTAATGCTAGTGCTATGAATACGGATTTCACAAAACATATTACAAATGCTCTCATGCAAATTAGAGAAGAAGAATTAAAACATGGAGCCTCTATCCCTAGGAAGTTAGATGTTGGTTGGGAGCCCGTCATTAAAATGGAAGTGAATGATTTTGATTGTAAAGATTTATGTGATCTTGGTGCTAGTATCTCTGTTATGCCTAAGGAACTTTATGACATGCTTGATTTACCACCTTTGGAACGCTGTTATTTGGATGTTCGTCTTGCTGATAATGCTAGAAAGAAACGTTTGGAGAGAGTTGATGATGTTCTTATTATGGTTAACAATAACCTTGTCCCCGTTGATTTCATTGTTATGAATATTGAATCCAATGCTTCTTGTCCTATTGTTTTGGGAAGACCTTGTCTTAGAACTGTTGGTGTTGTTATTGATATGAAAGAGGGGAATATTAAATATCAATTCCCACTCAAGAAAGGTATGGAAGACTTTCCTAGGAATAGAATGAAGTTTCCTTTTGATTATATTATAAGAACAGGTTACAATTTGGATGCTTCTTCACTTGAAAATACATGATTCTAGTTTTCTGGGTCTAGCTAAAAGGTGTTCAAGAAAAGCACTTCTTGGGAGATACCCATGGTTTTATTTTTGCAATGTTTTCTTCTGTTTTCTTTGAGTCAAGGTTTTGTTTATTTCTGTAGCAACTCCTTTGTATCTGTATTTTCTCGCATTTTTTGTGCCAAGTAAAGTCACTAGTGAAAGTTGAAGTTAGATTTGGATTTCTACGCGGGAAACAGATTTCTTCTGTCCACTGTTAAATTCGTATAAAATCACAGGAAGATCAAAATGACCTGAAAATTTTTGTGCTTAATCCTTATCTATTTCCGACACTTTTTACAGTTCCGGGTTTTTCGATTTGAGAAATGTAAGTGCCCGAAAAAATTCGTCTTTATAGACTATTCTGGTTTTGACAGATTCTGCCTTTTTTACTTGCATTCTCTCTTTACTATGTTGAGTGAATTTAATGTTTAAAAAATATTAATAATGCATGTGTCCAAGGAGAACAAGTGAGTTATTGATTGTGCACTAACCCTCTAATGTGAATTACTTTGAGTTTGGTGTGAAGGAAGTTTTCAAGGGTCAAGAGAAGAGGGTGATATAATGTGATCAAGAAGAGTGAAAAGCAAAGCTTGGGGGTGCCCCCGTGGTTCATCCCAGCAAATTCCAAGAAGACTCAAGCGTCTAATCTCGGAGATGCCCAAGGCATTCCCTTCTACATCAGCAACTTATCAGGTCACTTCTAGTGAAACTATATTTTTATTCGGTCACATCATATGCACTTTACTTGGAGCGTCTGTTTGTTTTTGTTTTCTTTTTTTTCCTTTCTGCAATAAACTTAGTTGGAACCCAGCATTCTTGTGTGGGAGAGAGACATGCTCCGCTTTTGCATATGAATACTCATTTTCTTCCATGCTCGTATTCTTAGTTTTTCTTCTATCTGCTGCAAATCCTTTTAGCTCATTTTTTCATGTGTCTCTTATTCGGAGCTGTTAGTTCTAGTAGAGTAGTAGTAGTACTCTCTTGTTTCATTGCTATATCTCTTGGAGAGTTTTTATTTAGTTTGAAATGATTGGTGTTGGAAAGAAGTAGTACAATTTTCGTGCTTATAACGGTGCAAAAAGAAGCTCATATAGACTGTGGCTAGACTTTTTCATGTCATGTTGGATGTTATTCTAATTCTATGCTTAGTAGTTATTATTGTAGCATGACTTGCCTCAAATAGCTGAGAATTCTTAATGTGCCATTGAAAGAATCATGAGTTGTTTTTATCACATTGAAGCATAATTTTGTGGTATTCTCCTTCGAATGCTTTATTTGGTTGACTTGGTGCATGCTTACACTATGTTTATTACTACAAAACAGTCACCTATAGTCTCTATGATCATTTAGTTTTTGACTTGTAATACCATTTATGCTTTGATTAATAATGTGTTTGTCGCTATGCATGATTATGGTCATTATTGATCTCTTAATTTGTTGCTCCCAGTCTTTTGCTAGCGTCCACCTGTACTGAGTATGAGCTCTACTCGTGCATCCAACTCTCAAAAACCAAAGTTTTTCCAAATGTGTCCACCATACCTACCTACATGTGGTATTTAACCGCCAGTCCAAGTAAATTTCTCATGTGCTACCTTAAAACTTTCAAAATTATTCTTGTTTGTGCCCCAGTTTTAGCTCATAGGAAGTAAATAGAGAATCTTTATCTCACTTGTTGATTGGACTTTACACACCTGGACTAGTGGCACATCCGCTTATCCAAATTGATAGAAAAGCTAGCAGCGGGGTGCCCCGCCCCAAAATTGGTTACTATAAATTCTCTTCACTATTTTTTCCCTTATTTATCAGTCAAAGCATAATTGTGTAAACAAAAGAGAAGAGGGATGACCTTCTTACCCCCATTTGCGTCCTTCAATGTGAGTTGATCTTGTGAAGTCTAGTTGGCTTGTGACGTACTGTATTTTCTATTTACCATTTGTTGACATAAGCATACACCTCTCTAAAAATTGATTTCAAGACCTCTGTTTAATAAAATAAAAAAGATCTAGCACATGAGTTAATCCCTGCTTCCCTCTGCGAAGGGCCTTTATTTTACTTTTATGCTGAGTCTCCATCTTCTAACTTTATGCACAATTAAGAGAGCGTAGTTGCCATTCTGAGTTTAATGTGCATCAGTCCCAAATATTATTATTAATTGATTCATGATGTGTTATTACTTGCTCTCGAATTATTTGTTCTAGTCATCCACTTGAACTTTGAAGGTGTCCTGGAATTTATGTTTTGCCCCACTTTTAAGGACAAGCGAAATATCACTTTGCTATGTTTTCTTTATGCTCGAAACAAACGTATAACTTTCAAGTGCATTATTATTCATGATCTTTTATTTGTGTTACTTTTCATGATGCAAAGTGATTGCTAAGTTTCATTGTTAGAATTATATCTATCATGCATGTGTTTAAAGTACTATGATCTCAGGATTACAAATGCTTTTCCACTTTATATGATCAAGTTTAAGTTGGTAGCATATCACCTCAGAATTTATTTGTTTTTATCGTTTTACCTACTCGAGGACAAGTAGGAACTAAGCTTGGGGATGCTTGATACGTCTCAAACGTATCTATAATTTCTGATGTTCCATGTTGTTTTCATGCCATCTGTTACACGTTTCCTATACACTTTATGTCATTTTTATAGATTTCCTGGGACTAACCTATTAACAAGATGCCACAGAGCCAGTTCTTGTTTTCTGCTGATTTTGGTTTCACAAAGTTCTTCTGTAAATATTCTCGGAATTGGACGAAACAAAATCCCAGGGTCTTAGAAGTCTGTCACGTACATGCAGTCCATAGGGGGGCCCTGGAGGGCCCACACCATAGGGCGGCGCCCCCCCCCCCCTTGGTCGCGCCACCAGGTGGTGTGGCCCCCTGGCCACCCACCGACGGTGTGCTTTTGCCTATTTAAGCTCCTCCATGTTTTAACCCTAAAGACTCGACCCTTTTTCCACCAAAAGTTCTGTAGCCACCGCCATCGTCAACCCTAGTTTAGGAGGGTTCTAAAGCTCTCCCCGGCAGCCTGCCGGGAGGGGGAATCATCATAGGAGGGCTCTTCAACACCATGCCTTCCTACAGAATGATGCTTGAGTAGTTCATCCTTGGACTACGGGTCCATAGCAGTAGCAAGATGGTTGTTCTCTCCTCTTTATGCCTCATTTTTAGATCTTGTGAGCTGCCTAACATGATCAAGATCATCTTATTGGAATGCTACATGTTGTGTTTGCTGGGATCCGATGAATATTGAATGATATGTCTAGTGATTATCAATCTATCATGTTCTTTCATGTTTATGTTATTTATGATCTTGCATGTTATTTATGTTCCTCTCATTCACTGACATCACTGTTCTCTTTCATCTACTGCAATCAAGTACTATTTTCCACACTAAAAGTCTAATCCTTTGTTTTCAGCAAAACCGGTGAGATTGATAACCTCACTGCTTCGTTGGGGCAAAGTAACTTGATTGTGTTGTGTAGATTCCATGTTGTTGCTGAACCACTAGTGCGCACTTTGCCAACATCAGCTGACAACAACCTTCGGAAGTGATTTCTTTCTCCTACTGGTTGATTCAACCTTGGTTTCTTTCTGAGGGAAAAACTTGTTGTTGTGCTCTTGATACCTTCCTCTTGGGGTTTTCCAACGAGTGCACTCATGCACCATCAAGGCCCAAGGTCTAGTAGGCCCAGAAAATTGGGCCCGGTACGCATACTTGACCGAGAAGGTTCCCGAGGGGGCAAAGGTCCAGGACACCTGGTCGGGACGCCCTAGGAGATCTTCCAGTAGTTCACCTCAAAGCTTCTCCCAAGCCGCGGCCTCAACCAGTCCAAAAGTTCGTCGGAACGCGATTTTCCAAGTCCCATTTTGGATTCTCGATGCCACCACCAGAGAGGGATCCGAGCAAATAACAAAGAGTCTTGGAAACTCCAACTGTAATGGTCTCTCTCGAAGCCATGGGTCCAGCCAAAACAAGGTGCCCCGTCCATCACCAATGGTGAACCGGGCCCCTTTCCTAGTTTCTTGTTTGAGCGAGTAGATAGATCTCCAGAATAGAGATCTGTCATGTCACTCGTAAGCAAGAAGAGGACGGCCATGTAGATATTTGGCTTTGATGAGTTGAAATCATAGGCCCCCTTCATCGCTGATACATCTCCAACATATCTATAATTTCTGATGCTCCATGATAATATTATGCCAATTGCTACATGTTTTCTCCCTTCTTTATGTCATTTTTATCGATTTTCCGGACTAACCTATTGACAAGATGCTACAGAGCCAGTTACCTGTTTTCTGTTGTTTTTAGTTTCAGAAAAGTTGTTCTGGAAATATTCTCGGAATTGGAAAGTTCGAAGCCAGGAAGTCCTATTTTCCCCGGAAGCATCCAGAAGACCAAAGAGGAGACGAAGAGGGGCATCAGGGTGCCCACACCATGGGGTGGCGCGACCCCTCCCTTGGCCGCGCCAGGGGGTGGTGTGGGGCCCCCATAGCTCCACCGCCTCTTCCCTTTCGCCTATTTAATCCCCCAGATGGAAAACCCTAAACACCTGATCAAATATCCACGAAAAGTTCCACAGCCGCCGTCACCATCAACCCTAGATCAAGGGGGTTCTGAAGCTGTCTCTGGCACCCTGCCGGAGAGGAGATCATCACCGGAGGCCACTTCATCACCATGCCCGCCTCCGGAGTAATGCGTGATTAGTTCATCCTTGGACTACGGGTCCATAGTAGTAGCTAGATGGTTGTCTTCTCCTCATATGCCTCCATGTTTATATCTCGTGAGCTGCCTAACATGATCGAGATTGATCTTATGTGATTCTATGTGCTGCGTTTGCTGGGATCCGATGAATATTGAACTGATGCCAAGTTGATTATTGTCTTTATTGCATATGTTATTTGTGATCTTGCATGCTTTCCATTGCTAGTGGTTGCTCTGGCCAAGTAGTTGCTAGTGACTCCAAGAGGGAGTATTTATGCTCGATAGTGGGTTCATGCCTCCTCACCACCTTGCTCGAGTGACAGAAACGTGAAGGGGGGGGATGTGTTGTTGCCCGCGTGCATAATTATTGCTTACATTACACACTTTGTTTATTGTAGTTATCTAAGGGGGTTCGGATGATAACCTGAGGGTGGATTATTAGTCATAGATGCAGTTGGATTACGGTCTATGTATATTGTTGTAATGCCCGCACTTAATATCATAGTAGTCATCATGTCATGAATGTGCACTACGGTGCAACCTCTATTTGTCAATTGCCCAGATGTAGTTTGTTCACCCAGCATGCTATCTTTTATGGAGAGACACCACAAGTGAACCTATGAACCTCGGTCTATTTTCCTATACTGTTAAACCAACCACCACAATTTCCTGCTTTCTTTACTTACTGCAAGCATACATTATTTTCCACATTATACGTCTAATCTTTGTTTTCAGCAAGACCGGTGAGATTGAAAACCTCACTGTACCGTTGGGACAAAGTATTTTGGTTGTGTTGTGTGCAGGTTCCACGTTGTTGCTGATACCGGTGAACCATCACCACCGTCAGTGGCATCAACCTTCTGAAGTTCCTATTTCTCCTACTGGATTGATAACCTTGGATCTTAACTAAGGGGAATTTCCTACCGCTGTGCTCATCACACCCTCCTCTTGGGGTATCCCAACACACAACATCAAGGAAATTTCTGGCGTCGTTGTCGGGGAGAAGGAAGTCTTCTGGCAAGGGGAGTCTCTCACTCTCAACCTCTTTATTTTGCTTATTGTCTTGTTTTTATTTTTGTCTTGTTTTGCTTCTCTTTATCAAAAACACACAAAAAAATAGTTTACTTTATAGTTGTTATTTATTTGCTTGCTTTTATTTTGCTAAAAAATGAGTTCCTATGAGAATACTAAGTTGTGTGACTTCACTAGCACAAACAACAATGATTTTATTTGCACACCTATTGCTCCGCCTGCTCCTACTGCTGCTTCCTATGATATTAAACCTTCTTTACTAAATCTTGTTATGAAAGAGCAATTCTCTTGTGTTAGTACTGATGATGTTGCTGCTCACCTTGATAATTTTGTTGAACTATGTGAGATGCAAAAATATAAAGATGTGGATGGAGATATTATTAAACTGAAATTATTTCCTTTCCCTTTAAGAGGAAGAGCTAAAGAATGGTTGCTATCTTTGCCTAGAAATAGTATTGATTCATGGACTAAGTGTAAAGATGCTTTCATTGGAAAATATTATCATCCTGCTAAGATTATATCCCTGAGAAGTGACATAATGAATTTTAAACAATTTGATAATGAACATGTTGCTAAAGCTTGGGAAAAAATGAAAACTATGGTGAAGAATTGTCCCACTCATGGACTAACTACTTGGATGATTATACAAACCTTTTATGCAGGACTGAATTTCTCCTCAAGGAACCTATTGGATTAAGCTGCTGGAGGTACCTTTATGCCCATCACTTTGGGCAATGCAACAAAGCTTCTTGATGGTATGATGATAAATTATTCAGAGTGGCACACTAAGAGAGCTCCACAAGGTAAGAAGGTAAATTATGTTGAGGAACCTCCTCTTTGAGTGAAAGGCTTGATGCTATTATGTCTATGATTGTTAATGGTAGAGCTCAAGTTGATCCAAATAATGTTCCTTTAGCCTCTTTGGTTGCTCAAGAAGAGCATGTCGATGTGAACTTTATTAGAAATAATAATTTTAACAACAATGCTTATAGAAATAATTTTGGTGGAAACAATTATAAGCCCTATCCTCCTAATAGTGGTAGTGGTTATTCTTATGGTAGAACTGGAATTCCTAGTGAGGAAAGGATTGTAGAAGTTGAAAAAGCAACTAAGAACTTTATGCAAATGCAATATGAACAAAATAAGTTGTTTACTAAAACTATGCAAGAACAATCTGCTATGTTGAGAACTATTACCAACAAATTGGAAATTTGAATAGAGAAATCTCAGGTTTGAAAAGTAAAATTTCAAATGCTGAGATAGTAATTTGGCCCTGTCAGAGGCACAATTTTCTTTGATCAATAAAATGGCTGCTAAAACTGAAACCATTGAAGATAATTATTTTGCTGCAACTAATGCCATCCAAGTTCGAATTGATAATAATGTTAGGTTGATGGCTGAATTACGTGCTAGGTGGGAAAGAGAAGATGAATTGGCTAAAAAGAATAATATTGCTAGAGTTTGCACAATCACAACCACTAGTAAAACTGAAGCTCCAAGTGCTAGTAAACCTCCTACTATTAATGGTAAAGTAGTTGGTGTTAACAAAGACTCCACCCCTTCCATGAAACATGCTAAATTGCCTCAAACTGCTGATATTGCTTCTGATAAAAGTGCTGAAATTTTTAGAGATATGGGAGATAATGGTCCCATTACTTTTGATGATAATAATATTGATTTTGATGATTGGAATATCTCTGAAGTTATTAAGTTCCTACAAAATCTTGCTAGAAGTCTCAATGCTAGTTCCATGAATATGGCCTTTACTAAACATATTACCAATGCTCTCATGAAATTTAGGGAAGAAAAGCTGAAACTTGAGACATCTATCCCTAGGAAATTAGATGATGGTTGGGAGCCTATCATTAATATAAAATTAAATGATTTTGATTGCAATGCTTTGTGTGATCTTGGTGCTAGTATCTCTGTTATGCCTCAAAATCTTTATGATATGCTTGATCTACCACCGTTGGAACACTGTTATTTGGATGTTCATCTTGCTGATAGTGCTAAGAAGAAACCTCTTGGTAGAATTCATGATGTTCTTATTATGGTTAACAATAACCTTGTCCCTGTTGATTTTGTTGTTATGAATATCGAATGCAATGCTTCTTTTCCTATTGTTTTGGGAAGACCTTTTCTTAGAATTGTTGGTGTTGTTATTGATATGAAAGAGGGGAGTGTTAAATATCAATTCACACTCAAGAAAGTATGGAACACTTTCTAGAAAGAGGATGAAGCTACCTTTTGACTCTATTATTAGAGCAAGTTATGATGTTTATGCTTCTTCACTTGAAAATACTTGAGTTTCCCTTTTATGCCTAGCTGAAAGGCGTTAAAGAAAAGCGCTACCGGGAGACAACCCATTTTATTTTGTTGTTTTCAACCCGTTTTCTTTTGTTTTCTTTGGTCTGCTTTGCACCTGGGCGTTGTCTATTTTCTTAGCAACCCCTCTGTATCTTTTATTTTGAGTTTTTTTTAGCCAAGTAAAGCCTCTAGTGGAAAGTTGAGGCTATACTTCGGATTTCTGCGCGGGAAACAGATTTCTGCTGTCCACTGTTTATTCCGTATAAAATCACAGAAAATTCAAAATGACCTGAGTTTGTTTGTGCGGAATCCTGGGCTGTATACGCAACTTTTCTTGGTTGGCCACTTTTTGATTTGAGGAACAGAAGATTTTCGAAAAAAATCATCTTTACCTGATGTTCTGTTTTGACAGATTTCTGCCAATAATTGCATTTGCTTCTTAACTGGTTTCTTTTGGTGTTCTTTTGAGAAAAAGAGTTTTAAAAGAAGTTGTGACAGTATTTAATGTGTTTTTGAGTGTTAGACATGTGTTTAAACTGAACCAAGTGAATTTATTATTTCGATTGCACTAACGTTGCTAATGAAGATTGTGAGAAGTTTGGTGTGAAGGAAGGTTTCAAGGGTCAAGAGAAGAGGATGATATGATGTGATCAAGGAGAGTGAAAATCCTAAGCTTGGGGATGCCCTAGTGGTACATCCTAGCAAATTCCAAGAAGATTATAGCGTTTACGATGCCCAATGCATCCCCTTTTTCATCAACAAATTATCAAGTCACTTCTAGTGAAACTATATTTTTATTCGGTCACATCTTATGTGCTTTACTTGGAGCGTCTTTTATTTTTGTTTTCAGTTTTTTTTTTTTGCTTTCAGTTTGTTTTTACTTTTTCAATAAACTTGGTTGGACCCCAGCATTCTTTTCTTGGAGAGTGACACACTCCGCTTTTTCATGAGAATACTTTGTATTCTTAATCTCTGTCTGGCTACTGCATTTATTTAGCCCCTGTTTTGCATGCATCTTTTACTAGAGTTGTTAGTTTTATTACTATTATGTGAGTACTCTCATGTTTTCTTGTTGTAGCATTTAGATAGTTTTTGTTAAAACATATTGTGTATGGTGCTTGTTGGGAGAAAGAAACTGATGTTTAAAGTAGAATTTATACTAGTGCAAGTAGAAGCTTGTATAGACTGTTGCTAGAACTTTTTCATGCCATGCTAAATGTTATTTTAGTTCTAAAGGCTTGTGATGTTGAGTAGCATGAATAGCCTCAAATATCCGAGAGTGTTTAATATTTCATTGAAAGATTCTTGAGTTGTTCTTGTCATAAGGAAGCATAAATTTTCGGTATTCTCTTTCGAATGTTTTATTTGGTTGACTTGGAGCATGCTCACACCATGTTTATGACTACAAACCAGTCACGAATAGCCTCCGTGACCACTTAGTTTTTGAACTATGATACTGCTATGCTTTAATTAATGATGCTTATGTCGTTATGCATGATTATGGATCTTATGCTCTCTTGATTTGTCACTCCTAGTCTTTTGCTAGCCTCCACCTGTATAGAGTATGAGCTCTACTCGTGCATCCAACTCTCTTAAACCAAAGTTTTTCCCATTGTGTCCACCATACCTACCTACATGTGGTATTTAACTGCCACTCCAAGAAAATTGCTCATGTGTTACCTTTGAAACCTTCAAAATTACTCCTGCTTTATGTTCCTGTTTTTGCTCATGAGGACGTCAATAGAGAATATTTATCTCATTTGTTGATTGGATTTCACACCCTGGACTAGTGGCTTCATCCGTTTATCCAAATGATAGAAGAGCTGGCAACGGGGTGCCCAGCCCCAAATTAATACACACAAAATCTCTTCACTATTTTTGCCCCTGTTTATCATTCAAAGCATAATTGTGTAAACAAAAGAGAAAGAGGGATGACCGTCTACCCAGATGCGTCCTTCACATGGCAGCCGCTCTTGTGAATCCAGTTGGCTTGTGACGTACTGTATTTTCTATTTACCATTCGTTGACTTGAACATACATCTCCCAAAATATAGACACTCCTCCATAGTATGTGTTTGTTGGCAGGCACCCGAGGATTCGGTGAGCCATGGTTTGTGAAAGATGGATGGGAGGAGTGTCAAACTTTTAATACCTCTCTTTAATAAAATAAAAAGCTCTAGCACATGAGTGATCCCTGCTTCCCTCCACAAAGGGCCTTTCTTTTACTTTTATGTTGAGTCTCCATCTTCTAACTTTATGCACAGTTGAGAGAGCATTTTTGCCATTCTTAGTTCTATGTGCACTGTCCCATGAACATCAATAATTACTTCACTATGTGATATCATTTGTTCTTAAATTATTTTCTCTAGTCTTCCTCATAAACTTTGAAGGTGTCCTGGCATTTATGTTTTGCCCCACTCTTAAGGACTAGCGAAATATCACTTTGCCATGCTTTCTCTATACCTGAAACAGACGTTTATCTTTTTTTGCTTTGTTTCTCATGATCCTTTATTTGAGATACTCTTCATGATGAAAGGTTATTGATTTGCTTTATTATTAAAGTTCTATTTATCATGTTTGTGTTTGAAGTTCTATGATCTCAGCTTGCATATGCCTTTACATTTTTATGATCAAGATTATGTTAGTAGCATGTCACCTTAGAAATTATTATTTTATCGTTTACCTACTCGAGGACGAGTAGAAACTAAGCTTGGGGATGCTTGATACGTCTCCAATGTATCTATAATTTCTGATGCTCCATGATGATATTATGCCAATTGCTACATGTTTTCTCACTTCTTTATGTCATTGTTATCGATTTTCAGGACTAACCTATTTACAAGATGCCACAGAGACAGTTCCCTATTTTCTGCTGCTTTTAGTTTCAGAAAAGTTTTTCTGGTAATATTCTCGGAATTGGAATGTTCGAAGCCCGGAAGTCCTATTTTCCCCGGAAGCATCCAGAAGACCGAAGAGGAGACGAAGAGGGGCATCAGAGGGCCCACACCATGGGGTGGCGCCCCCCTCCCCCCCTTGGCCGCGCCAGGGAGTGGTGTGTGGCCCCTAGAGCTCCACCGCCTCTGCCCTTTCGCCTATTTAATCCCTCGGGACGGAAAACCCTCAACACCTGATCAAATATCCCCAAAAAGTTCCGCAGCGGCCGTCACCGTCAACCCTAGATCAGGGGGGTTCTGAAGCTGTCTCTAGCACCCTGCCGGAGAGGAGATCATCACCAGAGGCCTCTTCATCACCATGCCCGCCTCCGGAGTGATGCGTGAGTAGTTCATCCTTGGACTACGGGTCCATAGCAGTAGCTAGATGGTTGTCTTCTCCTCATATGCCTCCATGTTTAGATCTCATGAGCTGCCTAACATGATCGAGATTGATCTTATGTAATTCTATGTGCTGTGTTTGCTAGGATCCGATGAATATTGAACTTATGCCAAGTTGATTATAGTCTTTATTGCATATTTTATTTGTGATCTTTCATGCTTTTCGTTGCTAGTGGTTGCTCTGGCCAAGTAATTGCTAGTGACTCAAAGAGGGAGTATTTATGCTCGATAGAGGGTTCATGCCTCCTCACCACCTTGCTCGAGTGACAGAAACGTGAAGGGGGAGGATGTGTTGTTGCCATTAGGGAGAAAATAGCGGTGAGAGTGCTCGCGTGCATAATCATTGCTTACATTACACACTTTGTTTAATGAAGTTATCTGTTGCTTGCAACTTAATACCTAAGGGGGGTCGGATGATAACCTGAGGGTGGATTATTAGTCATAGATGCAGTTGGATTACGGTCTATGTATATTCTTGTAATGCCCGCACTAAATATCAAAGTAGTCATCATGTCATGAATGTGCACTACGGTGCAACCTCTATTTGTCAATTGCCAAGCTGTAATTTGTTCACCCTGCATGCTATCTTTTATGGAGAGACACCACTAGTGAACATATGAACCCCGGTCCATTTTCCTATACTGTTAATCCAACCAGCACAATTTCCTGCTTTCTTTACTTACTGCAAGCATACATTATTTTACACACTATACGTCTAATCTTTGTTTTCAACAAGACCAGTGAGATTGACAACCTCACTGTACCGTTGGGACAAAGTATTTCGGTTGTGTTGTGTGCAGATTCCAAGTTGTTGCTCACACCGGTGAGCCATCACCACCGTCAGTGTCATAAACCTTCCGAAGGTCCTCTTTCTCCTACTGGATTGATAACCTTGGTTCTTGCCTAAGGGGAATTTCCTACCGCTGTGCTCATCATACCCTCTTCTTGGGATATCCAAACACATGACATCAATCACTCAGAATGCGCCACACCCAATGAAGCATGAAAGCAACATTCATCTTCCGGGATGCCACAATTCCTATGCCCCCATATCCTTGGGGGTGCACACATCCGCCCATTTAACCATATGGTACTTTTGATGCCCTTGAGCTTCTTGCCATAAGAAGCGAGATAGCTCTTTGTCAAAGGCAGCATGTACCCCCTCCGGCAGGGAATAGATCCCCATCATATAAGAAGGGGTACTAGACAGACAGGACCAAATTAGCATGAACTTGCTCCCCTTAGAGGTGAAGCGCCCGTGCCAGGGTTCCGCCTTCTGCCTGACTCTCCCCGGCATGGGATCCAGGTCCTTAATTAGGATCCTAGAGTCGCTCAACAGGACCCCTAGATAATTAACACTGAATGCGAACAACTTGCAATTCAGGTTATCCGCTATCCGTTGTTGGTCATCCGGGGGGGGTATCCAAGCACAACTACCTCGCTCTTGTCAAAATTAATCTTCAAGCCATACATGGCCTCAAAGCACGGCAAGAGGAACTTGAGGTTGGCAATATCCAACCCCAAGCCCTCCACCATAATCATGGTGTCATCCTCATATTGCTGGTGGGTGATGTCGCCCCTGGGATAAGGTGTCCTACCACACCAGATATGTGGCCGGCCACCTTGGCTTCATCCAAGATAGCTGCAAGAGCATCCACCACAAGGTCAAAGAGGATGGGGGAAATATGATCCCCCTGTCTCACCCTGATAATTCCGTGACTCTATGGCATTGTCGTCTTGCCCATATTGGCGTAAAACTCATGAAGAAGCTCCATGCTGGTGGACTTTTAAAGTCATTAGAATTTGATTCTCTTGACATGTGCAAACCATGTCTGATGGGCAAAATGACTAGGACCCCGTTCTCTGGTGTTATGGAGCGCGCATCGTACTTATTAGGAATCATTCATACTGATGTTTGTGGACCAATGAGTGTTTCTACGCGCAATGGTTATCGTTACTTTGTTAACTTCACTGATTATTTGAGTAGATATGGGTATACCTACTTGATGAAGCACAAGTATGAAACATTTGAGAAATTCGGGGAGTTTCAGAGTGAAGTTGAAAATCAACTAAACGAGAAAATCAAACACCTTCGATCCAATCGAGGTGGTGAGTATTTGAGTTTTGAGTTTGACACTCATTTCAATTATTGTGGTATTGTACCAGAATTGACTACGGCTGGAACACCACAACGCAATGGTGTCTCAGAGCGGCGTAACAAGACTTTGTTGGATAGTGTGCGATCTATGATGCCTCTCACGGACTTGCTCGTATCGTTTTGGGGTTATGTGTTAGAAACAACTACATTAATTTTAAATAGGGCACCATCCAAATACATGGAGACAACACCATATGAGATATAGCATGGAAAAGAGCCAAAGTTGTCGTTTCTGAAGGTTTGGGGTTGTGAGGCTTACGTTAAGAAACTGCAGCCTGACAAACTCAAACCTAAGGCGGAAAATGAACTTTTGTAGGATATCCAAAGGATACTATTGGATATACCTTCCACAATAAGACCGAAGGCAAAACGCCTATTGCTAAAACTGGTTCTTTCCTTGAGAAAGAGTTTCTAGCTAAAGGAGTATGTGGAAAAAAGATAAACTCGACGATATCGTTGACCCAAAACTGGAAATTCAGAGTAGCGCACCGGAAGTTGTTCTGAAGGCGTCCTCCACTTATGGAGCAGATGTCGAGGCAGCTATCGTACCTCGCGGGTCTACAGGACAGTGTGCCACACCTAATTGGTATGGTGATTGATGTCTACGCACGCTTCTATTCTTGTCGATAGTGTTGGGCCTCCAAGTGCAGAGGTTTGTAGAACAGCAGCAAGTTTCCCTTAAGTGGATCACCCAAGGTTTATCGAACTCAGGGAGGTAGAGGTGAAAGATATCCCTCTCAAGCAACCCTGCAATCAAAATACAAGAAGTCTCTTGTGTCCCCAACACACCCAATATACTTGTCAGGTATATAGGTGCACTAGTTCGGCGAAGAGAGAGTAAAATGCAAGTAATATGGATGATAATAAGTGATAATAGAAATATGAAATAAAAATGACAGCAAGCAAACATGTAGCAGAACAGGAAGAAAACGGTGTTTGAATGCTTGGAAACAAGGCATAGGGATCCTACTTTCACAAGTGGACACTCTCAACAATGAACACATAATTGAATAACTAAATATCTTCTCTTCACTATGCTACTCTTAACCCTCTCCGGTTGGATAACAAACACTAATCATTGCGTAGGGCTGCAAAATCATTCCTTAAAGTAAGCATTCCCATGTCTAGTTAACCCCGCGTTGTCACTGTGAGCTCCCTAGAAGGTACTAGACAAACACCACAATTCATAGAGGAGACACACACGATGTGCACACTATCATCTTCACACCGCGGGGCAAGGTGACTCCAAAGTTCATGTGAATAAAACACTTGAGTAGCACAAGATGAAGAGTAACATCTACTTATTCAACTAGATTACAAAGCTCACGATCACATATAGATCATACCATGGGAGAGAGAGATGAACCACACAGCTACCAGTAGAGCTCTCAGCCTCGGGGGAGAACTACTCCCTCCTCATCATAGTATACAGCAACGGCGATGGAGATTGCGGTGGAGTTGATGGAGATGGCGGTGGAGTTGATGGAGATGGCAGGGTGCAAGAACAGATATATGTCCCCCGAAACTTGTCGGCGGCAGCGGTGGAGCTACAGATGTATTTTGTGGAAAGGGTCGATTATTCTAGGGTTTATGCATCAGGGAGTATATATAGACGAAAGGGCGATGCCGGGTGGTGGCCAGGGGGCCCACACCACCAGGTGGCGCGGCTAGGGGGTGGTGGCGCCACCCTATGGTGTGGCAACCCTGTGGCCCCCCTCCGGGGCTCTTCGGGACTTCTGGATGCTTCCGGGACTTCTAGGACTTCTGGCTTTCGAATTTTCCAATTCCGAGAATATTTCCAGAACAACTTTTCTGAAACTAAAAACAGCAGAAAACAGGAACTGGCTCTGTGGCATCTTGTCAATAGGTTAGTCCCGGGAAATCGATAAAAATGACATAAAGTATAAGGAAAACATGTGGGAAACAACATGAAAGCAACATGGAACATCAGAAATTAAGGATACGTTTATGACGTATCAAGCATCCCCAAGCTTAGTTCCTACTCGTCCTTGAGTAGGTAAATGATAAAACAATAATTTTTGAGGTGACATGCTACTAACATAATCTTGATCATAAAAATGTAAAGGCATATGTAAGCTGAGATCATAGAACTTCAAACACAAACATGATAAATAGAACTTTAATAATTAAGCAAAGCAATCACTTTTCATCATGAAGAGTATCTCAAATAAAGGATCGTGAACAATAATGCAAAGAAAGATAAACGTTTGTTTTGGGTATAGAGAAAGCATGGAAAAGTTATATTTCGCTAGTCCTTAAGAGTGGGGCAAAACATAAATGACAGGACACCTTAAAAGTTCATGAGGAAGACTAGAGCAAATAAGTTAAGAACAAACATTATCACATCATGAAGCAATTATTGATGTTTATGGGACAAATGCACATAGAACTCAGAATGGCAAATATGCTCTCTCAAGTGTGCATAAAGTTAGAGGATGGAGACTCAACATAAAAGTAAAAGAAAGGCCCTTCGCGGAGGGAAGCAGGGATCACTCATGTGCTAGAGCTTTCTATTTTATTAAACAGAGGTATTAAAAGTTTGACACTCCTTCCATCCATCTTTCACAAACCATGGCTAACCGAATCCTCGGGTGCCTGCCAACAATCACATACCGTGGAGGAGTGTCTATATTTTGGGAGATGTATGCTAATGTCAACGAATGGTAAACAGAAAATACAGTACGTCACAAGCCAACTGGATTCACAAGAGCGGCTCCCATGTGAAGGACGCATCTGGGTAGAAGTTCATCCATCTTTCTCTTTTGTTTACACAATTATGCTTTGACTGATAAATAGGGGGGGGGGAATAGTGAAGAGATTTTGTGTGTATTAATTTGTGGCTGGGCACCCCGCTGCCAGCTCTTCTATCATTTGGATAAGAGGATGAAGCCACTAGTCTAGGGTGTGAAATCCAATCAAAAAGTGAGATAAAGATTCTCTATTGACGTCCTCATGAAAAAACAGGAACATAAAGCCGGACTAATTTTGAAGGTTTTAAAGGTAACACATGAGCAATTTACTTGGAGTGGTAGTTAAATACCACATGTAGGTAGGTATGGTGGACACAATGGGAAAACCTTTGGTTTAAGGGAGTTGGATGCACGTGTAGAGCTCATACTCAGTACAGGTGGAGGCTAGCAAAAGACTGGGAGCGACAAATCAAGAGAGCATAAGAGCCATAATCATGCATAGCGACATAAACATCATTAATTAAAGCATAAGCAGTATCATAGTTCAAAAACTAAGTGTTCATGGAGGATATTCGTGACTGGTTCATAGTCATAAACATGGTGTGAGAATGCGCCAAGTCAACCAAATAAAACATTCGAAAGAGAACACCAAAAATTTGTGCTTCCTTATGACAAGAACAACTCATGAATCTTTCAATGACATATTAAACACTCTCAGCTATTTGAGGCTATTCATGATACTCAACATCACAATGCTTTAAAACTAAAATAACATCTAGCATGATATGAAAAGGTTCTAGCCACAGTCTATACAATCTTCTACTTGCACCATTATAAATTCTACCTCAAGCAGCAGTTTCTTTTCCCAACAAGCACCATAAAAAATATGTTTTAACAAAAATTCTCTACATGATACAGCAAGCAAACATGAGATTACTCACATAACACTACTAAAACTAACATCTCTGAATAAAATATGCATGAAAACAAAGGCTAACAGCGGTACTAGCAAAAGGTGAACACTCACGGAACAATAAGAATGAAAACTAGAGTGTTCTAAGCAATGAAAACGGAGTGTGTCTCTCTCCCACACAAGTATGATAATATCCAACCATTTATTACAGCAAAGAAAACCAAACAAACTGAAAACAAAAATAAAAGACGCTCCAAGTAAAGCACATAAGATGTGACTGAATAAAAATATAGTTTCACTAGAAGTGACCTGATAATTTGACGATGAAGAAGAGGATGCTTTGGGAATCCCCAAGCTTAGACGCTTGAGTCTTCTTGGAATTTGCTGGGATGTACCTTCGGGTCATCCCCAAGATTAGGCTCTTCACTCTTGTTGATCACGTCATATCATCATGTTCTCTTGACCCTTGAAAACTTCCTTCACACCAAACTTCTCACAATCTTCATTAGCAACGTTAGTGCAATCAAAATAATAAATTCACATGGTTCAGTTTCAACACAATCCTAATACTCAAAAACACATTAGCTACTGTCACAAATTATTTTAAAACTCTTTTTCTCAAAAGAACACCAAAAGAAAGAGATTAAGATGCAAATGCAATTATTGGCAGAAATCTGTCAAAACATGACAACAGGTAAAGATGATTTTTTTCGAAAATCTTCTGTTGCTCAAATCAAAAATTGGACAACTAAGAAAAGTTGCGTATACATCCTAGGATTACGCACAAACAAATTCATTTCATTTTGAATTTTTTTTATTTTATACGGAATAAACAGTGGACAGCAGAAATCTGTTTCCTGCGGAGAAATCTGAAATATAGCCTCAACTTTCCACTAGAGGCTTTACTTGGCTGAACAAAAGCATAAAATAAAAGATACAGTGGGGTTGCTAAGTAAATAGACAGCACCCAGGTGCAAATAAAACAAACGAAAACGATGGAAAACGAGTTGAAAACGGAGAAATAAAACGGGTTGTCTCCCGGTAGCGCTATTCTTTAACGCCTTTTAGCTAGGCACAATGATTTTTAAAACATGCTCACATAAGAATAAGAGTTGAAGCACAATAAGAGAGCATCAGGAAGAAAATATAAAACACATTTAAGTCTAACCCACTTCCTATGAAAAATAATCTTGTAGAAAAACAAGTCAATGAAGCACAAAGTGACTAGCATAGGAAGACAAAATAAGTGCAACATCAAAAAATTCAACATAAAGAGGGGAAATTTAATATTGTTGAGATGCATAAAACCATGTTTCCCTCTCTCATAATAACTTTCAGTAGCATCATGAATAAAATTAACAATATAGCTATCACATAAAACATTCTTATCACGAGCCTCATGCATAAAGGAATTAATACACTCCACATAAGCATAGTCATTCTTATTAATAGCATTGGAAGAAAATTCAACAAAATAGCTATCATTATCATTCTCATTACCATAATCATTAAATATAGGAGGCATATTTTAATCATAATTAATTTTTCCTCAATAGTAGGTGGACAGAAAATATCATATTCATCATCGCAAACAGGTGGAACTAGAATACCACAATAATTATAATCATCATATATTGGAGGCAAAGTATCATGAAAGAAAATTTCCTCCTCAAAACTTGGGGGACTAAAAATATCATATTCATCAAAACTAGCTCCCCCAACCTTAGACTTTTCCATATCATTAGCAATAATGGTGTTCAAATAATTCATACTAATAACATTGCTACTAGCATGCAAATAAAGCTCCATAGGTTCTTTAATTTCCTCTTCAAACACTTCATGTCCTAACTCAAGATAAATATTATAAAGCTCTCTCATCTTTTGTTGTTTTCCATTTATACATAAAGATAAAAAAAAAGTAAAAAGTAAAAATAAGCCTAACTATTGAAAATAAAAACAAGAAACAAAAAGATATAATTGCAGAATCTAAAGGAAATAACTCCGAGCACTCACACCCGAGGATGTGAGTACCTTTTACCTTACCTCCCCGGCAACGGCGCCAGAAAAGAGCTTGATGTCTACACACGCTTCTATTCTTGTAGACAGTGTTGGGCCTCCAAGTGCAGAGGTTTGTAGAACAGCAGCAAGTTTCCCTTAAGTGGATCACCCAAGGTTTATCGAACTCATGGAGGTAGAGGTCAAAGATATCCCTCTCAAGCAACCCTGCAATCAAGATACAAGAAGTCTCTTGTGTACCCAACACACCCAATATACTTGTCAGGTATATAGGTGCACTAGTTCGGCGAAGAGAGACTAAAATGCAAGTAATATGGATGAGAATAAGTGATAATAGAAATCTGAAATAAAAATGGCAGCAAGCAAACATGTAGCAGAACAGGCGGAGAACGGTGTTTCAATGCTTGGAAACAAGGCCTAGCGATCCTACTTTCACTAGTGGACACTCTCAACAATGATCACATAATTGAATAACTAAATATCTTGTCTTCACTATGCTACTCTTAACCCTCTCCGGTTGGATAACGAACACTAATCATTGCGTAGGGCTGCAAAAAGCATTCCTTAAAGTAAGCATTCCCATATCTAGTTAACCCCACGCTTTCACTATGAGCGCCCTAGAAGGTACTAGACAAACACCACAATTCATAGAGGAGACACACACGATGTGCACACTGTCACCTTCAGACCGCGGGACAAGGTGACTCCAAAGTTCATATTAATAAAACACTTGAGTAGCACAAGATTAAGAGTAACATCTACTTATTCAACTAGATTACAAAGCTCATGATCACATATAGATCACACCATGGGAGAGAGGGATGAAACACATAGCTACTGGTAGAGCCCTCAGCCTCGGGGGAGAACTACTCCATCCTCATCATAGGAGACAGCAACGGCAATGGAGATGGCGGTGGAGTCGATGGAGATGGCTTCTGGGGGGGACTTTCCCGTCCCGGCAGGGTGCCAGAACACATATCTGTCCCCCCGAAACTTGTTGGCGGTGGCGGTGGAGCTACAGATGTATTTTGTGGAAAAGGTCGATTCTTCTAGGGTTTATGCATCGGGGCGTATATATAGGCGAAAGGGAGATGCCGGGGGTGGCCAGGGGGCCACACCACCAGGTGGTGCGGCCAGGGGGTGGTGGCGCCACCCTATGGTGTGGCCACCCTATGGCCCCCCTACGGGGCTCTTCGGTACTTCTGGATGCTTCCGGGACTTCTAAGACGTCTGGCTTTCGAATCGTCCAATTCTGAGAATATTTCCATAACAAATTTTCAGAAACTAAAAACAGCAGAAAACAGGAACTGGCTCTGTGGAATCTTGTCAATAGGTTAGTCCCGGGAAGTCGATAAAAATGACATAAAGTATAAGGAAAACATGTGGGAAACAACATGAAAACAACATGGAACATCAGAAATTAAGGATACCTTTATGACATATCAGTGATGTTGTTGGCATGGTCATGCTGACTGAACTGGATGAACCTGCAACCTACAAAGTAGCAATGGAAGGACCCGAGTCCGAGAAATGGCTTGGTGTCATGAAATCCGAAATCCAATCCATGTATGACAACAAAGTATGGACTTTGGTGGATCTTCCCGAAGACCGCAAGGTCGTCGAGAATAAGTGGATCTTTAAGCAAAATACGGATGTTGATGGTAATGTAATCATGTATAAAGCTCAACTTGGCGCAAAAGATTTTCGACAAGTTGAGGGAATTGACTACGATGAAACTTTTTCACCTGTAGCAATGCTCAAGTCTATTCGGATTTTATTAGCAATTGCTGCCTATTTCGATTATGAGATATAGCAGATGGATGTCAAAACAGCGTTCCTAAATGTAAACGTTGAGGAAGATTTGTATATGATGCAACCAGAAGGTTTTGTCGATCCAAAGGATGTTGATAAACTATGCAAACTTCAGTGTTCCATTTATGGACAGAAGCAAGCATCTCGGAGCTGGAATCTTCGTTTTGACGAGGTTATCAAAGCTTTTGGATTTGTCCAAAATGTAGAAGAGACCTGCATTTAAAAGAATATGAGTGGGAGCTCAGTTGCATTCCTAGTATTATATGTGGATGACATATTACTAGTTGGGGATTATGTAAAATTGCTGGACAGCATGAAGGAGTGCTTGAACAATCAATTTTCAATGAAGGACTTGGGATAAGTTGCTTACGTATTAGGCATTAAGATCTATCGTGATAGATCTAGGTGCCTAATAGCGTTGAATCAAAGTACATACCTTGATAAGATTGTGGAGAAATTCAGCATGGATTCGGCTAAGAAGGGGTTCTTGCTGATGGTATCAAGGGCGGCATTGAGTAAAACCCAATGTTCGACAATAGCAAAGGAAAGAGAGAGGATGTTAGACATCCCCTATGCTTCAGCCATAGGCTCGATCATGTATGCCATGTTATGTACTAGACCGGATGTATCACATGCTGTCAGTGTGACGAGCAGATACCAGAGTGATCCTAGAGAGGAGGACTGGAAAGCGGTTAAAAACATCCTTAAGTATCTTAAGATAACCAAGGATTTGTTTCTTGTCTATGGATGATGTACAGAAGAGTTTAACGTAACAGGTTACGTTGATGCGAGTTTCAGCACAGATCCAGATGACTCGAAGTCGCATACGACCTATGTGTTTGTGGTGAATGGTGGCGTCGTGAGCTGGAGAAGCGAAAAGCAAGCCATGGTGGCTCAATCTACGATGGAGTCGGAGTACATCGCTGCTAATGATGCAGCGGATGAAGCTGTCTGGATGAGGAAATTCCTCATAGAGCTTGGAGTGTTTCCGGGCGCACAAGATCCTGTGAACTGAAGGGAATATGCCCGAGAGGCAATAATAAAGTGGTTATTATCTTATTCCTTGTTTATGATAAATGTTTATTTCCCATGCTATAATTGTATTAACCGGAAACGTTGATACATGTGTGTTTAATAAACAAACAATGGTTCCTAGTAAAGCCTCTCTTTTAACTAGCTCGTTGATTAATAGATGATCAAGGTTTCCTGATCATGAACATTGGATATTGTTAATAACAAGGTCATGTCATTAGAAGAATGATGTGATGAACACATACCAAATATCAAGATAACAATACGATCAAGTCATTTAGTTTATATTGTTATATCTTGCGTACGAAGTAACTTATTCCTTAGACCATGAGATCATGTAAATCACTGATACCGGAAGGGTGCTTTGATGTCATCAAACGTCACACCATAACAGGGTGACTATAAAGGTGTCGTTAGGTATTCAGAAAGTATTAGTTGAGGCTCATGGATCAAGAGTGGGATTTGTCCATCCAAAATGACGGAGAGATATACTTTGGGCCCTCTCGGTGATATCACATCGAAACCGCTTGCAAGCATGTGATAGGGTGACACACTTAAGGTTCGATGACGCATTAGAGAGGATACGGAATATTGAAGAATATTTTGGGCAGCACCGAAATTGTTTCGGGGAAAATTAAAATAGTTCAAGGGGTTTTTGTCAAATGGTTGTTAATAAAATTAACAAATGATTCGAGGTTCCTTATGCAAATGTTTGTTAATAGAATTAACAAATTCTGAAATAAAGAAATAAAAATGTTTTATTTATTTATTAAAGAAAAACTCTTGGGTTTTCTAAGTGGGGTTTTAAAGGAAAATGAGTGGGTGTGAGTGGAGTGTCCACTCACATCATGAGGGAAGAGGTGGGGGCACACCATGGGGCTGGCCGCACCCCCCTTGGGCTGCCTCCCCCCTCTCCTATAAAAGGAGGGTGAGAGCTCTCCCTCCTCCACACACTTGCCCACTAGCTTTTCCCTCCACCCGCTGCTCCATTCCATAGTCTCCGGCTTGGCGAAGCCCTGACCGTGGGATTCTTCTTCACCACCACGCCGTTGTGCTGCTGGAGTTCCGAGGGATTCTCTACTTCCGCGCCCCGCTGGATTGAGGGAACGGAGGTCGTCATCAACTGTACGTGTGACTGATCACGGAGGCACCGCCGGATGCGGTGCACATCTTCTCGCTATCGGGATCGGTGTGAGTACGACTACGCCAACAACGAGATTTGATCTCGTAACGCTTTGTGTCTTCGAGGGTATGTGTTCTCCTTAACCCTCTCGTTGCCCGTTGCACTTCGTCTCCTAGATTAGATCTTGGCCTTTCGGGTGTCTCTCGCGTAGGAAAAAAATTGTTTTCTATGCAACGACCCCTTCAGTGGTATCAGAGCCGGACCTATGCGTAGATGTTTTGTACGGGTAGAACACATGTTTTTAAACATTTTCTACTGCAGGGGATTCCCCCACAGCCCTTTATTGCCATCAAAAGAGTGTTACAGTTATGTACAAAAATACATAAAGGAAATAGACTAAGGCAGTCTATCACCAGCTAACACTAGCTAGCTAAGGTAGGGTCTTAATCCATGATGATAAATCCGCAGCCAAAGAAGCACTCAACCTATGCTTAAGCATAAGTAGATCTAACAAAAAACCAACTTTCCATCCCATAAAGGAATGTCTTTCCGATTTGAATATAACTCCATTCCTTTGCTTCCAGATGTTCCAACAGGGAAGAATCACTATCTCAGTGAAACAAGGTCCTTTGAAAGCCTTTTTTGCATTTAAGAGATTATGCAAGACTGTGTTATCACTCCAGCTGATTTGCAAGTAATTCCAAATCCGTGAGCTAAAAACACACTGGAAGAACAAATGAATCCAGTCCTCATGACAACGGTTACAACAAAGAACACAGTGATCAGTCCCCTCAATCTTCCAGTTCCTTCTATTGATCATGTCCTTGGTATTAATTCTATCTTTTAGAATCAGCCAAGCAAAAAATTTATGCTTTGACATGCATTTGGACTTCCAGATCCACTTGGCAGGCCCATCATCAGGCAGTTGAGCAAACTGCAGCTGATAGAATTTACTGGAAGTATAAACCCCTTTATTAAAATTACATTTCCAAACATAATCATTGGCATTCACCTGAACATTATCCAAGAGGACTTGCAGATCAGTAAACTCAAGGAAAGCTTCATTTGAAAGAGGCAAATGAAAAGCATCCGAGAGGTCTGTCAACAGTTTCAAATCTTTCACTGAGGACAATGGGTCCTTGGCAAAGGAGAATAATCTTGGAAATTTTACTGACAAAGGCTGTCCCATCCAAGAATCTTTCCAGAATAGCCCAGTATATCCATTCCCCACTATGCAAGAAGAGAATGAGCACCAAGTATCAGCTAATTGCATAACACCCCTCCACCAGAATGATCCACAGGAGGTCACAGCATGTGGAACTGACTGAAAATAATAATCATTCTTGACTAGATGAACCCAAGGAATATCCATAGAGTTATAGAATTTTGCCAGGAATTTCAGCAGTAAAGCCCTATTTTGGATCTGAAGATTAATGACCCCTAAGCCTCCTTTACTTTTAGGCTTACACCATATCCCAAGCAGCCAAAGAATTCACTCTTTGCTTATTTTTGTCCTTCCTCCATAAACACCTCCTCCTTGCTTTATCAATTATATCAATGACACCCTTAGGTATTACTAATGTGCACATATAATAAGTGGGCAAAGAGGACACAACCGTATTCACAAGAACCAAGCTATCCCCATAAGAGAGAAATGAGACTGTAGCAGAAAGTCTCCTCTCAACTCTGTCAATGAGTGGTGCAAAATCTCTGATAGATGGCTTAGTGGTTCCATGGGCAAGCCTAAATATGTGAAGGGCATAGAAGCCACATTACAATCCAAAACAAAAGCCAAATCAACAGTTTCCTGCTGCGATAAATTAATTGGTATCATTGAAGACTTGTTATAATTCACCTTTAACCCAGTGATTTGAGCATAAAGGTTGAGCAAATTTTTAAATACCAATAATTGATCAGAATCAGCAGGTAAGATCACCAGAGTGTCATCAGCATATTGAACAATAGGAAAATCTCCCCCAATGGGAATTGGTAAACGGAGACGTCCCTCCGTTAGAGCCAGATTAACAATACTCTGCAACAGATCCCCACCCAGCACATAGAGAATAGGTGACAAAGGATCACCCTGCCTGACTCCTCTTTTGCAGACAAAAGGTTTGCCAGGAACTCCATTTAACAGAACCGAAGATGATCCAGAGGAAAGAATTTCCTTCACCCATTTTATCACTAAAGAAGGAAACCCTTTAGATCTCAAAATTTGGAGAATAGCACTATGCTCAATGGTATCAAAAGCTTTCTCAAAGTCTATCTTGAAAACCACCACTTTCTGTTTAGATTGCTTACACTGAAAAATGTACTCAAAGCACCATGCCAGACAATCTTGAATAGTTCTGGACTTGATTAACCCATATTGATTAGCATGGATGCATCTAGAAATTTTATCTTGGAAACGATTAGCCAGAATCTTAGTGATGAATTTCAGACAAGTGTTGGTCAGAGAAATAGGCCTAAAATCATTCACTGTCTCAGGAGAATGTGTCTTTGGAATTAAAGTAATGAAAGAACCATTAATACTTTCCAAAGAAATCTTAGCACTATGAAATTCATTGCAGAGTTTGATAAAATCCTCTTTTAGAATACTCCAACAGTGTTTAATAAAGAGACCCGTGAAACCATCTGGACCAGGCGCTCGAGCGGGTTTGAGATGTTTTACAACCCCCTCAATTTCCTCAAAAGAAAAAGGATCAGCAAGGACCTCTAATCCATCAACCACAGGCAAGAATTGAGACAAATTAGTAGCAAAAAAAGGTGGACAGGAGACACCCATTCTGTTCTTGAAACAGGACCAAAAAGCAGCAGCTTTGTCCTGATGATCCACCAACAAGTTCCCGGAAGCATCCGAGATGGAGGGAATAGTATTTCTCCTAAACCTCTCAGTAGCTCTGGCATGAAAATATTTAGTGTTTTCACCAGAGAGCTTGGCCCATCTAATAGTACATCTCTGCTTCCAGTAATCATACTTTAAAGCAAGCAAATTTTTTATGTGCTTTTTAACAATAAGTCTGAAATTAAACTCGGGAACACTGAGAGTCCTCTCATCTTCCAACTGGTCCAGAAACAGAATCACTTTACTACTCATCTCAATAAGCAATTTCAACTGAGAGAGATTCCTTCCCCAATCCTTGAGAGCATATCTAAGATTCTTTAATTTAGCTATGATTCTGGAAGTAATTGATTTGGCCATGACAGGAGTGTTCAAAATTTTTGTCACTAGGTCTAGAAAGCCAGGTTGATTAACCCAATGGTTTTCAAAACGAAAAAATCTTTGCCTTCGGGATGTTTGTTCCAATTTTAACAGTACATGGCAAATAGTCAGAGGTGATTTTGTACATGGGCAAAACCAAAGTATTGGGAAAATCCAATGTCCTTTGACAGGACATAAAAAACCAATCCAATTGGACCAAAAGAGGATCCTTTTGCATATTAGACCAAGTGAAATTCCTACCTTTAACAGGCAACTCCAATAAACCCAGATGACTAATGACATCATTAAAGATAAAAATATCATTAAGATCAGCCCCTGGTTTATTTCTATTATCCAATGATCTAATAAAATTAAAATCTCCAAGAATCATCCAGTTCTGATGAATAGGGATAGAGAGATTATATAGCCAGTTAACAAAATCATCTCTTTCCACTCCTTTGGCGGGACCATAAACATTCACTAGGAACCAAGAAACAGAGTTATGAACTAAAGTGAATTTAATGTGAATGGCAGAACGATGAACTTCCAGTAATTCTCCATTGAAAATGGAACCATTCCAGAGCACAATTAAACCCCCAAAAGCTCCAACAGAAGGAGAGAAAACAAATTGATCAAACCTCTTAGGACAAAAAGACCTAATAAAAGAGTGATCAAAGTCCTGGCATTTAGTTTCCTGGAGGCAAATAACAGAAGCCTGGCTCTCCTCAATTTTATTATAGACATCTTCTCTTTTAGATTTATCATTTAGGCCTCTCGCATTCCAATCAAACACAATCCAATCCAAATTCATTGAGGTCGTATTATCCATGGAAGATTGAAAAACTAATAAAACCTGTTGGCGATCATAAATGACCAACATAAAAGATAACCAAATAATAACAACCATGTCCAGATAGCAGTACATATTGCATCCCTTATAAAAAAATGAAGCAAAAAAGGACCAACATACACTCCAGGGACCAACAAGGCCCAAAAAAGAAGATAAAGGCCCACTAATCATCAGAATTGGATGGGCTAGTTTAGGTCAATTTCGTGGGAAAACATCTCCTCCCTAATATATAGCTACCACCTGCGTGTGGAATAGATTAGACCAAGTTGAAATTAAACCCTAGATTTTCTAGATTGAACCATGTTCATCTGAAAGTTATCCCCACCTTGTTGGGGGTGTTACCATTGCAAAGTTGCGTGATATCTTGTTATTCCATCAGGGAATAGGGGGATACAGGACCACTCGTGATCTTTGATTACGTGTGCAAGAGTGTGTAGTTGAGAATATCCAAAGGGATTGGTTGTTGTTGCATCTGGCAACAGGGGTCATCCAAGTGAGAGGTCTCAGTGTAGCACTAGTTATCACAAAATCCAGAAAACCACAAAAAGAGAGAGAAGCTCAATGAGAAGATCGGGCCACCCCATATCATATATCATGTTATTAACTCCTTGATTATTTTCTGATCTTAGTGGCATAGTGGGATGAAGCGGCCCGGACTAACCTTACATGTCCACGTACATGAGACTTGTTCCACAACTCACATGCAACTTGTATTGTATAAGTGGCTTGCGGGTGTCTGTTTCTCCTACTATAGTTAAGATCTAATCTACGAAGGGTTGTTAAAAATGTGTTTATCAACATTGTGGTTGATGTTCATAGGTATGAACGGTTCTATCCTCGAAAGCCCTAAGCCACGTAAAATATGAAAAAATAAATTAGAAGCGTCTAACTAGTTTTTGCTGGGCATGTGAATTGATATGGTCAATGTTACAAATTTGATTATGAGATGATCTCTTTTGTAAATTATTGATATACAATCAAAATTGGGGTTCCATGGTACTTGGTATCACGCCGGTGGAATGATGGAGATCATACCATGATGCACATGATGGAGATCAAGTGCAAGAAGGACCATATCATGTCACGTTATCCTTACATGTGATGTTTGTGATGTTAATCCTTTTATGCATCTTGTTTTGCTTAGATAACGACGGTAGCATTATAAGATGATCCCTCTCACTTAATATCAAGATAATAATGTGTTCTTCCTTAAGTATGCACCGTTAAGAAAGTTCGTCATTTCGAGACACCACGTGATGATCGGGTGTGACAGACTCAACGTTCGCATACAACGGGTGTTTTCAAGCCTAGCATGTACAGACATGGCCTTGAAACACACGCAATACTACGGTTCTACTTGGCGAGCCTAGCATGTACAGACATGGCCTCGGAACACGTAACCGAAAGGTAAAGCATGAGTCATATGGATGATATGATGAACATGTCGATGTTCGCCTTTGAAGCTACATCATCTCACGTGATGATCGGTTTTGGTGTAGTGAATTTGGTTCGTGTAATCACTAAAGACGACTAAGAGGGATGTTGTTTTTGAGTGGGAGTTCATAGCATAATTTTGAATTAACTTGAACTTATTTATCATGAACAACCAATGAAAGTGAATTTGCACAAATTGTAGTATTCATTGGCATCCACATAACTACCTTACACTTAGATTGTTAATTGAGATATAACTGTTATGATCTGGTAAATACCATTGAAGATTGGTACCGTATTAGTGAAATTTAAAATTGAGTCCTATTGTAGATTTTTGGTATTTCCTACCTAGCTCCATATGGTTAATGATTGATTGATCTAGAGAGCAACCAATTCCTACTTAGAATCCAAAGTCATGGTTGCTTCCATATTACTTTATCTTCAAAAGAATGTTTCGTTGATCAAGGTGATTTAGGAACTGAAAAGAGTTGTTTTCAGAAACAATCAAGTGAAAGATATATTGATATCTGGAAACTTATTTTTAGCAACATGACTGAGTATAATTTAGCGTGACAATGTATGCTTATATTATTTGAATATATGCAATGATTGAAGACGTTAGGCGTTTGAATATTCCAATAAATTGGGCGCTAAAATTTATCCTCTAAACTACTTCCTTCGAGCTATAGTAGCTTAATCATAAAATTGTTATGATGGGATGGATTAAAAGTATGGGTAAAGTCATTTACCTCACTTGGAGATTGCTAAGAGTAGAATCTAGAAGAATTCTATTAATATGGTGATATTAGTAGAACAATCAAACTCAAAGTATGACTCAATGGGTGATAGTATATGACTAACACGCCAAAGAAAATGAGCTAGTACGACTAGCATGGTTTGATGTTGAATGATTCTTCTATAAAGGAAAGGGAATATTGAAAATAGAATTACAAAAAGATATATGGCAGAAAAAGAAGATAACTGGAAAAGTCCAGCTCGGGAGTATATGCTTGATATAAAATTTATAGATGTATTACTAGTTGACAAAGTATTTTTGGGTATTTTGATACCACATTGGTTGGTATGAGTTGTCATACAAAGCAACGCAATGCAAGAAATACAAGGGTCTAAAATTAAACTAGTAATAGATGTGGAATCGATTATGACAAGAACATAAATAAAGTGTTATTGTGTTCATTATCGTATCGAACCAAACATTCAAGATTTATTTGAAGAACTTAATAAGTTGTTATTTTGATCTAGTATTTTGTGAGAACAAATGAAATTGTTCAAACTATGACCATATTCCATAATTGATGGATATGCTAATATAAATCATATTGGTAAAGTAAACATCTATAAGACTAAATGCTAAACGTTGCAAGACATGAAAGAGTTTCACTTAAATTGTGACAGCACCATTTTAGTTCATATCGGAAAGGAAAACATGAAGGAACTCCATATTGATGGACTTCTGGAGTCATTTTGTTTTAAATAAATTGACGCTTGTGATCCTAGAGAGAAGGACTGGAAAGCGGTTAAAAACATCCTTAAGTATCTTAAGAGAACCAAGGATTTGTTTCTTGTCTATGGATGATGTACAGAAGAGTTTAACGTAACAGGTTACGTTGATGCGAGTTTCAGCACAGATCCAGATGACTCGAAGTCGCATACGAGCTATGTGTTTGTGGTGAATGGTGGCGTCATGAGCTGGAGAAGCGAAAAGCAAGCCATGGTGGCTCAATCTACAATGGAGTCGGAGTACATCGCTGCTAATGATGAACCGGATGAAGCTGTCTAGATGAGGAAATTCCTCATAGAGCTTGGAGTGTTTCCGGGCGCACAAGATCCTGTGAACTGAAGGGAATATGCCCGAGAGGCAATAATAAAGTGGTTATTATCTTATTCCTTGTTTATGATAAATGTTTATTTCCCATGCTAGAATTGTATTAACCGGAAACGTTGATACATGTGTGTTTAATAAACAAACAATGGTTCCTAGTAAAGCCTCTCTTTTAACTAGCTCGTTGATTAATAGATGATCAAGGTTTCCTGATCATGAACATTGGATATTGTTAATAACGAGGTCATGTCATTAGAAGAATGATGTCATGAACACATACCCAATATCAAGATAAAAATACGATCAAGTCATTTAGTTTATATTGTTATATCTTGCGTACGAAGTAACTTATTCCTTAGACCATGAGATCATGTCAATCACTGATACCGGAAGGGTGCTTTGATGTCATCAAACGTCACACCATAACAGGGTGACTATAAAGGTGTCGTTAGGTATTCGGAAAGTATTAGTTGAGGCTCATGGATCAACAGTGGGATTTGTCCATCCAAAATGACGGAGAGATATACTCTGGGCCCTCTCGGTGATATCACATCGAAACCGCTTGCAAGCACGTGATATGATCACAAGGATGCGGGAACGAGAAAAGAGTACTTGTCGGTAACAAGATTGAACAAGGTATGGTTGATACCAATGATCGAATCTCGGACAAGTAAAATATCGCGAGACAAAGGGAATAGTTCACGGCGTTGTTGGTTCACACGATCACGAGAGTCGTCGTTGAATATATAGGAGTCATCACGGATTTCCAAATCCCGCTGTTGATTATTGATCGGAGAGGAGTCTCGATCATGTCTATATTATTCGCGAAATGTAGGGTGACACACTTAAGGTTAGATGACGCGTTTGAGAGGATACGGAATATCGAAGAATATTTTGGGCAGCACCGAAATTGTTTCGGGGAAAATTGAAATAGTTCAAGGTGTTTTTGTCGAATGGTTGTTAATAGAATTAACAAATGATTCGAGGTGCTTTATGCAAATGTTTATTAATAGAATTAACAAATGCTGAAATAAAGAAATAAAAATGTTTTATTTATTTATTAAAGAAAAACTCTTAGATTTTCTAAGTGGGGTTTTAAAGGAAAATGAGTGGGTGTGAGTGGAGTGTCCACTCACATCATGAGGGACGAAATGGGGGCACACCATGGGGCTGGCCGCACCCCCCTTGGGCTGCCTCCCCCCTCTCCTATAAAAGGAGGGTGAGAGCTCACCCTCCACACACTTGCCCGCTAGCTTTTCCCTCCACCCGCTGCTCCATTCCATGGTCTCCGGCTTGGCGAAGCCCTGACCGTGGGATTCTTCTTCACCACCACGCCGTCGTGCTGCTGGAGTTCCGAGGGATCCTCTATTTCCGCGCCCCGCTGGATCGAGGGAACGGAGGTCGTCATCAACCGTACGTGTGACTGATCACGGAGGCACCGCCGGATGCGGTGCACATCTTCTCGCTATCGGGATCGGTGTGAGTACGACTACGCCAACAATGAGATTTGATCTCGTAACGCTTTGTGTCTTCGAGGGTATGTGTTCTCCTTAACCCTCTCGTTGCCCGTTGCACTTCGTCTCCTAGATTAGATCTTGGCCTTTCGGGTGTCTCTCGCGTAGGAAATTTTTTGTTTTCTATGCAACGACCCCTTCATGAACATCTACTGCGACAACACAGGTGCCATTGCTAATGCGAAGGAAACAAGGTCTCACTCCACAACCAAGCATATACTCCGGTGTTACCATGTGATAAGATATTATCAGAAGAAGGATATATAAAGATTTGCAAGATACACACGAACCTGAATGTGGCAGATCCGTTGACGAAAAGTCTCCTATGGGAAAAGCACGAGAAACATCGAGATGCTATCCGTGTTAGAATATTACCTGGTGTAATTTGATTAAATTGTAATCTAGTGCAAGTGGGAGACTGAAGGAGTTATGCCCTAGAGGCAATTTAATAAAGTGATTTTATTATTCATAACTCATTTGGTCATAATGTTTTATACCCTGCTATAATTGTATTAAGAAGAAACATTAATGCACGTGTGGTATGTAAACAAAACCAGGTCCCTAGTCGCCTCTAGTTGTACTAGTCCGTTGGGCAACAGGTGGTCAAGGTTTCATGGTCATGGGTATTTATACCATTGAAAACGGAGTCATGTTATTGATGAATGATGTGATGGACTCACACCCATTGTGTTTTATCATAACAAGGTTGAGTCATGAAGCTCAGTGTTATGACAAAGAAAATGTAGTACCATAGCCTTTGACCGTGAGATGGTATTTAATTTCTATCCTGGAAGTTACTTTCATTGCATCAAATGTCACATCGTAACAAGGTGATTATAAAGGTGACTCTTGGGTAATGAAAGGGATATGTTTAGGCATACTATCAAGAGCGGGAATTGCCAATCCTAATGACGGATAGATACTTCTAGGCCCACTCGGTGGAGTTGCATAAATTAGCTTGCAAGCATGTGACTAGGTCACGGAGATGCAACCACACGGGAACGAGTAAAATTGTTATGTCGGTAACAAAACTGAACGTGGTATAAGATACCGGACGATCAAGTTTCGAAAAAACATAGTATCACTAAGGCAAGGGACATGGGGACTTAACGTTTAAGGTTCAGCGACGCAAAGATCAATGGGTGCAAAGGGGCCATTACGGATGTCTAGATCCCGCTATTGGTCATTGGTCGGAGAGGTGTCCCAGCCATGTCTGGAGTAGTCCCAAACCATAGGGTGTCACACTTAAGGGTAGACGATGTTTAAGAGTGATCTTAGTACCGAAGAGAAAAATAAAGAGAGCTGGAATCGTTTTGGTTTTTATTCGATGGAGATCGGAGAGTTCCGAAGGAGTGTCAGAATAAGGGAGAAATGCCCGATGGAGATCGAAGGGTGGCAGAAGTGTTTCCTGGACTCGAAATATATAAGAAATGTATATTTATTATTAATTAGTGTAATTAATAACTAAATATCATTTTATTTTATTTTTAAATGCATTTATTCCACTAATGGGCCTTCCGTACAAAACAGACCCATTAGGGGAAAAGTTGTAGAAAGAAAAGAAAATAGGGGCAACCCACATGGGCCGAATGGGGCCCATGCGGGGGGGTGCGGCTGCACCTCTTTAGATGGCCAACCATGTGGGATTAGTCCCACATGGCTTGGCCAAGGGGAAAGTCTCCCCCTCCCCTTCCCCCTTTATAAAGAAAGGAACCCCTCACCTTTTTCACATCAATTAAATTTTCACTTTTCTCTCTTCTCTCAGCGTAGTTCCCTTTGGAGTTGGGAATTATCTACTATAAGCACACCGTCGTGCTATTAGTCTTCGGTCCATCTCTCTACTTATGCAACCTTCGCTAGGCTGGAGACCAGGATTCGTCGTCTACACCGTATGTGTGTAATCTCACGAGGTACTGCGAGTTGTGATGTTAGTCGCGGTACGACCACTCAACCTTGAGGTCGGCTTCGCCATCTTCATCAGCAAGCCTTGTGCAGGAGGATAATCCCCGCTTTCGTTCTTAAAGGGTATGATACAGTTCCTTCTCTGTTACTCTATATCTGCATTAGTAATAGATTTTGGTTGTTTTCGGTTATCGTTGTTGGGAAATTTTTTGTCTTCTGCTACAAAACCCCTTCATTAGGATGATGAAGGAGGTGTCCGTTCATATCGTGAATGGCGTTTGGGAGTATTATGACTACTTCATGTGCAAGAAAGACTGCACTAGAATGGTTGGTTTCTCATCTATTCAGAAACACATTGTTGCATTGAGTTATCTTGCATATGGAGAGCAGATGCAGACAAACAAGACGACTACCTACATATGTAAAAATACTAAAACCACATGCATTCAGAGCATGTATCAGTCTTGCAAGGCGGTGGTGACAGTGTTTGGATCAGCCTATTTGAGATCACCAAATGAAGCAGACAACTTGGATCCTGGCAAAACACGGAGCGAGAGGATTTCCAAGGATGATTTGAAATATCGATTGCATACATTAGGGCAGAAATAATTATCCATTTTTTGGCAAGGGTCAAAGGTCATATTGGTGAGTGCAATGATGTGCTTGATGTTGTGGCAGATCATGACATGTGGATCTAGTACCCTTTTTTCTGGGCATGGCAGAATCTCACAATGACATCAACGTGCTGCAATGCACTTTGATGTTTACAATACTTGTTTAATGCCATGTTCCAAAGTGCAACTATGAGATCAATGGTCACCAATACACCAAGGGGCCGATGGCATCTATCCAAAATGGTCGACATTTGTCAACAAAATATCTGCTCCTTCAAGTCATAAAAAACATCTTAGTTTGCATGGTACCAAAAGAGAGTGAAATGAAGGATGTCGAGCAGGAACTTGGTGTCACCCAAGCTTGTTTTGCTATTTTCGGATACCCTACTCTTACCTGGTGGAAAGAGCAATTGTGGGAAGTCATGGATGATTGTGTTATCATGCTGATTATCGAGAGTTAGTGTATTGCTCCAGTGAATGTTGATCACCCGTATTGGATGCAGTGCCTCTTGCCGATGTTGATTACGAGGTGCCGTCGAGTTTGTCAATTTCCTCGTTATGCATGCAGAAATGCGCGATGAAAATAATAACCAATTGCAGAACGATCTAGTTGAGCATCTGTCAATTCTCAAAGGACTCCAATCCTGGGACTTGATCTAGTTAAACTTCCCGTATTTCATTTTATTTAAATTATTGTTTTGTGAAGAAAATAAGGTTAATATTTCAATGGCGAGGGCCTATTTAGAATCGCCCATGCGAGCAGCCGGTCCCAATAGTTGTCGATGATTTATTTCTATGCTTCAATCAGTGTGGAACTATTATGTGTATTTAGCTCGTACTCCCTCGGTTCCATATTAGATAACTTCCAGTTAGATGTATCTAGTACTAAGACATCTATACGAGAGTCATCCAATATGGAACGAAGGCAGTATTTTTGAAGAAAATAAGGATAATATTTCAATTGCAAGAGCCTATTTAGAATCGTTCCTGCGAGCAGCCGGTCCCAATAGTTGCCGATGCTCCTAATACATCGCGGGTGGAGATGCTCTTATACGCTTCTGCCGTTGATCCGGACTCGGTGTGGCAACTCTGCAACTGACCCATTTTGCTATCAATTTCTCACGAAACCCCTCTTGACAATGCCACGAATTCTCAAAACGGAATCTCGCCGGAGCTAGAGCACAGTTTTCTCCTACTTCAAGGAGGACTTGACAGCGACATGAGCCAATTCAAGTTAAATTTTTATCTTGAGCCAGATGGAACCTCATTTCCTAAACTTACGAGACAAAAACTCTGTCGAGGTTAACAAAAATTGGATTCTTCTGCTTGTTTGTCCATGTACTCCCTTCGTCTCAAAATAATTGTCTGTGAAATAGAAGTATCTAGAACTAAAATGCATCTAGATACTCCCTCCGTCTCGAAATAACTCTTGCATGCATCCATTCCCGAAAGCACAAATGTCATTTTACACATAGATCCAAATCTTTAGGGAACGTTCCAAACCAATCCATGTGATTCGAAAACTGGACATCGTCCTCTTCTCCGTCGAATCTGGACCCGCCCGTCTCCGGCGCGCGCAGGAGCTCGACCACGCCGTCCGCTTCCGTGTTGTCGGCGCCGTCATCATCTCGAACCTGCTTCCGCGCCTTCTGCCAACCCCCGCACCGCAGCTCCCGTGCAAAGGGAGCTCGGCCTCGCCGCCGCCGTCCACACGCCGGGAGGGAGCTCGACCTCACCTAGTCACCCTGCTCCCGGCGGGCAGCTCCCTCCTACGATCGCGCCGCCCCTCTGCCCCACCTCACCGCCGTTCTCCCCCTCCGTCCGCTCCAGTAGAGATCCCCTCCACCATCTTCTCCAAGGGAGCTCGACCATATTATCCAAGGGAGCTCGACCAATAGAGATCCCATCCTGGCTGCGTCCATCTTCCTGGATCCTGGAACCTGGTTGCCTCCATCTTTACATTTTTGGTCCTAGAGATCCTAGAACGTGGTTGCGTGTCCATCTTTACATTTTTGGTCCTAGAGACCCTGGAACCTGCAACTAGACGTTGCTGAACCTGGACCTGCAACTAGACGCTGCTGAACTTGGAACCTGCAAGAGGTGAGAAGATTCTTTTGACAGAAACATATCAGTTCCTTATAATTTTGGTCAGATCAAATGGTGTATTACGCAGAAAATTGGCAAATATAGAGAAACACAGTTATGGAAGCTTTCTATCAAGATATAGAGTTCATATCAGCAATTTGGCATAGTTGGGCATATAGACGGTGTTGCTAGAAAAGCCAATGTTTCAGCAAACATCTCGCGAGCAGCTGATTAATTTCATACTATCTAGTGGTAGAGACTTTACTTACAAGTTTGAGCTAGTAAAACTGCAGAGCACCATGTTGCCGTCGCGGCGATGTCGGTGAACCTGTTGGCCCCATGCAGCCACACCAGCATCAGGCTGTTCAAACTGACAGAAAATTGCATCAGGATGTAAAAGCTGAAATAGCATCGGGTTGTTCTAACTAACAGAAAAAATGCATCAGGCGGTACAAAACTGAAATTGCATCATAATTCAAGAGTTTATCAGGTTACCACTGGCAAATATGGAAACCATGTAGTAATCCAGTTTCATTTGATAAAAGAGATCAAAATTCCCAGTTACTGTATTCCTAGTTTTGTGCGGTCAAACTAAATGGTGATGGAATATTACAACAGGCAATATTGGCCATGGCTAGGAATATAGGCAAAATTCCTCTAAAACTTTTCTGTCATTTGTTGGCAAACATTTAAATTCTTAAATTCCTTTGAAATTAATGCCTACCTTTTTTTTATCTTTCTCATTAAATGGATGCAGGTATGAGCCACAGTCCTTCCTACTTGGGTCAGAATACTTCCTTCATGCATATGGGCCTATATATGCTTTATCAGCTGATGTGGTGGCACTGACAAATAACAGGCAAGCTATTGTTTCACCTTCTTGTAGTGGAACTACCAATCTCAAACTTTCCATCTTACACAAGCTTTTGTAATCATATTAGCTAATGACAGGCAAGAATTACTAATCAGTTTCTTGTTTACACTTGCAGAGCAGCATGGTGCTCCAAGATCTCAACATTATTCCACACGAATAGGACGATATTGCAATTGTTGAGGTACCTGCAGGAGAAGATGAAGTGTTGATGTTGCTTGATATGAACTTGGTACCTGAAAATCACGAGGTAGCAATTGTTGAGGTACCCGCGGGAGAAGATGCAGTGTGGATGTTGCTTGATTTGAACTTGGTACCTGAAAATCACGAGGAAGCAATTGTTGAGGTGCCCGCGGGAGAAGATGCAGTGTTGGCGTTGATGATCTGAACTTGGTACCTGAAAATCATGAGGAAGAAATTGTTGAGGTACCCGCGGGTGAAGATGCAATGCATGATAACTATGAAGCAAATGATTATGAATATTATGAGGAAGCGTATGATTATGGAGATTATGAGGAAGCACATGATCAACAAAATTATGAGGAAGATGATAATCATCAAAATTATGAGGAAGCGGATGATCATTCAACAAGAAATGTAGTAAATTTTTCAGATAAGCAACTCCATGGTGTTTATTTTGCTCTACATGTGATCAAGAATAGAGATGGAAAGGTCTTTCCAGAGGACAAACAACTTTTGGTATGCCTATTGAACACAAGTCTACGAACAGTTGAAAGGATATGGGAGGATGCAAATATACAAATGGAAAAAGGTGAAGAAGTGAATGTCTCCAGCAGGAAGAAAGGACGAGTTGGGCGTAAAAGGAAGGATCTGGATCTCCCAAGGATGACTACGATCTTGCTAAACAAACGGAGAACAATTCGATCTCTAGCAAGGCATCTTGGTGTTGACCGCTCAACCTTGCATAGAAGGTTCATGATGGGAGAGATGACGCGCCACACTAGCGCACTAAAGCCGGTAGTGACGCCAGAAAACAAGATTAAGAGAGTAAAGTTATGTGTTTCTATGATCGATCTGAGAGCTTTCACATTCCCCAAACCTTGGTTCCTGATTATGGACAGATTCGTCCATATGGACGAGAAGTGGTTCTAGAAGTGGTGTCGTGGTGGTGTCACGGCAGATGCCATGGGATGGCTAAAGATGTGGGGACGATGGACGCTGGAGGTGTCCGGGGAGGGATCACGCGACGAGTAGCCGCGTGAGGTAGGATCCACACAACACAAACAACACGATGTACCCAGGTTCAGGGCCCTCGTGAGGAGGTAAAACCCCTACTCCTGCCTTCCTCTATGTATTACGATGCCTCTCCGAGTAGGTACAATACAAATGATATCACTACCGAGTAGCCCCTTGCTCCTCTCCGAGTAGAGCTAGGGCAAGAACTTAGGGTTTCTAGGGTTCACTACGAGCCTAGAATGAGATCGTCCGTGTCCGTCCCTCGCGCAGGAGGCGGCGGGGCACCTTATATACATGGTGCCCTAGCCGGATACGTCCAAATCTGGACAAGTGTCGACATAGTGTCCACACTGTCCTTTCTCCGAGTACCCGCTGACAGCTTTGGTCGTTGGTCTTGGCTGCTTCTGTAAAGTCGTTGGGCAAAACTAGGGGACAGACTGGTATCACTGTACCTAGTCACAGAGTAGGCCCCCCTTATCCTGCCACCGACTGCTTCCATGCTGTCACTGTCAGGCAGGCCGTCCCCACGTGAACAGTAGTTCGAATGCTGCCAAGTACGGACCCAGGATACGCGGGATCCTGTGTCAGAACGGCTCCTTTGACTTCCTGCCCGAGTAGTTTCCCGCCAAAGGTTCCCGCCAATTGTACTCGGGCCAAACCTTCTACTCGACAAGGTAAAACTTGACTGATATCTCCTTCTGGTCATCTTGAGGTGAGACCGGGTAGCAGTCGACCGGGTAGAGAGTACCCGGTAGTCGGCTACTCGACAAAACCTCTCTTCTGTAAGCGGCCTTTACCACCTGTCTTTACCCTACTCGGGGGTAACCCCCCGACAGCAGTCCCCGAAGCTGGTTGAGTCTTGCGAACTTGTTCACTAGGCTCTGCCAGCTTAAAACCAGCCTTTGCATCTCAGCCATCGAACCTCAAGATGCCGAGTAGGTCCTCCGAGTAGCTATCCGGAAAGTATCTTGAGTCTCCTCTTTCCGAGTAGCTCTTGCTTTCTACTCTGTATCCGAGTAAAAAGACTTAGCGAAATTTCGCAAACTGAGCCTCTGCAGCGCAGAGCAACATCCAGCCCTTCACGCAGGCACTGCCTACGTGTCAAGCATCCACGACCTTGTCGTTTGGTTGCCCAGGACACGACGCCACGTGTCCAGTTCTCACGCTGTGGGCCCACTGGCCGTCATGTCCCATCACGCGCAATTACTGGCCACGATCTGAAGGTGGGATCAAATGCGGCCGTTACGCGCGCAGCCCGCGCTTGCGTGCGTTTCTATTCGGCCACAGGACCCACCACACGCCACAGTCGATCCCACTACCGTGGTGGTAACGGTAATCCCGCGAGGGAGGTATAAATACCCCTGCGGTAATTTCCTTTTCTTCTTCCCTGCTCTTTTCCCCTTCTGCCTCCTGTTCTTCTTCTCCACCGAGCCCTCCGCCGCTGCGCAAGCTTCCGCGCCGCCGCGGACTCTGTCCTCCGAGCAACTCCCTTCGAAAATCATCCACTCCTCCCACTCGCAAGGATGGCCAAGGCTAGCTGGGCGGGTTCCTCCGTCACCCAGGCCAATCTCGCCTGGCTCGTGTCCAGCAGGAGGGTTCCTCCCGGCGTGGAGTGCCGGGCACCCGACGACGAGGTCGTACCAACTCCGCGGGACGGCGAGCGGGTGGTCTTCATGTCGCACTTCGAGCGCGGCTTCGGACTGCCCGCCTCGGACTTCTTGCGCAAGTTCCTCGACCACTTTGGGCTGCAGATGCATCATCTGCCGCCCAACGCGGTCGTCTTCCTCGCCTACCACGTCGTCGTCTGTGAAGCTTTTCTCGGCATCAGGCCCACGACTGATACGTGGCTCAGGTACTTCAATCTCCGCCAACAATCAGTCGGGAAGAAAGAAGGTGCAGGTATCGGCCGCGCCACCGACACGGGCTGTGCCATGATGGTGCAGCGGACGGGTACAAACCATCCCCGCATCCAGGGGCTGGATTCCTGCCGAATGTGGCAACAGACATTCTTCTATGTCAAGAATGTCCCCGCCACGGAAGGAGGTGTGGTTGATGACCGAATCAACCTGCCCGCTTGGAGGAACCGTGCTCCACTCGGGTCGAACTGGAAGGAGAAGCCCAACATCGACGAAATCGCCGTCGAGATAGAAGATAGGCTCGGCGAGTTGAAGAAGCTGGGCCTCAAGAATGACGACCCGGTGATATGCTGGATCAAGCGCCGAGTACTCCCACTGCAGGAGCGCTGCCATCTCATGTGTTACATGGGAGGCCCGCGCGACTGCACCAGGACCACCACCATCGAAATCGACGACGTGGATGTTGCCTATCATGCCAGGAACATGCTGAAGACAAGCCTCACCGAGAGGTGGCGGTATGGCTTCGCTCCGTACAGCCGCACGCTACCGATTGCCCGGGTACGTTCTTCCTTCTCTGTTTTCGCCTCTGCTTTCCGAGTAGACAACTTCCCTTTCCGTCCCGACTAGCAATCGTCTGTTGCACCGAGTAGAACACTTAGTCTACTCGAGCTTAGGCTTAGCATGCTTTGTGTTTGCACGCCTATCCGGGTAGAACACTTGGAAAACTGCATAGGCTTAGTGTGCTTTGTGCCTGCACGCCTGTCCGAGTAGTATACTTTAGAAAACTGCATAGGCTTAGTGTGCTTTGTGTTTGCACGCCTGCCCGAGTAGAGTTCCATCCTGCTACTCGGTTAACTTACGATCCTTCTCTGTCTTTCAGACTCTTACTAGACAGTTGATTGAGAGTCGCGAGGTTTTTGAGGAGAACTGGTTCGCCGATCGCGAGGAGGATGACATGTTGCCCTCTGATGACGCGGGACAGAGCAGCCCCGCTCCTGACAAGCGCGATGCTCTCCGCACTTGGTCAGATGAAGGCTCTCACGGTATTATTATTTTTCCTCTCGTTTGCTTCCGAGAAACACCAGCCCCTTGCATTGCTGTTTCTGATTCTTCCTTCTTCTCTTTTGAATTTCTCAGATGAGGCCGCTGCGGAGAAGGAGGACGAGGATGAGGGCGAGAACGAGGGCGATGCGCCCCTCGTCGTCCAACCTCTGTCTACTGCCCCTCCCGAAACCCGCAAGCGGACCGGGATCGAAGCACAGGCGCCTCCAACCAAGAAAAGGAAGCCCGCCGAGAAGGAGGAGGCCGCCGAGAAGAAGAAGAAGGTGACTGTCAAGAAACCCCGACGACAGCTTAAATCCACCACTGCGTGAGTTCTCTTCTCGTTTGCCCTCCTTCTCGCGTAATACTGTTTTCCTCCAAACCTTCTTCCAATCCTTAATTCCTTTCTTCTCTGCAGTCCTGCCATGGATGCGAACGCAGCCCTCGCATCCGACCCAGCCCAGAAGAAACCAGTACCTCTGGTCAATCTGGACGACGATGATGAGGACCGCGATGCCAATCCAGCACAAGGAGCAGCGTCAGAACCAGCAGCACAAGAAAGCGCTGTTCATGAAGAGAGACCCCCTTCTCCTCCGGCTCGCAACGCCGAGGAGAACCAAGAACAAGAAAAGCAAGATGCCGCCGCCCTTGAGCGGCCGGAAGTAGAGCAGCCCACCAGCGAGGCTGCTGCACAAGATAACATCATTGCCGAGCAGCCGATGACGGACGACACCGCTGCAGATGCTACCGTAGCAGATGTCTACCCACTGCCAGGCAGTGCACCGAGTAGTGTTCTGCCAGAAGCTGCAGCGGCGCCACCAACTGCGCAGGGCCCTACGCCACCAACTGCGCAAGGCCCTACACCACCAACCTCTTCCTCGTCTCCACAGAGCAAGGACACATCCAGCTCTCCTGGGCGAGCAGCCAAGCAACAGGCCCTTGATGCTCTGAGGGACTACTGCTCCAAGAAGGGTCTATCTGAGAAGGAGACTGCCGATAAGGTGGCTGCTGAGGAGGCCAAGGCCAAGGAGGAAGCCGCCGAGAAGGCCAAAGCCGAGAAAGAAACTGCTGAGAGAGCCAAGGCCGAGCAGAAGAAGGCCAGGGCTGAACAGAAGAAGGCCGAGAAGCGAGCTGCCGAGGAAGCAGTTGCCGAGAAGGCAAAGGCCAAGACTGAGGGGAAGAAACCCGAGGATCTCGAGAAGCAGAAAGTTGAGAAGGAGCAGACGAAGAAAAGGGCCAGAGAGCAAAGCGCATCCGCAGGCGGAGCACTCGTGGTCCGCGACTCCGGCCCGATTCCTGCTGCGCTCTCGGCTGATGCTCGCGCTGCTGGTCAACCCTGCTACCCGGAATATATGATTGAGGTTAGCCACCAACATACCATCGGCTTCCCTCCCCAAGATAGAGCTGTAGCTATTCAGAAGGGGAGGAAAGCAGTAGCCAGGAATACTCCTCCCTTCGATCCAGCCCAGAATAAACCCGTCAATATTGCTTCTCGGGGACCCCAAGACAAGCCAATAACCTCCAAGGGTCTTGAGCAGGTACTGGATACTGTCGGCTACATCAGCGCCAAGTGGGACAGCGGGGTTCTCGGAGAGGAGAAGTGGCACGGCTTGACTCTTGGCTCCGTCGACCACTACCGCGTGGAGTGGAACAAGATCGACCTGGGACACCAGCCCATGTCTGTCTCCACCGATACCGCAACCCTCGCAGCCAAGATGTTCTTGCACCGCAAGAACGCCGAAGATATCGAACAGAGTTACGCAGTAAGTCTTTTTGCCTTTTCCGAGTTGAATTTTCTTCTCTTCTACTCGCCTTTCTTCTTTCTCACCATCACTCCCAGTCCCCGAGATTTGGGTCGAGTAGGTGGATACTCTCCGAGTAGCCTCCTACTCGGGCCGAATCTTCTCTGCATTGCCTGACTCCTTTTCTTCTCGGTTTTCAGGATAGCGTTCTTAAGCGGACCAACTTGTACCGCATCCTTCTCTGGAATCACTCCATCGCCAGGAGGCGTATTGCTGCGCTGGAGAAGGAGAAGTTAGCTGCTGAGGCCGCGAGCAAAAAAGCAAACGACAGCACCCAACAGCTGGCCGAAGTGCAAGGTACGCCTTTAGCCACGCGGTTCCTGCGTTTTATGGTTACGCCCGCTTCTGCTTTTTCACGCATTAACCTTTCCTTCTCTGCAGAGAAACTGAAAGCCTTGGCCGACGAGCATGAACAATGCCGTAGCTTCGTGGAGAACGCCGAGGCCACGATAAAGAAACTTGAAGGTGAGTTTGCTGTTTACTCGGTGTGACTTTGAGTTTGGTTCTTCTCTGCCCGTTTACTGACCTCATCTTATCTTTTCGCAGAAGATTATAAGTCATTTGCTGAGGCGCACCAAGATTGCGTCCAGCCAGCAGAGGTGGAGAAACAGCTGTCCGACCAGGCCATTACTCTGATTAAGGACCACACCACCGAGATGGAGAAGCTGCAGGTCCAGCTTCAGAACGCGCTCCAAGACGCCGTGAAGATTGGCGCCGAGAGGGACGCGGCCATCGCCGAGAAAGCCAAGGCCGAGACTACTTTCAAGGCCAAGGAGAGGGCCCTCGAGGCTGAGTGCGAGACTCTGAAGAAGACCAATGCTGATCTTTTCGCTCAGATGGACACCCTGCGCCAGGTTCAATCAAAGCAGATTAACAACGAGGAATCCTGGAGAAGCAAGTTGCAGCAGCTGCGCCGCCAACTGATCGGTAAGTTCTTTTCTTCATTGCATCTTTTCTTCTCGGTCCTATTCCTTCTCGGCTTCCTCTTTTCTTTCTCGGTTTTTGATCTTGCCACTTGCTATTTCAGAGATTTGGCCTCGTCTTGAGTCTACCTCTGCGCCCACGATAGCCAAGGCCCGAGCAGTTCGCCTCTCGCTGGGTGAGCCGATTGACACCAGGGCTGATATCGAGGACAGCTTGGTGGTGCTCAAAGGTTACTTCGAACAGCTGGCCGGCTGCGGGACTGATTTGATGCACGCGGGCATTGAGCTCCACCGGCTGTTCTGGCCCCATGATCCTGAGCCAAAAAGCATGCGGGCGCTCGCCCTCAAGCTGGAAGGCGTGAAGGCCGAGTTGAAGAAGTGGCGAGCCTCCGGAGCCCGTGCTGGTGCGGACGTGATGCTTCTCTGCATTGCGTCCTGGTATGAAAACTTGGATATGCAGCTCATCCGCGGGAAGCGCAATGACTCCAAGTGGGAGACTGACGCCGATAGCGTGGCCTTGCGCAAGCAGATTGCGTATGATGTCGCAGAGTGCGCCGAGACGGAGGTCTACATCGATGGCGTCCCCGAACCCGACACCGAGTACGAGGACGACGAAGATGACGATGAGGAAGAACTTGGGGACTTCTTCGAATCTCCCAAGGGCAAGGCCGGGAAGGGAAAAGCCACCGTCGTCGCGAGTAGCGATGAAGACGAAGAGGCGCACATCGACTCCGAGCCACTCGACTTCGGCACTTCCTCAGGTGCTGCTCTCGACGACACGGTGCCTCCTCCTGGCCATGCTTCAGGCTCCTCCTCGACTCCAGGACCCGTCTCGGTGGCCACGGCCACTTCCGAGCAGGCGGTCACCCAGGAAGACGCCGAGATGGAGGAATCCGCCGCCGTGCAGACGGGGGCGGATGCCACTCAAGCCGGCACCGAAGAAGCAGCTACCGCCAGCGCCACTGAAGAAACTGCTGCCAAGGCCGCCGCCGAGGAAACATCAGCCAAGGCCAGCGCCGAGAACATCTCCTCTTCAACTTGAAGCAACCTGCAATCTTTTCTTTCACTTGAACATTTTATCAGATCCCCGGGATGCCGGGAGCAGATGTAACAGACTACCTTTATCTTGCTTGCTACTCAGTTTTTATGCCCACTCGGTTTATGTTGACATTAATCAATTTGATCGACACCGGCTTAATGCCGAGTTGTGTTTCCATGCGAGTCCCCGAGTAGCTTTTCTCATTCACCCTGTCTTTTCATCTCTGCTCTACCTGCGACTTGTCGCTTGTTTGGTATTCGAGTCACAAGAATCAAAGAACAAGGCTGCAAATACTTAGCCGCTAGAAAACAATCATGATAACGCAGCCCACCACCTAGCCGAGAAGACGAAAACAGGGAACAAAAAGTAACCGACAATCTACTCGGTTCCTGCACTCTTTCTTCCTTAGTGATTTTCGTGTGCTCATTGACCTTTTGCTTGTTCTCTTGCTTGCCATGAAGCCGGGTTTCGGACAGCAGCAGAGTCGAAGAGTTGGCATATAGGTTTAAACACAGTACTCAATGCACCTTTGAGTTCTGAAGTGGAGCAACCGAATAGACAAAGGAACAAGCCGAGTAAAAACACTTAGAGCAATTTTGGGCGAGGGCAGTCCCCGAGAACAATTTTAGATTGCAGAATAGAATTTCAACTCGGATGAAAGGGTACATACACATCTTTGCTTACGAATGAAAACGACGAAGTAGAGCTACATTCCAGGGGCGCCTGGTTTCCTCTCCAGCTTTATCTGCCCTGTTCGCCTGCGACGGGCGCACATCTACAAGATAGTACGCGTCATTGTGCAGCGCTTTGCTCACAATGAAGGGCCCTTCCCATGGGGGAGACAACTTGTGCATCCCGGCTGTGCGCTGCACAAGCCTAAGGACCATGTCTCCTTCTCGGAAAACCCTTGGGTTCACCTTTCGGCTATGATAGCGCCGCAGGTTTTGCTGGTAGATAGCCGAACGTGACAGAGTCAGCTCTCTTGCTTCTTCAAGCAGGTCAACGTCGTCTTCTCGAGCTTCTCTCGCCTCCACCTCAGTGTAGAGGGCTACTCGGGGGGAGTCATGCTCTAAGTCTGTTGGCAACACGGCCTCAGCCCCGTATACCAAGAAGAATGGCGTGTAGCCGGTTGACCGGTTAGGGGTAGTCCTTAGACTCCACAACACCGCTGGCAACTCTTCTAGCCAACACCCAGGTGTTTTCAGCAGTGGCTCAATCAGCCTCGGCTTGATGCCTGCCAGTACCATCCCATTTGCTCTCTCAACTTGCCCATTGGAGGCAGGGTGCGCGACTGACGCAACGTCTAGTCGGATATGCTTATCTCTGCAGAATCGCACCATTGCCCCCTCTGCAAAGTTGGTGCCGTTGTCGGTGATGATACTGTGCGGGTAGCCATATCTCATGATCACATCTTTCACAAACTTCACAGCTGTGACTCCATCGCACTTCCGAATAGGCTTCACCTCGATCCACTTGGTGAACTTGTCCACCATGACCAAAATATGTGTCATGTTGCCCTTAGCCGGCTTGAAAGGACCAACCATATCCAAGCACCAAACAGCAAACGGCCATGTGATAGGAATTGTTTTCAACTCGGATGCTGGCATGTGAATCTTACTTGCGAACATCTGGCAGCCGGCGCACTTCCTCACAATGTCCTCAGCTTGCTGCAATGCAGTGAGCCAGTAGAAGCCATGCCGAAAAGCTTTCTTGACTAAAGCCCGAGAAGAGGCGTGATGCCCACATTCCCCTTGATGTATCTCCACCAGGATTTCTTCTCCTTCCTCTGGGCTCACACAGCGTTGCAGCACACCAGTGGCACTTCTCTTGTGCAGCACATCTCGGACTAAGGCGTAGCCCTTGGATCTTCTCTGAATCTGCCTCGCGGTCACCTCATCTTCAGGTAAAGTACCGTCCCTTAGAAAGGTTAACATGGGCATTGCCCAACTCGGTGTCTCCCGCACGGGAAACACTGGTTCGTCCATTTCCATTGGGACAGGCTCTGGTGGCTGCACAGGAGGAGTAGGAGCGCTTCTCTGCAGCCCAGATCGATTGGCGAGAACTTCTTCAATGAGTGCAACAGCTCCTGGGTTGAGGGCGGCAGTCCCCGAGTAAGGAGTGGCAGTCCCCGGGTAAGGAATGGCAGTCCCCGGGTAGGGAGTGGCAGTCCCCGGGTATGGAGTGGCAGTCCCCGAGTAGGGAACGGCAGTCCCCGAGTAAGGAGCGGCAGTCCCCGAGTATAGGACGGCAGTCCCCGGGTAAGGAGCGGCAGTCCCCGAGTATAGGACGGCAGTCCCCGGGTAAGGAGCGGCAGTCCCCGAGTATAGGACGGCAGTCCCCGGGTTCCCTGCAGCACTCTCCCAGTCAACCTCCATTGGGTCAGATTCCTCACTTGGCAGAGAAGGGACAAAGATGGATTCCGAGTTGGGGGAAGGCTTGATGGATGGCTTCCTCAAATGCTCCAAGGCAATCCCTGCCGGGATGGACTGCCGAGAAGATCCCAACTTGGACAGCTCGTCTGCAGCTTCGTTCTCTGCTCGGTGAATATGCTGGAACTCACAGCCTTCGAAAAACCCAGTCATTGACTGCACCAGGAAACGATATGATGCCATGTTGGCATCCAAAGCATCCCAGGTACCTGAGACTTGCTGCACCACTAGATCTGAGTCACCATAGCATATAATGCGCTGCACGCCAACCTCCTTTGCTACTCGCAAACCATGCACAACTGCCTCGTACTCGGCGACATTGTTGGATGCCTTGAAATGAATCTGCAACACATACTTGAGCTGATCGCGCTTGGGCGATGTAAGCACAATGCCAGCACCAAGGCCTTCTTTCACCTTTGAGCCATCAAAGTGCATCTTCCAATAGTTGGAAACTGGAGCGGGAGGTTCATACTGCATCTCGGCCCAGTCCACAAGAAATTCCGCCAGTACCTGAGACTTGATTGCTTCTCTTCTCGTATACGCGGGAGCGTACGCGGCTAGCTCGATCGCCCACTTGGCTACTCTGCCACTCGCCTCCTTGTTACCCATGATGTCCGAGATGGGAGCCGAGCTCACGACAGTGATGGGATGCTCCTGGAAGTAATGCTTCAGCTTCCTGGCGCCCAGGTACACACCATATGTCATCTTCTGGTAGTGAGGATAGTTTTGCTTGGAACTGGACAGCACTTCACTGAGATAATAGACCGGGCGCTGCACACTCTTGCCTTCTTCTTCTCGCTCCACCACAATCACCACGCTGACTACTCGGTTAGTCGCGGCAATGTATAGCAGCATAGGCTCCTTGGGTAGCGGACTAGCCAAGACGGGAGCGCTAGCCAACATTGCTTTCAGCTCATTGAATGCCACATCCGCCTGCGGAGTCCAGACAAACTTGTCGCTTTTCTTCATCAGCTGGTACAGAGGTAGAGCCTTCTCGCCCATTCGGCCCAGGAAACGGCTCAGAGATGCCAAACAACCAGTGAACTTCTGCACATCTTTCAATGATCTCGGCAAAGACATGCTTTCAATAGCTTTTATCTTAGACGGATTGGCTTCAATGCCCCGACTAGAAACCAGAAAACCGAGTAGCTTTCCAGCTGGTACACCAAAGGTACACTTACTCGGATTCAGTTTCATTTTGTACCTGCGTAGGTTAGCAAAGGTTTCCTCCAAGTCGGCAAGCAGAGTATGTGTTTTATTCGTTTTGATGACAATGTCATCTACGTACACCTGCACATTCTTGCCGAGTTGGTCATGCAAGCATTTCTGCATGCATCTCTGATAGGTTGCACCCGCATTCCTCAGGCCAAAACACATGACACGATAGCAGTAAGCCCCGTACGGGGTAATGAAAGCAGTCTTTATTTGATCAGCAGGGTTGAGTGCAATCTGGTGGAAACCAGAGTAGGCATCTATGAAAGACAACAGCTCACAGCCGGCAGTGGAATCGATCACCTGATCGATGCGAGGTAGCGGGAAAGGATCTTTGGGGCATGCCTTGTTCAAGTCGGTGTAGTCGACACACATGCGCCATGCGGTGGCAGCCTTGGGATCTTCCTTTTTCTTCTCGACCATGACCGGGTTGGCCAACCAGTCCGGGTGTAGCACCTCCATGATGAAGTTACTGATCAGCAGCTTGGTGATTTGATCACCGATGGCCTTCCTTCTCTCATCCCCGAAACGGCGTAAAGCCTGCTTCACGGGCTTGGCGTCAGGACGCACATGCAAAGAGTGCTCAACCAACTCCCTCGGGACCCCTGGTAGATCTTCATTGGTCCAGGCGAACACGTCCCGATTCTCACGGAGGAAGTGGATGAGCGCGCTTTCCTATTTCTCCGCCAACCCGGCACCAATGATGGCCACGCGCTCCGGGAACTCGGGGTCAACCTGGACAGTCTTGGTCTCCTTGGCAGCTTGGAAAGCAGTACCATGCTGAGTACTCGGCACACCTTGTGCGCCAGCTTGTGCGGACTGAGCCATGGCCACCACCTCGTACATCTTCTTCTTCTCGGCAGCAATCACCATCGATTCCGCCAGCTGAGAGCTAGCAGAGGCACACTCCATGGACTTCTTGTAATCTCCCGAGATGGTGATGATGCCATTGGGCCCGGGGATCTTCATCTTCAGGTAAGCCACATGAGTGGAGGCCATGAACTTGCTCAGGGCGGGCCTGCCGAGTAGAGCATGATAGGGGCTCTGATGATCCACCACTTCAAACTGCAGGCGCTCAGTGCGGCAGTTCTCCCGAGTACCGAATAGCACATCAATCCACACTCGGCCAATCGGGTTGCATGAGATCCCGGGCACAATGCCATGGAAAGTGGTCTTGCTAGGCAGCATCATGTTCTCGGCCAGGCCAAGCTTCTCGAGTGTGTCCTTGTACACAATGTTGATGCTGCTGCCGTTGTCGATCAGCACCTTGCTGAACCTCACATTCTTCTCGGGGCCCAAGAAGGTGGGATCCAGCACCAAGGCATAGGTACCCGGATTGGGCATCACCTTGGGGTGATCTGCCCGAGTCCACTTGATCTCCTGGTCGCACCAGTACATGTAGTGGGGGACAGCCGGAATCACTGCATTGACCTCCATGGCCCGCCTGTGCTGTGACTGCTTGTCGACTGCCTCAGAAGTGAAGATCATATAGCTCTCATGGTGCTCTTGGTACTGGTTAGGGCCATTGCCCCCATTGTTGCCATTGTTGCCATTGTTGTTGCCCTGATAGTTGTTGTTGCCTCTGTTGTTGTTGTTGCGGTTGTAGTTGTTGTTGTTGCGGTATCTCTCGTTGTTGAAGTTCTGGTTGGCTCCTAGAGCCACCTGGTTGACATTTTCTCTTCTCGGGTACACTGGCGGCCGAGCTGCAGGAGCGCGAGTAGGCTGAACAGTGGCATTCGCGGCTGGCAGAGGAGGTGGAGGAGGCAAGCCATCACTCTTGATCACATCCCACCATTCGCATTGCCGAGTAGTGTGGTTCGCAGGCCTTGAGGGGTGATGAGTGTGAAAGCTGCATGGGCCATCCTTCATGTCATCGAAGACAAACTTCTTCGGCTGCTCGGAGTTCCCGCTACTCGGCTGCGCAGTGCGGAACGGTTTCTTGTTGCCTTGGCCCTGGTTCTGGTTCTGCCCGTAGGCTCCAGCAGGTTTTTGCCTTTGGCCACCACCGCCTCCGACGTTCACTGCATTCACCTCTTCGGGATCATACCGAGTATCTACTCGGCGCTTGTTGCGGAACTCGTTGCGCTTGCTGCTGTTGAAGTTTCTTCTCGGCTCAGAGGAATCCATCAGTGGCTGAGTAGGATCACCGAGTGCGTACTGATCCGCAATCTTGATGGTCTCGGCCAGGGTGTTGGGCATCTCCCTCTGCAATCTCTGCCACAGCATGCTGCCATGTCGGCAACCCTGCGCAAACCAAGTGATGGCCTGCGCTTCATTCACACCCTCACAGGTGTTCCTCAAGGTGCTCCACCGAGTAAGGTACTCGCGGTCCGTCTCGTCTTCTCGCTGCCGGCAAGCCGACAACTGCTGTGGCCTATTCGGCCTCTTGTAGGTGCTGGTGAAGTTGCTGATGAAGGCATCCGAGAAGTCCAGCCAGCAGTTAATGCTGTTCTTGGGCAAGTTGTTGAGCCAAGTGCGAGCTGGACCCTCTAGCATCTGCGGCACATAGCGCACCGCCCATCTCCTGTTGCCGTTCGCGATATGGACTGCGGTGACGTAGTCGTTGAGCCAATCTTCAGGCTTGGTGCTACCATTGTAGCTCCTGGTGCCTCTCGCGAGCTGAAAGCCCTTCATGGACGGCTCGTTCATGATGCGCGGGCCAAAGCACTCGGGGCCAGGAGGACCCGTGTTCTCAAGCCGCGCCGACAAGCTGATACGGTCCAACTGGTGCCTTGCATCTCCAGGCGCCAACACGCGCTCACCCACGCGGTCATGGATGTCATAACCAGCCATCTCCATAGCCGAGTAACCATCATCATACCTATCCACCTGCATAGCAGCAGGCTGCTCCACCGGGTTGACGACTGGTGCCACTGGGCGTGGCTGCTGCCTCTGCCGAGTAGGCGGAGCTGCGGGTTGCCGAGAAGTACCCGGACGTGCGGCTTCTCGGACACGGCTTTGAGCTTGGTGGGCTTGAGAGCCTGCTCTTGCAGCGTTGTGTTCCGGCCCGGGCTGCTGCGGCACAGCAACCTGTTTCGCGGCAGCAGCCGGGTCATACACCTGCATTTGCCTGTCTCTACCCGTACGCCCGCTGCGGCTCTTCTCGCGGCTGGGATGCGGAGATGAGGCTTGATCGTTAGATCTAGCCGCGTGTGAATGAACCACTTGCGAAGCTCCAGCTCCCGGGTTGGCCTTCCGGAACTCCTCGTTCTGCCTGGCGGCCTCCAGCACCAGCTCGCCTAGCCTCTCCTGCTGCCTGCGACGCGCCTCTCCCTCTAGGCGCGGCAACTCGGCAGCCACAGCCTCCGCAGCTCGCAGCGTCTTGGCGGGTGTGCTATACCTTGGCCTTGTGAAGGTGTTCGCGGTGGCGGACTGCGCGGGCTCCTCCGCAACAGTCGCCATCTCGGCGCCTAGGTTGCGCCGCGTAGCGCCTACCCTGCTAGGCCTCCTGGCGACCGGCGTGAAGCCGTGAGCCTTGTTGTACTCGAGCTGGTCCAGGCTAAGCTCCAACCTGATCTTCTCCAGCTCCGCCTGCTCGGCGAGCAGCTCCTGGCGTTGCCGCTCGAGCTGCTCCCGCGTGGCTAGGAGCTCGACGTCGGTGGGCGTGGGCATGCCGGTTCGCGCTGCCGACGCGGGGATGACCGTTGACGTGGAAGGCGGCAGGTTGCTCTCCTTCTCGTAGGGCCGGCGTGTCCTGCCACCCGCGGGCGGGTCCGTCGACCTCCTCGACGACGGCCGCAGCGCCGGCAGCAGCTGCGCCAGCGTTCGCCGCCAAGCCAGTCACCATCACCTCAGCGCAGCATGCAGAGCTGCGCACCGGCCTTCCACGAGCAGCAATAACCGCGGGAGGATCCTCCGCGTCGTGCACCAGCTCGGGGTAGGTGCTGTTGGCGACGGTGGCGACGTAGACGAGGTGAGAGCCGAAGGAGATCACCGAGCCGCCCTCCGGCATGGTCTTGCCGCCGAAACAGCCGGCGTTGTCGGTGACGAAGTCGAAGGAGCCGAATCTGTGGACAAGGCCACAAACTACGCGCTCCGCTGATGAAGATCCCGTCCGAACAGAAACTCCAACCAGCGCCGCTGGTTGCCCCACGGTGGGCGCCAACTGTCGTGGTGGTGTCACGGCAGATGCCATGGGATGGCTAAAGATGTGGGGACGATGGACGCTGGAGGTGTCCGGGGAGGGATCACGCGACGAGTAGCCGCGTGAGGTAGGATCCACACAACACAAACAACACGATGTACCCAGGTTCAGGGCCCTCGTGAGGAGGTAAAACCCCTACTCCTGCCTTCCTCTATGTATTACGATGCCTCTCCGAGTAGGTACAATACAAATGATATCACTACCGAGTAGCCCCTTGCTCCTCTCCGAGTAGAGCTAGGGCAAGAACTTAGGGTTTCTAGGGTTCACTACGAGCCTAGAATGAGATCGTCCGTGTCCGTCCCTCGCGCAGGAGGCGGCGGGGCACCTTATATACATGGTGCCCTAGCCGGATACGTCCAAATCTGGACAAGTGTCGACATAGTGTCCACACTGTCCTTTCTCCGAGTACCCGCTGACAGCTTTGGTCGTTGGTCTTGGCTGCTTCTGTAAAGTCGTTGGGCAAAACTAGGGGACAGACTGGTATCACTGTACCTAGTCACAGAGTAGGCCCCCCTTATCCTGCCACCGACTGCTTCCATGCTGTCACTGTCAGGCAGGCCGTCCCCACGTGAACAGTAGTTCGAATGCTGCCAAGTACGGACCCAGGATACGCGGGATCCTGTGTCAGAACGGCTCCTTTGACTTCCTGCCCGAGTAGTTTCCCGCCAAAGGTTCCCGCCAATTGTACTCGGGCCAAACCTTCTACTCGACAAGGTAAAACTTGACTGATATCTCCTTCTGGTCATCTTGAGGTGAGACCGGGTAGCAGTCGACCGGGTAGAGAGTACCCGGTAGTCGGCTACTCGACAAAACCTCTCTTCTGTAAGCGGCCTTTACCACCTGTCTTTACCCTACTCGGGGGTAACCCCCCGACAAGTGGTTCTACCTGACGAGGGAGAATAACATCTATTACCTCTACGCCGGAGAACCACCACCCTTGCGCTCCATGAGGAATAAGAACTACATTGCTAAAGTGATGTTCTTAACGGTCGTAGCGAAACCTAGGTTTGGTGAAGGTGGAGTTGTGACATTCGATGGAAAGATTGGCATTTGGCCATTTGTCACCAAGGCACCGGCAAAGAAAAAGAGTAAAACTAGAGCTAAAGGGGAACTAGAGATGAAAACGATGAAGGTAAATCGCCAAGTGATGAGAAATTATCTTTGCGAGAAGGTGATCCCTCCAATTCAGGACCTGTGGCCTGACAAGGATGTTAGATTTAGAATTAATATCTTCATACAGCAAGATAACGCGAAACATGTCCTCGATAGTGATCAAGCTTTTCGAGATGCCATTGAACATACTGACCTTGACATTAGGTTGTTGCCGCAACTGCCAAACAGTCGAGACATGAACGTTCTCGACCTATGCTTCTTCCCGTCACTTCAATCACTAACCGATACTAGGGCACCTAAAAATATTCGAGAGTTGGTAGAGGGTGTAGAAGAAGAATTTCGAAACTACGATGTCAATAAGCTGGCTCGAAGCTTTCTGACACTTCAAGCCTACATGAGAGAGATCATGAGAGATGGCAGAGGAAATGGCTACAACATCCCTCATTTGAAGAAGGAACTCATGGAGTCATGAATGTTGCCTATAGCTCTAGCTATAACGGCTGAGCAACTAAAAGAAAGCCTGGCCCTTATAGAAGGGGGAACAGAAACGTCGTAGCAGAAAACAAAAGGTATAGATAGGAGGAAAAAGATAAATCATGTGTGTAATCAGTAAATTGTGTGTAGAAGAAAAGGATAATTGTGTGTAAGAATATCATGTGTGTAAGCAGAACATGTGTGTATGATACTTTCCAAAAGCTTTTGTCAATTGATTAAAGTCACTAGAGGCCTACTTAGACAACCTAGCACTTCTACTGGTGTATTTTTGTCATTCCAAAAGAATTCCTTGGAACTTACACACTAGTTTTCAAAGTAGAGCTGCTACTTAATTGTTAAAACCATGCATGCTACAGAATTAACACCCAAAATTGTAGTGATGCAAATTGGCTTTGTGCTTACAGAATTAAAAGTGGACTCCTGAAACAAGAATCATGGGGAGTATTTTTTTTACCTGCACTATGTGCTTACAGAATTAAAAGTGCTTAAAGAATTATTTTTTTAACTGAATACTTGCAGCATGTTCAGAAATGTTCAAAACGACTCATGACAAAAAAAAACAGTTTAAGAACTAACTTTTTAATAGGGTTGGCAGGCAAAGGCATGAGGAAATCTGATGACATAGGGTAATCCACCATGGCCAGATAACTGATGCTATGAGGGCAAATCATAAAAAAAATAACCTAATGCTATGAGGGCAAATCATGCACCAGCAAGTTAGCAGTTATGTAATTAACATGATGCACATTTTCTAGTAATGTGGTTAGCCAACATTACCTGGACATGGAGCGTGTGCAGGTTGGGGAAACATCTGAGGAAGATAGGCAATTTAGAGATATATCAGCCACATCGCCACCTCTGGTGCTTTTCCAGCAGTCCATTTAGAGAGATATCTCGGTGTTTCTCTAGCAGCCTATTTTTCCATCTTCAGACTCTTCTCCAAGACCCTGCTCATAGTCAAGTTGAGGAAACAAATCTTCTCATCTCATTGACTCGGACCCTCCATACTTCAAATCCCTTAACGATGATATGTTCTGACGGGAAATACAAAACAAGAAACTGTTAAGATCATGTGTAAAGACAATGCCATGATTGGAGCTAGATGGAGCTAAATTTTGTGGTCTGCAAAGTATTGGTGACGCTCGCTTGCGACAAATCAACGCCCAAATTTTCCATTGCATCAGCTAAAGACTTAAATAGGTTGTTCAAGATGAATGTAAAAGGAACATGTAGCAACACCAAATGTAATGCGCCCTTGGCCTTCTGGCCCACCCTCTCTGTGACGACATTCCCTGGTCCTCCAATACGTCGACGACACCCTAATCATTGCCAAGGCCACCCCTGATGCGGCAAGTAACCTCAAAAAGATACTCGACAATTTTGCAGTAGCCACTGGTCTCCATATCAACTTTCACAAAACAACCTTCGTCCCCATCCACATTCCTGCGGACGACATTCCCCCCATTGCTGCTACTCTAGGCACTTCCACGTCCACTTTCCCCCAAAACTACCTTGGTCTCCCTCTCTCGGATAAAAAACTCCCACCTTCGGCCTTCCAACCCATCCTTGACCGTATTGACCGATACCTCGCAGGATGGAGAGCAGCCCTCCTATCTACTGGGGGGCGTCTTGACCTACTCTCTTCCGTGTTCGATAGCCTCCCGGCTCACTTCATGTCCTCCTTGTCTCTTCCCGCGACCGTTATCACGGCCATTGATAGCAAACGTAGATCTTTCTTTTGGACCGCTGACGATACGTGCTCAGGGGCGAAATGCTTGGTGGCTTGGGACAAAGTTTGCACTCCGAGGTTTGGGGGAGGGCTAGGGGTTAAAAAAATTAAATGCACAGAATGTTTGCTTGCTTTTGAAAATCTGTTTCAAATTTCTCCACACCGCCCACAACCCTTGGAAACAATGTGTTTCTTTGCAGTCGCCTTTTGCTAACCGCCAAAACTCGCCCTCTTTCTTAGGGAAAATCCTAGCCAAATACATGCCTTTGCTATCCCAAATTGCACGTTGCGCGGTCAAGGACGGCGCCTCCACCTTTTTCTGGCACGATACGTGGCTGCTCTCTGAACCACTTGTAACATCCCAAGTATGAAAAACACCATTAGAATGTTTGCTTTTTGTTAATTTATGTTTTGCATCATGTCATCATAAGCATTGCATTTGTTTTCCCTTGTTTTTCCATTTGAATTTCAAACCAAATTTCAAATCCTTGTTTCATACTTGTTCTGTTACATTTTTTTCAAATGAAAATTACAAAACAAACCAATCATTTGTTTCCATTAAACTTGAAATTAAAAACTTTTAACTTGCTTATTTCATTAATTCATTTAATCCCAAATTCACTCAAATTCACTTGAATTTTCAAACAGCAACCAAACATTAAATTTTTGAAAAACAAAAAGTGGCACAGATGGGCTTTGGTAATAAATAACCTATAAAATTTATCACCAAATTTTAAAACCCCAAAAACCCTTCTTTTTCTCTCCTTTTCTTCCTTTTCTTTTTCTGCAAAAAAAAACAGAAGCAGAAAACAGAAAAACAAAAAAAAAGAGGGGAGAGGGCAGGCCAGCCAAGTGGGCTGAGCCCACCAGCCCAGGCCCAGCCCCCACGGCCTGCGTACCCCTTCGTCCTCCTCTGTACGGAGACAGAGAGAGGAGGGTGCTCCCCCACCGAGCAGGAGCTCACCTGCTCCCCTCCTCCCTATATGTACCTCCCTAGGCCGTGCCCTAGCTTCCTCTCTCCCTCCTCCATCTCTCTGCCGCCGCGGCCCTTTTTCTCCTCCTCCTCTCTTCTCTCTCTCTCTCGCTGGTTCTTTGTTTTCTCCACCACCGCACACCACCGCGACAGCAGCCGGCGATCGCCGTCGCCATGGCGCTCCTCTGCGCAGGTTGAGCACGGGAATCGTTTCCCCGTGCCTCCGTCTACCTCCTCGACACCGCAGCTGGGACCGGGAGCAACGAGATCGCCGCCGCCGTCTCCGCCTGTCGCCGTCGTCCACGGTCCCCTCACCGAGCCATCCTCCTCTTCTTCTACCCCTCCAGGTGAGCACGATCCCCTCTTCCCTTCCCTCTCTCTCCCGATGCGCGCACACACTTTGCACCTCCCTGTTCTGGCCCACGAGCAGCAGCAGCAGTGCGGCGTCGCCGCCGGTGACCACCGTGCTCCTCTGTCAGGTTCAAGACTAAACCTTTGTTCAGTTTCAGTTAACAGCCGCAGCTGAACCTCAAAACTACGCGCGCATCTCCTCTGTCACCAATCGATCCACACCGTAGTGGCTAGATCTAACGGCGCGCAGCGCAGCGTCGCGGGTTCGATCCCCCGCAGCGCGATTAAATCCAACCTTTTTGCGCGCTTTGCCACGCGTGCTAGCTGGTCCCACCTGCCATCGACCGCGGATGCCACGCAGGCACACACACGCGCGCCACGCAGCGCCAGCTGGGCGCTGGCCCACAGGCCAGTGACCCAGGGGTTGCTCTGCTGCGTAGAAAAGGTTTCCAGGGGCCTTTCTGAAACATTCTTTTCGCACCTAAGCCCCCGGAACAATTTTAAAACTTTTAAAAATTGCAGAAATAGCCCCTGTTTTCAAATGCAAATAACTTGGGCATTTTAAATCCAAATTTAATAAATAAAATATGTTTTCCATACCAAATTTAATTCTCTACATGTTTAAACCATTTGTTTACTGTTTTGAACATTTCAAATGTTTTCAAAAATTCAAATTCAAACAACTATTTCAAATTTGGTCAAATTCAGAACTAATTCAAATTCAATTCAAATGGCACATATAAAATATGTTTTCCATGCAAAATTGAACCACCTTCCCAAATATAAACTTTGTTTCCTGTTTTGAATAATTAAAATTGGTTAAATAATTTAAATCTTGTTTAAATCATTTGAAATTGCTAAATTCATAACTTGGTCAAACTAATTTCTTTTTGAACATATAAAATATGTTTTCAAACCAGAAAAGTATAATCTTTTCAAATATGAATTTTATTTAATGTTTTGAACAAATAAAAAATTCAAATAATTTCATACTTGAATTAAATTCATTTAAATCTTGTTTAAACTTGTTTAATTCATAATTAATTCATTTTAATTCCTTTTTCCACAAATGAAACATGTATTCCATCTAAAATTTTGTGCTCTTTCCAAATATAAATTTTGTTATCTATTTGGAACAATTATAATTGATGGAAACAACAAATGCTTGTGTAACTCATTTAAGAAGCCAAATTTCATAACTTAATAAATAAAATTCCAAACTTGGTAAACAACATTTCAAATTGAAGGTATTGTTGTTTTCTTATTGTTTTCCTCATCCATGCATCATTCTAACCAACTTTCACATGATGGTTAGTTGTAGATCATTTAACTCAACCTTAAATCATGGGCCCTTCCATATGCAATCCAAGTTGCATATGGGCCCATTTAATTATGTTACCATGTCAACTAGTTTATCTTTGGTGCATCAATTAAATTGTCATGCATCATCCCATGTTTGTGCATTATGCCATGTTATTGATTGTTTGTCTCTCTGCGTTGTTTGTTTGCTTCTTCTCGAATAGACGACGACGTTGAGACAAACGAGGTTTACGACACTACTTCTGAGGAGTTAGCCCAGTACCAGGCTACTGAGTTTGCAGGCAAGTATTCACTCACATGAACCATTGTGTCCTTTCCACACTGGATACCGATACTTTCCGTTGTCTAATCTGCTAGCCTTAAGATTCGTTGCTTGTGTTCCGATGTCGCACCCGGACTTCTAGAGGATACTCGCAGTTCCGTTGAACAGTAGTTGATTGGATTACGGGGCTTACCGGCACCCGCATCTCTTACGAGTAGGCCAACACACGTATGTGTGACAACCAACCCCTACTGTTCATCGTCTACGTAAACCATCCCATAGAAATCAGGATACTACCATTGACGTACTTCATACCATACACACATGGTACGTCAACGGCGTTTAACGGAATGATAACACAACATATCTCTAGGATACAAAAGATGGAAATAAGTTGCAAATAGCTCTCACTAGAGCAGAGATAGCAAATACCATCATCCAGAGGACACATGTCCCAACATAACATCATTACATCTCAGCGGAAGCATTCAAAGGGTCTGAGTACAGACAAATCCAAATAGGCTTAAGAAGCCGGGAATGAAAAGAAAACGGAGCCCATCCACGTAGTCTCGGATCCTGCCCGGGTCCGCTATCTACTCGTCAGCAGCCTCGTCAACTCCACGTAGTAGCCGTCACGGGGATCCTCGTAAGCATAGTCTGCGGAAACCATAGCCCCAAAGGGGTCAGTACATAAACGTACTGGCAAGCAAGACTCACAGTTCACCAAAGTGTAACCCGTCAACACCAAGCACAGATGCCTTGGATTCACCGGAAGAAAGGGAAATAAAAGATGCTGCAACTGGCTGCTCTAACCAACTACAGAACATACTACAACTTCCGGCTAACAGAAAGAAGATAAGATAGCGTATCGTAACCATCTATAACTAACCACCAACAAAACCCATCCTGGATCTTGCCCCTTATCCAAAGAAGCAATCCGAGGATAAACTCACACAGTTGGATTAATGATGGATCAAGTTATTGTTGTGTCAATAAGGCTAATTACTAGTCAAGTTATCATTAGTTAGGTGTAAGTTGTTCTGAGTACTTGTTAGCCAGTACTTTCACCAAGTTAACCATAACCGCGGAAAACACGGCTTCTCGAGAAGATTTATCCCTGCAGGGGTGCACCAATTTGGACGTACACGTAAGAATAACCCGCCAGATGGAATGCCTTCCACCAAGCGGTGCACTCAACACAACTCAACTCTTCTTCGCATCAAGCCAAAGAACCACGTGCTGTGCGTGCGCGGCTAATCGAGCCCCACGAAGAAAAGGGGACCCTCATAGCACTCTAAGACCACGCCGCCCTAAATGCCGACTACAAAAGTTCCACCCTAGCCTCGGGTTCGTACCTGCATATGAGTGCATCAAATGGAAAGCCCGAACTAAGTGTGGCGATTTGGACGAGATGCGAATCGAATCAAATTGAGGGGGGCGCCCATACACGCTTCCCACATGCGGATAGTGCGCTCATCATGGATCAGTAGACAAGACCCTTTTCCTAATTAGGGTCGACACTAGCAGGCCTCAAAACCACGTCGGGCCTCCTGCCGGTGCCTTATCAGCAATTTATTATTACCTCAAAATTAACAGGTTGTTGTTTAACATCGAGCCCCAGAACATAATGAAAATATAGTAACAGAAAGTAATGGGTAACAGACTCGAGCAGAAACAACCCTAAGCATGCTAGTAAGACACGGGCAAAAAGCAAAGGGGTTATAGGTGTGGAGGTGAGGCTATATCAGGGTTAAAGGATAACATGTGATAGGATCGAACAGAAGCAACGATTCATAGGGCTAGCAGAAATAGACAACGGAAAGTATCGGTATCCAATGTTGAAAAGGAACACAATGGTTCATGTGAGTGAATACTTGCCTGCAAACTCAGCAGCCTGGTACTGAGCTAGATCCTCAGAACGGGTGTCGTAAGTATCGTCTGTCTCAACGTCGTCGTCTATTCGAGAAGAAGCAAACAAACAACGCAGAGAGATAAACAATCAATAACATGGCATAGTGCACAATCATGGGATGATGCATGTCAATTTAATGGATGCATCAAAATAAACTAGTTGACATGGTAACATAACACAATTAATTGGACCCACATGCAATTTGAGTTGCATATGAAAATCCCTGAATTATGGTTGAAACAATTGTTTTACAACTAGCCAATAGGTGAAAGTGGATTAGTATGATGCATGGATGAGGAAAACAGAAAAAATAACAACAATAGAACAATTTTGAAATAAGGTTTACCAAGTTTGGAATTTAAGTTATTAAGTTAAGGAATTTTGGTTCCTTAAAGGTGTTACACAATCATTTGTTGTTTTCACCAATTTAAATTGTTCAAAACAAATAACAAAATTCATATTTGAAAAGAACACACAATTTTAGGTGGATTACATGTTTCAAATATTGAAAAAGGAATTAGGATGAATTTATTATGAATTAAACAAGATTAAACAAGTTTTAAATGAATTTAAAACAAGTTTGAATATTATTTGAATTTTATTTGGTTCCAAACATAAATTTAACATTCATATTTGAAAAGGTTATACTTTTCTAGTTTGAAAACATATTTTACATGTTCAAAAATATTTTAATTTGAGCAAGTTATGAATTTAGCAATATTAAATGATTTAAACAAGGTTTAAATTATTTAAGCAATTTTAATTATTCAAATCATGAAACAAAATTTATATTTGAAAAGAGGGTTCAAAATGGCATGGAAAACATATTTTATTTGCATTATTTGGATTAAGTATGAATTAGTTACGCAATTATTCAAATTACAAATGAATTGTTTGAATTTGAAATTTGAATGCATTTGGATTATTCAAAACAGAATACAAATGGTTTAAATAGATAGATAATTAAATTTGGTTCAACAAACATATTTTACTTTTATTATTTGGAGTTGTAAATTAAAAGTTATTAGCAATTTAGAACTAGGGACCAATCTGTGAATAAAAGGATTTAATTTGAAAATAGAAAAGCTGAAAACAAATGTTACTCTGCAGTGGCTAGCCACTGCCACTGACAGAGGGCCCCTGGGGCCAACGTGGACGCACGCGTGGCAGCACTGCCACACAGCAGCTGACAGGGGGGGCCACCCTGTCAGTGCGCTGCGCAAAAAAGGTTGGGTTATTTCGCGAGCGCCAGGGCTCGAACCTGTGCCCTGCTACGCGCGCGCAAGCACTGCAACCAGTACGGTAGCGAATCGTTTCTTATCAGTATAGCAAACGCAGACAGGATTAGGTTCAGTTAGCGAATCTGAATTTTAACTGACGAACGCGTTTCTGAACCTTGACAGTAACGGAGCGGTGGCCGGCGGCGATCACCGTTGTTGCTGCTCGTGCTTGCTCGATGTTGTTGCGTGTGGGGTGCTGCGGTGTGCGCGTGCGCATGCTGGTGAGTTAGAGGGAGAGGGGAGAGTTCGCTGCTCACCCTCGTCGAAGGCGTAGCAGAGGCCCGGGGAAGAACGGCGACGGCGACGACAGCTCGATGACGGCGGCGTGGAAGCAGAGGGTCTCCGGGCTCGAGGAGGTGTCGAACAGCACGAGGGAAGCACGGCGACTCTGTTCCCGTGGCTATCCAGAAGGGAGGAGGAGCATGGCGGCGGCGGTCGTCGAAGGTTCAGACGTGGAGCTCGTCGGGGTTCAGAAACAGGAGGGGATCGTGGCAACGAGAGGGGAAAATGGAGGCGCAGCTCGAGGGAGGAGGGAGGTAGGTAGCTAGGGCAAGCTCGGGGGGCTAGGGGGTATCTTATAGGGGCTAGGGGGCGCTGCTGGCCGTCGGCGCGTGACGGCGTCGACGTGGCGCCGGTGGATGGCCTCCCGTACTGCGGGAAGAAAGAGAGGGGGGAGGAGCGAACCGGTACGGGCCAGGAAAAGAAAAGTGGTGGGCTGGGCTCGCGGGGGGCACAGCCCACTGCCTCTCTCCCCCTCGTTTTTCCTTTTAAAATTTCTGTTTTCTTTCTTTTTTTTTGCTGAAAAGTAATAGGAAGAAAAAGATGAGATTTTGGGCTAGGAAAAATTTAGAAAAATTTGGTATTGTTTAAATATGTAATAGCAACCACTTGACCAGTTTTGTTTTCCAAAAAGTTTAAAAACTTGTTGTTTGTAAAAAATGGTTCAAATTTGAATGAATTTGAGTTTAAGTGATTATTGAAACAAAATTTTAAATAGGGTGCACATATGGTTTAAATGGAACAATAGGATTAGAATGTTTTGGTAATTTTCATAACTTCAAATTGGGTGCTGTTTGTAAACTTATTTGAATTTGAAAGTAATTTAGAATTAAGTGGATTATTAAAGAACAATTTAATAGTTGATCTTTTTATTTTTCATGGAAACAAAATGGATGTTTTTGATTGAACCCTTTTAATTGGAAAGTTGTAACATAACAAGTATGAACAAGGCATTTGAAATATTGTTTGAATTTGAATTGTGAAAACAAAGAAAAACAGATGCAAACCAACTGAAAACAAATGCAAACACAGTAATGAGTATGATGACATGATGCAAAACTTTAATAAAACAAGAATCAAACATGCTAGGGGTGGTTTTTCATACTTGGGATGTTACATCCGATCCTATCACATGTTATCCTGTAACCCTGATATAGCCTATCCTCCACACCTATAACCCCGTTGCTTGTTGCCCGTGTCTTACTAGCATGCTTAGGGTTGTTTATGCTCGAGTCTGATGTCCGTTATTTCTTTTACTATATTTATTATGTTCTTGGGGCTCGATGTTTAAACAAAAACCTGTTAATGTTTGAGGTAGTGTTAATTTGATGATAAGGCACCGGCAGGAGGCCGGGTATGGTTTTGAGGCCTGCTAGTGTCGAACTCAGGAAAAGTTCTTGTCCTCTAGATCCATGATGAGCGCGCTAACCGCATGTGGGAAGTGTGTATGGGCGCCCCCCTCAACTTTGATTCGATTCGCATCTCGTCCAAATCGCCTCATTTAGTTCGGGTTTTCCATTTGCCGCATGCATATGCAGGTGCGAACCCTTGGCGCCAGGGTGGTAACTTTTGTAGTCGGCATTTAGGGAGACACGTTCTTAGAGTGCTATGAGGGTCCCCTTTTCTTCGTGCGGCTTGATTAGCCGTGCGCTCAATTGCACGGGGTTCTTTGGGCTTGATGCGAAGAAGAGTTGGATTGTGTTGAGTACCTCGCTTGGTGGGTTGATCCCCCGTCTGGCGGGATATTCTTACGTGTACGGCCAAATTGGTGCATCCCTGCAGGGTTAAATCTTCTCGAGAAGCCGTGTTGTCCGCGGTTATGGATGACTTGGTGATAGGGCTGGCTAACAAGGATTAGACAACTTACACCTAATCAATAATAAGTTGACTAGTAATAGGCTTATTGACACAATAAACTGGAACCTTCACTAATCCAACTGTGTGAGTTATCCTCGGATTGCTTCTTTGGATAAGGGGCGAGATCCAGGATGGGTTTGTTTGAGGTTGTTGGTAGTTGGTTCCGATTCGCTATCTTATCCCTTTCTTTTACCGGATGTTGTAGTGTGTCTCTGTAGTTGGTTAGGCAGCCCGATGCCGCACTTTTGTATCACCTATCTTCCGTTGAACCCAAAGCATTATGTACTTGGTGTTGCCGGGTACACTTTGGTATCTTGTGCGTCTTGCTTGCCAGTACTCGTCTGTACTGACCCCTTTGGGGCTGCGTGTTCTGCAGACTACGTTTCCGAGGATCCCCATGGTGACTACTACGTGGAGTATGACGAGGCTGCTGACGAGTAGATAGCGGACCCGGGCAGGATCCGAGACATCGTGGATGGGCTCCGTCTTTTCGTTTCCGGCCTCTTAGGCCTATTTGGATCTTGTCTGTACTCAGACCCTTTGGATGCTTTCGCTGTGATGTAATGATGACTTGTTGGGACATGTGTCCTCTGGATGATTGTATTTGCTATCTCTGCTCTAGTGAGAGCTATTTGCAACTTATTTCTATTTCTTTGTGTCTTAGAGATTTGTTGTGATATCACTTGTTCAAATGCCGTTGACGTACCATGTGTATGTTATGAAGTACGTCAATGGAAGTAGTCGGATTTCTATGGGATGGTTTACGCAGACGATGAATAGTAGAGGTTGGTTGTCACACGTTTACGTGTTGGCCTACTCATATTGAGATGCGGGTGCCGGTAAGCCCCGTAAGCCAATTATCTACTGTTTAGCGGGCTGTGAGTATCCTCTAGAAGTCCGGGTGCGACAAATGGTATCAGAGCCTGTCTGCCTGTAGGATCCCTTTTACTTGTCGCAGTTGAGTCTAGAAACTATTTTGTAGTTATATAGGGAAAAATGAAACATGAGAGTAGGAATTCTGTTCTTTTATTTCTTTCCCCACCCACTCTCCCTTTTCTGGTAAGGAAGTGCAACTGTGTTTTCTCTTCTCATCTAAACTTTCAAGTTAGGATTTCACGTATCCTGTTTTCTCTAGGATGGTTATATCTACTAGACCATAGGAATGGAGGTGGTTGTGACATGATTTATCATGTTGCCTACTCACGATTGAGAACAGAGGCACATAAGCCCCGGAAGCAGATCCTCTATTCCTTAAGCAGTAGATATTTATCCTCTAGAAGCCCGGATGGGGTTTTCCGTAGTACCTCAGGAGTGTTTGTTCTCGTGTTTCCCGAATGTTGCTTCGATATCCTGTTCTTCTCAACATCTTTTTCGTCCGTTGAAACCTTGTTGTTGCTTGCCACTTCAGTTCTTCTACCGGCGTCTAATCAAAGCTTCCCCGATCATCTGCAGATGGATCTCAGGTTCTACCCGCAGGTGGTTCGTATGACTCGTTGCGAGAGCACTGCCGGTTATCCGGAGATGCTGAGAGACATGGTCACCTTCCTGGGGTTCCGTTGGGCAACAGAGTACCAGGTCTACGAGCAGCAGCGAGAGTTTGACCAGACCTACTACCAGGCTATCGTCTACATTCTGTCAGATGATGGCATGAGCTTAGTCCACCGCTACGAGGCAGTAGGTTCCACAGTGGATATGGCTCTGCAGCAGGCAGCTTATGTGAGCCTCACCGTCCTTCGTGCTGACTACTGGGGATTTGACGATTCTATCTATCGCCACATCCCCCGTGGTTACATCACTTCGGAGGGAGCTCACTTCACTCTCTACGACAACTTGGATGTTTATGAGCATGATAACTCCAGGCTGCACACCACCGCTCAGTTTGTGAGGCACAGTGACGCAGTTGCCCGCACACTATCTCAGGAGTTGGCTTCAGTCAGAGAGCAGCTTTACCTTGCTTTGACTCGTCTGGCGACGTACACCATAGACTTTGTTGGAGACGAGCGCTTTGCACGTTTCGATCAGCCAGTTGGGCGTCGTCTGCCAGATGCTGGAGGTTACGAGCCGATCAGAGGTCCACTCCTTAACCTCGGTGCTGGTTACACTGGGATTCCCCGCTTTGGAGCATAGGGAGTCGACGCTATGTACTTCACCACGCCTAGAGTCGGTCTCAGACCACGTCAGATCTACGTGGATCGTCGTTCCACCTACTTTCGTGAGCGTGCTCCTCACCGTACCTCTCGCCGTACTCCTAGCCGCCGTCCTGCGTGATGAGCATGGGAGTACCGATGTATCCATTCTTAGCTATGTTTAGTTATCCTTCGGCATTCGAACCATTTATGGTGTGTTGGATATTCTGATGTATTTGAACATGTGATGATGTACCTGTTGGTTATCTATTCATGGGTCGGAATAATCTCTCTTTCGGTTGCCAAGTCTATCCTTTTCTATTGTTGTGCTAAAATGCATTTCCGTTCAGGATGCCGCCAACAAGGAACAACGCGCCTGAGCCACCACCAATCGCGGAGCTTTTGACTCAGATGACCCAAGTCATGACGCAGATGCCCCAGTTTCAGACTAATCAGCACATCAACCAGACAGCTCCACGGGTCGGCATCAAGGAGTTTCTCAGTATGGGCCCAAGAGTTTTCGTGGCCACACGCGAGCCTCTGGACGCTGATGACTGGATCCGTGAGATAGCTAAGGCTCTGGAGATTGCTCACGTAGCTGAAGAAGACAAGGTCAAGTATGCCTCCTATCTGCTGAAGGGTCAGGCAGCTACTTGGTGGGAGAACTTCCAGGCAATGAGAACTGGGATACCAGTCACGTGGGGTTGTTTCAAGGAAGCCTTCCTGAAGCACCACATTCCAGATGGCCTCATGGAAAGGATGCGTGAAGAGTTTTGCTCACTCAAGCAGGGCAAATTGGACGTCATCGGGTATCAGAGTGAGTTCAATCGCCTCGCTCGGTACGCTGGAGATGAGGTGTCCACTGAAGCTAAGAAGATGGCAAGGTTCCGCAGAGGTTTTAACCCGAAACTCAAGTATGCCCTCACCAACGTCAAGGCCAACAGCTTCGAGGATCTCGTTAACACCGCGCTCAATGAAGAAAATGGGCGCAAGGCGTTCGAGGAGTCTCGTAAGCACTCGCGTGAGGGTGGTTCCTCCTCCAACATGACCACCCCTCCGCAGAAGCGCCGCATCTGGGTACCAAATGGTGCTGTCACTCGGGCTCCATACGCCCAAACTTCTCCAGGCTTCGCTCCCCGCCCACCCAACCCTGCTCAGATGCATGATCAAAGGGCTTCGACGGGGCAGCCAAGGCCAGGGCCTCCTCGTGTCGTCACTTGCTACAAGTGCAAGCAGACGGGGCACTACGCCGACAAGTGGACGCAGAGGCAGCTACCTCCACCACCACCTCGTCCTAACACAAACCAGGCAATGGTGCGCGCTCCCCCGCCTAAGGCCTTCAACTCCAACAACAGGCCTGTCGGGAAGACCGCAAAGGTGAATCATGTCAAGATCGACAAAGCTGAGGAAGCTCCTGACGTCGTTCTCGGTATATTACCCGTAAACTCTTTTCCAGCTAAAGTGTTGTTTGATACCGGAGCATCGCATTCTATTGTGTCAAAGACCTTTGCCACAACAAACAACCTGATTGTGGTTCCACTAAGCAATCAAATCACTGTTCACTCCCCGGGATCTCAAATGTTGACTTCCAAGATAAGTAAGGAAAATCAAATCCTAATTGGAGGCCACATATTCCTTGCTTCTCTTATGTTGCTGGGAAGTTCTGACATTGATGTCATTCTTGGTATGGATTAGCTGAAAGCTAATAAAGCAAGGATTGACTGTGCTCAAAAGTCAATAACTCTGTCCCAGCCTTCTGGCCAGATAATCTATTCTCCACATGAATCAAGTTCCATTCAGCTGTGCAACCTCAATGCAAAACCTCTACCTTCGCTTGAAAATGTTCCGGTGGTTTGCGAATTCCCTGACGTCTTTCCAGAAGAGTTGCCAGGGATGCCTCCGGACAGAGCTGTTGAGTTCGTGATCGAACTTGAACCAGGTACTGCTCCAATCTCTAAGCATCCCTATAAGATAGGAACTCCCGAGCTGAAGTTGTTGAAGGAACAAATTGATATGTACATGGAAAAAGGTTACATTCAACCTAGTTCCTCGGCTTGGGGTTGCCCAACTCTGTTCGTTGCGAAGAAGTATCACACAAAGAGACTCGTTGTTGACTATCGTCCTCTTGACGAGAAAACCATCAAAAACATGTATCCAATTCCTCGTATCGATGATCTTTTTGATCAACTTGCTGGAGCCTCAATATTCTCCAAGTTGGACTTGAGAATGGGTTACCATCAAATAAAGATCAGAAAAGAGGATATTCCAAAGACAGCCTTCACCACTCGCTACGGTCTATATGAATTCACCGTCATGTCCTTTGGTCTCACCAATGCACCGGCGACCTTCTCTCGACTCATGAATTCTGTCTTCCATGAATACCTCGACAAGTTCGTTGTGGTATATCCTGATGACATTCTTGTCTACTCAAAATCCGAGGAAGAGCATGAAGAACATCTTCGTCTCACTCTCATGAAGCTTCGCGAGCATCGTCTTTATGCCAAATTCTCCAAATGTGAGTTCTGTATTTCAGAAGTTGCTTACCTTGGTCATGTCATCTCTGCCAAGGGCATAGCCATTGATCCAGAAAAGGTTAAAGCAATTGTTGATTGGAAACCTCCAAAGACGGTGAAGCAAGTAAGAAGTTTTCTAGGCTTGGCTAGCTATTGCCGTCGTTTCGTCCAAAACTTCTCCAAGATTGCCAAACCTCTCACTGACCTCACAAAGAAGGACAAGAAGTTCGTTTGGTCTCCACAATGTGATGAAAGTTTCAATCTCCTGAAGACAGAACTCACTTCTACACCAGTTCTGGTTGGCCCACATCCTACCAAACCTTTCCAAATATTTTGTGATGCTTCTCTCCAAGGTCTAGGTGCAGTTCTTATGCAAGAACGTCAAGTAGTGGCTTATGCTTCACGTAAGTTGAATACACATGAGCTCAATTATCCCACTCATGACCTTGAACTTGCAGCAGTTGTGTTTTCCCTCAAGAAATGGAGACAATACTTGTTGGGTAATCGCACTGAAATCTTTTCCGATCATAAGAGTCTGAAGTACATCTTCACTCAACCAGATCTAAACCTCAGACAAAGGAGATGGATTGAAAAGATCAAAGACTTTGATCTTACCATTTCTTACACTCCAGGCAAGGCTAATGTTATGGCCGATGCTCTCAGTCGCAAGTCGTATTGCAATAATCTCATGATCATGGAAAGCCAACCTCCTCTTCATGAAGAATTCCAGAAGCTGAACCTTGGTCTTGTTCCTCAAGGCTATCTTGCAAACTTGACAGCCAGTCCAACTCTCGAGGACAAGATTCGTTCTGAACAACTTTGTGATGCTGAGATCAAGAAGATTGTAGAACACATCAAAGAAGGCAAGGAGAAATTTAAGTCCTTCTCAATTGATGACAAGGAAACTGTGTTCTTCGAAGAACGCATTGCAGTTCCTCAGATTCAAAGTCTCAAAGATGTCATTCTCAAGGAGGCTCATGAAACTCCTCTCTCCATACACCCTGGAAGTACAAAGATGTACCAGGATCTCAAGACACTGTATTGGTGGCCTGGCATGAAACGTGAAATTGCTCAATACGTTTCTGAATGCGACGTCTGTCAACGTGTTAAGACAGTTCATCAGAAAACAGCCGGTCTTCTCCAACCTCTGAAAATCCCTGAGTGGAAGTGGGACATGATTGAAATGGACTTCGTCACTGGTTTTCCAAAGTCCAAGAGGGGCAACGATGCAATCTTCGTTGTCATTGATCGACTCACTAAAGTAGCTCACTTCTTTCCTGTCAAAGAGACAATCTCAGCTAGCCAGTTAGCAGAGCTCTACACAGCAAAGATTGTTCGTCTTCATGGTGTTCCATTGGAAATAAGCTCAGACCGTGGAAGCATCTTCACTTCTCATTTCTGGAAAAGCTTTCAAGAAGCATTGGGCACCAAGCTTCTGTTCAGCACAGCTTATCACCCTCAGTCTCAAGGGCAAGTCGAAAGAGTCAATCAGATTCTCGAGAATATGCTCAGAGCATGTGGTCTCTCCTTTGGCATGAAATGGGAGGAATGTCTTCCATATGTTGAATTCTCCTACAACAACAGCTTCCAGGAAAGCCTAGGCATGGCACCATTTGAGGCTCTCTATGGCCGCAGATGCAGGAGTCCAATCAATTGGTCTGGAGCTGGTGAACGTTCACTCTTAGGCCCTGACATTGTTAAGGAAGCCGAAGAGAAAGTTCGCATCATCCGTGACAATCTCAAGATTGCTCAGTCTCGTCAGGAAAGATACTATGACAGCAAGCACAGGGACGTGGTCTATGCAGCTGGTGACAAAGCATATCTCCGTGTAACTCCCCTCAGAGGCACTCATCGTTTTGGTGTCAAAGGAAAGTTTGCACCAAGATATATTGGTCCTTTCAACATTCTCTCAAGGCGTGCAGAAAATGCCTATCGTCTTGAACTTCCAGAAAAGCTATCCAAGGTGCACGATGTGTTTCACGTGTCACAGCTCAAGAAGTGCTTCAAAGATCCAGGTCGTGCAGTTGATCATGATTCCATTGATCTGCAAGAAGATCTCTCTTATGAAGAGCATCCTGTTCGCATTCTCGATGAGACCGAGCGCAAAACTCGCAACAAGAGCACCAAGTTCTTAAAAGTGCAGTGGTCTCATCATTCCGATAAAGAGTCAACGTGGGAGATCGAAGAGAATCTTCGCAAGAAGTATCCGGACCTTTTCTCTTCTCAGTAGGAATCTCGGGGCGCGATTCCTTCAAGGGGGGGCGTTTTGTAACATCCCAAGTATGAAAAACACCATTAGAATGTTTGCTTTTTGTTAATTTATGTTTTGCATCATGTCATCATAAGCATTGCATTTGTTTTCCCTTGTTTTTCCATTTGAATTTCAAACCAAATTTCAAATCCTTGTTTCATACTTGTTCTGTTACATTTTTTTTTCAAATGAAAATTACAAAACAAACCAATCATTTGTTTCCATTAAACTTGAAATTAAAAACTTTTAACTTGTTTCTTTCATTAATTCAATTAATCCCAAATTCACTCAAATTCACTTGAATTTTCAAACAGCAACCAAACTTTAAATTTTTTAAAAACAAAAAGTGGCACAGATGGGCTTTGGTAATAAATAACCTATAAAATTTATCACCAAATTTTAAAACCCCAAAAGCCCTTCTTTTTCTCTCCTTTTCTTCCTTTTCTTTTTCTGCAAAAAAAAACAGAAGCAGAAAACAGAAAAACAAAAAAAAAAGAGGGGAGAGGGCAGGCCAGCCAAGTGGGCTGAGCCCACCAGCCCAGGCCCAGCCCCCACGGCCTGCGTACCCCTTCGTCCACCTCTGTACGGAGACAGAGAGAGGAGGGGGCTCCCCCACCGAGCAGGAGCTCACCTGCTCCCCTCCTCCCTATATGTACCTCCCTAGGCCGTGCCCTAGCTTCCTCTCTCCCTCCTCCATCTCTCTGCCGCCGCCGCCCTTTTTCTCCTCCTCCTCTCTTCTCTCTCTTTCTCGCTGGTTCTCTGTTTTCTCCACCACCGCACACCACCGCGACAGCAGCCGGCGATCGCCGTCGCCATGGCGCTCCTCTGCGCAGGTTGAGCACGGGAATCGTTTCCCCGTGCCTCCGTCTACCTCCTCGACACCGCAGCTGGGACCGGGAGCAACGAGATCGCCGCCGCCGTCTCCGCCTGTCGCCGTCGTCCACGGTCCCCTCACCGAGCCATCCTCCTCTTCTTCTACCCCCTCCAGGTGAGCACGATCCCCTCTTCCCTTCCCTCTCTCTCCCGATGCGTGCACACACTTTGCACCTCCCTGTTCTGGCCCACGAGCAGCAGCAGCAGCGCGGCGTCGCCGCCGGTGACCACCGTGCTCCTCTGTCAGGTTCAAGACTGAACCTTTGTTCAGTTTCAGTTAACAGCCGCAGCTGAACCTCAAAACTACGCGCGCATCTCCTCTGTCACCAATCAATCCACACCGTAGTGGCTAGATCTAACGGCGCGCAGCGAAGCGTCGCGGGTTCGATCCCCCGCTGCGCGATTAAATCCAACCTTTTTGCGCGCTTTGCCACGCGTGCTAGCTGGTCCCACCTGCCATCGACCGCGGATGCCACGCAGGCACACACACGCGCGCCACGCAGCGCCAGCTGGGCGCTGGCCCACAGGCCAGTGACCCAGGGGTTGCTCTGCTGCGTAGAAAAGGTTTCCAGGGGCCTTTCTGAAACATTCTTTTCGCACCTAAGCCCCTAGAACAATTTTAAAACTTTTAAAAATTGCAGAAATAGCCCCTGTTTTCAAATGCAAATAACTTGGGCATTTTAAATCCAAATTTAATAAATAAAATATGTTTTCCATACCAAATTTAATTCTCTACATGTTTAAACCATTTTTTTACTGTTTTGAACATTTCAAATGTTTTCAAAAATTCAAATTCAAACAACTATTTCAAATTTGGTCAAATTCATAACTAATTCAAATTTAATTCAAATGGCACATATAAAATATGTTTTCCATGCAAAGTTGAACCACCTTCCCAAATATAAACTTTGTTTCCTGTTTTGAATAATTAAAATTGGTTAAATAATTTAAATCTTGTTTAAATCATTTAAAATTGCTAAATTCATAACTTGGTCAAACTAATTTCTTTTTGAACATATAAAATATGTTTTCAAACCAGAAAAGTATAATCTTTTCAAATATGAATTTTATTTAATGTTTTGAACAAATAAAAAATTCAAATAATTTCATACTTGAATTAAATTCATTTAAATCTTGTTTAAACTTGTTTAATTCATAATTAATTCATTTTAATTCCTTTTTCCACAAATGAAACATGTATTCCATCTAAAATTTTGTGCTCTTTCCAAATATAAATTTTGTTATCTATTTGGAACAATTATAATTGATGGAAACAACAAATGCTTGTGTAACTCATTTAAGAAGCCAAATCTCATAACTTAATAAATAAAATTCCAAACTTGGTAAACAACATTTCAAATTGAAGCTATTGTTGTTTTCTTATTGTTTTCCTCATCCATGCATCATTCTAACCAACTTTCACATGATGGTTAGTTGTAGATCATTTAACTCAACCTTAAATCATGGGCCCTTCCATATGCAATCCAAGTTGCATATGGGCCCATTTAATTATGTTACCATGTCAACTAGTTTATCTTTGGTGCATCAATTAAATTGTCATGCATCATTCCATGTTTGTGCATTATGCCATGTTATTGATTGTTTGTCTCTCTGCGTTGTTTGTTTGCTTCTTCTCGAATAGACGACGACGTTGAGACAGATGAGGTTTACGACACTACTTCTGAGGAGTTAGCCCAGTACCAGGCTACTGAGTTTGCAGGCAAGTATTCACTCACATGAACCATTGTGTCCTTTCCATACTGGATACCGATACTTTCCGTTGTCTAATCTGCTAGCTTTAAGATTCGTTGCTTGTGTTCCGATCCTATCACATATTATCCTGTAACCCTGATATAGCCTATCCTCCACACCTATAACCCCGTTGCTTGTTGCACGTGTCTTACTAGCATGCTTAGGGTTGTTTATGCTCGAGTCTGATGTCCGTTATTTCTTTTACTATATTTATTATGTTCTGGGAGCTCGATGTTTAAACAATAACATGTTAATGTTTGAGGTAATGCTAATTTGATGATAAGGCACCGGCAGGAGGCCGGGTATGGTTTTGAGGCCTGCTAGTGTCGAACTCAGGAAAATTTCTTGTCCTCTAGATCCATGATGAGCGCACTAACCGCATGTGGGAAGCGTGTATGGGCGCCCCCCTCAACTTTGATTCGATTCGCATCTCGTCCAAATCGCCTCATTTAGTTCGGGTTTTCCATTTGCCGCATGCATATGCAGGTGCGAACCCTTGGCGCCAGGGTGGTAACTTTTGTAGTCGGCATTTAGGGAGACACGTTCTTAGAGTGCTATGAGGGTCCCCTTTTCTTCGTGGGGCTTGATTAGCCGTGCGCTCAATTGCACGGGGTTCTTTGGGCTTGATGCGAAGAAGAGTTGGGTTGTGTTGAGTACCTCGCTTGGTGGGTTGATCCCCCGTCAGGCGGGATATTCTTACGTGTACGGTCAAATTGGTGCATCCCTGCAGGGTTAAATCTTCTCGAGAAGCCGTGTTGTCCGCGATTATGGATGACTTGGTGATAGGGCTGGCTAACAAGAATTAGACAACTTACACCTAATCAATAATAAGTTGACTAGTAATAGGCTTATTGACACAATAAACTGGAACCTTCACTAATCCAACTGTGTGAGTTATCCTCGGATTGCTTCTTTGGATAAGGGGCGAGATCCAGGATGGGTTTGTTTGAGGTTGTTGGTAGTTGGTTCCGATTCGCTATCTTATCACTTTCTTTTAGCCGGATGTTGTAGCGTGTCTCTGTAGTTTGTTAGGCAGCCCGATGCCGCACTTTTGTATCACCTATCTTCCGTTGAACCCAAAGCATAATGTACTTGGTGTTGCCGGGTACACTTTAGTATCTTGTGCGTCTTGCTTGCCAGTACTCGTCTGTACTGACCCCTTTGGGGCTGTGTGTTCTGCAGACTACGTTTCCGAGGATCCTCATGGTGGCTACTACGTGGAGTATGACGAGGCTGCTGACGAGTAGATAGCGGACCCGGGCAGGATCCGAGACATCGTGGATGGGCTCCGTCTTTTCGTTTCCGGCCTCTTAGACCTATTTGGATCTTGTCTGTACTCAGACCCTTTGGATGCTTCCGCTGTGATGTAATGATGACTTGTTGGGACATGTGTCCTCTGGATGATTGTATTTGCTATCTCTGCTCTAGTGAGAGCTATTTGCAACTTATTTCTATTTCTTTGTGTCTTAGAGATTTGTTGTGATATCACTTGTTCAAATGTCGTTGACGAACCATGTGTGTATGTTATGAAGTACGTCAATGGAAGTAGTCGGATTTCTATGGGATGGTTTACGCAGACGATGAATAGTAGAGGTTGGTTGTCACACGTTTACGTGTTGGCCTACTCATATTGAGATGCGGGTGCCGGTACGCCCCGTAAGCCAATTATCTACTGTTTAGCGGGCTGTGAGTATCCTCTAGAAGTCCGGGTGCGACACCACTCGTCGCCGCTTTTTCTGCTCTCTACTCACACCATACCAACCAAAACGGCCTTGTTGTGGACATCTTGCAGATTGGGGTCGATGCGGACCTCCGGAATCGGCTAACTAATGCAGCCACCAGCCAGCTTGCAGCTCTCTCTTCCTTGTTGCAGGGTTTCACACTCACAGAGGGACCAGACTCACGCTCTCTGGCGGACGAGGCCCCGTTCTCCACTCGAGGAGCATACGCCGCGCTCTTCACAGGAGGACCTGACAGAGACTGCCAGCGCGTCTGGGATACACGAGTACCGGCGAAGGTGAAGATCTTTGGGTGGCCCGTCATGCTGGACAGGATCAACACCAGGGCCAACCTCCACCGCAACTGCCCAAGATGCTCGTATCCTCTTGAGGACAGATCCCATTTGTTCTTCTTGTGCCCGTCTGCGGCCCAAGTATGGCAGAAGATTGGTATACCTGCTGCCCAGCTCTCTTTCAACGAGATCTGGGAGGCCACACCCCCCCCCCCCCCCCCCCCCCCCCCACGGCTTGCCAAAAATTATTTGGCCCTCCATACTCCTGATCATTCTCTGAAAAATTTGGGATGCCAGGAACGCAATGGTGTTCCGAAACATTAGCCAAAGTTGTTATATTACCATAGCTAATGTCATCCAGGACGTCACACTGTGGTCTCACCGCTTTAAAGCGGACGCGCATCGAGAAGCCGCCAACCTGTGGCGGTCATATCTCTCTCTTTGTAATTCTTGAAACTATTGGAGTAATATATATTCAGGTGGGGATCCTCTCCCCCCCCCGGTGACAGCTTCAAAAAAAAACACCAAATTGAATGGTTGATCAAAAAAGAAAATGCAGCTAAATGGATGATGGAGAGAATTCCAACCTTAAGTTGAATATAAAATATGTGCATGGGATCATTTCTTACAAACTGCAAACCAACCAGACATGTATATTTGCCCAATACTCACTAGATATGCATCTGAGTGTATCCGCGGTGTATTACGCGTATAATAGATAACACATCTTGTATTGGGGTATTATAAGAGGTGACTTTGGTACATTGTTTTTTAATTGCACGCATCTTAAATACACTTTTCCATCATGCTATGTTCATCCTACAAGTGGGAGTATGGAGAAGTGCATACAAATAGTGGGGAAGAACGTGTTGAGGAACCTTTTGCAGCTAAGAGTTATGTGTGCCATAAACAAGAGCTATCCCTTCATTTCTTTTCAGCAATTCTAAAACTCTGGTAATTGCTGGAAGTTCACTAAGGGAAATTTCAGAGAGTTTAGCACACACTAGATACATACTTCTGTGAGTACACACCGGAAACTAGATACTATTGCCTAACAATAGGCTAGAATATAACAGATAACTACCAGTAAATCACAGATTTTTTTTAAATATTTACTACCTATTTGATTACGGCCTAACAAGCTGATGATGGGTGGATTTTGATTTCATATCTTTTCCTTTGCTTCAAAACAAGATGAATTGAAATTGCCAACTTCGAAACTAATTAGATCATGGTGTATCATCTTGGGCAAGCATTATGCTAGGGAACTTCAGGACAAAGCATCTAAAATTAACAGGGTCGGAACAAAGTTCAGGAAGAAGCTCCCTGACCATGATTATGGAACCAGTAGTCCAGTACATGCTGGACGCCTCAGTAACCTCGATGGTGAGGACGACCCTGGCGACCGCTCCCGGTCCAGTTGTAGTGGTGAGAACCTCGATGCGTGGTCTAGCTCCCTGGAGAACACAGCAGCGGCTGTCTGCCCTTCTCCAATTGAGCACTGAGGATGAGAGAGATGGAGCAGTGTGGCAATAAAAGCTCAGCACACCATAGCTTTTGACAGGCGAGCGCAGCAAGAGAAAAAATGAATCTTTGCCTCCATAGCTTTGCGGCGGTGAAGGGCGCTGGTGTCCAGTCTCCGTGGAACCCATGGCGTTGGTGGCAGACTGAATCCGGCGCGTCCGGCCTCGCATACACGGGATCCGTCATCGCAGACACAGGATCGAGCGTCGCCGACGCCGATTCGTCGCCGCCATGGACCAAAAGTTGGAAGCTTTTCGGAGGATCCCCGCAGGAAGGTGGAGGGGAGCGCGCGAGGCGACAAAGCGGGACTTGGATGGTAGCTCATCGACGGCGGCGAGACGTCGCAGAGGGCTACGGCGGGGAGCCAGAGCAGAGCGAGAGAAGACGGTGAGCGAGTGTGAGAGGAGGAGACCTTATCCGACACGAACGTGGACTGCGGCGTTTGTCGAAGGAAACAGGAGGGGGTTTCTGCAAATGTGTCGGTCACGAGTAAATCGAGACACAGGGAGTACATCCATCTCAATGACAATTATTTCGGCGAACCACCTCTCTTTATTCTTTAATAACTTCCCACAATTAGAAATTAACTTTCAACCATTGATGTTAAAACCCAAAATGTATCTGATCATTTCGTCCCAGTGAGATTCTCAACAAAAATGCATCAATCAAACAACGAGGGCGAGAGGAAAACTTTCGGGGTTATTTGTCACCGCATATCATCAACTGATCATGCCATTGAATTGGCAGGTTACATTAATCCTCATCGAAAAAGTTAGCAAACATAAAAACTCTAAGCTCTAGGTAGTTTGTTACAATAGCTACACCAATCAGTTTACAAAACACGCACAAAACGAACACATTCTTCTCGGCAACGAGCCATAAATAATACATGGCTGCGACTGGGACAGCTCTACAGGGCCCCGGTGAGCTGTGAGAAGAGGACTAAAAACAAGATCTTTGCTAAAAGCACACTGAATCGATGATGGGTGTTATGGTTAGATAAAGGAACACCTCATCTCATCTCTGTCACTTCCTCGGTTGTTGGGTCTCTCACCTAGGGTTAGCCTCCGGTTTGCGGCTGCCACCTACGTACTTCCCGTTGCTGTTATTATTAGCCTTCTTGTGAAGCTTGCCCTCGTCATCATGTTGCTGTGCCTTTGGTGCTTCGATGCTCATCCCCAGTGTGGTTGTGACAGTGCTGGGTTCCTGGGACTGAATCATTTCACCCTTCACAGAGTTAGAATACCGTGAGGGCATGTGCCAAAAAAGAAATTAGCACTCCACGTCTCAACTAAAGGCGGAGTATGGGTTGAGGACCAAGTGCTCACCATCAATCGTGTATTTTGTGCTTCCATATCTTGGCAAGCCTTCTTCAGCTGATCAAGCTCGGTTCTGAGGGCGTTGTTCTCTGTTGTCAGCTCAGCTACCTTCTTGGATAATTCTTCGCACTCTTGCTGACAAATAGTGGGAGAAAAAAGTATGTCAAACGCAATACTGACCTTATTTATTTATTTTTGGAAATGCGAGAAAATATAAGACGCCACTGCACTACAAGGGGAATAAATTATAATTATATGTCCAAGCAAGTGAATAGATCCAGCTTTGTCATATAGTCTCCAACAACAAAAACATATACCTCCGTGTACTGGTTACAAGAGGAAAGTAGCTGTTGAAATGGTCAGCCTTCTTATGAAGCTGATTTCGCGAGAACAAGTTACAGATATTATGATTTCAGCATCCAATTTCTAATATCTTTCCTACTTACAAATATTCGAGTTGGTGGTTGTCCGATCACTCCTTTTCTAGCTCACATCTCACCCTTGACAAGTGCGCCCATTCAAATCTAAGATCATAGAAACAAGCTAATGTCTCCTCTGCCGCCTCCAGTAAATAAAAGCATCAAATTGAATTAGTTTGACATATAACTTCAGTAAACTATGTGTCACATCGTGTTTTGGTTCCTTAGTGTAGCACAAGCGTCTTACTAGTATTATCTAAGTTTCCAGTTCCATGCTGTGACAGATGCACCCCTTGAGTGAATGCCAGTGTGAATCAACACAAACTATGTTCACATGGTTGGCTAAATGACAAAGCTAGCGGTCAAATAGGTGTACCGGGGATGTTACCAATGACATATTTGACAAGTACTCCAGTTTTTTATACATTGAATAACTACACCTATTTTGTATACCTTGTGCTATTTTTTAGTGAAAAACTAGAAAATGCCACTTCAGAGCCACAAATAAGCATTTCATGTGTTATTACACGAGAAGCATTGCTCACCCATGGGCCATGGGCCATGGCTATGTCTTCCAAATTTTAGCAATATAACTATAATTATGACTATCAAACAGAAACAGTAAGCAGATCAGAAGTAAGCAGAATGAAGAAAATAGATTATATACATCAACTTTAGCACGGATCCATTGGAAAAGCCAGAAGTTCATATTTCAGTATCAGGTCACACAAGAAGAAACCAAATAGTAAGTCAAAGCGGTGGTCAACAAAACATCCTTCCTTTTCCTTTCAATTAGCACAATGCTCTGATTAGCAGTGTCCCGCAAGCAATATGATGATAACGCCTATGGCACTTACAAATCTCCGGCCGGCCGGCCTCAAACAAACCGGAAATATACCACCCCCACAAGAAATTTAGGTAGTAGCCGCATATTCCAATTACGGCATCATGCAAATGAAAACAGACTTATGCATGTCAAAACTGAGTGGCACAACAGAACTATGGAGAACATTTAGCTTCCTAAACCAAATTCTATGCAAAAATATGTACTTCCTCCATCTCATATTAATTGTCTCAAAGTTGGACAAACTACATACATCCACTTTTGTCCAACTTCGAGACAATTAAAATGAGACGGAGGGAGTAGTGAATATGCAAATATCACTAACGGATGAAGTTCACTGCACTCCTTGAGATATCAAGGATGTCCACTTAACCCCTTTTAACTTTAACTATTCTTGGTCCATTTGAGACCATGAAGTTCTAATACTTGAACTCCTACACCTATGACTGGCTTTGGATACATTATGGCCGCAATGTCAAAACCACTCTATGAAGCAGACTCTGGGGATTAAATGACGATGTGTTAGAAGTTCAGGTGGGCAAGTGAATCCACAAAAAAAAAACAGGGGGGGGCTCAGCGCACAGTCGTGGGCAATTAGTAAAAGTGCAAAACAACATTCAGTAGTAGCCTCTCCTGCTGCAAAACTGGTATCTTTCCCTGAAAGGTAGACGCACCGGGTTTCAATAAAATATTTTTTTTTAATGTGGGAAGGATAGGGGTGGGCATTTCAATGCAGAACCAGATAAGTCATTCCTCGGACAAAAAAATGCCTGGTTTGGGAATTAATGTTCAGCTCAATTTAGTAACAGAAATCGGTTTGACCAAAATAAAGGTATGCATCAAAGCAACCTACATATATGGCAGTAGCAGCCGTCGCAACAGAAGGATGTCCTGGGTTGTCAGGTGGGAAAAAAAATTAAAATCAGCAGGGGGGGGAGAGAGAGAGAGAGAGAGATGTATGCAGTGGAGGTGGCACTTCTTAACATAATTTTGTTTGGTGAATAAGATGATAGTTATGTAAAAATGGGTCAACAAGTAGAGCTAATGGAAGATAGAGATAAACTAATGATAAAGTTACAGGTCATCTGCACTCAGCAGGGAGAGAGAGGAGGTGGCACTTCTTAACACAAATCTGCTTGGTGAATAAGATGATAGCCGCACGAAAATGGGTCAACAAGTAGAGCTAATGTAAGATAGACATAAACTAATGATACAGCTACCATACTGATCTCCTATCCAACAAGCTAATTTCCGACATCCCATGCACATGCTAATTCCTGCATATGTATGGAGAATGGTGGTGCCAAAAGAGTTACCACACTATGCAACTTTTCATGCTTTAATATGCTCAATTACACAAATCCAGTAGCTCATTAATGCCAACTGTACGGCAACACAGATTCAGTAGTTTCTGGGCCAAAACTGATGTGTGATACTTAGGCCCTATTTTCTTTTACAGAACAAAAAATGTTTACAAGGTTTACTGGTACTGCCATGAAAATGGCTGATACTTTTGCAGCAAAAATGTATTGTTTCCAATATTACCTGCTTGCGTAACCTTGATCTCCTTGCAGACTCTCTGTTAGATTGTTTCCGCCTCTCCCTCTTAATTTCACGCTCATCCTGCTATAAAAAAGGAACAATTAAGAGTGATAATCCAGATGAGGCACAATTATGGTATAGGAAAATGTATAGTAAGGAAAAAAAATGTGGTAATCACTGAAGCATAGAAATGTCACTTTCTGCACATTGACATAAGAATTAGGGAGAGCAATCCATACCAGCTGGCCAAGGACATCGCCACGGGCAAGCGCCAACCCAGGATTCGCTTCGCCCTGCACTGGAATCACGGCTACGGGTTGAGAAGCACTCCAAAGATCAATCCCTATGTTCAGATTCGGCGTGGCATTGGGAAGCGCTGCCCGCCCAGGCGCAGAAACTGGAAGCTTTGAGGCAGACCTCCCCTTTAACTGATAGGGTGACTCGGCAGCAGCAGCAGCATAAGTAACAGCAGCAGCTTGAGACGGTTCACCTGGCAAATACCGATCAAAGCATTCAATTCCCCAAAGAAACGACCTGAGCTACCACATAGTTAATCATTCCAATGACCCACCTTCCGCTGAAGTGTTACCAGATTTCCTCTTCTTAGGCGCAGACGAATCCTGAAGAGAACCAATATGAACCACGCAAAGCCATAAACATGCTAATTCCAGGAAAATAAGCAACTTAAAATGGTCGCTTGCGTCACAGCAAGTTGTTTGGTACCTTATTGTCAGTGTCATAATCTCTGGTGTCTGAAGACTCGTCGCTGCCGCTGTCACAACTGCACAGATAAAATTAAACCCCAAACAAAACCAAAAAAAAAAAAAAAGCGAAGGAGAAAAGAAAATCGTACCTTCGGGAAGCGTCGTCGCCAGAGGGCGCAGCAGAGCTTCCCTTCTCAGGCGACACAGCACCGCCCTTACCCTTGCCCTTCCCTTCCGCCACAACCGGCGCTGCCGCGGCGACAGCTTCAGCAGTCGGGTAAGGAACACCCTGCAGAGAGGCAACGATTTCACACACCAAAAAACCCCGCGAAATCCAAGCCCAATTGGACACGAAAAAGACTAGAGAAGGAGACTCACCGCGGCCATGGAAGCGTGCGCGTAGTAGGCCATCGCGGCCCCCGGGTGGTACATGGGGAACGGCACTGGCGTGCCGTACGGAGCCCCTGAGGCCGCCGCTGCCATGAGGTGCTGAAAAGCAAAACCAGTCAGGAACCCCCACCTTTCCCTTCCGCGATCGAAATTGGGCCGTCTCGTACCTGCGCGGGCCAGGCGGCGTAGGGATGGCCCCCGGAGGCGTAGAACGCCTGCACTGAGGCGGCCCACTCTGCGTGCGACTGCGGCACGGCGGTGGCCACCGCCGCGGGGTGCTCGGGCGGCTTGGGCTGCTCATCCGAGGAGGAGGCCATGCGCGCGCTCCGGGAGAGAGATCTAGGGGTTTCCGCGCAAGAGGAGGAAGGAAGCGGCGGAGGTGGTGGGTATAGCGAGTCGCCGGCGGTGACGCTACCGGGACGGTGTGGGGAAGCAGCAGCCAAGCAGAAGAGGCGAGCAGTGGGGGAGCAAAAAGGCTAGGGTTTGGTGCCCTCTCTGCGCGTGTGTACCGCTCCGGGGTACACATAGCACGTGCACCACGTGCCGTGCTGTGGTTGGCTCCGGCCGGAAGGGTGGCCCGCAGAAGCGTAAAACGATGGACACGTGGAAAGGCCATTTTTACAAGGGTCCGACGGACGGTGCCAGTGTAAGCACAAGTAGCCCATTCGGTGGAGGGGGAAGGGAGGCGTGCGTACAGGTGGTGCTCGGTTGGTGGGCTGGTCCTGGTCCCGCGGGTCAATGGGTATGGAGCTAGAGGGGGCTGGGTGGGTACGTGTACGCTGAGTCGGACGCGCCGGGATCCACGCACTGATTTTGTCGGGACAGAGGACAGCGCGGCGCCGCTGCACCAGGGCCTTTTGGGCCTGCGATCGTAGGCCACGCTATTGGGGTAGCTTCTTTTTACGCACATTTGCTGTGATGGGTGTTAGGATTTAATTAACACGTATAATTAAGTAGAAACCAGAGTATTATGAGTGTTAACTGTCGCGGTCTTGGCGGGGCGGCGACAGTGCGGGAGCTTCGTGATTTAGCAAAGCTCCACTCTCCTGCTCTCCTGTGTGTGGTGGAGACACAACTACATAGGAAAAGTGTGGAGAATGTATCTCGCTCTTTAGGATTTAATAAGTGTTTTGCTGTTAGTAGTTCTGGCCGTAGTGGTGGCCTTAGTTTGTTTTGGAACGAGGAAATAAAGATTGAAATTCTACCCTACTCCCAATATCATATTGATGTGATCGTTATGGAGCAGGGGGTCGAGCCGTGGAGGCTGACAGTGGTTTACGGTGAAGCACAAGTGAATGAAAGGCACAAAACATGGGACATGTTAAAGTTTATTCGTTCGGCGAACGAGTACCCGTGGCTATGCATTGGAGATTTCAACGAGGTGTTGCACCGTTCCGAACATATGGGAGTAAACGAGAGAAGTTACAGCCAGATGGCTGGTTTTAGAGAAATGATGGATGTCTGCGGCTTGTGTGATCTAGGGTACAGAGGGGTGGCTTGGACCTTCGAGAAGCGTGTGGCCGGGGGCTCGTTTTGTCGGACTCGCTTGGACCGCACGTTGGCCTCGACAGATTGGTGTGCGCGCTTCCCTAATGCACAATTAAGTCACCTGGCTTCTGTGGTGACATCGGATCATCAGCCAATCCTCCTCTGCCGGGAGCCAGCGAGTCAAAAGAAGACCACAAGGAAACCATTTAGGTACGAGGTCGCCTGGGAGGAACACGAGGATTTCGGAAATACGCTACAGCAGCGGTGGTCCGAGGCAGGTACATGTGATAACATGGGCGCGCTAAAGGAGAAGTTACAAAACCTATCGGAGGCTTTGACCCGGTGGGAGAGAGTTTCTTTTGGGAATGTACAGGCTCAGGTTCGTGCTTTGCAAAGGGAGCTAGTGTCCCTGCGAAGCAACCCGGATCGGGAGGAGCCATGCGAGAGGGAATTGGCGGTCAGGGCCAGGTTATCGGACCTGCTCCTCCAGGAGGAGATGATGTGGAGGCAAAGGTCAAGAGTACAATGGCTGGCCGCGGGAGACAAAAACACAAAGTTCTTCCATCTTCGTGCTAGCCAACGGCGGAAGAAGAACAGGGTCTCGGAGCTTCTGAGAGAAGACGGGACGGTGGAAGAAAATGCAGAGGCCCTGGGTACCATGGCTAGCTCCTTTTACCGAGAGCTATATACATCTGAAGGGGTGACGGGCATGGAGGAGGTCCTTGATACGGTACCAGTGCGAGTTGATACGGCGATGAACGAGATGCTCGATGCTCCTTACACTTCAAGGGAGATCAAGACAGCTCTGTTTGAGATGTACCCAACGAAAGCACCGGGCCCGGATGGTTTTCCGGCGCATTTCTTCCAGCGGAATTGGGAGGTTTGCGGCGAGGAAGTTACTAATGCGGTTTTGCGAGTGCTTGCAGGTCACGACAGCCCGGGAGTAGTTAACAAGACGTTCATTGTGATGATCCCAAAGGTGGCTAGTCCGCGGGAGCTCGGACAATTCCGCCCCATCAGTTTGTGTAACGTCATTTACAAGGTTGCTTCCAAGGTAGCAGCAAACAGGCTTAAGAAAGTGCTGTCGGATATCATCTCTGAGGAGCAGTCGGCGTTTGTTCCCAAGAGGTTGATTACTGACAACATCATCACCGCGTACGAATGCCTGCACTTTATGAAGCGAAACAAGGCCGGGAAGCACAGGACGTGTGCGCTCAAACTCGACATGAGGAAAGCCTATGACAGGGTAGAGTGGAGATACCTAGAGGCTATTATGCAGAAGTTGGGTTTCAGCTCTTCTTGGATTGCACTTATCATGAGACTAGTCTCTACAGTATCCTTTTCGGTGCTTTTTAATGGGACACCGCAAGAGGAGTTTCAGCCCTCTCGAGGGATACGACAGGGGGACCCTATATCACCATACTTGTTCTTATTGGCAGCAGAGGGCCTTTCGTGCCTCCTAAAACACAGAGATCGATCATCAACGCTTAATGGTTTAAGAGTGGCGCCCACCGCCCCGGCGGTAAACCACCTACTCTTTGCAGATGATAGCCTGCTGTTCTTTGAAGCCAGTATGGAGGGAGCTAGGGAAACCAGTGCACTGCTTGATAGATACTGTAATGCATCGGGGCAGAGGATAAACATGGACAAATCGTCGGTTTTCTTCAGCAAGGGGTGTCCAGAGGCAGTCCGAGATGAGATAAAAGAGGAGCTGCAGGTTCACCGTGAAACGTTGAGTGAAAAATACCTTGGGATGCCTTCCGATGTAGGTAAGTCCAAGAACGGAGCGTTTAAATTCCTTCGGGATAGAGTCTGGAAGAAAATCCTAGGATGGATGGAACAAATCTTGTCAGTGGGAGGTAAAGAGGTTTTGATTAAATCAGTAGCTCAATCAATACCAACATACTCGATGTCTTGCTTCAAGATTCCCCGTGGTTTGTGTGAGCACATTACCTCGATGATCCGAAAATTTTGGTGGGGTAGTAAGCAGGGCCAGAGGAGGACATGTTGGGTTTCTTGGGAAGCAATGATGCAACCGAAACATGCTGGGGGGCTCAGTTTCAGGGACTTGGAATTGTTCAATTTGGCTCTGTTAGGCAAGCAGGCGTGGAGGATATTACAGATGCCTGAGTCTTTGAGTGCGAAGATGCTCAAAGCGATTTATTTTCCAACAAGTGATATATTGAGTGCTCAGCTCGGGTCACATCCATCACTTGTGTGGAGATCGTTGCTGGAGGGACGGGATGCGCTAAAACTCGGTCTGATAAAGCGTATTGGTAATGGACGTGATACACGGGCTTGGTCTGATAACTGGTTACCGAGAAGTGAAAGGCTTAGACCCATCGCGCCAAGAGAGGAGGATGCGCCGGAATTGGTGAGTGATTTCATTGATCATCACACCGCATCATGGAATAATGAGAAGCTGGATAGATTCTTTCTTCCAATGGATGTGGCGGTGATAAGAAATATACCGCTTTGTACGCGGGTTCAGGAGGATTTTTGGGCTTGGCATTTTGAGAAGACGGGGCTGTTCTCGGTTCGATCTTGTTACCGGGCGTTGGCTTCGGTGAAAAAAACAAGGGAAGATTGGTTGGATGGGGTAACCTCGAGCTCAAACACCTTGGATGACGGAAAGAAGTGGCAAAGGCTATGGAAAATCTCGGTTCCTTCAAAGATCAAGATTTTTCTATGGAGATTGGCAAAGCAATCGCTATCTACTGAAGATGTTCGCCACGCTAGAGGAATGGCAGCGCGAGCATCTTGCGTTGTGTGTGGCCAAGAGGACTCCTGGAGGCACTCACTGATCGAGTGCAATTTGGCTCGGTGTGTGTGGGCACTGTCAAAGGAGGAGATTACGGAACGCATTGCAATGGTGCATGAACGAAATCCGAAACAGTGGCTATTCTATATGATGGAGTGTATGGACTACGAGGATCTTATTCGCATGTTTGTAACTCTATGGGCAATCTGGCATGCGAAGAGAAAAGTGGTGCATGAGGAGGTTTTTCAGAGTCCGATGGGCACGATTTCCTTTGTGAACTCTTTTATCGGGGAGCTCACAGGTATACAGGAAGCAGTTCATCGGCAGGGAGGAAGTCGGCAAGTGGAAAGGGGAGGTGGATGGCTACCACCACCCGTGGGAATGTCAAAGATGAACGTCGACGCGGCGGTTGATCGATCGGGAGCCAAGGGTGCAGCGGTGGCAATCAGCAGAACGGAAGATGGTCTGTACCTTGGAGCTTCGGCGATGGTGTACGAGGGATTGACAGAACCAAGCACCCTGGAAGCTTTAGCGTGCAGGGAAGCATTGGACCTCGCAGATGATCTGCATCTGGATGCTATCCTCGTGGCATCTGATGCACTCGAAGTGGTCCGAGGTATCAATGGTGATTTTATGGGAAGCTATGCAAGTATTACGATGGAGATTAGGGAGAGGAGCTCTGGGCGTGGCCCTACCTCTTTCAGACATGAAGGCAGGGCAAAGAACATGGAGGCTCATCGGCTCGCGAAGCATGCGGTAACCTTGCCCTGTGGTAGGCATGTTTGGCTTCTAGGCCCCCCTAGTGAGCTTAATTTCCCTGTAAGGGTGACACCTGTTTCGAACTAGTTGTTATTTGTAATCCTCAAAAAAAAAAAAGTAGAAACCCTTCCTTGTAAAATTGTATGTCGGATGCCGCATTCCACGATCGGACTCACGTTCCTTTCATATGTATATACTAGGTGAATGTATGTGCGTTGCCACGGGTTTTTCGTTATTTTCTTCGCCATACATGAATATTTTAACATCTCAATGATGACATCATCCAGCTTAGAGCATATCTAGCGGCATATGTATCCGGCTGGCCTGTAAACGTGAGACACGATCTCGTGTTTTTATGCTTTTGGAGGTCAAAACATCAAGCCACGGAACATAGACAACAAACTGAACTGGATATTTGAAAATTCAAAGAATGCGGGAACATTCAGATGAACATGTACTGAGAATTTGTTGTGAGAACATTGAGAACTACATGATCAAAACTAAATGCGGCTCATCCTAGCTAAATTGCTAGGTTTAGAAACACTAACAAATCTTGACAAATGCATCATGTCCGGAATAGTCATGTTATCTCTACTTCACTTTCTTATTTAAAGACCTTTGATGTTGCGAAATGTAAAATATTTGTAGAAATAAGTATGTTGCGCATCTAGGAAAGTGGATTCGTTTGTCCTCAAACGGAAAATATCCCATGACTTCACTACTAAAGACATCGGACGTGGTCACATTGGCGATAATACAACCACAAACCATAGCTCACAGCTGAACTTAACCCTGTGTGTATGCCTCCTCGCTAACAGACGCTTGTGACTATATATATGCTGGCATCCCATGAACGCCAGCGATGGACTTCTTCATGATCGGCAATCATCAACTCCTTGTTCTTATGGAACAAAGTTAGCTGCAGAAAATGCATGCAAGAGGCATCAATGGCAATTCGTTACCCTAATTGTCCACACTTGGTGAAGAATTAAGAAGTGGACATAGACATTCTTTTCTTCGGAGTTGCTTTAGAAAATTTAATAAATCACAAAGTAAAAAATAGTTTGAAAAATGCATACAACTCTAAATTTGTACTCCCTCCGTCTCAAAATAAGTGTTATTGAAATGGATGTATGTAGTTTTAAAACACATCTAGATACATCAATTGGAGCCACAATTATTTTAAGACAGAGTATCAAATGAAAAGCTAATGGCACATATAAATTCTGACCATGAACATCTCCATTGACAAAAAAAGAATACTCACTAGAACCTGCCGAACACCAAGATCCAGTCCATGTCCTCATCTTACTCTTTTTGTACAAGTGGTGGCACCTAGGTGCCGTTGCTGCATTCATAACACGTGGCTGATACAAGAAGTTTTCAGGTCCTTTGCATTCACAGCCCTATAGACCAGAGAATTCGAAAAAAGGACCTGGAATTTTACAGAACAGACCCTGGGGTAAAAACTAAAAAGCAATCGCATCCAGAGTCTTCTCCGCCACCGAGTCGCCGGAGTCCTCGAGGCGATGATCGCCGAGGACGTGTCGCACCCCGGTTTCTAGAGGATACTCATCGCACGAACTGGAAGTCAGGTGCTTGGATTATGGGGCATACCTGCTCCCACGTCCCAGCTTCCTGGTAGGCCTGCGCTTATGCGCGACAACACAAGCCCTGCTCCCACCGTCGAAGTAAACTATCCGCTAGGAATCTAAGGCACTACTGTCGACGTACTTCATATTCAAGCACGCACTGTACGTCAACAGCTTTGAACGAAATGATAGCACAAACTGTCTCTAAGACACAAAAGAATGAAATAAGTTTGCAAATAGCCTTCACTAAGGCAGAGATAGCAAAACACTCATCCAGAGGACACATGTCCCAACATATCATCCATTACATCAGCGGAAGCAATCAAATGGGTCTGAGTACAGACAAATCCAAGGCTTAAGAAGCCGGAGAAAATAACGAAAAACGAAGCCCATCCACGTAGGTCCTGGATCCTGCCCGGGGTCCAGCCAACTACTCGTCTGCAGTGTCGTCGAACTCCACAAAGTAGCCATCCTGGTGATCATCGTAGCCGTAGTCGTACTCTGCGTAAACCACAGCCCCAACGGGGTCAGTACATCCAAGTACTGGCAAGCAAGACTCACACTTCATCAAGGAGTTACCCGTCAACACAAGCATTGATGCTTGGGATCAACGGAAGGAGATAGGTATTATAAAAGCTGCAGCGGGCTGCTCTAACCAACTACAGAAAATACTACTTGTGTCCGGCTAATAGAAAAGATAAGATCGAGGAATTGTAACCAACTTAAAGATAACTTCAAACAAACCCATCCTGGATCTCGCCCCTTATCCGAAGAAGCAATCCGAGGATAACTCACGCGGTTGTATTAAGGTGAATCAAGTTATTGTGTGAATAACCTATTACTAGTCAAGTTATTAGTCATTGGGTGAACATGATTGATCATTATGTTGAAGTTGTCCTGAGTACTTGTTAGCCAGTACTTTCACCAAGTAATCCATAACCGCGGAAAACACGGCTTCTCGAGAAGATTTATCCCTGCAGGGGTGCACCATAGTAACCGTACACGTAAGAATATCCCGCCAGATGGGAATCAAACCCACCAAGCGAGACACTCAACACAACCAACTGTTCTTCGCATCAAGCCCAAAGCACCGCGTGCTGTGCGTGCGCGGCTAATCGAGCCCCCCGAAGAAAAGGAGGACCCTCATAGCACTGGAAGACCACGCCGCCCTAAATGCCGACTACAAAAGTTCCACCCTGGCCTCGGGTTCGTACCTGCATATGATGCAACAAATGGAAAGCCCGAACTAGTACGGCGATTTGGACGAGATGCGAATCGAGTCAAGTTGAGGGGGCGCCCATACTCGCTTCCCACATGCGGGTAGTGCGCTCATCATGGATCAGTAGACAAGACCCTTTTCCTATTAGGGTCGACACTAGCAGGCCTCAAAACCACAAAGGGCCTCCTGCCGGTGCCTTATCATCAAATTATTATTAACAGCAGCATTAACAGGATTGATTGATTAACATTCGAGCCCTCGGAACGGTAACAGATAATAATAGCACGATAATAAAAGAAGTAACCGACAACAGGCTCGAGCAAAAGCAACCCTAAGCATGCTAGATAAGAACAGGCACAAACAAAGGCTGTGGGTATGGAGGTGAGGCAATATCATTGGTTCAGGGAATCATGTGATGGGTTCGGAGAATAGCAACGATACATAGGGCTAGCAATAGTAGACAAAAGGATAGTATCGACAACAAGTGTGGAAGAGAACTCGATGATTCATGTGAGTGATAACTTGCCTGGAAGCTCAGCAGCCGGGTACTGGGCTAGGTCCTGGGTAGTGGTGTCGTAAGGCTCGTCGGTACCAACGTCGTCGTCTAAGCGAGAAGAAGCAAAAACAACAACGAAGGAAGACGGCAATCAATACATGGCATAGGTGCACAAACATTGGATGATGCATGTCATGCTTAATAGATGCACCAAAATAAACTAGTGGATATGATACACAAGTTTAAATGGATTCCATATGCAAAGATTGCATATGGCAAACCCATGCCTTAGAGTTGAATTAATTGTTCTAACACTAAGCATCAGGTGTTGGTGAGTTAGCATGATGCATGCATGATGAATAACAAGAAGATAACAATTTAAATGCAATTGGAATGATAGCTAACCATTTTTAGAAAACTTTACTCAAGTTTGGAAATTATTGTTACTTAATGGTGTTAAACAAGTAGTGATTGTTTTCATCAAGTTAAAAGGTGCAAAACAAATAACAGAGTTGATATTTGAAAAGGTTATCAAATTTTAGTTGGATTACATGTTTCACATTTTGAAATTGGACTTTGGATTATTTAATTATGAATTAAACAATATTAAACAATTTTTAATTGCATTAATCAAGATTTAAATTGTTTAGGCAATTTAAATTATTCAAACCAGAAAACAAAATTTATATTTGGAAAGTACATGAAAAGTGGATTGAAAAACATATTTGGTTTGTGAAATTTGGAATTTTTATGAACAAGTTATGAATTTTGCAAGTTTAAGTGAATTTGACAAGTTTTCAAATTTTGCACCAATTTAAAATATTCAAAACAGTGAACAAATTTTATATTTGGATAGAGCATTTAATTTTGGACAGAAAACATATTTAAAAAGTGAAAATTGGAGTTAAAATGAATTTTTTATGCATTTTAGAATTATAGGGTGCAATCTGCCATTTTAATGCCTCTAGGGACTTAGGAAAAAAATTTCCAGGGGCTAGAAATAAGGGCCAGGGGCTTAGTGGTGATTTGCTAAATATTCCAGTACCAAACCATTGTAAAAATAAAACTTGGTTTTATTTGGGAGAGAGGGGACTTGATCCCTCCACCTCCTGGTTGATGCAAAGGAACACCACCACTAGGCTAAAGCGATTTTTGTTGGTGGGACTGCACCTCTGAACAGGTTAAGGAGTTGGGTGCGGCTGTACCGAATTAAAACAGAAAATGAGCAGGAAAAGAGTGGGGCTGGGAATCGAACCCGCAACCTCTGGCTTCACTGCGCGCGCATCAAACCAGCAGGGTATCGCTGCGTTTGTTGAATGGATGAGGTGCTGGTTGGTTTTGAGGCTTGCAAACGCTGTGTTAACTGAACCTGCAAGCACGTACCATACAGCAGCGTTACTGTCATGAACGAACAGAGCAGTAAGGCGATCTTCGGGCAAGAAATTGATGAGCAATCCGCAGGAGAAAAGAGAGGGGATGAGCGGGAATGGAAGGGTTGCCTCACCCTCTACGCAGGGGCGGGCTCGGCGCGGCCGATGGGTGGCGGAGACGGCGGCGTCGTGCGCCGGCGGCCGGTGGCCGTGGCACCAGCAGAGGAGGGAGTTCTCCCTCGATGGTGGCGGCGGCTGGGGAATAGGAGGGAGGAGATACGACCTAGGGTTAGGTTTTAGCTCGGGAGGGGAGAGGAGGAGATAAATAGGAGGGGGAGGAGCATCGAGTGGTTCAGGAGGAGGAGCCTGTCGCTTTCCTCCATGGCGTCACCTCCTGTACGGAGGTAGAAGAGGGGGGTATCGGGCCAACACAGGTGGGCTGGGCCTTCTCCCCCACCTGGTTGAAACGTTTTGCTCTTTTTTTTTTTTTTGTATTATGAGATGTGCTGTTTTTTTTGTAGCAAATGCTTTTGGAAGAAATAAATAGGTTTTAACTTAGATAAAATTTTGGAAAAAAGTTGATAAGCTTCTTAGGTGAAAAGAAACCACTTGGTAGTTTTGGTTTTCAAAATTACAAATGTTTGATTGCTGTTTCAAAATTGAACCAAATTAAGTGAAAATTGCCATATTATTTATTATTGGAAAAACAAGGCAAAATCAATAGGGTTTCCCCTAGGGTTTAGAATGTTTTTGAAGAATACCAAGTTGTGATAACTTCATGGATTCAAAGGATTGATGATTTGAGAATTGTTTTGAGTTTGGGAAAGACTTGGAAATAATTGATTAAATTGAGCAATTGATTTTAGCAACAACTTAAAAGGTGAATTATAATGAGTTGCTTGAAAACAAAAGAGGTTTTTAGTTTGCACTTCTTTATTTGAAAGGTTGTAACAGACAAGTGTGAAAACAGAAGTTGATAACAAGTTTAAATTTCATATGAAAACAATGCAAACAGAAATAAATATGAGGATGATGATATGATGCATTGCTTAAATAAAAACAACAAGTAAAACAACTAAGGGTTTTCATACTTGGATGTTACAAAACGCCCCCCCTTGAAGGAATCGCGCCCCGAGATTCCCTACTGAGAAATGAACAGGTCCGGATACTTCTTGCGAAGATCCTCTTCGGTCTCCCACGTTGCCTCTTTATCAGAATGATGCGACCATTGGACTTTCAAGAACTTGGTGCTCTTGTTGCGAGTCTTACGCTCGGTCTCATCGAGAATTCGAATAGGGTGCTCCTCATAAGATAGATCATCTTGCAGTTCAATGGAATCATGATCAACTGCACGATCTGGATCTTTGAAACACTTCTTGAGTTGTGACACGTGGAACACATCGTGCACTTTGGATAGTTTTTCTGGAAGTTCAAGACGATAAGCATTCTCTTCACGTCTTGAGAGGATGTTGAAAGGGCCAATGTATCTTGGTGCAAGCTTTCCTTTCACACCAAAACGATGAGTGCCTCTGAGGGGAGTTACACGGAGATATGCCTTATCACCAGGTGCATAGATCATATCCCTGTGCTTGCTATCATAATAGCTCTTCTGACGAGATTGAGCAATCCTGAGATTGTCACGAATGATACGAACTTTCTCCTCGGCTTCCTTAACAATGTCAGGGCCTAAAAGTGAACGTTCACCAGCTCCAGACCAATTGATTGGACTCCTGCATCTGCGACCATACAATGCCTCAAATGGTGCCATGCCTAGGCTTGCCTGGTAGCTGTTGTTGTAGGAGAATTCAGCATATGGAAGGCAATCCTCCCATTTCATGCCAAAGAAGAGACCACATGCTCTGAGCATATCCTCGAGAATCTGATTTACTCTTTCGACTTGCCCCTGAGACTGAGGGTGGTAAGCTGTGCTGAACAGAAGTTTGGTGCCCAATGCTTCTTGAAAGCTCTTCCAGAAATGAGAAGTGAAGATACTTCCACGGTCTGAGCTTATTTCCAATGGAACACCATGAAGGGGAACAATCTTTGCTGTGTAGAGCTCTGCTAACTGGCTAGCTGAGATAGTTTCCTTTACAGCATAGAAGTGAGCAACCTTAGTGAGACGATCAATAACAACGAAGATTGCATCGTTGCCCTTCTTGGACTTTGGAAACCCAGTAACGAAGTCCATTTCAATCATGTCCCACTTCCACTCAGGAATTTTCAGAGGTTGGAGTAGACCTGCTGTCTTCTGATGGACTGCCTTAACACGTTGACAAACGTCGCATTCAGAAACGTATTGAGCAATTTCACGTTTCATGCCAGACCACCAATACAGAGTCTTGAGATCCTGGTACATCTTTGTACTTCCAGGGTGAATGGATAGGGGAGTTTCATGAGCCTCCTTGAGAATGATATCCTTGAGACTTTGAACCTGAGGAACTGCAATGCGTCCTTCAAAGAACACAGTTCCTTTGTCATCAATAGAGAAGGACTTGAACTTATCACTGCCCTCTTTGATTTGCTCTACCATCTTCTTGATTTCATTATCACGAAGTTGTTCAGAACGAATCTTGTCCTCGAGAGTTGGACTGGCTGTCAAGCTAGCAAGATAGCCTTCAGGAACAAGACCAAGGTTCAGCTTCTGAAATTCTTCATGAAGTGGAGGTTGGCTTTCCATGATCATGAGATTATTGCAATAGGACTTGCGACTGAGAGCATCAGCCATAACATTAGCCTTGCCTGGAGTGTAAGAAATGGTGAGATCAAAGTCTTTAATCTTCTCAATCCATCTCCTTTGCCTGAGGTTCAGATCTGGCTGAGTGAAGATGTATTTCATACTCTTATGATCGGAAAAGATTTCAGTTTTGTTACCCAACAAGTATTGTCTCCATTTCTTGAGGGCAAACACAACTGCTGCAAGTTCTAGATCATGTGTGGGATAGTTTTGCTCGTGTGGGTTCAACTGACGTGAAGCATAAGCCACAACTTGGCGTTCTTGCATAAGAACTGCTCCTAGTCCTTGGAGAGATGCATCACAGAATATCTGGAAAGGTTTGGTGGTATCTGGACCAACCAGAACTGGAGTAGAAGTGAGTTTAGTCTTCAGGAGGTTGAAACTCTCATCACACTGTGGAGTCCAAATGAACTTTTTGTCCTTCTTTGTGAGATCAGTGAGAGGTTTTGCAATCTTGGAAAAGTTTTGGACGAAACGACGGCAATAGCTAGCCAAGCCAAGAAAACTTCTGACTTGCTTCACCGTCTTAGGGGGTTTCCAATCAACAATTGCCTTAACCTTTTCCGGGTCAATGGCTATGCCTTTGGCAGAGATGATATGACCAAGATAGGCCACTTCTGGAATCCAGAACTCACATTTGGAGTATTTGGCATATAGACGATGCTCGCGGAGTTTCATGAGAGTGAGACGAAGATGTTCTTCATGCTCTTCCTCGGATTTTGAGTAGACAAGGATATCATCAAGATATACCACAACGAACTTGTCGAGGTATTCGTGGAAGACAGAATTCATCAGCCGAGAGAAGGTCGCCGGTGCATTGGTGAGACCAAAGGACATGACGGTGTATTCATATAGACCGTAACGAGTGGTGAAAGCTGTCTTAGGAATATCTTCCTTTCTGATCTTTATTTGATGGTAACCCATCCTCAAGTCCAACTTTGAGAATATTGAGGCTCCAGCAAGTTGATCAAAAAGATCATCGATACGAGGAAGTGGATACTTGTTCTTGATGGTTTTCTCGTTGAGAGGACGATAGTCAACCACGAGTCTTTTAGTTTGATCCTTCTTGGCAACAAACAGAGTTGGGCAACCCCAAGCGGAGGAACTAGGCTGAATGTAACCTTTCTCCATATACATATCGATTTGCTCCTTCAACAACTTCAGTTCAGGAGGAGCTATCTTGTATGGATGCTTAGAGATTGGAGCAGTACCTGGTTCAAGCTCGATCACGAACTCAACTGCTCTGTCCGGAGGCATCCCTGGCAACTCTTCTGGAAAGATGTCAGGGAATTCACAAACCACCGGAACATTTTCAATTGCAGGAAGGGGTTTGGCATCGAGGCTGAACAGCTGAACAGAACTTGATCCATATGGAGAATAGACTATCTGGCCGGAAGGGTGGAACAGAGTTATTGACTTCTTAGCACAGTCAATCGTAGCTTTATTGGCCTTCAACCAATCCATGCCAAGGATGACATCAATGTCAGAATTTCCAAGCAGTATGAGGGAAGCAAGGAATATGTGACCTCCAATTAAGATCTGATTCTCATGACTGATCTTGGAAGTTTGCATAGTTGCTCCAGGGGAGTTTACTACTAGCGGGGAACCCAAACCAACAAAAGGTAGTTTAACTGCTGTAGCAAAGATCTTTGACACAAACGAATGCGATGCTCCGGTATCAAACAACACTTTAGCTGGGTTAGAGTTTACGGGTAATGTACCGAGAACAACGTCGGCAGATTCCTCAGCTGTGTCAACCTTGACGTGGTTCACCCTTGCGGTCCTCCCAACAGGCCTGTTGTTGGTGTTGAAGGCCTTATGCGGAGGAGCGCGGACCATCGCCTGGTTGGTGTTGGGGCGAGGTGGTGGAGAAGGCAGCATCCTCTGAGTGCACTTATCAGCGTAGTGCCCAGTCTCCTTGCACTTGAAGCAAGTGACGACACGCGGAGGATCTGGCCTTGGCTGCGCCATTGCAAACCTCTGCCCATGCATCTGAGCTGGGTTGGGTGGGCGGGGACCAAAGCCTGGAGAAGTTTGGGCATTTGGAGCCCTAGTGACAGCACTGTTTGGCACCCAGATGCGGCGCTTCTGCGGAGGGGTGGTCATGTTGGAGGAGGAACCACCCTCACGCGAGTGCTTGCGCGACTCTTCGAACGCCTTGCGCCCATTCTCCTCATTGAGCGCGGTGTTCACGAGCTCGACGAAGTCCTTGCACTTGATGTTTGTGAGAGCGTACTTCAGTTCCGGGTTAAAACCTCGGCGGAACCTTGCCATCTTCTTGGTCTCAGTAGACACCTCGTCTCCAGCATACCGAGCGAGGCGATTGAACTCGTTCTGGTAGCCGATGACGTCGAGCTTGCCCTGCTTCAGCGAGCAAAACTCTTCACGCATCCTCTCCATGAGACCATCGGGGATGTGGTACTTCAGGAAGGCATCCTTGAAGCAACCCCAAGTGATAGGATAGCCAGCTCTCATGGCCTGGTAGTTCTCCCACCACGAGGCTGCCTGACCCTTCAGTAGGTAAGCAGCATAGTTGACCTTGTCCTCTTCCGCAACATGAGCAATCTCCAGGGCTCTTGCTACGTCACGGATCCAGTCATCAGCATCCAGCGGCTCGCGTGTTGCCACGAAAGCCTTGGGACCCACACTGAGGAAGTCCTTGATGGTGACCCTTGGAGCAGTCTGGTGGTGGTGGTTCTGGTGGTTCTGAACCTGGACCATCTGAGCCATGACCTGAGTCATCTGAGTCAAGAGCTCAGCGATCAGCGGTGGCTCAGGCGTGTTCCTTGTTGGAGGCATCCTGAACAGAAATGCATTTTAGCACAACAATAGGAAGGAATAAACTTAGCAACCGAAAGAGAGATTATTCCGACGCATGACTAGATAACCAACAGGTACATCATGAGTTCAAATACATCAGAATATCCAACAGACCAATACATGGTTCGAAAACGAAAGGATAAACTAGACACAGCTAGTAACGGATACATCGGTACTCCCATGCTCATCACGCAGGACGGCGGTGAGTAGTACGACGAGAGATACGGTGAGGAGGAACCCCACGGAAGTAGGTATCACGACGATCCATGTAGATAGGAACTGCTCTGAGAGCAACTCTCGGTGTGGTGAAGTAGAAAGCGTCCTCTCCCTGTGCTCCATAGCGGGGAATCCCTGCGTAACCAGCTCCGAGGTCGAGAAGTGGGCCTCTGATCGGCTCGTAACCTCCAGCATCTGGCAGAGGAAAACCCAGTGTCTGCTGGAAACGTGCAAAGCGCTCGTCTCCAACGAAGTCTGTGGTGTACGTCGCCAGACGAGTCAAAGCCAGACAGAGCTGCTCCCTGATTGAGGCTAACTCCTGAGCAAGTGTGGAAGCAACGGCATCACTGTGACTAGCGAACTGTGCAGTGGTCTGTAGCCTGGAGCTATCAGTCTCGTAGGTATCCAGGTCGCGGTGGACAGTGAAGTGAACTCCCGCTGCCGTGATGTAACCACGGGGGATGTGACGAAAACTGGACTTATCAAAGCCCCAGTAGTCAGCACGGAGGACGGTGAGGCTCACATACGCTGCCTGCTGCACTGCCATATCCACTGTGGACCCTACTGCCTCGTACTGGTGTGCAATGCTCCTGCCATCATCCGACAGAATGTAGACGATAGCCCGGTAGCAAGTCTGGTCAAACTCTCGCTGGTGCTCGTAGACCTGGTACTCTGGTGCCCAACGGAACCCCAGATAGGTAACCATGTCTCTCAGCAACTCCGGAAAACCGGCGGTGCTCTCACAGCGAGTCATGCGAACCACCTGCGGGTAGTAGCTGAGACCCATCTGCAGATGATTGGGAAAGGTTTTGATTAGACTCCGGTAGATGAAAAAGGATGTGGAAAACAACAACAAGGTTCAACGGACGAAAAGGATGTTGAAAGAACATGATATCGAAGCAACATCGGGAAAACGAGACCAAAAGTCCTGAGGTACTAAGGAGAACCCAAAACACGTGAAATCCTAACTTGAAAGTTTAGGTGAGAACAGAAAACAACGTTGCACTTCCTTAGCAGAAAAGGGTGGGTGGGTGGGGAAAGAAGAAAAATGGCAGAATTCCTACTCTCACGTTTCATTTTTCCTATATAGCTACAAAATAGTTTCTAGACTCAACTGCGACCAGTAAAAAGGGATCCTACAGGCAGACAGGCTCTGATACCATTTGTCGCACCCCGGTTTCTAGAGGATACTCATCGCACGAACTGGAAGTCAGGTGCTTGGATTATGGGGCATACCTGCTCCCACGTCCCAGCTTCCTGGTAGGCCTGCGCTTATGCGCGACAACACAAGCCCTGCTCCCACCGTCGAAGTAAACTATCCGCTAGGAACCTAAGGCACTACTGTCGACGTACTTCATATTCAAGCACGCACTGTACGTCAACAGCTTTGAACGAAATGATAGCACAAACTGTCTCTAAGACACAAAAGAATGAAATAAGTTTGCAAATAGCCTTCACTAAGGCAGAGATAGCAAAACACTCATCCAGAGGACACATGTCCCAACATATCATCCATTACATCAGCGGAAGCAATCAAATGGGTCTGAGTACAGACAAATCCAAGGCTTAAGAAGCCGGAGAAAATAACGAAAAACGAAGCCCATCCACATAGGTCCTGGATCCTGCCCGGGGTCCAGCCAACTACTCGTCTGCAGTGTCGTCGAACTCCACAAAGTAGCCATCCTGGTGATCATCGTAGCCGTAGTCGTACTCTGCGTAAACCACAGCCCCAACGGGGTCAGTACATCCAAGTACTGGCAAGCAAGACTCACACTTCATCAAGGAGTTACCCGTCAACACAAGCATTGATGCTTGGGATCAACGGAAGGAGATAGGTATTATAAAAGCTGCAGCGGGCTGCTCTAACCAACTACAGAAAATACTACTTGTGTCCGGCTAATAGAAAAGATAAGATCGAGGAATTGTAACCAACTGAAAGATAACTTCAAACAAACCCATCCTGGATCTCGCCCCTTATCCGAAGAAGCAATCCGAGGATAACTCACGCGGTTGTATTAAGGTGAATCAAGTTATTGTGTGAATAACCTATTACTAGTCAAGTTATTAGTCATTGGGTGAACATGATTGATCATTATGTTGAAGTTGTCCTGAGTACTTGTTAGCCAGTACTTTCACCAAGTAATCCATAACCGCGGAAAACACGGCTTCTCGAGAAGATTTATCCCTGCAGGGGTGCACCATAGTAACCGTACACGTAAGAATATCCCGCCAGATGGGAATCAAACCCACCAAGCGAGACACTCAACACAACCAACTGTTCTTCGCATCAAGCCCAAAGCACCGCGTGCTGTGCGTGCGCGGCTAATCGAGCCCCCCGAAGAAAAGGAGGACCCTCATAGCACTGGAAGACCACGCCGCCCTAAATGCCGACTACAAAAGTTCCACCCTGGCCTCGGGTTCGTACCTGCATATGATGCAGCAAATGGAAAGCCCGAACTAGTACGGCGATTTGGACGAGATGCGAATCGAGTCAAGTTGAGGGGGGCGCCCATACTCGCTTCCCACATGCGGGTAGTGCGCTCATCATGGATCAGTAGACAAGACCCTTTTCCTATTAGGGTCGACACTAGCAGGCCTCAAAACCACAAAGGGCCTCCTGCCGGTGCCTTATCATCAAATTATTATTAACAGCAGCATTAACAGGATTGATTGATTAACATTCGAGCCCTCGGAACAGTAACAGATAATAATAGCACGATAATAAAAGAAGTAACCGACAACAGGCTCGAGCAAAAGCAACCCTAAGCATGCTAGATAAGAACAGGCACAAACAAAGGCTGTGGGTATGGAGGTGAGGCAATATCATTGGTTCAGGGAATCATGTGATGGGTTCGGAGAATAGCAACGATACATAGGGCTAGCAATAGTAGACAAAAGGATAGTATCGACAACAAGTGTGGAAGAGAACTCGATGATTCATGTGAGTGATAACTTGCCTGGAAGCTCAGCAGCCGGGTACTGGGCTAGGTCCTGGGTAGTGGTGTCGTAAGGCTCGTCGGTACCAACGTCGTCGTCTAAGCGAGAAGAAGCAAAAACAACAACGAAGGAAGACGGCAATCAATACATGGCATAGGTGCACAAACATTGGATGATGCATGTCATGCTTAATAGATGCACCAAAATAAACTAGTGGATATGATACACAAGTTTAAATGGATTCCATATGCAAAGATTGCATATGGCAAACCCATGCCTTAGAGTTGAATTAATTGTTCTAACACTAAGCATCAGGTGTTGGTGAGTTAGCATGATGCATGCATGATGAATAACAAGAAGATAACAATTTAAATGCAATTGGAATGATAGCTAACCATTTTTAGAAAACTTTACTCAAGTTTGGAAATTATTGTTACTTAATGGTGTTAAACAAGTAGTGATTGTTTTCATCAAGTTAAAAGGTGCAAAACAAATAACAAAGTTGATATTTGAAAAGGTTATCAAATTTTAGTTGGATTACATGTTTCACATTTTGAAATTGGACTTTGGATTATTTAATTATGAATTAAACAATATTAAACAATTTTTAATTGCATTAATCAAGATTTAAATTGTTTAGGCAATTTAAATTATTCAAACCAGAAAACAAAATTTATATTTGGAAAGTACATGAAAAGTGGATTGAAAAACATATTTGGTTTGTGAAATTTGGAATTTTTATGAACAAGTTATGAATTTTGCAAGTTTAAGTGAATTTGACAAGTTTTCAAATTTTGCACCAATTTAAAATATTCAAAACAGTGAACAAATTTTATATTTGGATAGAGCATTTAATTTTGGACAGAAAACATATTTAAAAAGTGAAAATTGGAGTTAAAATGAATTTGTTATGCATTTTAGAATTATAGGGTGCAATCTGCCATTTTAATGCCTCTAGGGACTTAGGAAAAAAATTTCCAGGGGCTAGAAATAAGGGCCAGGGGCTTAGTGGTGATTTGCTAAATATTCCAGTACCAAACCATTGTAAAAATAAAACTTGGTTTTATTTGGGAGAGAGGGGACTTGATCCCTCCACCTCCTGGTTGATGCAAAGGAACACCACCACTAGGCTAAAGCGATTTTTGTTGGTGGGACTGCACCTCTGAACAGGTTAAGGAGTTGGGTGCGGCTGTACCGAATTAAAACAGAAAATGAGCAGGAAAAGAGTGGGGCTGGGAATCGAACCCGCAACCTCTGGCTTCACTGCGCGCGCATCAAACCAGCAGGGTATCGCTGCGTTTGTTGAATGGATGAGGTGCTGGTTGGTTTTGAGGCTTGCAAACACTGTGTTAACTGAACCTGCAAGCACGTACCATACAGCAGCGTTACTGTCATGAACGAACAGAGCAGTAAGGCGATCTTCGGGCAAGAAATTGATGAGCAATCCGAAGGAGAAAAGAGAGGGGATGAGCGGGAATGGAAGGGTTGCCTCACCCTCCACGCAGGGGCGGGCTCGGCGCGGCCGATGGGTGGCGGAGACGGCGGCGTCGTGCGCCGGCGGCCGGTGGCCGTGGCACCAGCAGAGGAGGGAGTTCTCCCTCGATGGTGGCGGCGGCTGGGGAATAGGAGGGAGGAGATACGACCTAGGGTTAGGTTTTAGCTCGGGAGGGGAGAGGAGGAGATAAATAGGAGGGGGAGGAGCATCGAGTGGTTCAGGAGGAAGAGCCTGTCGCTTTCCTCCATGGCGTCACCTCCTGTACGGAGGTAGAAGAGGGGGGTATCGGGCCAACACAGGTGGGCTGGGCCTTCTCCCCCACCTGGTTGAAACGTTTTGCTCTTCTTTTTTTTTTTTGTATTATGAGATGTGCTGTTTTTTTTGTAGCAAATGCTTTTGGAAGAAATAAATAGGTTTTAACTTAGATAAAATTTTGGAAAAAAGTTGATAAGCTTCTTAGGTGAAAAGAAACCACTTGGTAGTTTTGGTTTTCAAAATTACAAATGTTTGATTGCTGTTTCAAAATTGAACCAAATTAAGTGAAAATTGCCATATTATTTATTATTGGAAAAACAAGGCAAAATCAATAGGGTTTCCCCTAGGGTTTAGAATGTTTTTGAAGAATACCAAGTTGTGATAACTTCATGGATTCAAAGGATTGATGATTTGAGAATTGTTTTGAGTTTGGGAAAGACTTGGAAATAATTGATTAAATTGAGCAATTGATTTTAGCAACAACTTAAAAGGTGAATTATAATGAGTTGCTTGAAAACAAAAGAGGTTTTTAGTTTGCACTTCTTTATTTGAAAGGTTGTAACAGACAAGTGTGAAAACAGAAGTTGATAACAAGTTTAAATTTCATATGAAAACAATGCAAACAGAAATAAATATGAGGATGATGATATGATGCATTGCTTAAATAAAAACAACAAGTAAAACAACTAAGGGTTTTCATACTTGGATGTTACAGGACGGAGCCCAGGAAGCTCGATCTCTCGCTTCCGGCGAGCGACAGCAGACGCCGGCAGCCTCCAAGGACGCGGGGACGGACCACTTGCGCCCAAGTCGACGTCGAGCACCGACGCCTGGTCGGAATTGCCTCCGAACAGGAGGTTGAACACAGGCCACCCTCAAGGCCTTGATACGCCGAAGCCAAGCAGGCTCCGCGTGATTCGCTTGTCGTTGCAGCGGTGGTTTGCTCCAGTCAACCAAGATCGAAGAACCGGAGGCGCTTCTCTTCTCCTTCTCGCCTCCACGGCCGGCCAGAGGAAGAAACCACCCGTCGTCTTCAATCTTCATCGCCCGGAACGAAGAAATCTCCAGATCCAGAGAGTCCCCTTCAACCTTATGAGAGAAAGAGGTCGCCGCCTCGTCCTCCACCCCCTGCTCCCTCCACGAGAGCGATAGGACGGCGAGGAAGAAAAGCGGCACCAAGCAGGCGTTGGCCGGAAGCACCTGGAAGGAGGACCTCAGCGGCATGTCGCCGAAGAACACGCTAGCAAGCAAGCAACTAAACCTAAAATCTAGACCTAGACTACTGCTATACAAACGGGGCCGGCACCCTACATCATCTCCAGACCAACTAGCTCGAGCGCTAGCGGCTGGGATGGCCGGAGCTCGTCGGCGACGGGAGTCGACTCTCAAGGTCACTCTAGCTGGGGTGGGGAGACCGAACCTAACCATGTCCTCATCTTACTAAAACCACTCTGCAAAATGAACAAAGGTGTAGCAACATGCATCACGATAGGATTCGCTATGGTGGTCAATAAAGCCTTAATCGGTTGTGAAGATGCACAACATAAAATTTTCAATCAAGGAACCCACACAATAAAATCAATTTGTAATCTAACAAACCAAAAATTGTGACACTGGTAATTTGCAAATGAAACAACCTGAAGAACAAGAGTAAATTAGTGTTGCTCTTTTATCGTCAAAACCAATACGAATCAAGAAACATAAATTCGTCAAAATCTTACTTTAGTGCTCAAACTCGCAACATGTCACAATAGTAACTGAAACCTCAACATGAATTAAATTGGTTATCGTTGTTGCTTGGAATCATGTGCAGTCTTTATAAAGATAGAGATCTTGTGGTGTGCAACATATGCTTTTGCGATAGTAATAATTTTCCATCACTTTAATCTTTTAGAGTAATAAAAGGAAGCAAAGCAACAAATAAATATGCTCAGATTTACTTTGTTCACTTGTAATTAGCTACACAAAATTTCAGTAAGAAAATGTCCAGTTGATATCTACTGCAGAAGTTTCTATCAAGTGCTCATGTTGAACTTGGAGGTCAAAGTCGATGCAAATGAACACTGGTATGAAGATTATATAAAGAGGTATGGTTCAGAAAAGTGTCCCTAATAGCCACCTGCAAGCAACGTAGTAAGATTTACGGTAGCAACAAAGGCTGTAATGGGTGCCTCTACTAGGAAATCAAATTGAGCTAAAGTAGAATCGCTCTATACATCTAGAATGCATAGTACGATTATGACATACACTGACCGTGATGATACAGTTCACCAAGACAACATGCTGCTCCACAACGGCATAGACATGGTTGCCTGATATGGGTGTATTCACATGCCACGGCCACCACTCCGGGTTGTTCATGCTGCCAAAACTGCTAGTAGCTCTACTCGAACTGTTGTCCCTAATACACACAAAAATATCTAATCAGAGAGATTTGATTTTCAAAAACAAAATTTAAGAGAAACCGTGTGGAACTCGCTCATCAGGTTCACTGGTGGAGAAAGGGGTATTAGAACCGGTTGGTAAGGGCCTTTGGACCCGGATACACATCCGGTGCTACGTATCCGGGACTAAAGCCCCCCCCCTTTAGAACCGGTCTCTCACAAACCGGTGCTAAAGGCCTCCACGTGGGCGCCGAAGAGTGCGCGCAGGCGGAGGACCTTTAGAACCGGTTGGTAACACCAACCGGTCCTGATGCTTTTTTTTCTTTTTTTTTCCTTTTCTTTTCAGGGTTTCCGATTCCGTATTTAGTGTTTAGGGTTTAGGGCGTGTTCCGTATTTTCAGGGTTTCCGTTTACGTGTTTCCGGTTCCGTATTTCCGTTTACGTCTTTCCGATTCCGTATTTCTGATTCCGTGTGTCCGTGTTTCGTTTTTTACGAACACGGAATCGGAAACACGTAATCGGAAATACGTATCCGGAAACACCGATTCCGTGTTTGCGATTAAGTGTTTCCGATTCCGTGTTTGCGCTTAAATGTTGATGCACCAAATAAAAGTACATATATACATGTAACACGAAGTACTCGACCGATTATCATTACATAATCTGAAGTTCGTTTCCAATAGCTGTATACTTGCATAGAGAAGGGAGTTGGCTATTGGTTCATAGGATGGAAAAATTCTCCGCCTTCATCTATGACTTGCGTGAGGAGAAATCCTGTCAATTCCTCTGCAACTGCCTTGCAACGTTGGATTGGTTTGAGCATCGCCCGCTTTCGTTGCAGCTTTAAAAGAAGTAGATAAAAACAATTAAGTTATAAACAAAACTAAACATAATTGATGGCAACATAAATAAAGTTGTGAAGATCCGGTTACGTACCTCTAGATTTCTAGAAGTACGGAATTTCTCATTGATAATCCTGTGAATGTACTCGCAAACGTAGTATCCACAATAATCAGTGCCCTGTGGTTGTTGCGGGACGCTCTATATACGAGAACATAATTCAGTCAAATTAATAATAATCAAGAGAATGGTAATGGTATTGAAACCAGGATACGTAGTACTACTTACTTTGTTAATCTGAAAGTGGAGCTTGTCTGCCCATGTACCGGGTTCTTCCTTGATGAACATTTGCCAAACCCTGGCCGACAAAGAAAAATGAATACAAGAGTTAATTATTACTTACTTGATATCAGGAAATATCGGATATATACTGATTAGGGGTATATCAGCTGGTAGTCAAAAGTGCCGGATTACCCGGGTGGCCCAACTGGTAGTGGGCTATGGTCCATTGGGCGGCCCAGTAAGCTGACGCGCAGAAGCCGGATTCTAGAAGGACCCGGATCACGGCCCACGTGATCTGGCTTGGAGGAGAAGACGGATTCCTTACTTTCCAAGTTACTAGCTATCGTAGTCTTCTAGGTTTCCTATTCTGTATGCCCTAATCCGGCTATTATATAAAGCCGGACGGGAGATGAGATAAAGAGAGAGGAGAAGACACAGGCCAACTCGCCGAGAAGTTGATCCTCCGCGAGTTGCTGAACCGAACCTCACATTGTAATTGTTTGCACAGGCTTTAGTCCTGATTAGTGAGATTGCAGGAGTAGGAACGTCGTATAAAACGACGTACCGAACCTGGGTAAATCCTGTGTCTTTGTCACCAACGCGATACCGTTTCCCCATGTCTCTACCCGTAGTCTCATGGCACCCCCGTCTATGAAAACTACTATGATGTCTCGACAGTTGGCGCCCACCGTGGGGCAAACGACGTCAGGCGTTAAGTTCCGATCTGGGATACTCGGCGGAATCGGCAGTTCCATAACTGTCGGAAGCCTGGAGTTCGACAATGACGTCGGACGCTTCTTCGACAACAGATCCTACATACCAGCGCAAAATCAGCTGGTAAGTGCCTGCGTGTTACCGATTGGATCTGCTAACATCTTTATCGGATTAACTGCAGAAGCCATGGGGTTTTGCGGTGGAAGCAAATTTATCCCACCCGCCCTGTACCCAGTCGAAGATAACTACGATCCCGGATTTTGCTCAGATCGCCGACATAAAAGTGATACACACTTTATCGGTATGGTGCAATCCGAAGTCGCCGAGAACACGGATGACGGAAATCCCGTGCAGGAGGCAGAAAGCAACAAACCCACTACAGAGGTGGACGATCCAGCTTTCGCCGAAAACACGGATGAAAGTAATCCCGTGCAAGAGGCAGAAAATAGCAAACCCACTACAAAGGTGGAAGATCCGACACCCGCCAATCCAGCGATGAACTCAGAAGCTGACTCTGTGCTAGCCGCCATTGAGGCGAGATTAGAGTCAGAAACCGGATCAGATGATTTCGATTCCGAAGACCAAGACGTGGACGCCTTCGAAAGAAAAGTTAAATCTTTCCAAGAGGGATTCCATGAAATACTAATGGCGAAGCCGGCTGAAACCACGGACGCCGGCAGTCAGGAAAGCCCTAAAACCCCTCCGCCAGAGGAAGAGAGAGAAGATGGAGAAACCTCTCCGATATTTCCCAACGTCAAGGAATTGACAGAGGACGAACCTGTTAAAAAACCTCCTTCTTCCAAGAAAAAGAACAAGGCCGCTAAAAAACTCCAAGACAAACTCCGGAAGAAGAAATTGGCTGATCCAGGCGATGAAAACCCGGAAGTAGGAGATGCAAGCAGAACAAAGCCCGCGGAGAAGAAAACAAAAGAAATCCTTGTTCCGCCAATGACAGAGCAAGAAGAACAGGATCTGTTACAAACGCCAGTGGGACTAAACGAACCCCCTGAGATGCTGGAAGCCAGGAGACGAGCCTTTCAAAGGCAACAACAACATCTACTCAGATCTCGTGAACACCTCCAAAAAACCCAGGGTGACATCAAGCTCATGAAGGAAGAAATAGAGGAGTACGAGAGAAAGAATAGATCTGCCATTAAACCTACAAGGTTACCCGGAATCGTAAGATCGGAAGTACTGCCGCCAAAAGAAAGGTTCCACAACCCATCTTGGCAAAAGCAGGTAAACGGCAAAGATGCCAGGGGCGAACCAATATACAAAACCGCAGCAGAAAATGCGGAAGCAGCGTTTGCCATCCTCAACAATGACATGTAATCCAATGGTGAAAAACTCCAGGGGGTGTATGCTTTCCTAGGAAAAGCATTGCAACAGCAACAGCGGGCCCAAGAGCGATCAGGGAAGTTGCACAATAACTCCACCCTATGCAAAACAGCTACTTGCGCTGCTGGAGCACCTGGACCGGAAGAACCTGGAGATTCCAGCAATTCAAAGGATAAGAAAGCGGATCCAAGGAAAGACAAGAAAAACCCCGACAATAGGGACGAAGCGTCTAGAACCGGATCCCATCTCTCGAAAGGTGGAGGCAAACCCCACGATCGGGAAGAAAAACACCGGAATGACGGCAAAGCAATGCCACCTCCGAGAAACCCTGCCGAAAAAGCCGGAAGACATGATGTACCTCACAGGCGTGAGAGATCTCGGACACCTCCTAAGGATAAAGAAAGGTACAGGAGTAGAACTCCGCCTCATCCAAAAGGGCATGATCTGGAAAGAAATAGAAACGATCCCGGAAAAGCGCGTCCGCGCAACAATGGAAAAGAAAGGAGCAGATCCCCTTCTGTCCATTCAGCCGGAAGATATTCCGCACACATTGATAGGGCGGAAAAGGATGATCTATACTTTGGGCCTAAGTGTTTTACTGATAGGATCCGAAGGATAACCCTGCATTCTGGCTTTGCCAAGGTCGGTCCAACGTACCAGAAATACACCCGCAGTACAAATCCGGATACCTGGCTCTCAGACTACTATACAGCCGTCCAGATTAACAATGGGACAGACCTAGAAGCTGTAAAGTTTCTTCCCCTAATGTTACTGGAGGGAGCCAGAGATTGGATCAATGGATTGCCATCAAGAACTGTCGACAGCTGGGATGATATGGCTCGAGTATTCACTCAGCACTTCCGGGGAACGTACAAACGCCCGAACAACATCAACCAGCTGAACCGTTGCACCCAATTTGAGGATGAACCATACGTCGATTTCATCTCCAGATGGACTGCAATGAAGAATAGTTGTTCTGGAGTAACTGACGTACAAGCAATGCATGCTTTCGTCAATGGCCTGAAACCCGGACTTGTACCGTTCATGGTCGGTTCCAAACAGCACAAAGATCTCGGATCTATGCTTACAACCGCCAATGAACACGCTGCAGCCGAAGACGACATCAGAGCAAGAGGAGGCAATATCGACACACTGATACTGGCCAAGAAAAATCCTCGCACTGAGAAAAAGGAACTTCAGAAGCAACACCAAAACCCAAAGAAGTTAATATAGACTTTGGAAGTGAAAAAGGGAACAAATGGAAAGGACGCAGTTCAGAACCAATCAACTACACTAAAGAAGAGTGGGAGAAGATTAAGTCTGAACCCTGCATCCACCATTCGCAATTTGGGAAACCCACCCATACCAACGCGCAATGCCGGCTGAATAAGCACATGAAAGGCAGTGCAGGATCCAGAAATAAGGGGAAGAATCCCAAAAGGAAGTTCTCCAAACAAAAGCCAGAAACTGAGAAAGAAGACAGTGAATCGGACACTGATGAAAAAATCCAGGAACAACAGCGAAAAGGCGAACCCAAATTTCCGAGAGTTGATGGAGAGGCACTGTTAACGTTCCTCGCAACTCCGTCAGCAAAGGTGGCCAAAAGAACACTTCGAGAGATAAACGTGGTTGTTCCGGCAACCCCGAAATTCTTGAAGTATTCGAACACACCAATAACCTGGGATCGGTCTGATCATCCCGGAAATATCCCTGAACCCGGCACACAAGCTCTTATTGTAAGCCCTATTGTCCAGAACACTAGGCTAAGAAGAGTGCTGATGGACGGAGGATCTAGCATCAACATAATGTACCTGGATACATTGAGACATCTGAAGATCTCCGAGACCCAGCTCAATCACAGCAATATACGCTTCCATGGCATTGTTCCCGGCAGGCAAGCACGATCCCTAGGAGAAATTTCCCTAGATGTCACTTTCGGAGAAAAAGATCACTTCCGTCAGGAAAAAGTATCCTTCGAGGTGGTGCCGTTCGAGAGCGTGTATCACGCAATACTCGGACGTCCAGCTTTCGCCAAATTTATGGCAAGATCATGTTATATCTACAACAAGCTGAAGATGCCAGGGCCCAATGGAGGGGTAATCACCATAACTGGAGACTTTAAGCTAGCGAACAAGCTGGAAAAAGAAAACGCCCTTTGTGCTGAAAAAATCATAGCAAAGGAAGAGCTGAAAGAGCTGGCTAAGGAGGTATCGCCGACAGAAATGCCGGCAGGAAAAGAAACTCGGAAGCCAGCAGATAGCTTCAAGGCATCCGAGAATACAAGACAGGTAATCCTAGACCCTAAAGATCCAACAAAGTTTGTCGTAGTAGGGACTGGGATGACCGACAAATAGGAAGGCGAGCTCATCAAGTTCCTCCATGAGAACTGGGATATTTTCGCCTGGTGTCCGGCTGACATGCCAGGCGTACCCAGGGAACTTGCTGAGCATCAACTCAAAGTGATTCCAGGCTCCAAACCCGTCAAACAAGGTCTCCGTCGATTTGACGGAAGAAGACGGAAGGCTATTGGCAAGGAAATTATCCGACTTTTAGCAGCAAATTTCATTCAGGAAGTAATCCACACTGATTGGTCTGCAAATCCGGTATTAGTACCGAAGAAAGACACTACTGCTCTTAGAATGTGTATAGATTACACTGGTTTGAACAAATTGTGTCCCAAAGATAGGTTCGCGTTACCGCGAATTGATCAAATAATAGATGCCACTGCAGGCTCTGAGCTTTTATGCTTTTTGGATGCTTACTCCGGGTACCACCAAATACGCATGAAAAAGGAAGATCAAATTAAGACTTCTTTTATAACCCCATACGGGACGTATTATTACGTAACCATGCCATTTGGCCTGAAGAACGCAGGTGCAACTTACCAGCGTTGCATGCAGCGTTGCTTGCATAGTCAGATTGGCAAAAACGTCCACGTTTACGTAGACGATATTGCTGTCGTAACCAAGGAAAAAGACACACTCCTTGAGGATCTGCGAGAAACCTTCGAAAACTTGCGCACTTACAAGATGAAGTTAAATCCATCAAAGTGTGTATTCGGGGTTCCCTCAGGAAAACTCCTGGGTTTCATCGTTTCTCACAGAGGAATAGAAGTTAACCCGGAAAAGATCAAAGCCATCTTGAACATCTCCAAACCCACGTGTGTGAAAGATGTCCAAAGATTGACGGGTTCCGCCGCTGCCGTCAGCAGATTTATTAGTCGGCTGGGGGATAAAGCCTTACCACTCTACAAGTTGCTGAAAAAATCCGACAAGATCGAGTGGACAGAAGAGGCCGATGCAGCGTTAACTCAGTTAAAAGAAACCTTGATGAAAGCCCCGATTTTGGCATCCCCAAAAGACGAAGAACCTATGTTATTGTATCTCACGGCTACAAACCGGGTTATTAGTGCAGTAATTGTTGTGGAACGGAAGAAAGACGAACAAAGCATACCAGATCAGCATTCGGTATATTATATAGGTGAAGTTTTCTCCGAGTCCAAGCAAAGGTATCCACACTACCAAAAACTGGCATATGGCGTATTTTTCGCATCTAGAAAATTACGTCATTACTTCCAAGGACATTCCAAAACAGTGGTATGTAAAGCACCACTAGGGGATATAATAAACAATGCGGAGGCAACTGGCCGAGTAGCCAAATGGGGTATCGAGCTAGCAGCCTTCGACATTAAGTATCAGCCAAGGACGGCAATAAAATCCCAGGTTCTGGCAGACTTTGTCGCCGACTGGACAGAAGCAATGGAAAAAACACCAATGCCGGAGTCTGAGTACTGGATCATGCACTTTGACGGATCCAAGATGAAGGAGGGCGCAGGAGCTGGTGTAGTCTTAAAATCCCCTAAAGGAGATACAATGGAGTACGTATTACAAATACACTTCAACGCCAGTAACAACGTGGCAGAATACGAGGCATTGCTTCATGGCTTGCACATTGCAAAAGAAATAGGGGTCAAACGCATCTTATGCTACGGCGACTCGGATTTGGTGCAGCATCAGCTCAACCAAACCTGGGATGCAAAGAGCCCTATAATGGCCGAATATCGGAGAACGGTGGACGAGTTCGCCATTTGTTTCTTTGGATTCGAAGTACTCCACGTGAAAAGAGAGGAAAATTGGAACGCGGATGCATTAGCCCGCATGGGGTCAGAAAGAGTAAAAATCCTACCACCAGGTGTGTTCGTCCAGCATTTGTACGAGCCATCCATAAAAGGTGGAGATATCGATTACCCCCTGGCTTCCGAATCAATTGAAGTTATGCTCGTTAACCCGGAGTGGACAATACCATATTTAAACTTCTTAGTAAATCAGAAGTACCCGGAAGGAGCAGACGAAGTCTTGCAGAGACAAATTCAGCGTCCATGCAAAGGATATACGGTAATTGATAATTGCCTGTATAAACGCAGTACTTCTGGAATTTTTCTACGGTGTATTTCACCCGAAGAAGGACGAGAAATCCTGCAAGAAATCCATGCCGGAGATTGCGGACACCATGCTCAATCAAAAAGCATAGTTAAAAAAGCATTCCGTGCCGGGTTTTTCTGGCTAACAGCTAAGACAGATGCTGAACACATAGTTAACACATGTGAAGGGTGTCAATATTACGCCAAGCGGACCAATATGCCGGCCCAAGCACTCAAAACTATCCCAATTACATGGCCGTTTGCGGTCTGGGGGCTAGATATGATGGGACCATTCAAAACTGCGCGAGGCGGACTTACACATCTACTTGTAGCTGTGGACAAATATACCAAGTGGGTGGAGGCTAAGCCCATCAAAAAGCTTGACGGTGTAACTGCCAGAAATTTCATCATTGACATAGTCAGGAGATACGGCGTTCCACATAGCATAATAACCGACAACGGGACAAATTTCTCCATTGGAGAGTTGGCAAAATATTGCCGACAAACGGGAATCCGCCTAGATCTCGCATCTGTGGCACACCCGCAATCCAATGGCCAGCTCGAGCGAATGAGTAGCTCAATCCTGCAAGGAATACGCCCAAGACTCGAATCTCCTCTTCATAGAGCGGCTGGAGCATGGGTAGAGGAGCTACCTTCTGTGCTTTGGAGCATTCGAACGACGCCAAACAGGTCAACTGGGCAAACCCCGTTTTTCCTAGTTTATGGTGCGGAAGCTATTCTTCCAACGGACATGATCCATGATAGCCCAAGAGTGCGGGATTTCGATGACTCGAATGCCGAAGAAGCACGACAGGATGCCGTCGATCTCTTAGAAGAGGAACGAGAACTTGTGCTCCAAAGATCCGCCATTTACCAGCAAGGTTTACGACGTTATCATAGTCGGAAAATCAGACATCGTTCTTTTAAAGAAGGTGACTTAGTGCTGAGATTGGTGCAGCAAAGAAAGCACAAATTGGCCCCAGTATGGGAAGGACCATTTGTAATTAGCAAAGCTATGAAAAATGGGTCATATTATCTTGTAGATATTCGGGACACGGAAGATGATCCCGAAAAACCGAATCGCAAAAGAAAGAGAAAGATAGATGATGAATAGGAGAGACAAAGAGGCCTTGGAGCATCCAGCAGTTACGTCCCTTCTATACTTAGTTCAATTTCTATGTAAACATCTTTGAGATCATGAAATAAAGTTGTCGGAATTTTGGTATCCATGTTTTTACAAGTTCATTATAGTACAAAGCATGATTCCGCCTTATCTATTTCCCAATGATCTTACAAAATACTCAATGTTAACCCGAATTGTGCCTGCGTGCTCGGTGTTTAAAAACTAAATGATTTTCAGCCTGCTAACGGCTAAAGGAAACTCAGATTGTGCCTGCGTGCCCAAGTTTCAAAAAATTCCTTGTTTTTATCTAAGTATTATCTGATTGTTTATGTGTTGGGTCACTGGAGCTAGTTAGTAAAAATGCCTTTAGTATGATCCATGTTTCCGAGTTCAAGCTGATCGGTTATACCCAGTTACTCGGCATGATGATTCACAATACTATTGAGCCATTTCAAGCACTAAGGACAGTTAAAACATATAAGGCAGAGAACTTAGAAGATAAAGGAATACTAAAATCCGGAAACCTTGCAAAGAATTTCATAATTAAAAACTGCAAAGGGAGGGGTTCTTGCTCTTTCAAAAGGTATAGAAGCATTACAATATGAATTACATCTTGAAAGTGCAGTAATGCTCCTATTTTCTACTTTCGCCATCCAGGTTCAAGGTAGCCCTTTCAAGCATCCGAGTCTTCTTCGCTGCTATCATTCTCGGGGGCTTCGGGGATCTCCTCTTCTGGATAGGTGATGGAGATATTCACCATGGAGGCGATCTTGGTGGCGTGGCCTTTGATTTCATCAAAGATGGTATTTCGTTGGGTTTCCGTGTATCCTTGAGGGATACCGGACGCCACGCGCCAAGACTTTGCACCAGGGTAGTGCATACGCAAAAGGCCAAGCGCCATGCGTGCACCACCCCGTGCAGCGGAGCGTAGGATGGATTCCCTCGACTCCGCCACCTCCAAGATGGCACCCGGAGGTTTCTCAACTTCCGAGAACTCCCCAGTCCTTGTGGGACGGAACCTGTTGACCAGCTGCATGCCAGCAGCTCTGATCGCAGTCCATGTCTTCCCAAAGGCTCGGATTCCATCAATCCGAGCAAGATCTGGTTTACCTCCTGTTTTTCAAACAAAAATAACCAAAAAGGTTAAGTGAAAAAGCAGGGAAAGAAACTAAGACATGGAAAAATGGTAAAATGAAGTAAAACTTACCGATGATCTTGTCGATTTCGGAGCCTTCCTCCAGGCGCAGATTTAAGGCATTTTTCAAGTCTTGAATGGTGGACTTGTCCTTTTCCGCCTGTTCGGAAGCCTTGGAATGAGCAATTCCAAGGGCCAGATTGCTGGCTTCCAGATCTTTCTGAGCCTTCACAAGTTGCTTGTGAAGGTCCAGGTTTTCCTCACGGAGGCTGGCAGCGTTTCCGGCATCTTCAGCTATTTGCTGGGCCTTAGTCAAAGCAGCTGGAAAGCAAGGAAAATTCCGAGTTTAGAAATCCCGGAAAAAGTACTTAGACAACAAGCTGAATAACAAACTTCAGAGGGATAAAGTTTACCTGTTGTTTCCTTCAGCTGCAGCTGAGACGATGCCAACTCCGTATCTTTCACCTCAAGAATAGAAAGAAGATTTCTAACTTCCTTGTTCTTGACGGAAAGTTTATTGAAAACTTCCATGTTAATGGTTTCGGAGGTTTGCTGGAACATGACAAGGAAAAGAATAATTAAAAAGCATCAAGGCAAAAGATATAAATTTTGTCTAAATGCTTGGGGGCTAGAGTTAAATACCTGGCTCATTCGCTGCAAACCCGCCAAGTTTTCATTGAACTCCTTTGCGTACTCCGCAAAAAGAATTCCGGCCGCGCTTAGGCCGTCATTGAGGTTCTTGAAGTCCTTGTCGAAGGTGGGAATATCCGCATCGGTTGTCCGAGAAGAGTCTCCCACGTCTGGGGCCGCCCTTTCCCTCGTGTCCGTGTCCGGCACAACGGGCTGGCTGGGCTCCAACGACTTGGTGGTGAGAGTTGTGGCATGCTCTTCCGCCATCGTGGACGGTGTGTCCGGGGCGATGACGGGAGAAGGTTGAGCGCCTCTTTTGGACACAATCTTGTGCCTTTTCAGCTTCTTTGGCTTTAAGGTGGAGGGAGGCAGGCTAAAGGCAAAAAACAAAAACCCGGAAGAGTTAAAACTCCAAAGACAAAAGAAAACTTCGACAAAAGAAATAAACCTGGATGTACTAACCTGGAGGTTGCGACGGGAATACCGTCAAGATCGATGATTTCCTCAGAGGAGGAAATCTTCTTGCGCTTGCGCCCACCTTCAAAGGTGGCGTGCAACACCTCCAGATCAGCTTCGGAGGCAAGCTCCGAGTCTGGAAAATCAACAAGCTGTCGAAAAGAAAAATCAGGGTTAGAAGTGAAAAATCCGAGAAAGCATGGTAAAGAACCACCCAAATGACAGAAAAAATACCTTGGGAGCCGGATTGTCGGCTGTATACATTGGCCGACTCGCTTCATATTGGTCACGTGATGCGACCAACTGGTTTACGCGCCGCCGCAGATCCTTCGCGGCCCAGTCTTTGCTGGTTGTCCGCATTTGGTCGTTGGCGCCCGTGTATTCGCAGAGGAGACGACTGCCATGATTGGCTAATGGTTGGATCCGCCTTTCCAACCAGCAAAGGACCGTGTCCATGCCGGTTAGAGGCGGATCCAAGGAGGTGAGCTTGGCGATGCGCCGCTTGATCCTTAGTAGATCAGGCGGCAGGACTTGGACGGCTTCTGTTCCCCAATTCTCTTGGGGAACATCTGCGGTGTTGGTGAAAGGTGGAACCCCAATGGCCTTTGTCGGAAAAGGAACATCGGGATGATAGAAGAAGGAACCCGTACAGAATTTGATTGATTCCGAGGTTCTAATCTTGGGGAACCATTCCTCCCTAAACCTCCTAAGGGTGAAGGAGATGGTCCCGCAAGTCGGGAGTGCGCCCTCCGAAGAGTTCCGCTTAACCCCGAAACAATACAGAAAGAAGTCTAACCTAGGTTCTATGCCTAAGAAACCCTCGAAAAGGGCCTGAAACCCGGCCATATAGAGAATGGAATTGGGGGGCAGGTTATGAGGTTGAATGTTGTAGTGGGAAAGAACTTGGAGGAAGAAGGCGGAAGGGGGCAATCCCATACCTCTTAGGAGATGGGAGGAGAGAAGAACCCGTTCGTCGTTGTTTGGCTGGGGTTCGTTCTCTTCCTCAGGGAGCCGCCATTTCCCTTTGAGCACCAACCCCTACTTTTTCAGGTTTGGAAGGAGGGATGGGGGAATGCTGCAGGCAACCCAGTTGCCGGCAGTTTCCATTGCTTCATCCGCTCCGGCGGCGGTGGACGCGGCGGCCTCCGCAGCGGCGAGCTCGTCGCCGAGAAGCGTGATTTTCTCCTCCGCCGTTTGGGGAGCAAACGGTGGAGAGAGCGCGGCGCTTGAGCCCGCAAGATCCGCGGTGGCGGAAGGATTTCCTCCGCCCACCGCGGAATCCCTCGTCTTCATAGGCTCGTCGCCGGTGCGCGTTGGGGAGTCCAGCTGCGGATCCATGTCGTTGATGATTTGCTCGATATCGCGCGTCACGGTGTGGGCAGGGGAGGACGGTGAGGATGCCATCAGGTGGCGGCGCAGCTCGTCTCCGGTGACGATTTTGGGCGCAGTAGGCGTTCGGTGTTTCTTTGCTTGGGAGCTTGGGCGCTAATGGCGTTCGGAGTGAGAGCGGAAGGTTTGCTGGGAGGACGACGAAGGCTATTTATAGCCAGAAATCCGTCACGATACGTGCTAACGGCTCTTTTGACCGTTGGATGTTCAACGCGTGTCACTCGCCGGAAAATCCGGGAAATGAATCGACAGGGTGATTATGGTTATCTCCTCGTTTCCCGCGAGAATCTGTCAGAGATATGTTTCTGGGTTTCCCACTCAAAACCCAAACGTCCCTCACGTCAGCGGGATTAAAGTGCTGACGTAGGAAGTTCCTTCTCCGCGAAGGATCGTGTGAGAAAAGCCGGATTCCCGAATTTCGAGTTTTACGTTACCATCTCTTTTCAAAAGAAGAATAAGAAGAATCAAGACTGCTGGCCAATATGCAGTTGGCGAAAGACGACAAATCAGAGTTTTAATCCTTCTTGGGGGCTACTGTCGGATATATACTGATTAGGGGTATATCAGCTGGTAGTCAAAAGTGCCGGATTACCCGGGTGGCCCAACTGGTAGTGGGCTATGGTCCATTGGGCGGCCCAGTAAGCTGACGCGCAGAAGCCGGATTCTAGAAGGACCCGGATCACGGCCCACGTGATCTGGCTTGGAGGAGAACACGGATTCCTTACTTTCCAAGTTAGTAGCTATCGTAGTCTTATAGGTTTCCTATTCTGTATGCCCTAATCCGGCTATTATATAAAGCCGGACGAGAGATGAGATAAAGAGAGAGGAGAAGACACAGGCCAACTCGCCGAGAAGTTGATCCTCCGCGAGTAGCTGAACCTAACCTCACATTGTAATTGTTTGCACAGGCTTTAGTCCTGATTAGTGAGATTGCAGGAGTAGGAACGTCGTATAAAATGACGTACCGAACCTGGATAAATCCTGTGTCTTTGTCACCAACGCGATACCGTTTTCCCACGTCTCTACCCGTAGTCTCATGGCACCCCCGTCTATGAAAACTACTACGATGTCTCGACAGGAAATGAACGAAAAACAGGTCGATGAACAAAAGAGGCCGATATATATATACCTTTGAAGCATCTGACGCGCGCTCTTCCATGTGTCAGCGTCCCAGGTTAATGGGTCCCAGACTTCAACTTGTCCTAGATCGATTCTAATGATGAACAATATGAAGTGGGACCTGCGCAGGCGTACACACGCAGTCATGCGTACTCATCAATTACACTTAACATCAGGTAAGCAAAATGGAATGTGTACAAGACAGTAACACTCACTTGAATGCGTAGGGCCAAAATATTTCTTTTTTGGTACTTTGTCGCCTCAAAAACCTTAGCAAATCATCCGGTGTATCCTTGTTGAACTTTTCTATTGTCTCTTGATGAAACGAATACGGGTCAATGAACCCAAAGTCCCAGATTCCTGCCAGCCTGCATTCATGAATCTTCATTCTGCATAGTAGCGTACAAAAAGAATGTCGTGAGTGATAATTATACGGGAAATGAACGCGAGCTTAACTAAATAATTAAATAAATCACTTACAAACAGTAGCAGCTGAGGTTAGCTTTGTCGAGGGCACGTTGATTGTACATCTGGAAAAATTCATCGAACCCAACCTCCACACCGTACTCTCTGAAGTAGTGTTGATCCTGAACTGCCGCCATGATACAGTCTCTCTTTTGCCTTACGGCCTCCAAGTACCAAACATGTAAATTCCATAGTTGGGTTGTTAGAGCACTAGGATTTTCGACCAGAGGGTGCTCGGGCTTATATTTATATACCACGTCAGCAATAGCGTAACCTACGTCGCCCATGCGTGAACCGGACACTGAAGCCTGGTCAGATAACACCTTGAGCGGGCCAATTGACTGTGCTTCTTGTTGTCCGAGCTGGGGAACTTGTTTCTCGCATTTCGTGTGCTCCGCCTGCTTCATCTGCTCCGCCTGCTTCATCTGTGCGGTGTGCATCTTTTCAATGTACCGTTCATAGTCTGAAAGGGGCGGCGGTGGCGGCGGTGCAGGATAATATAAGTTGTCGATGGTGCGCTCAATTTGCCACTTTGGTATGTTCTTCAGAGTTTCCTTCCAGATGTCTGGAGGGGGCTTCAGGGGAAACCGTGCGAACCATGCTTTGTTTTTGGCTTTCACGGCCTCGTCTAGTTCCTCCGGAGTCATCAGGCCTGGTAACTTCGGGGGAGTCTTGACTTTCTTGGGTTTACTTTCTCTCTTCTCGGGAGGAGTCCCGTTTCTTCTGAACTGCAGCTTCCGCTTTGCCGTACCCATAGTGGGCGCATCCGTCGGTTCACGGGAGTGCACGGGCGATGGACTCTCGGCCTCGGGCTCCCAATCTTCGTTGTGGGGTGGACTTGGAGGTGCGTTGGGGGGTGGACTTGGAGGTCGTGCATTCTCTGTATGAAAGTGAAAAAACTATTAAAAATAGGCTTACATGTGGTGCAACATTCAGTAATTGTTGGAGGTGGTGCATTTGTACCTGGAGGAGTCGGTGGCCTTGGCGCCGGGTTAGGAAACACGATGTGTTTCTTCTTCCACAAGGTGATACCAAGCTCCATTTCTCCCAGTGTCTTCTCGCCTTCACCTCCAGGAATATGAAGCTCAATTGACTGGCATCCCGGCATAATTGTTGACAACCCGACACGAGCATGGGATGGTGGAATCTGACCACCATGGTAGGTTGCTCCAGGTTGATTCGGTAAAGCATAGCCTGACGCCACCATGAAGGATATGTTCCCCATTGGCATATGTATCTCACAGTTTGTCTTGTCCGTGATATCATCCACGGGGTAGTGAGGCGCCGACGGTTCGACTGCAGAACCGCCTTCTAGCTGCAGCTGCGTGGAACCCACGCTGCTTCTATGCTGAGATGGGACGACATCTGCTACATGATCGTCTTCTAATTGCTGCTGATCAGTGTCAGGTGCAGGATGTTCTTCCTCCTCTTCAGTGTCAGGTACTGGGTGTCCCCCTTTCTTCAAGAGAAACGCCACCTTTTCTTCTAATGTCGATATCCGTTCCAGCGCCTTCTTCTTGCTTCTACCACGGCTTCTGTAAGTGCCAAGGTCCGCCGGAAACCCTTGGCTCCACGGGGTAGTGGCTCCAAAGCCTCGTGTTCATCCCTACTTTTCGGGGTTCCCGAGTGCCTTCGTCAGCTCGTCGTTCTCTCTATCGGGAACAAAAGTTCCTTTTCGAACAGCTTCTATTGCCTTCTCTAGATCTGATAGGACTTGTGCTATTTTTTCCGACCATGGTCCCTCCGCAACAATCATCCCAGTCTCAGCGTCCAACGTTGCCCCATGCGCGAACAACCAGAACTTGGACCTATTGGGTCAGTCATGTGTCTGTGGAATGATATTTCTTTTCAGAAGCGCTTCTTCATAGTGTCGCCACCTAGGCAGGACAGTCATGTAGCCACCTGACCCCAAAATATGGTGATATTTCTTCTTCTTCGCATTCTCTGTATTTGTGGCTGTTCGGGATGTAAAGACACCCGATTTCTTGTACGCCTTAAAATCAGGCCAAGCGTCTCTTATCTTCACTAGGTGCCCAATGAAAACTGGATCTTCGTCCTTATATTTCTTCCACAAGTCTTTCTTCCACCTCTGGAATTGTGTGGCCATCTTCTTCAAAGTCCACTCCTCGACTTTCTTCTTCTTATCTTCCGCTACGCTGAAATTTAGCCAGACCGTGTCGCAAAGCACTCTTTTCAATCTGTCATCGACATAAGTAGCTCCAACGTTGGCGCCGGTCTTCGGCTTATTCCATTCTATTAAGTTGATCGGGACCAGGTCTCTTACAACAACTCCGCACTGATTTACAAATTTGCGATAAGTTTCTGGGGGTTCCAGTGGTTTGCCATCAGCAGCAACTTTATCGATCGAGTACCTTGCAGTATCTTTCAACCTTGCGGCCGGGCCTCGTTTCGACTTTGTCTCAGTACTTGCGCTTTCTGTTCCGGAGGGCGCCTAAACGGGAAAATAATGATTCGTTAGTAAGTGCAATACAAATTAATTGTTGCGTCAACAGTGACTTGAGATATACATTGGCAGAGTTTGTTCCGGAGGGCACCGTCGTGATCATGATATATGGCCGTTGCATCTTCAAAAATCATCTGGCACTTGTATCTTTCCTTCTCCGCCTCACCCATTCCCGCGAGCTGATCGGCGTGCGGATCATGTGGTTCTTGGGGATCCATAGCTCAACACCTGCTAGTAAAATTTATAAAATGAAGAACTCTAATTTACAACTATGATATCAAAATAAAATTTTCATTTTTTAAACTTATACACATAGCAAAATTATTTCATCGGACACTTAGCAAAATTATTTCATTGGTTATTTATATAGAGAATGTGGTATAATAATTTATAAAATGCAATACTCTAAAATGCAGAACTCTAATTTATAAAATGAAGAACTCTAATTTACAACTATGATATCAAAATAAAATTCTAATTCTAGATAATTATAATTACTACAAATTATAATTACTACAAAATTCTAGCTAATTCTAGCTAATTATAATTACTAGCTAATTATAATTACTATAAAATTCTAGATAATTATAATTACTACAAAATTCTAAGTCTAGCTAATTATAATTATAATTCTAATTCTAGCTAATTATAAATTCTAATTCTAGCTATTTTTCTATTTGTAAAATTATTCTAGCTAATTATAAATTCTAATTCTAATTATAAATCTATTTTACAAATAGAAAAAAAAAACTCACAGTGCCTCTGCCTCTGTGACGTCACGCCTACGTCACAGAGGGAGCTGGCGGCGTCGGGGCAGAGGGAGCTGTGGCGGCGTCGGGGCAGAGGGAGCTGGCGGCATCGGGGCGGCGGCGTGGCGGCGACGGGGCGGCGTCGGGGCAGAGGGAGGCGGCGTCGGGGCGGCGGCGTGGTGTCGGGGCGGCGGCGCGGCGACGAGGCGGTGTCAAGGGCGCGCGGCGGGGCGGCGTCGGGGGGACGGCGGCGAGGAGGCGACAGCGACGAGGAGGCGAGCACGGCGAGGAATCGGAGCAGGGCTTGGCCTGGGAGGAGAGAAGACGCGCGAATGAAAAAAAAAGTCGGCTAAGGGACTGAAATCCCCTATGTACAAGCCTTTACTACCGGTTGGTGTTTACAACCGGTGCTAAAGACCCTTTAGCACCGGTTGTAAACATCAACCGGTACTAACCGGTTGTAAACACCAACCGGTACTAAAGGTCCAAAAAATGGCCCACTTTCAGACTGCGCGCGACAACCGGTCCTAAAGGGTTTTTTCCTTTTTCTTTTTTCCTTTTTCCTGTTTCCTGTTTTCTTTTTTCTGTTTCCTTTTTCTTTTTCCTGTTTCTTCTTTTTATTTTTCTTTTTTGTTTCCCTTTTCTGTTTTCTTTTACATTTATTTATAAAATCAAAGTGGACTCAAAAAATTGTAAAATCAAATATTTATAAAAACATATTTATATTTTCTCATATTTTGTGTAAAAATTGTCTAAATGTCATTTAAAACAATAAAAAAATAAAAAATAAGCTATTTATCAAACTAATTTGAAAATATAAAGATATTTTTTTGTTTCCTTTTTCTTTTTCCTGTTTCTTCTTTTATTTTTATTTTTTGTTTCCCTTTTCTGTTTTCTTTTACATTTATTTATAAATTCAAAGTAGACTCAAAAAATTGTAAAATCAAATATTTATAAAAACATATTTATATTTTCTCATATTTTGTGTAAAAATTGTCTAAATGTCATTTAAAACAATAAAAAATAAGATATTTATCAAACTAATTTGAAAATGTAAAGATATTTTTTTGTTTCCTTTTTCTTTTTCCTGTTTCTTCTTTTATTTTTCTTTTTTTTTCCTTTTCTGTTTTCTTTTACATTTATTTATAAAATCAAAGTAGACTCAAAAAAATTTAAAATCAAATATTTATAAAAACATATTTATATTTTCTCATATTTTGTGTAAAAATTGTCTAAATGTCATTTAAAACAATAAAAAAATAAAAAATAAGATATTTATCAAACTAATTTGAAAATATAAAGATATTTTTTTGTTTCCTTTTTCTTTTTCTTGTTTCTTCTTTTATTTTTATTTTTTGTTTCCCTTTTCTGTTTTCTTTTACATTTATTTATAAAATCAAAGTAGACTCAAAAAATTGTAAAATCAAAGGAAACAGAAAGATAAGAAAACGATCAGTACATCATGCGATGATCCAAAGCGCCACAATGTTCTTTCAGGGAAAAGAAACATCGTGGGAGTGGAGGACAAGACAGACATGTCAGAAGATTATAATATGTTTGGTGAAATTCCGCCCTTCAAGGTGAACACTGACCCAAGCATTAAGTTAAATGATGAGGATGCTCCATGGATACGGCCAAATCGTAAGAAAGCGGGGACACAAGGGAAGAATTGATGTGTAATAATTTATTGTACCAAATTTTGTCCGATGTTTAGCACGGCAGGACGTATGATGGCGAATCCGGATGTTTTGTATTTGCTCGATGAACTGAATATATGATGTATCAAACCTTAAAGGGGGGTGTAGAACAAAACAATCGGTATCGCCATCATACAACCCCACCGTGTCTACTGGGTGCATATATGCATACCAAATGCACGGCATGCCGTATGATGGCGAATCCAGGTGTTTTGTATTTTGCTCGATGAACTGACCGGTGTATGAAGGTGGGCTATATATAGGGTCCTCTGGCTCACAAATTGTTGTGCTAGAGTTTTGATCCAACGGTTAAGAAACACCCTCATCCAACGGCTCATAATAGCTCGAAAGAAACACACCGTAGCCCTGATCGAACGGCTCACAACAGCTTGAAAGAAACACAGCCCGGATCCAACGACTCACAAGCGCTTGAAAGAAACACACGATCCGTGTGATTCTATCTGATTGGTCCAAACGAAACCCTAACCCATTTAGTCCCGGTTGGTGTCCCCAACCGGGACTAAAGGGATGATCCGTTTCCCAACGAAACCGGTACTAAAGGTTGGTGTCATTTTTGACACTTAAAAAATAAAAATGATATTTATCAAAATGGTCAAATTTAGTGGAAACTGGTCAAATTTTTGATATTTATCAAAATGGTCAACACAATTACATAAAAGGTTTAATACATTATTACACATCACCAACAACACCCCCTATCTATTTTTTCTTGTTGCCTTTCTTCTGATTGCGCCGTAACCATGGAGTATCTTCATCATTTAACGGGATGCTTGGATCATCTTTGACTTTGAAGGGAGGAATTTCATCAAATTTATTGTAATCTTCTGACATGTCTGTCTTGTCCTCGACTCCCACGATGTTTCTTTTCCCTGAAAGAACTATGTGGCGCTTTGGCTCTTCGTCTGATGTATTCACTTCCTTATCTTTTCTTTTTCTCGGTCTGCTAGACATGTCCTTCACATAGAAAACCTGAGCCACATCATTGGCTAGGACGAATTGTTCATTGCCGTACCCAAGATTCTTCTGATCCACTGTTGTCATTCCATACTTCGGGTCTACCTTCACGCCTGACAGGTTGAACCATTTGCACCAGAACAAAGGGACCTTAAAGGAAGGTCCGCAGTCAAGTTCCCATATCTGCTCTATTTAACCATAGTATGTGACCCTTTGCCCGTTGTCGTCTTTTGCATCAAACCGGACGCCACTGTTTTGGTTGGTGCTCTTTTTATCTTGGTCTTCCGTGTAAAATGTGTTACCATTTATCTCGTACCCTTTAAAGGTCAATACAGTCGAAGATGGTTGCTTGGCCAACAAGTATAGCTCATCTTCAACAATGTTGTCATTAATGAGACGTCTTTGCAACCAACCGCCGAAAGTCTTCGCGTGTTCTTTAGCAATGAAATCTTCAGGTTGCTCCGGGTATTCCAAGCGTAAAATATCCTTGTGTTCCTGGATATATGGAGCCGCCAAGCTGGAATTAACTAGAACTGTGTAGTGTGCTTGAGTGAAAGATTGCTCGTCCATACAGGTTGTTGATTTCTTTCCTAGCGTGCCTTTTCCACGCAGTCTCCCCTCATGGCGCGACTGAGGAACACCGATCGGGTTCAGGTTAGGAATAAAGTCAACACAAAACTCAATGACCTCCTCTGTTCCATAGCCCTTGACCATGCTTCCTTCTGGCCTAGCACGGTTTTTAACATAATTCTTCAAGACTCCCATGAACCTCTCAAAGGGGAACATATTGTGTAAGAATACAGGACCGAGAACGGAAATCTCTTGGACTAGGTGAACTATGAGGTGCGTCATAATATTGAAGAAGGTTGGTGGGAACACCAACTCGAAGCTGACAAGATATTGGACCACGTCCTTCTGTAAACTTGGTAGAGTTGCTGGATCGATTGCCTTCTGAGAAATTGCGTTGAGGAATGCACATAGCTTCACAATGGGTACTCGCACGTTTTCTGGCAGAAGCCCCCTCAATGCAATCGGAAGTAACTGGGTCATGATCACGTGGCAGTCATGAGACTTTAGGTTTTGGAACTTTCTCTCTTCCAGGTTTTGTATTCCTTTTATGTTCGACGAGTAGCCAGACGGGACCTTGATACTGCTCAGGACTTGGAAAAAGATCTCCTTCTCTTCCTTGGTAAGAGCGTAGCTGGCAGGACCTTTGATATTCTCTGGATTCATCAGGTCGTCTCGTTCGTGCATACGTTGGTGGTGCAGCCGTGCTTTTGGTGTATCTCTCGACTTCTTCCCATGCACGCCCAATAAGTTTAGCAGGTTCACGTAAATATTTTTCGTCACGTGCATCACGTCGATCGCAGAGCAAACCTCTAGGAATTTCCAATAGGGTAGTTCCCAGAATATAGATTTCTTCTTCCACATGGCTACGTGGTTGTCGGCGTCATTCGGAACAGATTGTGCGCCAGGACGCTTACCAAAGATTCTTTTATATCTTTGACCATGTCATATATATCAGTACCTTTAGGGAGGGTTGGCTTCCTCCGTGTATCTGCCTCGCCTTTGAAATTCTTTCCTTTCTTTCTTACGGGATGCCTGTCTGGAAGAAATCGACGATGCCCCGGGTACACATTCTTGCCTATATGTATACTTTCAGTCTCGCCTAAACAGTGTGTGCATGCGCTGTATCCCTTGTTTGACTGTCCTGAGATGTTACTAAGAGCGGGCCAATCATTGATGGTTACAAACAGCAACCCTCGTAGGTCAAATTCCTCTTGTTTGTACTCGTCCCACACACGTACACCTTCGTCAGCCCACAACTCTAAAAGTTCATCAACCAGTGGCCTCAGGTACACATCAATGTTGTTGCCGGGTTGCGACGGGCCTGGGATAAGCACTGGCATCATAATGAACTTACGCTTCATGCATAACCAAGGAGGAAGGTTATAGATACATAGAGTCACGGGCCAGGTGCTATGACTGCTACTCTGCTCCCCAAACGGATTCAGGACATCTGTACTTAGACCAAACCTTAAGTTTCTTGCGTCACGTGCAAAGTCCTCGTACTTATCGTCGATGTTTCTCCACTACGACCCATCAGCGGGGTGTCTCAGCATATCGTCTTCCTTACGGTCTTCTTTGTGCCATCGCAGCAACTTGGCATGCTCTTTGTTTTGGAACAAACGTTTCAACTGTGGTATTATAGGAGCATGCCACATCACCTTGGCAGGAACCCTCTTCCTGGGGCGATCGTCGCCCTCAACATCACCAGGGTCATCTCGCCTGATCTTATACCGAAATGCACCGCATACCGGGCAGGCATTTAAATTCTCGTGCTGACCGCGGTAGATGATGCAGTCATTGATGCATGCATGTATCTTATGCACTTCCAATCCTAGAGGGCAGACAACTTCTTTGCTTCGTATGTACTGCAGGGCAGCACGTTATCTCTTGGAAGCATCTTCTTCATTATTTTCAGCAGCTTTTCAAATCCCTTGTCAGATATCCCATTCTCTGCCTTCCATTGCAGCAATTGCCTAGCTTTTTCTGGCCATCTTCACAATTTGGGTACAACAATTTTTTGTGATCTTCTAACATGAGCTCCAACTTCAACCTCTCGTTTTCACTTGCGCAGTTTATCTGTTCTTCACGAATGACCTGACGAAGATCATCATCAGACTCATCAACAATGTCCTCAAGTTCAGGCTTGTCTTCCCCCATTTCAGTATCACCGTGTTCACCAAACATAGGATAGTTATCATTATCCTCTTCTTCTTCATTGTCTTCCATTACAACCCCTCTTTCTCCGTGCTTGGTCCAACAAAAATAAATGGGCATGAAGCCTTCTTGCAACAGGTGGGTGTGTATGGTTCTTGAGTTAGAGAAATTCCTCTTATTCTGGCATTTTTTACATGGACAAAAAATAAATCCATTCTGCCTGTTTTTCTCAGCCACATTGAGAAAACTATGCATGCCATTAAGGAATTCGGGACGACGTCGATCACTGTACATCCATTGCCGGTTCATCTGCATTATATAAATTTATCAAAAACCATTATGCTAAATCATCATGACTAAATTAATTAATTAATACAAAAAGTTCATCACACGTTAAAACCAAAGTAGCGTAGTGACCATACATATATAGTTCTCATAAAAATACACACTGAAACCAACCATAAAAACTCTCTCTAATTAATGCATTTAAAAACAATAACAAATGCGATCAAAATCGCAACAAAGGTAACAATTGACCCGGCGGCATAATGATACCAAGCCTATTTACTAATTGCATATTTTCTAATCTTTCTAATCTTCAGGTGCATTGCGTCCATCTCGCTCTTGTGACCATCGACGACACCGGCAAGAACCTTTTCCAAGGTCATCTTCTTTCTTTCAGACCAACATTTTCTTGTTCAACTAAGTGTAACTTCTCAACAATAGGGTCGATTGGCATTTCCGGTTCCACTACCTCCTAGATAAAAATATCTATGTCAAGTTGGTCGGCGTAATTAATTGTCATATAATCAGGAAATGAAAATATGTAGTTATAAAAGATAATATACCACATCCGAATCATAGACTGGACGAGGACCAACGGGGACGGATATCAAAACCATGGCGCTATATATATAAAAAAAATCTTACACAAAAAGAAAATTATATACAAGTAAATATGTAAATCATACAAATCAAAATTTGTTTTGGTAAATAAAAACAATAGGCTCACCAAGGTTGTGTCGGTGACGGGGCGATCGACGGCGGTGAGGAAGGGGACAAGGCGCGCGACACTAAAAAAAACCACAAATCATAATTAAATTTAAGCTCAAATTGCATATGTATACATAACAAATTATGATCTCTCTCTAGCTTAGGCATTCCATCAAACACCTAGCTAGCACAACAAAAAATGAAATGAGCAAGAAAACGAGCAAAACTTGCAATGCAGGAAGAGGGAATGTTGATGCTAACCGTAGAACCGATGGGTACCAACAATCTTGACAAATGGTGGAGAAAAATGGGGATGGATTAGAGCTCACAAGAGGAAGGAGAGAGCAAAAATGGAGTTGAGCTCGAGCTGGAAAAAATGGAGCTCAGCTCGGGATGGAATATAGGGGAGGGCTTTAGGACCGGTTTGTGTTAAAAGCCGGTGCTAAAGGGTCTGACAGCGGGCCCCGCAGTTGCTGCAAAAATGAGAAAACCTTTAGCACCGGTTTGTGATACAAACCGGTTCTAAAGGGTCTGTCCACTGGGCCCCCCTCCCTGCAGCAAACGGTCCAAAAACCTTTAGGACCGGTTTGTGTTACAAACCGGTCCTAAAGGCCTTGCGGCCATTTGCTGCAGGGAGGGGGCCCATCGGACAGACCCTTTAGAACCGGTTTATATCCAATCCGGTTCCAATGTGGTTGGCCCAATGCCCTTTTTTCTACTAGTGGTTTGGCGACTTTGGCGATGCTATGTGCTTTGGGGAGTTCACAGGGGGCGAATTGCTTGGTAAAATCGAGGAAGAAGGAGAAGGTGAGTGAGAGGACGGTGTCCTCATCGTCGGAGAAGGGGGGAGCAGAGGTCGAGCAGAGGCTGAGGGAGAATTCGGCACAAAGACTGGGACCATAGAGAACCTCCTCCTCTGCATCCGACTGGGTCAGTTTTCCTCAAGACGAAGGTTACTCCATCATCTCTGCATCGTTGGCGAGCTTCTCGGAAGAGGCGATGTCGGACACGAGGACGGAGCCGAGGCACAACTAATCTGTGAACACTTCCTTTGTGGGGCGCGCCCTTGCGCCGCCGGTGACCTCTGAGCACTCGGATACAGTGGGCCATGCCTCTTTCGCACCTGGCGCAGAGGCTCTCCTCCGAGCGTTGCGCGCCAGTGAGGGCCATGGAGAAGCTCGGGACAACAAGTACGGTCCTGGCGCCGTTGCCTCTTTTCTGTGTTGCGCGGCAACGAGGGCCATCGAAGCGCACGGGGAACCGAACACGAACAAGGAGCACAGGTGGGGCGAATTGAAAATATGGACATTGGGGTGGGGAGGCAGGCCACCACCTTCTGGATGTCGTCGGTGTTGAAGGTCTCACGGCGTGCGGGCGCCCTGCGGCCGTGGAGGTTGTTGGGCCCGGACCCTAGCGGCGGAGGCGATCTGACACGGGAGAGGAGGAAGGTGCTCTGTGATTTATTTTTCTCTCGATCGTACTGGTCGACTTAAGCGTGGACTACGGGTTGATTTAATCTCTGAGGGACTAACGTGTACGTAGCAGAAACTACATAGTAGAGATAACTTACCGGTGGCAAAGTCGATAATTTGTATCAACTTTGAGGGCAGTTTTAATGACTTACCAAACCAAACCAAACCAAACCAAGAAAGGCTTAATGCCTTTATTATTATTATTATATATATATATTATATTAGGTATAGATACCCTGAATCATCTTGGAATAAAGTATAGTTGCAATCATTCATGATTTCTTACAACACGTTAACAGCACATTTGCTCCGTCGAGAGAGCGAACTGGCCGAATCACCGGCAAACTCGCCGGAGAGAAGAACGGAAAGAGGTAAGCAAGATGCCTAGGGGATTCCTGGGATATTTCCTTCGCTTACTTCTGCCACCACCACTTCATCAAGAGCATTCTCCGTCGTTTCGGAAGACGTCGTCGCGGTTTCCGCAACGGTCTTGGTTATCGCCATGGCAATGGAACATCAGGCGTCAGCGGCACCTTCGGTGATGTAGTAAGTGATGCTTAACGCCGACGAGGTGAAGGAGCCCGCTGACGACGAGATGGATTTCATCATCGTTGTCGTCGAACCAGCGCTAACGGTTCCTCTTCCACCAGAACGGGTGGATGCCGGGGCTGCTTCGTTGGGCGTTGGCCTTGGGCTGTGCCTGCCCTCGTTGATTGGTCGCCGATTTAGAGAGTAGAGACCGCGAGCCTCGGGCTCACGAATGGCTCCAACGACGTCACGCCCGAGACACACTTTGCCGGTGGATTTTCTTCAGAAAAAGAGGATGAGGCGTCGGGCCCTTTTGGTTCCTCGCCGATGACCAGCCGCGGCAACGGCAGAGGGTGATGGCGCACTGCTGCTGCAGGAACGCCCGCAACTGCACAAGGCGATTGGGGAATTGAGCGATGGGAACGAAACCGTTCCTTTTTTCCCTTATCTAGTCTGAGTAAGTCAATAATCTATACGATCAGAATAAAAAAACGAAAAAATAAGTGTATCGTGAACCACGGTAGTGGACTAGTGGGATGCGTGGGTTTGGCTTATTGCTATTCAATTTTCTTATTTTTGCTGATAAGCATCTAGACTTTTCAGTTTTCGTGCATATATGTGGATGTTAGTTGTTTCTAACATGTGACTACGTGATGTCTAGAGGATTATGTCAGCATTTGTATGAGTGCAATGTTAATTGCTACATGTTGACAATGCTTGAAAAATAATATGACTTTTTTTAATTTTGCGCAACTTTGTACACAACTAGGCGTCTACACCATAATATGGTGATAACCTCAAATGTATTTTAATCAACACAGGGTTGTGTAAAGTAGCACGGGAAGGTCTACACTATCAAGTAGTGATTACCTCCATGTGTTTATGGCAAAAATGAAAGAATTTGGGTCGTTTAGGCTTTTCCTAGACCTTATGATTTTGAATCAAGCATGCTCTTACACACACAGCTAATTTACTATCAAGTAAATTAAAGCGCATGATTTTTCATGCAGGATATGAGTGACATATCCAAGAAGGAATTTGTTGAGCTTGTCACTGATGGCAGAAATTACCTGACATGGGCCATGGATCTGAAGATTAACCTGGCGTCGAGGAATCTGACCGGCACTATAATCACACCTGCTCATGGTGCTCCTGCTATACCAGATGCGGCAAAACATGTTGCTTTGCACTTCATTCGACACCACATTGCCCCTACTCTGAAACAAGAGTACATGATGGAGGAAAATCCTAAGAATCTTTGGGACTCCTTAAAGGAATGTTATGATCAACAAAGGTCGGTGATGTTGCCTGAAGCGCAAAGAGAATGAGCACTAATTCGTTTCAGAATTTTAAGTCCATTGCGGCATACAATTCCGATGTGCATCAAATCAACTCCAAGTTGAGATTCTGCAACAGTACAGTTTCGGATGCGGATCTCATTGAAAAGACGCTCTCCACTTTTAATCCTAATATGAGGATACTTGCTGAACAACATCGTCAGCAGAAATATACGAAGTATTCTGAGTTGATTTATGCGCTTCTTCAGGCAGAAAAGCATAGTGAAATTCTTGATAAGAATAATCTATCCCGTCCAACGGGGACACTGCCACTTCCGGAAGCACATTTTAATTCTCAGAATACCCGTAAATCTCGTGGTCTTAAAAGGAACTACAAGAAGTTTAAAGGAAAGTGGAGTCGTGATGAGAACCAGAACAACAATAGAGTCCAAAAGAGCAAGAATCATTTTAAGAAAAATGATAAGGGTAGCTCCTCTCAGGGTTGCTACAGGTGTGGTTAACTACTCATCTTGCAAAGAAGTGTACAACTTCTAAGCATTTGGTGACATTGTATCATTGATACGTCTCCAACGTATCTATAATTTCTGATGTTCCATGTTGATATTATGCCAATTGCTACATGTTTTCTCCCTTCTTTATAGCATTTTTACACGTTTTCCAGGACTAACCTATTAACAAGATGCCAAGTGTCAGTTCCATGTTTTCTGTTGTTTTTTATTTCAGAAAAGTTGTTCTAGAAATATTCTCGAAATTGGACCCCATAAATCCCGAAGTTCCTATTTTTTCCCGGAAGCATCCAGAAGTCCGAAGAGGAGTCGAAGACGGGCACCAGGGGGCCCTCACCATAGCCAGGCGCCCTCCCCCCTTTGCCGCGCCTAGGGGTGGTGAGGCCACCCTGGTGGGTGGTGGCCCACCAACGTCGCCCTTTCGCCTATTTATTCCCCTCCGAAGGAAAATCCTAGGTACCTGATCAAAAATCCCCAAAAAGTTCAGCAGCCGCCGTCGTCGTCAACCCTAGATCAGGGGGTTCTGAAGCTGTCTCCCGGCACCCTGCAGGAGAGGAGATCATCACCGGAGGCCTCTTCATCACCATGTCTGCCTACGGAGTGATGCGTGAGTAGTTCATCCTTGGACTATGGGTCCATAGCAGTAGCTAGATGGTTGTCTTCTTCTCCTATGCCTCAATGTTTAGATCTCGTGAGCTGTCTAACATGATCGAGATTGTTCTTATGTAATTCTATGTGTTGTGTTTGCTGGGATCCTATGAATATTGAACTTATGCCAAGTTGATTATAGTGTTCATATGTTATTTGTGATCTTGCATGCTTTCCGTTGCTAGTGGTTGCTCTGGACAAGTAGTTGTTAATGACTCCAAGAGGGAGTATGTATGCTCGATAGTTGGGTTCATGCCTCATTTTCTCCTGTGCTCGAGTGACAAAAACGTAACGGGGGAGGACGTGCTGTTGTCACTAGGGAGAAAATAGCGGTGTGAGTGCCCGCGTGCACGATCATTGCTTACATTACACACATTTCTTAATGCGATTATCTGTTGCTTGCAGCATAATACCTAAGGGGGGTCGGATGATAACCTGAGGGTGGATTATTGGTCATAGATGCAGTTGGATTACGGTCTATGTATATTGTTGTAATGCCCGCACCAAATATCATAGTAGTCATCATGTCATGAATGTGCACTACGGTGAAACCTCTATTTGTCAATTGCCCAGCTATAATTTGTTCACCCAGCATGCTATCTTTTATGGAGAGACACCACTAGTGAACCTATGAACCTCGGTCCATTTTCCTGCATTGTTAAACAAACCACTACAATTCCGTGCTTTCTTTACTTACTGCAAGCATACACCATTTTCCACACTATACGTCTAATCTTTGTTTTCAAAAAGACCGGTGAGATTGACAACCTCACTGTACCGTTGGGACAAAGTATTTTGGTTGTGTTGTGTGCAGGTTCCGCCATCACCACCGTAAGTGGCATCAACCTTCCGAAGATCCTCTTTCTCCTACTGGATTGATAACCTTGGTTCTAAAGTGAGGGAAATTCTTAACGTTGTACTCATCACACCCTCCTCTTGGGGTTCCCAACACGCCATCACAAGCATCAAGAATTTATGGCGCCATTGCCGGGGACTTAAAATTCATCATCATCAAGAAGTCTCCCCGTCAAGGCGTAGCAAAGAATTTCTGGCACCGTTGCCAGGGAGAAAGAAGTCTTCTGGCAAGGGGAGTCTCTCACTCTCAACCTCTTTATTTTGTTTATTGTGTTGTTTTTATTTTTTTTGTCTTGTTTTGCTTCTTCATATCAAAAAACACACAAAAAAATTAGTTTACTTTATAGCTGTTATTTATCTGCTTGCTTTTATTTTTCTAAAATGAGTTCCTCTGGGAATACTAAGTTGTGTGACTTCACTAGCACAAACAACAATGATTTTATTTGCACACCTATTGCTCCGCCTGCTCCTACTGCTGCTTTCTATGAAATTAAACCTGCTTTATTAAATCTTGTTATGAAAGAGCAATTTTATGGTGTTAGTACTGATGATGTTGTTGCTCACCTTAATAATTTTGTTGAACTATGTGAGATGCAAAAATATAAAGATGTGGATGGAGATATTATTAAACTGAAATTATTTCCTTTCACTTTGAGAGGAAGAGCTAAAGAATGGTTGTTATCTTTGCCTAGAAATAGTATTGATTCATGGACTAAGTGTAAAGATGCTCTCATTGGATAATATTATCCTGCTGCTAAGATTATATCCCTGAGAAGTGACATAATGAAATTTAAACAATTTGATAATGAATATGTTGCTAAAACTTAGAAAAGAATGAAAACTATGGTGAAGAATTGTCCCACTCATGGACTGACTACTTGGATGATTATACAAACCTTTTATGCAGGACCGAATTTCTCCTCAAGGAACCTATTGGATTCAGCTGCTGGAGGTACCTTTATGTCCATCACTTTGGGCAATGCAACAAAGCTTCTTGAGGATATGATGATAAGTTATTCAGAGTGGCACACTGAGAGAGCTCCACAAGGTAAGAAGGTAAATTTTGTTGAGGAAACCTCCTCTTTGAGTGAAAGGCTTGATGCTATTATGTCTATGCTTGTTAATGGTAAATCTCAAGTTGATCCAAATAATGTTCCTTTAGCCTCTTTGGTTGCTCAAGAAGAGCATGTTGATGTGAACTTTATTAGAAATAATAATTTTAACAACAATGCTTATAGAAATAATTTTGGTGGAAACAATTATAAGCTCTATCCTCGTAATAATGGTTATGGTAATTATTATGGAAATTCCTACAATAATAATAAAAGCTCTACCTCTGATCTTGAAAACATGTTTAGAGAATTTATTAGCACATAAACTGCTTTTAATAAATCTGCTGAGGAAAAGCTTGGTAAAATAGATGTTCTTGCCTCTAAAGTAGATAGCCTAGCTATTGATGTTGATTTTCTAAAACTGAAGGTTTTGCCACATGATGTTAAAGAAAGTACTTTGAATTCCATCCAAGTTCGAATTGATAATAATGTTAGGTTGATGGCTGAATTACGTGCTAGGTGGGAAAGAGAAGATGAATTGGCTAGAAAGAATAATATTGCTAGAGTTTGCACTATCACCACCACTAGTAAAACTGAAGCTCCAAGTACTATTAAAACTCCTACTATCAATGGTAAGGTAGTTGGTGTTAACAAAGTATTCACCCCTTCGGTGAAACATGCTAAATTGCCTCAAATTGTTGAAATTGCTCCTGATAAAAGTGCTGAAATTTTTAGAGATGTGGGAGATAATGGTCCCATTACTTTTGATGATAATAATTTTGATTTTGATGATTGTAATATTTTTTATGTTATTATGTTCCTACAAAATATTGCTAGAAGTCCCAATGTTAGTGCCATGAATATGGCCTTTACTAAAAACATTACCAATGCTCTCATGAAAGTTAGAGAAGAAAAGTTGAAACTTGAAACATATATCCCTAGGAATTTAGATGATGGTTGGGAGCCCATCATTAAGATAAAAGTAAATTATTTTGATTGCAATGCTTTGTGTGATATTTGTGCTAGTATCTCTGTTATGCCTCAAAAGCTCTGTGATATGCTTGATCTACCACCGTTGGAACACTGTTATTTGGATGTTCATCTTGCTGATAATGCTAAGAAGAAACCTTCTGGTAGAATTGATGATGTTCTCATTATGGTTAACAATAACCTTTTACTTGTTGATTTTGTTGTTATGAACATTGAATGCAATTCTTCTTGTCCTATTGTTTTGGGAAGACATTTTCTTAGAACTGTTTGTGTTGTTATTGATATGAAAGAGGGGAGTATTAAATATCAATTCCCACTCAAGAAAGTTATGGAACACTTTCCTAGAAAGAGAATGAAGCTACCTTTTGACTCTATTATTAGAGAAAGTTATGATGTTGATGCTTCCTCACTTGAAAATACTTGAGTTGCTTTCTATGCCTAGCTGAAAGGCGTTAAAGAAAAGCGCCACCGTGAGACAACTTATTTTATTTCTCTATTTTCAACCCGTTTTCCGTCATTTCTTTCTGTGTGCTTTGCACCAGGGTGTTGTCTATTTCCTTAGCAACCCCGTTGTATATTTTCTTTTGTGTCTTTATTGAGCCAAGTAAAGACTCTAGTGGAAAGTTGAGACTATATTTCGGATTTCTGCGCAGGAAACAAATTTCTGCTGTCCACTGTTAAATTCGTATAAAATCACAGAGAGGATATTGAATTTAAACTCAACAAGACCGCTCTTGTTACTATCCAAAAGGCTCTCCCAAGAGAACATCTTGAACACATCCGTGGTATCAAGACCGCCAAGGAGGCTTGGGATAAACTTGACACCTTGTTTCAAGGAAATGCTAGCATCCAATCCTCCAAGTATGTTGTGGATCTTGACAAGTCCGAGAACTTCGTCATGCTTGAAGATGAAAGTCCCGACTACTTGACCTATTACAGTACGGACAAACAATTTGAGTGGCGCACACTTAGTTTGAGAATTTTGGCATTTTTTTGAATATAATAAACTTATTGGAATTTCAAAATTTGAGACCTCGCCCCCCTTAACATGGGTATGTATGGATATGCAGCCTAGGGAAAATTTATTGCCACCACAAGTAAGTCCTTACCCTAGGCGGCTAATGCAAATATGGTAAAGCCCCGGCTGTGCGGTATAGCCTTGATTTTGCTAAGTATATTTGTTGGAGTGCATGCAGATTACATGAAGGTGACATATGCTCTATGGAGTTGAGTCCAATGATGGGCGAAGCTGCACCCACATTGTGGAGTTAGTATAGGGAAGGGCAAATTCAAGCATTTTCTAAGGGAGATGAACCATATTGCTGGTTAGATAGCTAGATTTAGTTTACCTAATACAAGTTCATGTAGTTGGGTCGAGGAGACATTGAGTCTCGTAACTTGCTCTAAGTAGAGATTATGTACCCTATAATAATTATTTGAACTTAGTAAAGTTATTCATGATGGCCTTTACTAAGAAAATCTATGTCTATACGCATGCACAATATAATGAGTTAGTCTTACACTATATGTGGATTGCACTGGTTCTTTCCATCGGTCTAAATTTTTGGTTGCGTTGGCTAGTGCATGGAGATTTTTTTTTGAAGGCAACCACACACTTTATTAACTTTCAACCAAGTTTTTACAATCCGCCAGGAGGATGTGATCTAAAAAGCATGGACTAGCATCCAACCAGAAAGCTTCAGCAGCATGATCGCACGCATATTGTGCACACCCATGAGCGACCTTATTAGCAGTACGTCTAATGAAACAAAAATCAAATACTAACAAGAAACTAAAAACTCATCTACCTCACTAAAGATTGGTGCCAGAACAAATCTCTGAATTGAGCGTCCCTTCCAAATCCGCAGCAATACTTCACAATCAGATTCGCAAATGAGCCTTCCATAACCTTGCTGAATGGCCACCACAACAGCATCACGGAACGCCAAGGCTTCGATGATCAGAGGGTCCAAGATGCCATGGTATGAACGGCACCACGCACTTCAAAAACCCCAATGATCTCTTTCCACTCCTCCACATCCTGCTCTTCCAACTTCTTCTCTTATAGAGCCATCTGAATTCAATTTAATTACTCCCGGTTCTGGGCATTTCCATGAGCATGGTGGTATGCCCACCTTCTTATTTGCCGCAACTTTGTTCTCCAAATAACTCAAAGTCTCATCTATCCCCTCCATTGATTTGCTTGGGTCATAACCCTTCTCCTCATGAGCCCATTTGTTCCTCAAGTCCCAAAAAGCCGACATGATCGAAATGATCCTCTCTCTGTCACCTTGGCTAAAAAATAGATTCGCATAAGATATCCATTGCCCATGTGTCGGGGTGCAGTTTTGGCAACTTCAAATGTAGAATATCTTGGGTTGCAGCCCAAAATAAGTTTGCATGCCCACACTCAGTCATCGCATGATACACATTTTCTGGAGCAGATTTGCAAACTGGACATGTATTGTTTACTTTGACATGCCTCCTGGTGAGAGTTGCATAATCAGGCACAATGCCTCTAAGAAATCGCCACCAAAATACTCTTACCCTTGGTAAGATGTCTAGCTTCCACAATCTATTCCACTTCTCATCATTCCTCATGTTGGAATAACCAACTTCATCAGTTTTAACATGATCCGATCTATCCTTGTCTTCAAGGAGTGCTCTATAAGCTGACCGAACTGAATATACTCCCGTCTTCTTATGGTTCCATGCCAGCCAATCTTCCCTATGCTTATTTGCAATGGAATTTGTAGAATGAGATCAGCGTCAGGAGCAAAAAAGAACCAAATCAGTTTTCCATTGGTGGCTTATCGGATCAATAAGATCCTCCACATTATTTACATCTCTTTCTTCTCGCTTCCCCATTGGTTTCAATGACAGCGATCCCGGAATCCAGCGATCATGCCATATATATGTCGCCGCTCCGTCACCAATACGCTTGATCAACCCAGTTTCCATCGCTTTCCTCCCTGATAGGATAGCCTGCCAAGTTTTTGAGGCTGTCTTCGGAGGGTTGACCATCATGAAATCACTAGTTGGATAGTATCGGCTCCTCAACACTTGAGCACACAAAGACTAAGGGCGTGTTAATAACCTCCATCCCTATTTTCTAAGAAGTGCTAAATTAAATAGCTGCAAATCCTTAAAAACCATACCTCCGCAGCTCTTCGGATGGGCCATCTTGTCCCATGCTAACCAGTGCATGGATTTCCTGTCCAGCGATCTGTCCACCAAAATTTGGAGATGAGGGAGGTTATTTTCCGATAGGTTCCTTTTGACAATTGAAAGCAGCTCATGCTGTACATCGGCATTGCCTGAAGTACAGATTTAATTATTGTCTCTTTTCCTGCATACACCATTAATTTGTCCCAGGCCGTGATTTTACTTCTCACTCTATCGGCAATATAGTCAAAATCACCGCTAGTGATGTTACCAGCCGCTGTAGGTAATCCCAGGTATTTCTCACTAAAAGCCTCTACCAAGATGTCCAGTTCTGTCTTCACTGTCTCCTTTAATTCATCTTGAATACCAGAACTGAAAAACATATAACTTTTTTCCCTATTCACTCTTTGCCCGACGCCTCACTGTACATATCCAGGATAGTATTCAATCGAGTTGCCCCTCTCACTGATGCATCAATGAACATGAGGCTGTTGTTAGCAAATAGGAGATGGGTAATCCACGGTGCCCTGTTACACACCCTGATGCCCCGATCCAAAAATCCACCTGTGAAATTATTCAGTAGCGCCGTGAAACCTTCCGCACACATTAGAGAGAGGCACGGGGAGACTGGGCCCCCCTGTCGTATACCTCTTGAAGGAGAAAATTGGGGAAGGAGTTCACCATTAACTTTAACTGAAAACTTGATAGAGGAAACACACTTCATTATTAGGCCAATAATATGATCTGAGAAACCCAATTTCTTCATTATAGCCTCCAAAAAGGCCCACTCTACTCGATCGTAGGCCTTCATAATGTCTAATTTCACTGCACAAACTCCCTTCTTTGCTTTCTTACGCCTCTTCATTGTGTGAATGCATTCAAAAGCCACTAGAGCGTTGTCCGTGATTAACCTTCCCGACACAAAGGCGCTTTGCTCTTGTCATATAGTTTCTTCCAATAAAGGTCTCAGTCGCTGCGCTATAGTCTTTGTGCAGATCTTATATATAACCGTGCACAAGGATATAGGTCGGTAATGCTTAATTGATTGGGGTGCTTAACTTTTGGAACTAAAACAGTGGTTGTCTCATTAAGCTCCGCCGGCATCTCCCCCCACTCAAAAACTGTAACACTGCAGGCACCAAAACCAATTTAACCAGCTCCTAATGCCTCTGAAAAAATCCCGCCGTGAATGCATCGACTCCCGAGGATTTAGAAGGATGCATCTGGAATAAAGCTTCACGTATCTCCTCCTCCGTGAAAGGTTTATCCATCAGCTATCTCGAATCACTCGAGATTTTCTCCTCTACATGATGCAGAAGAGCCCCCATATTCGGCTCCCCTTGTGATGTGTAAAGATTCTGGTAGAACTCTTGCACTTATGCATGTATCTCACCATGTTCCATCATCCCGCTGCAACGTTGTAATCTTGTTTGTCCGTTTCTGTTGAGCTGCTTGGGCGTGGAAATATGACGTGTTATGGTCCCCGCCTTCAACCACTGAACACGTGATATTTGTTTTAGCCAAATTTCCTCTTGTACCAAAACCTTGGCGATACTAGCCATAAGTTGCCTCTCTTCACTTGAGGGACCGTGCCCCCTTGAGTGCAACCGAATCCGATCAAGTTGCTTCCTTAGATGGGTTATCTTGTGTTTAAAATTCCCAAGGGTTTGTTGTCCCCAACTATCCAATCCGCTTTGCATATTCTGCAAGGTGCTCGGTAAATCTCGTAGCCCTCCCTGCACATGGTTCCTTTCCCACAATTGCTTCACTGTATCATCATAATCCTCATGAGATGTCCACACATTTTCGTACCTGAAGCAGCGATTGTGGTTATTCTGTTGTGCCCGTACTTTCCGCTACATCAGTAATAGTACAACACAATTATCTGATTCGATCATGCTCAAGTGTTTGACTCTCTCTACTGAAAACTCCTCCTGCAGCGTGTCATTCGCAAATGCTCTATCCAAACGGGATTTCACGTTTGAACTATCTGGATGCCTATTATCCCATGTGTACGGAAGTCCCGTCCACCCTAGATCATGCAGTTTGCTATCATTCAAGCACTCCCGAAACAATCGCCATTTGATTTTCAGGTCGCTCTGCCACACTGAAATGCTCATTCCCATACATAACCTCATTATAGTCCCCCATGCACAACCATGGGTACGATAGGGCATTGGCCAATATCCGTAGGAGCATCCAACTTAAGTGTATGTTTTCCTTTCTTGGTTCCCGTACAAACCCGTGAAGCGCCACGGTCTCACATCATCTCCTACAGCTTTAACAAGGACATATATATGATTCTCATTAAAGCTTTTCAATTCCACCTCAACCTCTTTCTTCCAAAACAGTCTGATGCCTCCACTGAGGCCATCACTATTAACTGCAAAGCACCCTCCAAAACCCAGGGAGCTCGCCAACTTCTCCACTCTTTCCCCCTCAATTTTTGTTTCCATAACGAATAGGAGGGTGGGTCCTTCTTGCTTCACCACAAGACGAAGCTCTCTCACTTTCGGTTGATTCCCAAGCCCCCGACAGTTGTAGGTCATACAACTCATTGCTCCTCGCTGGGCGGGATACCAGCCTCCGCGTCATCATTGTCTTCAACCGACAAATTATAATCCTCCATCCGTGTTTTTTCTTATCACGTGGGGCTTCTCCCACTTTACTTGGAGAGTTTTGGAGAACTGATCTCTTGATACCCTATTGATCATCAGAACTCTCCCGCACCAGAGAGGAGGCAACCTCCTTTCCCAGCAAGCTTGACAAGTCAAGGGATTTTTATGCTTTTGGTTTCTCAACATATCTCCCATTGGCTTGTGCATCAAATTTAAAAACTACGTTGCTAGCCTATCCAGGATTGGTCCTCATAGGAGGGTCCTTTCGATTAAAAGAACCTCTCTCCTTTGGGAAATTCTTCCCCAAACCCTGTTGTTCTGGCTCTCGCTTCTGTACGAACTCCTTCTTCACATATCCTTGTGCTTGCACCGTATAAAAATAAAAGAACTATTCTCTTTCTCCAGATATGTTTTCTTTCGTTGATCAGTAACTCTAATAATCACATCATATTCCAATGACCCATCATCCCTACGTGGTAACGGGTCACCACATTGAGTGTCAGAGTGACCCAACAAACCACAGCAAAACAAAAATAGGGTAGCCGTTCATACTGCAACTCATATATCTCTGTTTCCCCGTTTTAGAGAATTAAAACTGACTACTCGCCTCAACGGCTTATTGACATTGATCCAAATTTCCGCTCTCATACTCGTGCCCCATCCACAGGTAGCACTCGTCAAATCAAGCTTAATGAACTCACCAACCCTAGCAGCCACAAATTCTGCTCTCTCTTTGTTCAGCCAGTTGAAAGGTAAATCGTGGCATTTGATCCAAATCTGGAGCCGATCGAACTTCACCTCATGGGGTCTCATGCTCCACTGAAATATTTCAAGTATTACTGCATGAAAACCTACCATCCACGGCGACCCATACCATATGCGATCAAAATCACGCTTCTCCTCCATTGTTGCCACAAACATATTCTCTCCTAGCGATGAGAACTTCAAGCCCCTCGAATTGCCCCAAGCCGGCCTCAGCGCACTACTAATCGTCTGAATATGGAACTCGCTGTAGGACAAGACCTTGCCAGCGATTGCGAATTCAGGCGTAGCCTTATCCTCCTCGCGATCATCCATGACTGCTACCTCCTTTTCTTCCCCCGCCAGGGTCAGCGGCCGCAACTTTTCCTCCAGGCCAACTCCACTCGACGAACCCCCCTCCGTCCTTGTGCGATGGCCTTCCCCACCCCCATCCCGCCAACGATCAACCATCCCAAATGATCAGATCCGATCGCCGACGTGGTAGGGCCTCCCGCGCCTCAGAGATCCAAGAATCGCCTGTGCGCCGCCTTGTCCACTCGAAACCCTAGGAAAAAACGTTTCGAGAATCCTACATCCTCCACATCAACGTCATTGCCTTCTCCACTCGAAACCCTAGTGCATGGAGCTTGATATGGTAGCAGAGCATAGGTCTCAACTTCGAGTCAAGTCTTTTGCACTTTATTAAAAAAATGCCCGTAGTCCTCCTTTATATCGAAGTATATGCTGCTTTTACATGAGTTTTGTGTGTCATCACTCTCCTTCATTTTTATGTACGTGTTGACCTCTTTGAGTCACACATAGGGGGTGTTATAATATATGTGGATTACACTGGCCCTTTACATCAGTTTATACTTTTGATCGTGTTGGCTAACTCACTCTTTCAACCCGGGGACCCCTCTGGGTACCTGTTTGAGTTCTACAATCGATCCCATTTCCTTTTGATTATAGTGCATGAAACTTGATAGTTAGCAAGCAGATATCTATTGTAGCATCCCAACTTTGAATAAAGCTGGAATACCTGTGTTAAGTGCTAGTCCCTGGATCAATGCTAGCACCACAATACAAAATTTAAAGTATCATTGCAGAAGTATCAATTATTACAACGAAAATCCAGAGTAGCCAAGTATTTATTACAACTTGCATAGTCTTGATGACTAGCTAAACATCAAAGTAATAAAGCAGAAACATGATAGCAGTGAGCCTCCATCTTCAGCATGCGCCACAGGCATTCATGTTGAGTGTAGACTCGAGTCCAACAACTTAGTATTCTTCCTCCGAGTTACCTGCACGTTGGAATATGCAGCCCCCGAAGGAGAATCAATACAAACAATGTACTGGCAAGTGACTTTGGTGGATATAAGTGACAAGTCTATTCTACATGCATTTATGGCTTGGTGGAATTTAGTTTTTGCAGAAAGCCAATTTTCTCCTAACTCTTAGTAAAATAGTTTTATCTTTTCAAAAGGGTTGCACCATAAAACACAATTTTTCCTTAGTCAAATTTTACTTCATGAAAACTTGATGTTGAAACTCTTCCATCCATCCTTGTCCACCTGCTCGAAGTTGTCCATTACCGGGGACACGGCTAAGTACTTAGTTTTTGACTCTGCAGAGGTTGTGCACTTTCACCTTAAGCCCCAATTAGCCCAAACATCCTATACACGCAGGGTGCATTAAGGAAAGGAGAGAATTGAGACAAGACCCTTCAGAAAGAGAATTCAACTTTACTAGCAATACTCGTTCCACCTATAATTCTGCTACATCTTCTTGTCAAGCTGACGAGTTGAACTCCCACATCTTCCTTGGTCAAGACAGAGCCCATTGTCTTAAGGCTGCACTGGAAGCTTCTAAACCTGGTTGGACTTAGAAATCTCTTCGACCCTGGGTGGCAATCCACAAGTGAATACCTCAATTCAACCCTTGGAAAAGGGCCCTGAGGCAACACTCAACTCTCATCATCCATGCAACTAGTCCACCCAGGTGTTTCATTATGGTTAAGTACTTAGAAATTTTCCTCAATAGTTAGAAATTATAATTTGTGTTGCATGGCTAATTACTTGTATATATAGCACAGGAGCCATGAAATTTATCAAGGAAAGGTGGCTAAACATACTAAGAGAAAGGCATAGCAATTAATAACTTAGAGAAAAATCCCTAACATGCATACTACTTCAAAATACTCTAATGCACTTAGGGAAATTATGGGGTGGTTTATGAATGTCACTTGCCTTGGTAGCAGGAAGAACAAGCACAACAACAATCACACGAAAATCCTTGCTCCTCCTCAAAATCTAAGAGAAGGAAAACAAGCACACATAAACATAGCATTCTCTAAGGCAATACAAAAACATGTATGCATGCTATGCAATGAACCATGATGCACAAAACTTACAACAACCCTAAAAACATGATTAATATTTCTCTCTGATGTTACTTAGATGGGTTAGACACATGGAACACAATTTAAGCATACTTAGAAAAATTTAACATTAAAAAGGATTCCAAAAGGGCTATAAATTAGTCTCAATGTTTTCAGCCACGTAAACACATCCTAAAAAAATTTCTCGGCCACTACTGCATAGGGGACATCAAAACAAAACTAACCCAATTGGATTTGCTCAAAAATACTTTTTAGAACAAAAGTTATAAGCAATTTAGTGTAAATAAAGATCCACAAATAACATGTGAGTGCACGTTTTAATTTTTAAATTTGATTAGCCTAGATTAATCTACACCTTGTGCTGATTTCAAAAAGTCTAAAATCATCTAATTTGGATAAACAGAACTCAAGATATGAATTTTTGAAGATTGGAACAAAATTCTGTTTTTATTTTTTTTTAAACGCAGAAACTGCTCGATCCGGGGCAGCGTCAACGGAGGCTTCTGATTGGTCGGCGTCGTTTCGCGCGGATCGTCGTCGTGGACCGTCAGACCTGAGTGGAGATGGACGTCTGGGATCGCCCGTACCGCTTCGCTGGCTGCTTCTGTTGTGGAGCGTCGGATTGAAATCGACGGCGGTGATTAGACTGCGGGGCCGGCGGCGCTAGGTCGACGGAAAACTGGCCGGAAATGCGCGCGTGCGGTGGCCGGAATACAGAACGAGGATGGCGCGGGGATTATACGGGGTTAGGGGGATGACGGAGGGTACCTTGGTGATCAGGGCGTCGAGGCGAAGGCGATGGCGCAGTCGCGGGCTCCTGTGCGTCCTCCTCCTCCGGGAATGGCTCGCCGTGGATGCTCGGGGCGACGACGGGTTCCTCTCGCGCTCGGCTACGACGATCTGGGGGACAGAGCAAGGAAAAAATGATGTCAAACGGGAGCGCGTCGACGAGGGAAGGAGAATGGAGGCAGAGGGAGGGACGGAGGTGACCTGGCTTCACCGGAAATAGTCGGAGACGGCGGCGGGGCAGCGTGGTTGCGAGGATGATTGCCGGCGGCCTGGTGGCGTACCCCTAGGGTTTTTGGGTGCGAGAGAGAGGGGGAGGAGGGGTTTAAGTAGGCAGAGGAGATAGGGGCGAATCCCGTTCGAATCGGAGTGGAGATCATCAGGGATTTCGTGCTCGCTTCGGACTCGTTTCCGTGCGCAGGGGGAAAACGAAACCGGTGACGTCAGCATGCGTCATCCTGGGTCCTCCTGTCAGCGAGAGAGAGAGGGAGGCAGGTTGCGCACGCGTGGGCTGGGTTGGTGGGCCGCATCAGCCTGCGCGAGCGGGAGGTGAGAGGTGGGCTGGCCTGCGCGGGACTTTCCCCTTTTCTTTTTTTTGTTTTTGTTTTTTTTAACCCAAATCAAACCAAAACAAAACAAAACAATTTCAGAAAAATAAATAAAAATATGTTTTTGAGAGCTTAGAACCTAACGAATAAATTTGGCCCTGTCCTTGCCAAAAAGAAATATTTTTCTTTATAAAATGTTTGAAAATCCAAGTAGGGCTTATTAATAATAATGCCCATAATTTTGTGTTTTCCAAAACAAAATTTGAAACAAATGCAAACAAAAATGCAGGGATGCTATGATGCTCATGTATGCATGATGACTTTTAAATTTTGAAAACTTGGGATGTTACAGACTAACCCCCTTAAGATGAAGCTCGCCCTCGAGCTTCGGATAGGTTAGCAAATAGGTGAGGGTGGTTTTCTTGGAGATCATCTTCTCTTTCCCAAGTGGCCTCTTCCTCGGTGTGATGACTCCATTGGACTTTGTAGAATGTGATGGTATTGGTGCGTGTAACTCTTTCAGGTGTTTCCAATATTTTGATAGGCTTTTCCTCGTAAGTCAAGTCACTTTCCAACTATACTTCCTCAAGCGGTACTGTATCACCCAAAGGTGTCTCCAACATATCAGGATGACATTTCTTCAACTGACTGACATGGAACACATTATGAACTACTGACAATATTTCAGGCAGTTCTAACTCATAGGCTACTTCACCTTTGCGGGACAAAACCCTGAATGGCCCAATGAATCGAGGTGCTAATTTTCCTTTAATTCCAAACCTTTTAACACCTCGAAGTGGTGATACTCTAAGATAGGTTCTATCACCAACTTCGTAAACAACTTCCCTGCGTTTGTTATCAGCGTAGCTTTTTTGCCTTGACTGGGCTATTTTTAGTCTATCCTTGATCAGTCTAACCTTCTCTTCAGCTTCTTGAATTATGTAGGACCAAAGAAATTGCGTTCCCCTACACCACTCTATAATAATGGTGTTGTACATTTTCTCCCATACAAGGCTTCAAACGGTGCCATCTCAATACTCGTTTGATAGCTATTGTTGTAAGAAAACTCTGCGTATGACAAATTATCATCCCAACTAGATCCATAATCTAGTGCACAAGCTCGAAGCATATCCTCTAGGATTTGATTTACCCTTTCTGTCTGGCCATCAGTATGTGGATGAAAAGTTGTGCTAAACCCAAGTCTAGTTCCCAAGGACTCATGCAATTTCTTCCAGAAATGGGATGTAAACTGGGTACCTCTATCTGAGACAATGCTCTTGGGAACACCATGAAGACACACAACCCTCCTCATGTAAATCTCAGCTAATTTAGCACTGGTGTATGTGGTCTTTACTGGTATTAAAGTGGGCTACCTTGGTTAAACGATCAACCACTACCCAAATAGAGTCATACCCAGACTTAGTTCTGGGTAATCCAGTAATTAAGTCCATACCGATTTGATCCCATTTCCACTCTGGCACTTTTAAGGGTTGCAACAGTCCTGCGGGTTTCTGATGTTCAGCTTTTACTCTGTTGCATACATCACATTTAGCTATGTATTCAGCTATGTCTCTATTCAAGTTATTCCACCAAAACCTTTCCTTTACAACCATGTACATTTTGTATTACCTGGATGAATGGAGTATGGCTTTTTGTGGGCTTCTTGCAGAATTAGTTTCCTAAGGTCAGGGTCATTGGCCACACATACTCGTTTCTCAAACCACAAGATTCCCTGCTCATCTTCAAGAAATCCTTTAGCCTTTCCTGCTCTCAGGTTGACTTTAATTTCCTCTATGTCTTTGTCTCCCTTTTGTGCCTTGCGTATCTTGTCCATCAAAGTTGGTTGTACTACTAGTGATGCCACAAAACCTTCTGGTACCACTTCCAACCTGAGGTCCTTGAATCCCCTACATAGTTCTTCGGGTAACTCTTCTACCGTGAGGCCATTCACATAAACCTTGCGACTCAAGGCATCGGCTACAACGTTAGCCTTTCCGGGATGGTATTGCAAATGAAGATCATAGTCTTTAATAAGTTCTAACCATCTCCTCTGTCTCATGTTTAGCTCCTTTTGGGTGAAGATGTACTTCAAACTCTTATGATCAGTGAAAACTTCACATCGTTTCCCCATCAAAGAGTGTCTCCAGGTTTTCAAGGCATGTACTACAGAGGCTAACTCGAGATCATGTGTGGGGTAATTAACTTCATGCTTCTTGAGTTGTCTGGAGGAATAGGAAGCTACTCTTCCTCCCTGCATCAAAACGCTTCCAAGGCCTTGACGCGAAGCTTCACAATACACTTGGAATTCTTTCTCTAAGTCTGGTAAGCACAAAACTGGGGCTGACACTAGCCGTTTCTTCAGTTCCCGGAAACTGGCTTCACATGTTTCATTCCATTCAAATTTCTTCTCCTTTTTCAATAACTCAGTCATGGGCTTAGCAATCTTAGAGAAGTTCTCAATAAACCTGCGGTAATAACCTGCTAATCCCAGGAAACTACGGATTTCACCAACGTTCTTAGGTGGTTCCCATTCCGTCACAGCGGATACTTTGGAAGGATCCACAGCGATTCCCTCCTTTGACACTATGTGTCCAAGAAATCCCACTTCCCTTAGCCAAAATTCACATTTACTAAACTTGGCATAGAGTTTGTGTTCTCTAAGCTTTTCCAGGATCAGACGAAGATGTTTCTCATGCTCCTCGTTGCTATTGGAATAGATCAGAATGTCGTCAATGAAGACTACGACAAACTTATCAAGAAATTACATGAAAACTTTATTCATCATGTTCATGAAGTATGATGGGGCGTTAGTTAAATCGAACGGCATCACTGTATACTCATATGATCCATATCTTGTGACAAAGGCTGTCTTAGGTATATCATACTCCCTAATCTTCAGTTGGAAGTAACCCGATCTGAGATCGATGTTGGAGAACACACAAGCTCCCTCTAGTTGGTCAAACAGATCATTGATTCTGGGCAGAGGGTACTTGTTCTTGATGGTTACCTCATTCAGGTTACGGTAGTCCATAACCAAACGTTGACTCTTGTCCTTCTTCTCTACAAACAAAACTGGTGCCCCCCATGGGGATGAACTCTCTCGGATGAATCCTTTTCCCAATTGTTCTTCTAATTGTTTCTTAAGTTCCTTCAGCTCATCAGTGGGCATGGGGTAAGGTCTTTTTGCTATAGGACCAGTACCTGGTAGCAGATCAATAAGGAACTCCACATCTCTATCAGGTGGCATTCCCGGTAACTCATCTGGAAAAACATCGGGGTAGTCTCTTACTATGGGGACTTGGTCTAGGCTAACCCCCTTAAGAGAATTGAGCCTAACCCCTTTTATTTTCGACTGGGATTTGTATCTAATCCTTCTCTCTTCAGGGGCCGTGAGCGAAATTGCTCTATTTACACAGTCAATGACTACGGCAAAATTGGTCATCCAGTCCATACCCAAAATAACATCTGGACCTTGGGATTCTAGTATCACTAGATGGGTTGGAAAATGATACTTACCAATATCCAAGATGAGATCCCTACATCCCGCATTCACCACCATCTCTCCTCCTGGAGAACTCACTCTAATTGTTCTGCCTATGGTTTTCGAGGGTATCCCATTTTTTTGGACAAAGTTTCTGGATATGAATGAATGCGATGCTCCAGTATCAAATAGTACCAATGCTATAAAAGAGTTGAGTAGGAACGTACCGATCACATCCTTTGGTTCATCCATCACCTCCTCTATGTTCATGTGATTCACATGTCCCTTTTGGAATGGGTTTGGCTTGGTATTCTCATCGGCCCTCCTTTCTGGGCAATCGGTCGCATAATGTCCCTTGTTCTTGCACTTGAAACACATAACCTGAGCCAGATCCTTCTTTGCCTCTGAATTGGGATGAGATTGACCATTTCCATGGTTGTGACCATTGTGATTATTTCCTCTATAACCCCCATTGTTACTTCTGAATCCTCCATTATGATGGTGGCCCTGATGCCTGTGGCCATTACCATTGTTGTGGTGGCTTCCATGCTTGTGAAACACCTGGCCACCATTGCCTTCAGAGAAATGATGTTTCTTGTGTGAGGACTCTGGATAAACTTTACTGGCATTGAACTTTCTTTTTCTGTTTTCTTCATTTCTCATGTTGTTGTCTAGAGTGATCGCTTGATCTAACAGTGATTGCTAATTTGGAGCATATGCCACAGATAAAGGTATCTTTAGTTCCCCCTTAAGACCATCGAGGGATTTTCCCTTCTCTTAGCATCAGTGTCAACATCCTCTGGTGCATACCTTGATAGTGAGTAGAAATCATCCATGTACTCCTTCAGACTCCTGCCTCCTTGCTTTAAGCTGCGGAATTCCTCCTTCTTCACTTTCATGGTGCCGGAGGAGATGTGAGCATTGCGAAACCCTTCCTTGAATGCATCCCAAGTCATGCCTTCCAGCGGATGGGTAACTTGGTAGGTCTCCCACCACATAGCAGCAGGTCCTTCCAGTAAGTGAGCGGTGAACCTCACCTTTTCAGCATCTGTGCATTCACAGGTCACTAGGTCCTTGTTGATCGAGCGAAGCCAATCATCCGCCACTAAGGGCTCAGTTGCAGAGGAGAACTTGTTAGGCCTAAGCCTCAGAAATCTGGCAAGTCTGTCCACTGGGGGTGGAGGTGGCGGATTGTTGTTGATGTTGTTGTTGTTGTTGTTGTTGTTATTGTTGTTGTTGTTGTTGGTTGCTGCAATAAATTGTGCCATCATTTGCATAAGTTGAGTTTGAGCGGCCAGCATCTGTTGCATTGCATCATTGTTTTCCTCGTTGTTGTTGGGATCACGATGGGGAGGCATCTGTTGGGGTATTTAGCATGGGTAAGTAAAAGAGATTAGAACTATGGGGAGTATGTTTCCTACCCATGCACAAGCAACAAACCAAACAACAAGGGCTTAAAAACATTCCCAAGGGTAAATTTCGAAATTTGGTCTATTAAGATGGTAACATAAAAAAAACAACGAAGTTTGCAAACCAAACACTTTAGTACTACCATACTACAAGTTGGTAGGTCAAAACTTAAACAAACGTAAGCTAACGAAAGATTAAAGACTTGGTGGTCCAACTACAAAACTACTCGTCCATGGCTTCAACTTCCTCTTCAACTTCCTCAAGTGCAAAACCTTGATCATTGAGAAAACCTTTGAGCTCCTTCACTTCATTCTCTAGCGCTTCATTCTTCTGTTCTAGGGCTTCCTTCTCTAGCATCTTTCTCTTGAGTTCTTCCATCTCCAACTCTAAGGCTTCAAACTTCTCTTGTAGCGTCCTCTTCTCACCACGTAGTTTAACTATTATGTCGCTGTCAACCTCTAGCTGCGCCTCGTAGACCTCCAGATCCGCCTTCATTTCTCTAATCTTCTTGTCCTTCTCCTTGTTCCTCTTCTCTTGACTTTTAAACTTATTGTCTTGGGCATTGATTTTCTCCTCTTGTTCCTTGAACTTTTCTTCTTGTGCATTGGTCGCCTCTTCTTCTTCCTCCATCTTCTTCTTTATCTCCTTGATTTGGCCGAGTAGTCCGTCATTCGCTAGAAGTTCCTCGAACCTATCGTCCTCAAGGTCCTTGAGGTGATGCTCTAAGTCTTGAAGGTATAGGACTAAGGGGTTGCGCTTCCGGATGGCACCCACCGGGTTCGGGGCCGGGTCGGCGCCCCCATACCCGCCCCATTTAACTTGTCGGGTCTCATTTCTTACCATACCCACGACCCTATCGGGTTCGGGGCCCCAACGGGTACCCATTTAAGGAGCGACGGCGACACATGTGGGGAATAAAACAATGGAATATTGGAATGATGTTAGTGGGAATACACACGTGTGTACGTGTGTTATCTTCGGGAGTCCAAATTCCAACGCTCCCATGTGATGTGTGAGGTTTGTGGTACATAGCTCGTGGACGTGTGGTTAGGCATATGATCATTAGGTATATGATTAGGACTTAGAGCGGGTCTGCGGGTATGCGGGTACGGGTTTGCCACCCCCATACCCGCCCCATTAGAACTGGCGGGTCGAAAAATTTACCAAACCCTCCCCATTTAAGGCCGGTACCCGTCGGGTTTGCGGGTTTCGGGGCCCCATTGCCATCCGTAGTTGCGCTTTGCCTCCTCGTCTGTGAAGAGGGGGAAACCGTTTTCATCACGCGTTCCAAGGTCAAACGAGAAGTGGTCGTTCAGCTCTTGATCGTGTTTTCTGCAAAGACGCCCTATCAACTCTTGCATGGCGACGTTGAGGCCCTTCTGCATGCAGTCACTAAGTGTTTTGAACTGGATGTCTTCAGCAACCTCGCGTCCAGGTTGAATGATTTTTACACACCAAAATCCTTCCTTGTGGAACTTCTTCATTTGCATTGCTTTGATTGAAGGAAGAGGCAGCTCCAACACTTCTAAAATTTGGAGAAGATGTTCCCCAAAGAGCGCGCGATGGAAGTCTTCCTCGGTGGTGAAGTAGACGATCGACATCTTTATGTTAGAAAAACAAGGTAAGTCATAGTACACAAGGAAAGGAAGTACTAGAATTAGGAATGCATAAATACTTAGAAAAATATAAGTCTTACTTTAAGGTGATCAAAAATTTATTAACAACTTATTGTAAATTGGATATTCACTATAGTGAGAGATACTGGCACCCGCTAGCCAATCAGGGAACCGGTCTCATGTACGTGGACATGTAATGTTGGTCCGGGCCGCTTCATCTCACTATGCCGCTAGGATCCAAAATATTTCAAAGGAGTTAATAACTTGATTCAAAAAGGGGCTTCCCAACCTAAGGGCTCGAACCTACATGCAACACTTTGCTCTGATACCATTTTGTAGCATCCCAACTTTTAATAAACCTGGAATACATGTGTTAAGTGCTAGTCCCTGGATCAATGCTAGCACCACAGTACAAAATTTAAAGTATCATTGCAGAAGTATCAATTATTACAACGAAAATCTAGAGTAGCCAAGTATTTATTACAACTTGCATAGTCTTGATGACTAGCTAAACATCAAAGTAATAAAGCAGAAACATGATAGCAGTGAGCCTCCATCTTCAGCATGCGCCACATGCATTCATGTTGAGTGTATACTCGAGTCCAACAACTTAGTATTCTTCCTCCGAGTTACCTGCACGTTGGAATATGCAGCCCCCGAAGGAGAATCAGTACAGACAATGTACTGGCAAGTGACTTTGGTGGATATAAGTGACAAGTCTATTCTACATGCATTTATGGCTTGGTGGAGTTTAGTTTTTAAAGAAAGCCATTTTTCTCCTAACTCTTAGTAAAATAGTTTTATCTTTTCAAAAGGGTTTCACCATAAAACACAATTTTTCCTTAGTCAAATTTTACTTCATGAAAACTTGATGTTGAGACTCTTCCATCCATCCTTGTCCAGCTGCTCGAAGTTGTCCATTACCGGGGACACGGCTAAGTACTTAGTTTTTGACTCTGCAGAGGTTGTGCACTTTCACCTTAAGCCCCAATTAGCCCAAACATCCTATACACGCAGGGTGCATTAAGGAAAGGAGAGAATTGAGACAAGACCCTTCAGAAAGAGAATTCAACTTTACTAGCAAGACTCGTTCCACCTATAATTCTGCTACATCTTCTTGTCCAGCTGACGAGTTGAACTCCCACATCTTCCTTGGTCAAGACAGAGCCCATTGTCTTAAGGCTGCACTGGAAGCTTCTAAACCTGGTTGGACTTAGAAATCTCTTCGACCCTGGGTGGCAATCCACAAGTGAATACCTCAATTCAACCCTTGTAAAAGGGCCCTGAGACAACACTCAACTCTCATCATCCATGCAACCAGTCCACCCAGGTGTTTCATTATGGTTAAGTACTTAGAAATTTTCCTCAATAGCTAGAAATTATAATTTGTGTTGCATGGCTAATTACTTGTATATATAGCATAGGAGCCACTAAATTTATCAAGGAAAGGTGGCTAAACATACTAAGAGAAAGGCATAGCAATTAATAACTTAGAGAAAAATCCCTAACATGCATACTACTTCAAAATACTCTAATGCACTTAGGGAAATTAAGGGGTGGTTTATGAATGTCACTTGCCTTGGTAGCAGGAAGAACAAGCACAACAACAATCACACGAAAATCCTTGCTCATCCTCAAAATCTAAGACAAGGAAAACAAGCACACATAAACATAGAATTCTCTAAGGCAATACAAAAACATGTATGCATGCTGTGCAATGAACCATGATGCACAAAACTTACAACAACCCTAAAAACATAATTAATATTTCTCTCTGATGTTACTTAGATGGGTTAGACGCATGGACCACAATTTAAGCATACTTAGAAAAAATTAACATTAAAAAGGATTCCAAAAGGGCTATAAACTAGTCTCAATGTTTTCAGCCACGTAAACACATCCTAAATTTTTTTATCGGCCACTACTGCATAGGGGACATCAAAACAAAACTAACCCAATTGGATTTGCTCAAAAATACTTTTTAGAACAAAAGTTACAAGCAATTTAGTGTAAATAAAGATCTACAAATAACATGTGAGTGCACGTTTCAATTTTTAAATTTGATTAACCTAGATTAATCTACACCTTGTTCTGATTTCAAAAAGTCTAAAATCATCTAATTTGGATAAACAGAACTCAAGATATGAATTTTTGAAGATTGGAACAAAATTCTGTTTTTATTTTTTTCAAACGCAGAAACTGCTCGATCCGGGGCAGCGTCAACAGAGGCTTCTGATTGGTCGGCGTCGTTTCGCGCGGATCATCGTCGTGGACCGTCAGATCTGAGTGGAGATGGACGTCTGGGATCGCCCGTACCGCTTCGCTAGCTGCTTCTGTTGTGGATCGTCAGATTGAAATCGACGGCGGTGATTAGACTGCGGGGCCGGCGGCGCTCGGTCGACGGAAAACTGGCCGAAAAGGCGCGCTTGCGGTGGCCGGAATACAGAACGAGGATGGCGCGGGGATTATACGGGGTTAGGGGGATGACGGAGGGTACCTTGGTGATCAGGGCGTCGAGACGAAGGCGATACGCAGTCGCGGGCTCCCGTGCATCCTCCTCCTCTGGGAATGGCTCGCCGTGGATGCTCGGGGCGACGGCGGGTTCCTCTCGCGCTCGGCTACGATGATCTGGGGGACAGAGCAAGGAAAAAGGATGTCAAACGGGAGCGCATCGACGAGGGAAGGAGAATGGAGGCAGAGGGAGGGACGGAGGTGGCCTGGCTTCACCGAAAATAGTCGGAGACGGCGGCGGGGCAGCGTGGTTGCGAGGATGATTGCCGGCGGCCTGGTGGCGTACCTCTAGGGTTTTTGGGTGCGGGAGAGAGAGGGGGAGGAGGGGTTTAAGTAGGCAGAGGAGATAGGGGCGAATTCCGTTTGAATCGGAGTGGAGATCATCGGGGATTTCGTGCTTGCCCCGGACTCGTTTCCGTGCGCAGGGGGAAAACGAAACCAGTGACGTCAGCATGCGTCATCCCGGGTCCTCCTGTCAGCGAGAGAGAGAGGGACGCAGGCTGCGCGCGCGTGGGCTGGGTTGGTGGGCCGCGTCGGCCTGCGCGAGCGGGAGGTGAGAGGTGGGCTGGCCCAGTTGGGCTGGCCTGCGTGGGACTTTCCCCCTTTTTAAAAAAAAAACCCAAATCAAACCAAAACAAAACAAAACAATTTCAGAAAAATTAATAAAAATATGTTTTGGAGATCTTAGAACCTAACAAATAAATTTGGCCCTGTCCTTGCCAAAAAGAAATAATTTTCTTTATAAAATGTTTGAAAATCCAAATAGGGCTTATTAATAATAATGCCCATAATTTTGTGTTTTCCAAAACAAAATTTCAAACAAATGCAAACAAAAATGCAGGGATACTATGATGCTCATGTATGCATGATGACTTTTAAATTTTGAAAACTTGGGATGTTACATCTATTGAAACAAATTGATATGATTCTTAGCGGATCTCCAATCTCTTGCTATAATTATTTGGTTTTTCCTATTTGTGTCAAACATCTTTGATGTGTAGTTGTTGAATATAAGCAATTTTCTATATTTAATCCAAAAATAAACTAGATACATGATGCGATGATCAACAATACTAAGTAAACTAGATATTAAAACCAATAGGTAAGATAAATATGGCCTATCCATCTTAATTGCTAGTACTAGGAGATAAAAGACAATCTCAAACACCAGGGATAAGAATACATATGGAGCTATCTTTGTGCCACTTTTGGCGGTACATGCGTGTGTCAGTAAGTGGTGAGGCGGGCGACGAAGGAGTATCGCATGTGAGTCACTACTCTTCCGCAGCTCCTAATGGATGGTAGATAATCAATTCATATAATAAGGTCCAACTCGCCTCCCACTGGCACTAGGGACGCAACTTGCCTCCTCCCAAAAATATGCCCTCATCGATGCCCCTTGTAATGTGGTGAGTATCCACCCCATCATCCCGTTCTAGCTCGAAACAACTAAAATCGAATGTGAAAATTTGGTTGCTTTTTTTCAAGTCGTACATAATTAACAAAAATATGTCAACTAGAGTGCAGCCGCTGGCGATGGTGATGGAACATTGATATGTCAAAAATGCATATACATTTTTTTTACTGTTTCATAATTATTTTATACCAATGTCCTATGTTTTTACTATAGTTTTATATTATTTTTAGACATTTTTTTAGACTAACCTATTGACAAGATGCCCACTGCCAGTTTTTTTTGTTGTTTATAAATTTCAGAAAATCCCCGCGAAAAAGTCGGAGAAAATCCGGGAAATGGCAGAATATTTATTTCCTCATCGATACAAAAACGGAGTGGGAGACACCAGGTGGCCAGGCGGGTCTAGGGCTCATGTGGGCCCTAGGTCACGCCCACGGGTTGCCTGCCCCCCCTTCCTGGGCCACCTCCTGGGACCCCCCTTCGCCTATAAATTGCCTTTGACCTAAAAAAATCAGGGCGGTGCTTATTTTCCACAAAATACATGCAGAGCCAGAGTCATCCTATAAGTCCAATCTAGGTCTTATGGAGCCCTGCTCCGGCACCCTGTCGGAATGGAGAAATCGTCACCGGAGGCTTCTTCATTGCCATTGTTGCCTCTAGAGCTATGTGTGGGTAGTTTATCTTTGTAATACGGGTCCATAGCAGTAGCTAGATGGTTGTCTATTCTCCTATCACTGTTATTGCATTGCTACATGTTGTCTTTGCTGGGATCCGATGAACTGTGAAGTTATGATCAGATTGTTTATGTTTCTTATATGATATTGATGATTTATTTGTGTTAATGTTATATTGGTTTTTATGATCGCCGGTGTGTGTGGTTGCTTTGGACTCACATGCATCTCCAAGAGGGAATGTAGTGCTAGATAGTGGGTTCATGCCTCCTCCGATCCTAGGCACAAGTGACAAAAACGTCTAGGGGGATGATGTGTTGTTGCCGCTAAGGGTAAAACAACGTTTTTTTGTGTCTACTTATCGATCAAGAATATTGTTTACATTATGTATTATGCTTAGTGCAATTATTTATTGATTATTTAACTTAATACCAACGAGATGCATGCTGGATAGCAGTCTCAAGGTGGATTATTAGTTACATATGCATGCTAGATAGCGGTCTTATATGTTTGACGTAATGCCTACATTAATAGTACAATGAACTTTTTCTTGTGATAATAGCAATGTTATGCCTTCATGGTTTTTTAAATTCATAGTCGTAATATGTTCACCCAACATGTTTATTGTTTTATGGAGAGACACCACTAGTAAAACTATGACCCCCATATCATTCTTTTACTTTGATTACAATCTTATTTACTTGATTTAATTATTGCTTGCTCATTGTTCCTTTTTTGCTTTCATCACTTACGAATACACCATACGTTTAATTCTCTCGTTAGCAACAAGACGGGAAGAAAGATAACCTTCCTGAAAGTTGGTGACGATAGAGAGTTTGTGTCTTATGTGCAGGTCCACGCCCGTCAACACGCAAGTGGTTTTATCGCACCTTGTTGATTGTCTTTGAAGTCCTACTGTATTGATAACCTTGGTTTTTATCTGAGGGAAATTTACCGTTTTGTTTTATCATACCTTCCACTTAGGGTTTCCCAATGGGTGTGTGCGATTCACGCCATCAAGATGAATTTCTTGCGTTGTTACCAGTGACTTCAAGATTTCATCTAGGGGAGTTTCACACTTCCACTCTTTCTCTTTTGTTTTTTCTTGTTTAGTTACTTTTTATTTATTCTTTTTTATTGTTTACTTTTTCTACCCCAAAAAGTTAGTATTTCAGCTTCTAGTGTTTTATTTGTTTAGTTAGTTTGTTTGCCTTTTATCTTGCTAGGATAGGTTCAGCTGAGAACGCTAAGTTATGTGACTTTAATACCACCAATAATAATGATTTCATATTTACACCAATTTTCCACCCTCTACTAAGGCGAAATCTTATGAAATAAAAGTTGCTTTGTTGAATCTTGTGATGAAAGAACAATTTTCTGGAATTGGTGAAAATGCTGCCTCACATTTAAATAATTTTGTTGAGTTATGTGATATGCAAAAGTATAGAGAGGTACAAGGTGACATTATAAAACTCAAAGTATTTTGTTTCTCATTGATTCTTGGACTAAATGAAAAGATGCTTTTATTGGGGAGTATTACCACCTTCTCAAATTACAATTAAGGGGTAACACAATGAATTCTAGACAAATTGATAGTGAACATGTTTCTGAAGCTTGGAAAAGAATGGTGGTTAAGAATTGTGCCACACCCGGATTAACTACGTAGCTAGTTGTCCAAACTGTTTATGCAAGATTAAAAAATTTGTTCAAGGAATTTATTGGATTCAGATGCGGTAGGAACCTTTATGCCTACCACACTAGATGCATCAACTAAACTCTTGGTTGATATGATGTCAAATTATTCTTAATGCACACTGAAAGAGCTCCAATAGGTAAAAAGCTAAATTATGTTGAGGAGATCTCTTCTTTGAATGATAAGGTTGATATGATTGTTTCTATGTTTGATAAAAAAGTTCCCATTGATCATAATGATTTTCCTTTGAACTCTTTGGTTTCTCAAGAAAGAGATCAAGTTGATGTGAATTTTATTGCTAGAAACAACTTCAACAACAATTCTTATAAAAATAATTTTGGTGGTAGCAACTATAGGCCATATCCTTCTAATAATGGTAATTCTTTTGGGAATTGTTACAAAAATTATAAAAGTTCCACCTCCGATCTTCAAAACATCCTTCAAGATTTTATCTCTACATAAAAAAATTCAGTAAAATTGTTGAGGAAAAGTTTGAAAAACTAGATAATCTTTTCTTTAAAGTTGATAATCTTACTCATGATGTTGAGATATCAAAAAATTAGAACTGCATCTCTTGAAGATAATAAAAATGAACCTTTAAATTCTATACAAATCCAAATTTATGATAATATAAGGATGTTAGATAAATTACCCGCTAGATGGGCAAGAGAAATAGAAGCTGAAATTGTTGTGCATAGTGAGATTGTAAAAATTGCACTATTCAATTACATGAAGATCTTAAAAATTTCAGTAGCTATGAGTCTCCTAGTAGTCCTAAATATGCTAATGGTAAAAAAATGGAATTTTAAGGGTCGCGCCTTTAGGTAGAAAGAGTCCGAAAAATTTGGAGAGTGTTAAATCTGTGATTTTGAGAAAAATGTTGAAAGTGGGTTTGATGATAATATGATTTTAGCAGAGAAAGCTCCCACTCTTTTTGATGACGATAAGATTTAATTTTATATTTTTAACCTTACTGAAGTCATAAAGTTCCAACAAAAAATTGCACAATCTCCTAATGCTAGTAAATTAAATATGGTTTTTACCAAACACATCACAAATGGTCTTATTAATTCTAGAGAATAAACACTCAAACTTGAAACTTCTATTACTAGAAAATTACAAGATATTTGGGAGCCTACTATTAAGACAAATATAAATTACTTCAATTTCAATGTTTTATGTGATCTTGTAGCTAGTTATTCTATTATACCAAAAAGGTTATATGATATACTTGAATTGGAACCTATGGATGGTTGATTCTACTATTAAGAAACATGTGCGAAGGACTGATGATGTTCTTATTATTGCTAATAATAATGATGGTCCCACTGATTTTCTTGTTATGGATATTGAATGTAATGCTTATTTTCCTTTTATTTTGGGAAGATCTTTTCTTTGAAAGATTGGTGCTATTACTGATATGAAAAGAGGGAAACACAAGGTTTTAGTTTACTCTGAAAAGGGGCATGAAACACTTCCCTAGAAAGAGAATGAAGTTACCTTTTGAGTCCATTCTAAGGGCTAGTAATGATTTTTATGTTGGTCTTGGTGAAACTACTTGATTCTTGTTTTATGCTTAGCTAAAAGGCGTTACATAAAAAGTGCTTACGGGAGGCAAGCCATTTTTTTATCTTTTAGTTTTTTTTAGTTTTTTGTTGTTTTCTTGAAGTTTTTGCTTCTTTAACAACCTCTCTTTATCCTTTTATTCTCATTTTTTGTGCCAAGATTAGCCTTTAATTCTTTGATAGTGTTAAATTTTGATTTGCTATCCAGGAACAGATAATTTGCGCCTCACCGTAAAATTCGTTAAAAACCACCAGAATGACTTTTTGATCTGATATTTTTTTTACAGAAAGCCTTGAGTTATTATCTATCTTTCGTTAGAAACTTTTCTAATTTGATCTATGTATGTACCTCTAAAAACTTCAACTTTACAGACAGTTCTTTTTTGACATATTTCTCCGTTCATTTGCATTTGCCTCTTTATAAGAGTTGTTTGCGATTCTGTAGAGGTGGAGAGACATAATTAAAGCTTTGTGACAGTATCTTTTGTTAATTTTAGTGTTTTCAATGTTTTTCTACAATACCCAAGTGGATTTATTTTATTGAGTACTAACCCCTCTAATGAAGTTTACGAGATGTTTTATGTGAAAAAAAAATTAAGTGTCATCAGAGAGCATGATGAAAGAAGATTGAGAAAGGAAAAAATATCAAGCTTGGGGGATTCCCAATGTTACCCCAAGAAATATTTAAGAATACCCAAGCATATAATGATGTCCAAGGCATCCCCTTCTTCATTAATAAATTATTAGGTCGTCTTCGCCGAAAATATATTTTTATTGCTTCACTTATTACGTGTTGTTCTTGGACCATGTTTTTTTTTCAGTTTTTTCTGATCGTACCTGTCGGCCCGCTAAAAATGGGGGTACCATGGGCCGTCTGCCAAGGCCCATGTGGTTAACGCCTGCCAAGGGTAGCCAACGAGTCTTCATTCTGCGGGGCCTCGTGAGGTTCTAGGGCCTCACGAGTATCTGGCCAGGGGTAGCCCTGCTGAGGGCCATATCAGGGTTTTCCTCTTGAAGGAACACTCATGAAGCCACTCCATCATTGTGAGGCTCCGTCTATGGTATCTACGCACATGATTCCCTGGAGAGCCTCACAACTTCTGCTTCCGCCGAAGTGGTGACGCCCGCACTTGTGCGTGGTGATGAAGGAAAGCCAGCTAAGGGGATAGAAGATAAGCGTGTCATTTTTGTTATTAAACTAGGGCGGCCAAAGAAAAGGACCAAAGCGCCGCCTGAGACTTGACACTCCGATGAAAGAAGACTAGGACGGCACTAGGTGCTGAGGCGAACGTCGTCGAGATTGTCACCGGCCTTTCCCCGTCCTGCCATGGACAATGGCTTCATTGACCATGGACTAGGTCCACGAGGAGCATACTGCAGAGCTCTTATATGTTTATTTAGCACGTTGTGGTATCCCTTCCCGCCAAGAGAATTGGGGAAGAGGACTGATACGTCTCCAACGTATCTATAATTTATGATGCTCCATGATCATATTTTGCCAATTGCTACTTGTTTTCTCCCTTATTTATAGCATTTTCATACGTTTTCCGGGACTAACCTATTAACAAGATGCCAAGTGCTAGTTCCCTGTTTTCTGTTGTTTTTGGTTTCAGAAAAGTTGTTCTGCAAACATTCTCGGAATTGGATCCCACAAAGCCCGAAGTTCTTATTTTCCATGGAAGCATCTAGAACACCGAAGAGGAGTCGAAGAGGGGCAACAGGGGGGCCACACCATAGGGTGGAGCGCCCCCCTTGGCCGCGCCACCTATGGGTGTGGGGCCCCTGGAGCTCCACCGTCTTTTCCCTTTCGCCTATTTAAGCCCCCCCGGATGGAAAACCCTAAACACGTGATAAAAAATCCCCGAAAAGTTCCGCAGCCGCCGTCACCGTCAACCCTAGATCAGTGGGGGGTTCTGAAGCTGATTCCGGCACCCTGTCGGAGAGGAGATCATCACCGGAGGCTTCTACATCACCATGCCTGCCTCCGGAGTGATGCGTGAGTAGTTCATCCTTGGACTACGGGTTTGTAGCTGTAGCTAGATGGTTGTCTTCTCCTCATATGCCTCCATGTTTAGATCTCCCGAGCTGCCTATTGTCGCACCCGGACTTCTAGAGGATACTCACAATACGCTAAATAGTAGAACAAATGGCTTACGGGGCATACCGGCACCCGCATCTCAATATGAGCAGGCCAACACGTAAACGTGTGACAACCATTCTCTACTATCCATCGTCTGTGTAAACATCCCATAGAAATCAGGACACTTCCGTTGACGTACTTCATAACATACACACATGGTACGTCAACGACATTAGAACAACTGATATCACAACACATCTCTAAGACACAAAAGATTGAAATAAGTTGCAAATAGCTCTCACTAGAGCAGAGATAGCAAATACAATCATCTAGAGGACACATGTCCCAACATATCATCATTACAACACAGCGGAAGCATCCAAAATGTCTGAGTACAGACAAGATCCAAATAGGCCTAAGAGGCCGGAAACGAAAAGACGGAGCCCAACCACGAAGTCTCGGATCCTGCCCGGGTCCGCTATCTACTCGTCAGCAGCCTCGTCATACTCCACGTAGTAGCCACCATGGGGATCCTCGGAAACATAGTCTGCGGAAACCACAGCCCCAAAGGGGTCAGTACAGACAAGTACTGGCAAGCAAGACTCACAAGATACCAAAGTGTACCCGTCAACACCAAGCACAGATGCTTTGGGCTCAACGGAAGAAAGGGGTGATACAAAAGATGCGGCAGCGGGCTGCACTAACCAACTACAGAAACATGCTACAACTTCCAGCTAAAAGAAAGGGATAAGATAGCGTATCATAACCAACCATAACTAACCTCAAACAAACCCATCCTGGATCTCGCCCCTTATCCAAAGAAGCAATCCGAGGATAACTCACACAGTTGGATTAGTGATGGTTCAAGTTATTGTGTCAATAAGACTATTACTAGTCAAGTTATCATTAGTTAGGTGTAAGTTGTTCCGAGTACTTGTTAGCTAGTACTTTCACCAAGTCATCCATAACCGCGGAAAACATGGCTTCTCGAGAAGATTTATCCCTGCAGGGGTGCACCAATTTGGCCGTACACGTAAGAATAACCCGCCAGATGGAATGGCCCTTCCACCAAGCGGGGCACTCAACACAACTCAACTCTTCTTCGCATCAAGCCCAAAGAACCACATGCTGTGCGTGCGCGGCTAATCGAGCCCCCACGAAGAAAAGGGGGACCCTCATAGCACTCTAAGACCACGCCGCCCTAAATGCCAACTACAAAGTTCCACCCTGGCGCCAAGGGTTCGCACCTGCACATGCATGCATCAAATGGAAAGCCCGAACTAAGTGTGGCGATTTGGACGAGATGCGAATCGAATCAAATTGAGGGGGGCGCCCATACACGCTTCCCACATGCGGATAGTGCGCTCATCATGGATCAGTAGACAAGACCCTTTTCCTAATTAGGGTCGACACTAGCAGGCCTCAAAACCACGCCGGGCCTCCTGCCGGTGCCTTATCATCAAATTATTATTAACCATAACATTAACAGGATTGTTGTTTAACATCGAGCCCCAGAACATAATAATATGGTAACAGAAAGTAACGGACAACAGACTCGAGCAAAACAACCCTAAGCATGCTAGTAAGACACGGGCCACAAGCAACGGGGTTATAGGTGTGGAGGTGAGGCTATATCAGGGTTAAAGGATAACATGTGATAGGATCGGAACACAAGCAACGATTCATAAGGCTAGAAGAATAGACAACGGAAAGTATCGGTATCCAATGTGGAAAGGAACACAATGGTTCAGGTGAGTGAATACTTGCCTGCAAACTCAGCAGCCTGGTACTGAGCTAACTCCTCAGAAGGGGTGTCGTAAGTCTCGTCGGTCTCAAGGTCGTCGTCTATTCGAGAAGAAGCAAACAAACAACGCAGAGAGGCAAACAATAAATATCATGGCATAATGCACAATCATGGGATGATGAATGACAATTTAACTGATGCATCAAAATAAACTAGTTGACATGGTAACATGTTTAAATGGACCCATATGCAATTTGGATTGCATCTGGAAAGCCCATGAGTTAAGGTTGAAATAATTGTTCTACAACTAACCAACAGGTGAAAGTGGATTAGCATGATGCATGGATGAGGAAAACAGAAATAAAACAACAATAGGTTCAATTTGAAATGAAGTTTACCAAGTTTGGAATTTTATTTATTAAGTTAAGAAATTTGGGCTTCTTAATGAGTTACACAAGCATTTGTTGTTTACACCAATTTTAATTGTTCAAAATAGATAACAAAGTTCATATTTGGAAAGTACACAAAATTTTAGGTGGAATACATGTTTCACTTGCTGAAAAAGGATTTAGAATGAATTACATATGAATTAAACAAGCTTAAACAAGATTTAAATGAATTTAATTCAAGTATGAATTTATTTGAATTTTATTTGTTCCAAACATTAAACCAAATTCATATTTGAAAAGTTTATACTTTTCTGGTTTGAAAACATATTTTATAAGTTCAAAAATAATTTAATTTGACCAAGTTATGAATTTAGCAATTTTAAAATGATTTAAACAAGGTTTAAATTATTCAACCAATTTTAATTATTCAAAACATGAAATAAAGTTTATATTTGAAAAGGTGGTTTAATTTGGCATGAAAAACATATTTTATATGTGACATTTGAAATAAGTTTGAATTAGTTATGAAATTAACCAAATTTGAAATGATTTGTTTGAATTTGGATTTTGGAAACATTTGAAATGTTCAAAACAGAAAACAAATGATTTAATCATGTGGAGAATTAAATTTGGTTCAGTGTACATATTTTATTTGTATTGTTTGGATTTGAAATTCAAAAGATATTTGTATTGCAAATAGAGGGGCTAATCTGTAAATAAAAGGACTTAGAATTAAAAAGAAAAAGGCCAGCACGTTTTACACCGTGCAGTGACCCAACCTGGGCCACTGACAGTGGACCCTGGCCACGGTGGCAGCGTGTGTGTGCGCGTGGAGGCACGCGTGGCCACCACTGCCTATGGCAGGTGGCCCCTGCCTGCCCGCGTGGCAAATGGCAAAAGGGGTGGATTAAATCGCGCGGGCGGGGGCTCGAACCCGCGACCGCGGATGCACAAGCAGTGCGCTGAGCCACTGCAGTACTGGATCGATTCGTGACAGTAGTTAGGTGCGCGCCGTTTTGAGGTGGCCTCCGTGGATGTTAACTGAACTTTTACTGAACCTGACGGAGGAATCGTGGTCGCCGGCGGACTGCGACTCGCTGCTGCTGCGTGCTCGTCGGGGATGCAAAGGACGTGTACGTGCGCGTGTGACTGGTGCGTGCAACGCGGATGCATAGGGAGAGGTGGAAAGGGTCGGTGCTCACCGAGGGGAAAACGGAGGGAGAAAGCAGGGCGACGGCTCGAGGCGGACAGTGGTCGACGGCGCTCCGGTGGACCTCCGTCACCGAGGAGTGGTCGAGGAGGACGAGGGGGGTACGGGGGATCGATTCCCGTACCTAACCAGCTCAGAGGCTAGCCAACCCGGCGGCGATCACCGGAAATTCAGAGGGGAGGCGATCGGTGGATGGTGGTGGTTGCAGAGAGACAGGAGGTGGCGCAGAGGGAGAGAAAAGAATCGGCGGCGGAGAGGGAGAAGGAAGAAAAGGAGAGCTAGGGCAGAGGGATCTCGTGGCCTAGGGTTAAGAGGAGGAGGGGGGAGGCTCGGATGGCCGTTCCTCTCTCTGAAACTCGACGTGGACACCGTGGATGGTGTGCCGTACCGAGGAAAGAGATGAGGGGAGGGGGGGTACCAGGACGGTAGGGATGGTGGGCTGGCCTGCCCTTTCCCCCCTTTGCTTTGTTTTATTTTTTCTTTCTTTCTCTCTTTTTTTTGCAGATTTGAATAAGGAAAGAAATGAATGGGTTTTAGGGTTAGAAAGAAATTAGGGCAGAAATTTGTGTAGGTTAGTTAATGTAACAGCAACAATTTGCAACATTTTGTTTTCAAATATTTCAAATTAGTTGCTGTTTGTACCTTATTTAAATTTGAGTGAATTTTTGGTATTAATTGATTAAATGAAAAGAACAATTTAAAAGTTTTTTAGTTTCAAGTGTAATGGTAACAAATGACTAATTTGTTTGTAATTTCCATAAATTTCAAAATGGTTGTTGTTTGGAAATTTAATTGAATTTGAAATAATGTTTTGGTATTAAATGAATAATTGATAGAAACAAATCAATAGTTTGAAATTACAACTTTAATGGAAACAAATAATTTCTTTGATTTGAATATTCATTTGGAAATTGTAACAGCACAAGTATGAAACAAAATATTTGAATTTTGGTTTGAAATTCAAATAGAAAAACAAGGAAAAACAAATGAAAACAAATGGAAAACAAATGCAATGAACATGATGACATGATGCAAAACATAAATAAAACAAGAAACAAACATTCTAAATGTTGTTTTCATACTTGGGATGTTACAAAACGCCCCCCTTGAAGGAATCGCGCCCCGAGATTCCTACTGAGAAGCGAAAAGGTCCGGATACTTCTTGCGAAGATCCTCTTCGGTCTCCCATGTTGCCTCTTTATCGGAATGATAAGACCACTGCACTTTCAAGAACTTGGTGCTCTTGTTGCGAGTCTTACGCTCGGTCTCATCGAGAATTCGAATAGGGTGCTCCTCATTGAAACACCTCTTGAGCTGTGACACGTCAAACACATCGTGCACCTTGGATAGTTTTTCTGGAAGTTCGAGACGATAGGCATTCCTGGCAACTCTTCTGGAAAGACGTCAGGGAATTCGCAAACCACCGGAACATTTTCGAGTAGAGGTAGAGGTTTTGCATCTAGGGTGAATAGTTGAATAGAACTTGATTCATTTGGAGAATAGACTATCTGGCCAGAAGGGTGGAACAGCGTTATTGATTAGACGCCGGTAGAAGAACTGAAATGGAAAGCAACAACAAGGTTTCAATGGACGACAAGGATGTTGAGAAGAACAGGATATCGAAGCCACATCGGGAAACACGAGACCAAAACACTCCCGAGGTACTACGGAAAACCCCTCCGGGCTTCTAAAGGATAAATATCTACTGCTTAAGGAATAGAGGATCTGCTTCCCGGGCTTACACGCCTCCGTTCTCAATCGTGAGTAGGCAACATGATAAATCATGTCACTACCACCTCCATTACTATGGTCTAGTAGATATAACTATCCTAGGGAAACCAGGATACATGAAATCTTAACTTGAAAGTTTAGGTGAGAAGAGAAAACAACGTTGCACTTCCTTACCAGAAAAGGGAGGGTGGGTGGGGAAAGGAATAAAAGAACAGAATTCCTACTCTCACGTTCATTTTTCCTATATAGCTACAAAATAGTTTCCAGACTCAACTGCGACCAGTAAAAGGGATCCTACAGGCAGACAGGCTCTGATACCATTTGTCGCACCCGGACTTCTAGAGGATACTCACAGTATGCTAAATATTAGAACAAATGTCTTACGGGGCATACCGGCACCCGCATCTCAATATGAGTAGGCCAACACGTAAACGTGTGACAACCATTCTCTACTATCCATCGTCTGTGTAAACATCCCATAGAAATCAGGACACTTCCGTTGACGTACTTCATAACATACACACATGGTACGTCAACGGCATTAGAACAACTGATATCACAACACATCTCTAAGACACAAAAGATTGAAATAAGTTGCAAATAGCTCTCACTAGAGCAGAGATAGCAAATACAATCATCCAGAGGACACATGTCCCAACATATCATCATTACAACACAGCGGAAGCATCCAAAATGTCTGAGTACAGACAAGATCCAAATAGGCCTAAGAGGCCGGAAACGAAAAGACGGAGCCCAACCACGAAGTCTCGGATCCTGCCCGGGTCCGCTATCTACTCGTCAGCAGCCTCGTCATACTCCACGTAGTAGCCACCATGGGGATCCTCGGAAACGTAGTCTGCGGAAACCACAGCCCCAAAGGGGTCAGTACAGACAAGTACTGGCAAGCAAGACTCACAAGATACCAAAGTGTACCCGTCAACACCAAGCACAGATGATTTGGTTTCAACGGAAGAAAGGGGTGATACAAAAGATGCGGCAGCGGGCTGCACTAACCAACTACAGAAACATGCTACAACTTCCGGCTAAAAGAAAGGGATAAGATAGCGTATCGTAACCAACCATAACTAACCTCAAACAAACCCATCCTGGATCTCGCCCCTTATCCAAAGAAGCAATCCGAGGATAACTCACACAGTTGGATTAGTGATGGTTCAAGTTATTGTGTCAATAAGACTATTACTAGTCAAGTTATCATTAGTTAGGTGTAAGTTGTTCTGAGTACTTGTTAGCCAGTACTTTCACCAAGTCATCCATAACCGCGGAAAACACGGCTTCTCGAGAAGATTTATCCCTGCAGGGGTGCACCAATTTGGCCGTACACGTAAGAATAACCCGCCAGATGGAATGGCCCTTCCACCAAGCGGGGCACTCAACACAACTCAACTCTTCTTCGCATCAAGCCCAAAGAACCACATGATGTGCATGCGCGGCTAATCGAGCCCCCACGAAGAAAAGGGGAACCCTCATAGCACTCTAAGACCACGCCGCCCTAAATGCCAACTACAAAGTTCCACCCTGGCGCCAAGGGTTCGCACCTGCACATGCATGCATCAAATGGAAAGCCCGAACTAAGTATGGCGATTTGGACGAGATGCGAATCGAATCAAATTGAGGGGGGCACCCTTACACGCTTCCCACATGCGGATAGTGCGCTCATCATGGATCAGTAGACAAGACCCTTTTCCTAATTAGGGTCGACACTAGCAGGCCTCAAAACCACGCCGGGCCTCCTGCCGGTGCCTTATCATCAAATTATTATTAACCATAACATTAACATGATTGTTGTTTAACATCGAGCCCCAGAACATAATAATATGGTAACAGAAAGTAACGGACAACAGACTCGAGCAAAACAACCCTAAGCATGCTAGTAAGACACGGGCCACAAGCAACGGGGTTATAGGTGTGGAGGTGAGGCTATATCAGGGTTAAAGGATAACATGTGATAGGATCGGAACACAAGCAACGATTCATAAGGCTAGAAGAATAGACAACGGAAAGTATCGGTATCCAATGTGGAAAGGAACACAATGGTTCAGGTGAGTGAATACTTGCCTGCAAACTCAGCAGCCTCGTACTGAGCTAACTCCTCAGAAGGGGTGTCGTAAGTCTCGTCGGTCTCAACGTCGTCGTCTATTCGAGAAGAAGCAAACAAACAACGCAGAGAGGCAAACAATCAATATCATGGCATAATGCACAATCATGGGATGATGAATGCCAATTTAACTGATGCATCAAAATAAACTAGTTGACATGGTAACATGTTTAAATGGACCCATATGCAATTTGGATTGCATCTGGAAAGCCCATGAGTTAAGGTTGAAATAATTGTTCTACAACTAACCAACAGGTGAAAGTGGATTAGCATGATGCATGGATGAGGAAAACAGAAAGAAAACAACAATAGGTTCAATTTGAAATGAAGTTTACCAAGTTTGGAATTTTATTTATTAAGTTAAGAAATTTGGGCTTCTTAATGAGTTACACAAGCATTTGTTGTTTACACCAATTTTAATTGTTCAAAATAGATAACACAGTTCATATTTGGAAAGTACACAAAAATTTAGGTGGAATACATGTTTCACTTGCTGAAAAAGGATTTAGAATGAATTACTTATGAATTAAACAAGCTTAAACAAGATTTAAATGAATTTAATTCAAGTATGAATTTATTTGAATTTTTATTTGTTCCAAACATTAAACCAAATTTATATTTGAAAAGTTTATACTTTTCTGGTTTGAAAACATATTTTATAAGTTCAAAAATAATTTAATTTGACCAAGTTATGAATTTAGCAATTTTAAAATGATTTAAACAAGGTTTAAATTATTTAACCAATTTTAATTATTCAAAACATGAAATAAAGTTTATATTTGAAAAGGTGGTTTAATTTGGCATGAAAAACATATTTTATATGTGACATTTGAAATAAGTTTGAATTAGTTATGAAATTAACCAAATTTGAAATGATTTGTTTGAATTTGGATTTTGGAAACATTAAAAATGTTCAAAACAGAAAACAAATGATATAATCATGTGGAGAATTAAATTTGGTTCAGTGTACATATTTTATTTGTATTGTTTGGATTTGAAATTCAAAAGATATTTGTATTTCAAATACAAGGGCTAATCTGTAAATAAAAGGACTTAGAATTAAAAAGAAAAAGGCCAGCACGTTTTACACCGTGCAGTGACCCAACCTGGGCCACTGACAGTGGACCCTGTGAAGGGGAACGTAGCATAGAAAACAAAAATTTTCCTACGCGAGAGACACCCGAAAGGCCAAGATCTAATCTAGGAGACGAAGTGTAACGGGCAACAAGAGGGTTAAGAAGAACACATACCCTCGAAGACTCAAAGTGGTACGAGATCAAATCTCGTTGTTGGCGTAGTCGTACTCACACCGATCCCGATAGCGAGAAGATGGCACCGCAATCCGGCGGTGCATCCGTGATCGGTCACACGTACGGTTGATGACGACCTCCGTTCCCTCGTTCCAGCGGGGCGCGGAAGTAGAGAATCCCTCGGAACTCCAGCAGCACGACGACGTGGTGGTGGTGAAGAATCCCACGGTCAGGGCTTCGCCAAGCCGGAGACCATGAAATGGAGCAGCGGGTGGAGGGAAAGGGAAGTGGCCAAGTGTGTGGAGGAGGGAGAGCTCTCACCCTCCTTTTATAGGAGAGGGGGGAGGCAGCCCAAGGGGGGTGCGGCCAGCCCCATGGTGTGCCCCCACCTCTTCCCTCATGATGTGAGTGGACACTCCACTCACACCCACTCATTTTCCTTTAAAACCCCACTTAGAAAATCCAAGAGTTTTTCTTTAATAAATCAATAAAACATTTTTATTTCTTTATTTCAGCATTTGTTAATTCTATTAACAAACTTTTGCATATAGCACCTCGAATCATTTGTTAATTCTATTAACAACCATTCGACGAAAAACCCCTTGAACTATTTCAATTTTCCCCGAAACAATTTCGGTGCTGTCCAAAATATTCTTCGATATTCCGTATCCTCTCAAACGCGTCATCGAACCTTAAGTGTGTCACCCTACGGTTCGCGAATAAGATAGACATGATCGAGACTCCTCTCCGATCAATAATCAACAGCGGGATCTGGAGATCCGTGATGACTCCTATATATTCAACGATGACTCTCGTGATCGTGTGAACCAACAACGCCGTGAACTATTCCCTTTGTCTCGCGATATTTTACTTGTCCGAGATTCGATCATTGGTATCAACCATACCTTGTTCAATCTCGTTACCGACAAGTACTCTTTTCTCGTTCCCGTGATATAACATCCTTTGTGATCATATCACGTGCTTGCAAGCGGTTTCGATGTGATATCACCGAGAGGGCCCAGAGTATATCTCTCCGTCATTTGGATGGACAAATCCCACTCTTGATCCATGATCCTCAACTAATACTTTACGAATACTTAACGACACCTTTATAGTCACCCTGTTACGGTGTGACGTTTGATGCCATCAAAGCACTCTTCCGGTATCAGTGATTGACATGATCTCATGGTATAAGGAATAAGTTACTTCGTGTGTTTGATATAACAATGTAAACTAAATGACTTGATCGCATTGCTATATTCTCTTTGGGTATATGTTCATCACATCATTCTTCTAATGATATGATCCCGTTATTAATAACATCCAATGTTCATGATCAGGAAACCTTGATCATCTATTAATCAACGAGCTAGTTAAAAGAGAGGCTTTACTAGGAACCATTGTTTGTTTATTAAGCACACATGTATCAACGTTTCCGGTTAATACAATTCTAGCATGAGAAATAAACATTCATCATAAACAAGGAATAAGATAATAACCATTTTATTATTGCCTCTCGGGCATATTCCCTTCAGTCTCCCACTTGCACTAGAGTCAATAATCTAGTCTGTAAGCACTTTAACACATATGGCGTACCAGTGTTATTACCATGCTTCGCATGCGGTAAACATTATCAAAAAGATCTGAACTGTTCAGGTCCTATTGTATTTGCATGTTCTTTGCGTCTACACGCATCACTCATTCTCTAATGAGATGGCTTTGTATATATATAGTCAATTCGTGAAAACTTAATTCCTCAGCTTAAACTGATGTCACTAACATTGTGAAAATGTAGCTTCATAGTGTTAGCATTCTTGGAAACTCACCAAGTTCCGGTGATACCTTAATTCCTCAGCTTAAACTGATGTTACTAACATTGTGAAAATGTAGCTTCATAGTTTCAGCATTCTTGGAAATTCACCAAGTTCAATAAAGAACTCCTTGACACAAAATACGCTTATAATTAGTTGTCAACACAACGATATACTTTAGCCTTTGTTGTAGTATCTGTCACAATATTTTAATTTTGAAACTCTTTCAAATCCAGCATGGAACTTTCTTCCATCCTATTGTGCTACCCTTCATCACATATTTTAATTGAGATAAAATTACTTGAATAAATGACAAGACTATTAGTGTAACATATTACAACTATTATTTTGTCATTACTATATAGGAAAACATATCCTTAGCATTTCTAAAATGACACAAGGATCTCTCCCACTGTTGTCTAATCATCATATGAATTATCCTACTATAACATTTTATAGCATAGGACTCATCTGGTTGTGTACATAGCATGGAAACATGACTTAGAAATCTCAATTTCAATGATGCTCATCATGTGTCAAAACACATGAATCTTGCTCAATTATTTTCCATGTGACAAGAACTCCTTCTCATTTCTATATTGACTTACTTCAATATTTCATCTATGTAATTTGGCTTCAATCATATCAGGCGATTCAATCCATCTCTTATAGATATCGATGCCCAATATCTTCTAAGCCTTTCATCAATATGAAAACTTAACCGTGTTAATTTAAAATACATATCTTCCAATCATCCATATGTCAACTACATAAAGTATTGGAAATATGTCATAGCGCTCCCACTTAATTTCTTGTAACTCTACAAGCATCTTTATCATTCATGATGGAATCAAACTCTTTTGATAACTTCATTAAGGTAAAGATTTCAACTTCGTTATGCTCACTTCAACCATTGAAGTGTGCATACCTTTCTAGCAACCTTTTTGAATTTTACAAAACTCTCAGACTGTGTCAAGTACACATCCTTGATAAAACTTCCTTGAGAGGAGAGTTGGTTTTGTTATTCAACTGCCATATCATAATATGTAACCTTTTGCTAGAACTATCCGCAAAGACTAAAGCATCACTACGGAAGATCAAAATCTTGTAGTAGTTAACTCTTTGAACTTCGTCGAAAACAACTTTTCGATAAGTACAATTTTAAATAAGATGTAAAATCCATGTCTTTGTCGCTATATAGACCCTTTTGCTATCGCTAGGCATCATGCCTATCGAAAGGACTACCAAGTCACATACTTGATATTCATACAAGGATACTATGGCGGATATAATGACTCATAGTCAATTTTACGAAGCCAGGGCCCATCATTTGCTTCCTTTATAAGGTCCAGGTCCTTTGTTGTCAAAACAACACTTTATTCTTAAACCACAAGTTGTTCAAAGTACAAAGTTTTTGGACTTTTCTGGTACAGTTCGCAAACTCATTTGAAGTATCTACAACATTTGTAGTGTCTTCTACTTAGTCAAAATAGTAAACCCCGGAACAACTTCCAGTGCTGCGCTACTCTTGACATGATAACGGAGATTCTGTAATCTTGTTGAGTTTGTACCATGCTCCCACTCACTTGTTTCGCAAGAACTACTTTCTCGAGAAATCAACCCTTTCTGACAAACAACATTTGTCTTTTGGTTCGGTGATAGGATAAATACCCAATGTTTTATTTGGGATAACCTTATAAACATATATTTATCCTATTTTGGTTGTAAACATTTTACACATGCTATGCATACCAAAACTTAAGAAAAATGACAATTCGGGTCACTACCCAAACCATATCTTATATGTTGTCAATTTCAACGGATCATGATGGTGCTCTTTTCAGTGTAAAAGCGGTTGTCCTTAATGTATAAACTACAAACATATAATGGCAATTTTATTAATCTTACCATGTCAAACAGGGTTTGATTTTGTCTTTTGAATACTCCAATCTAATGTGGGGTATTCGAGAAGTATAAAAGTTGTAGAACAATTTTGCAACTTCTCAGATGTTTTGCTAAACTTGTAACTCAAACTTTATCCTTTATGATCCAATCATAAAAACTTGATTATCTTGTTACATTGATTTTAACTTCATATTAACAACCTTTTGAACCAATTCAAAATGTCAAACTCTGTTCCCTTTAAATAGATATACTCACATATCTACTTAAATCATCGACAGAATTTTATGAAGGAAAAATTAATCCACCATACATGACTACACATAATGGACTATATACATCAATATGTATAATCTCCACTAAATTAGTCGTCCATTCTACTTTGGCCTAAGAACGGAATTCTAGTCATCTTTTGGAAGAGGTCTCACAAGCGTCAATAAAATGACTCCGAAAGTCCATCAATATGGAGTTCCTTCATGTTTTCCTTTCCGATATGAACTAAAATGGTGGTGTCACAATTTAAGTGAAACTCTTCAACGTCTTGCAACGTTTAGCATTTAGTCTTATAGATGTTTACTTTACCAACATGATTTATATTAACATATCCATCAATTATGGAATATGATCATAGTTTGAACAATCTCATTTGTTCTCACAAAAGACTAGAACAAAATAACAAATTATTAAGTTCTTCAAATAAATCTTGACTGGTTGGTTCGATACGACAATGAACACAATAACACTTTATTTATGTTCTTGTCATAATCGATTCCACATCTATTACTAGTTCCTTTTAGGCCCTTGTATTTCTTTCATTGCGTTGCTTTGTATGACAACTCATACCAACCAATGTGGTATCAAAATACCAAAAATACTTTGTTAACTAGTAATACATCTATATCTTGTATATCAAGTATATACTCCTGAGCTGGACTTTTCCAGTTATCTTCTTTTCTGCCATATATCTATTTGTAATTCTATTTTCAATATTCCCTTTCCTTTATAGAAGAATCATTCAACATCAAACAATGCTAGTCTTACTAGCTCATTTTCTTTGGCGTGTTAGTCATATACTATCACCCATTGAGTCATACTTTGAGTTTGATTGTTCTACTAATATCACCATATTAATAGCATTCTTCTAGATTCCACTCTTAGCATTTTCCAAGTAAGGTAAACTACTTTACCCATACTTCTAATCCATCCCATCATAACAATTTTATGATTAAGCTATTATAGCTCGAAGGAAGGAATTTAGAGGATAATTTTTAGCATCCAATTTCTTGGAATATTCAAACGCCTAGCGTCTTCAATCATTGCATATATTCAGATAATATAAGCAAACATTGTCACGCTAAATTATACTCAGTCATGTTGCCACAAATAAGTTTCTAGATATCAATATATCTTTCACTTGATTGTTTCTGAAAACAACTCTTTTCAATTCCTAAATCACGTTGATCAACAAAACATTCTTTTGAAGATAAAGTAATACGGAAGCAACCATGACTCTGGATTCTAAGTAGGAATTATTTGCTCTCTAGATTAATCAATCATTAACCACATGGAGCTAGGTAGGAAATACCAAAAATCTACAATAGGACTCAATTTTAAATTTCACTAATACGGTACCAATCTTAAATGGTATTTACCAGATCATAACAGTTATATCTCAATTAACAATCTAAGTGTAAGATAGTTATGAGGATGCCAATGACTACTACAAGTTGTGCAAATTCACTTTGATTTGTTGTTCATGATAAATAAGTTCAAGTTAATTCAAATTAAGCCATGAACTCCCACTCAAAAACAACATCCCTCTTAGTCGTCTTTAGTGATTACACGAACCAAATTCACTACAACAAAACCGATCATCACGTGAGATGATGTAGCTTCAAAGGCGAACATCGACATGTTCATCATATCATCCATATGACTCATGCTTTACCTTTCGGTTACGTGTTCCGAGGCCATGTCTGTACATGCTAGGCTCGCCAAGTAGAACCGTAGTATTGCGTGTGTTTCAAGGCCATGTCTGTACATGCTAGGCTTGAAAACACCCGTTGTATGCGAACGTTGAGTCTATCACACCCGATCATCACGTGGTGTCTCGAAACGACGAACTTTCTTAACGGTGCGTACTTAAGGAAGAACACATTATTATCTTGATATTAAGTGAGAGGGATCATCTTATAATGCTACCATCGTTATCTAAGCAAAACAAGATGCATAAAAAGGATTAACATCACAGACATCACATGAAAGGATAACGTGATATGATATGGTCCTCCTTGCACTTGATCTCCATCATGTGCATTATGGTATGATCTCAATCATTCCACCGGCGTGGTACCAAGTACCACGGTACCCCAAACTTGATTGTCCATCAAAAAGAAGACAACCATATGGATACCTTCCGGTATATCAATAATTTACAAAATAGATCATCTCATAATCAAATTTGTAATATTGACCATATCACATCACATGCCCAGCAAAAACTAGTTAGACGCTTCTAATTTATTTTTGCATATTTTACGTGGCTTAGGGCTTTCGAGGATAGAACCGTTCATACCTACGAACATCAACCACAACGTTGATAAACACATTTTTAACAACCCTTCATAGATTAGATCTTAACTATAGTAGGAGAAACAGACACCCGCAAGCCACTTATGCAATACAAGTTGCATGTCAGTTGTGGAACAAGTCTCATGTACGTGGACATGTAAGGTTAGTCCGGGCCGCTTCATCCCACTATGCCACTAAGATCATAAAATAATCAAGGAGGTAATAACATGATCATCAACGCCCACATACACCTATGTGTTCTACCCGTACAAAACATCTACGCATAGATCCGGCTCTGATACCACTGAAGGGGAACGTAGCATAGAAAACAAAAATTTTCCTACGCGAGAGACACCCGAAAGGCCAAGATCTAATCTAGGAGACGAAGTGTAACGGGCAACAAGAGGGTTAAGAAGAACACATACCCTCGAAGACTCAAAGTGGTACGAGATCAAATCTCGTTGTTGGCGTAGTCGTACTCACACCGATCCCGATAGCGAGAAGATGGCACCGCAATCCGGCGGTGCATCCGTGATCGGTCACACGTACGGTTGATGACGACCTCCGTTCCCTCGTTCCAGCGGGGCGCGGAAGTAGAGAATCCCTCGGAACTCCAGCAGCACGACGACGTGGTGGTGGTGAAGAATCCCACGGTCAGGGCTTCGCCAAGCCGGAGACCATGAAATGGAGCAGCGGGTGGAGGGAAAGGGAAGTGGCCAAGTGTGTGGAGGAGGGAGAGCTCTCACCCTCCTTTTATAGGAGAGGGGGGAGGCAGCCCAAGGGGGGTGCGGCCAGCCCCATGGTGTGCCCCCACCTCTTCCCTCATGATGTGAGTGGACACTCCACTCACACCCACTCATTTTCCTTTAAAACCCCACTTAGAAAATCCAAGAGTTTTTCTTTAATAAATCAATAAAACATTTTTATTTCTTTATTTCAGCATTTGTTAATTCTATTAACAAACTTTTGCATATAGCACCTCGAATCATTTGTTAATTCTATTAACAACCATTCGACGAAAAACCCCTTGAACTATTTCAATTTTCCCCGAAACAATTTCGGTGCTGTCCAAAATATTCTTCGATATTCCGTATCCTCTCAAACGCGTCATCGAACCTTAAGTGTGTCACCCTACGGTTCGCGAATAAGATAGACATGATCGAGACTCCTCTCCGATCAATAATCAACAGCGGGATCTGGAGATCCGTGATGACTCCTATATATTCAACGATGACTCTCGTGATCGTGTGAACCAACAACGCCGTGAACTATTCCCTTTGTCTCGCGATATTTTACTTGTCCGAGATTCGATCATTGGTATCAACCATACCTTGTTCAATCTCGTTACCGACAAGTACTCTTTTCTCGTTCCCGTGATATAACATCCTTTGTGATCATATCACGTGCTTGCAAGCGGTTTCGATGTGATATCACCGAGAGGGCCCAGAGTATATCTCTCCGTCATTTGGATGGACAAATCCCACTCTTGATCCATGATCCTCAACTAATACTTTACGAATACTTAACGACACCTTTATAGTCACCCTGTTACGGTGTGACGTTTGATGCCATCAAAGCACTCTTCCGGTATCAGTGATTGACATGATCTCATGGTATAAGGAATAAGTTACTTCGTGTGTTTGATATAACAATGTAAACTAAATGACTTGATCGCATTGCTATATTCTCTTTGGGTATATGTTCATCACATCATTCTTCTAATGATATGATCCCGTTATTAATAACATCCAATGTTCATGATCAGGAAACCTTGATCATCTATTAATCAACGAGCTAGTTAAAAGAGAGGCTTTACTAGGAACCATTGTTTGTTTATTAAGCACACATGTATCAACGTTTCCGGTTAATACAATTCTAGCATGAGAAATAAACATTCATCATAAACAAGGAATAAGATAATAACCATTTTATTATTGCCTCTCGGGCATATTCCCTTCACCCTGGCCACGGTGGCAGCGTGTGTGTGCGCGTGGAGGCACGCGTGGCCACCACTGCCTATGGCAGGTGGCCCCTGCCTGCCCGCGTGGCAAATGGCAAAAGGGGTGGATTAAATCGCGCGGGCGGGGGCTCGAACCCGCGACCGCGGATGCGCAAGCAGTGCGCTGAGCCACTGCAGTACTGGATCGATTCATGACAGTAGTTAGGTGCGCGCCGTTTTGAGGTGGCCTCCGTGGATGTTAACTGAACTTTTACTGAACCTGACGGAGGAATCGTGGTCGCCGGCGGACTGCGACTCGCTGCTGCTGCGTGCTCGTCGGGGATGCAAAGGACGTGTATGTGCGCGTGTGACTGGTGCATGCAACGCGGATGCAGAGGGAGAGGTGGAAAGGGTCGGTGCTCACCGAGGGGAAAACGGAGGGAGAAAGCAGAGCGACGGCTCGAGGCGGACAGTGGTCGACGGCGGCAGGGTCGGAGACGGCGGCGGCGCTCCGATGGACCTCCGTCACCGAGGAGTGGTCGAGGAGGACGAGGGGGGTACGGGGGATCGATTCCCGTACCTAACCAGCTCGGAGGCTAGCCATCCCGGCGGCGATCACCGGAAATTCAGAGGGGAGGCGATCGGTGGATGGTGGTGGTTGCAGAGAGACAGGAGGTGGCGCAGAGGGAGAGAAAAGAATCGGCGGCGGAGAGGGAGAAGGAAGAAAAGGAGAGCTAGGGCAGAGGGAGCTCGTGGCCTAGGGTTAAGAGGAGGAGGGGGAGGCTCGGATGGCCGTTCCTCTCTCTGAAACTCGACGTGGACACCGTGGATGGTGTGCCGTACCGAGGAAAGAGATGAGGGGGGGGGGGGTACCAGGCCGGTAGGGATGGTGGGATGGCCCAAAAGGCTGGCCTGCCCTTTCCCCCCTTTGCTTTGTTTTATTTTTTCTTTCTTTCTCTCTTTTTTTTTGCATATTTGAATAAGGAAAGAAATGAATGGGTTTTAGGGTTAGAAAGAAATTAGGGCAGAAATTTGTGTAGGTTAGTTAATGTAACAGCAACAATTTGCAACATTTTGTTTTCAAATATTTCAAATTAGTTGCTGTTTGTACCTTATTTAAATTTGAGTGAATTTTTGGTATTAATTGATTAAATGAAAAGAACAATTTAAAAGTTTTTTAGTTTCAAGTGTAATGGTAACAAATGACTAATTTGTTTGTAATTTCCATAAATTTCAAAATGGTTGCTGTTTGGAAATTTAATTGAATTTGAAATAATGTTTTGGTATTAAATGAATTATTGATAGAAACAAATCAATAGTTTGAAATTACAACTTTAATGGAAACAAATAATTGCTTTGATTTGAATATTCATTTGGAAATTGTAACAGCACAAGTATGAAACAAAATATTTGAATTTTGGTTTGAAATTCAAATAGAAAAACAAGGAAAAACAAATGGAAAACAAATGCAATGAACATGATGACATGATGCAAAACATAAATAAAACAAGAAAAAAACATTCTAAAGGTTGTTTTCATACTTGGGATGTTACACCTATCATGATCGAGATTGATCTTATGTAATTCTATATGCTGTGTTTGCTGGGATCCGATGAATATTGAACTTATGCCAGGTTGATTATAGTCTTTATTTGCATATGCTATTTGTGATCTTGCATGCTCTCCGTTGTTAGTGGTTACTCTGGCCAAGTAGTTGCTAGTGACTCAAAGAGGGAGTATTTATGCTCGATAGTGGGTTCATGCCTCCTTTTCGCCTTGCTCGAGTTGCCATTAGGGGGAGGATGTGCTGTTGCCATTAGGGAGAAAACATCGGTGAGAGTGCCTGCGTGCATAATCATTGCTTACATTACACACTTTGTTTAATGCAATTATCTGTTTCTTGCAACTTAATACCTAAGGGGGTTCGGATGATAACCCGAGGGTGGATTATTAGTCATAGATGCAGATGGATGTCGGTCTATGTATCTTGTTGGAATGCCCGCACTAAATACCATAGTAATCTTCATGTCATATTGTGCACTACGGTGCAACCTCTATGTGTCAATTGCCCAGCTGTAATTTGTTCACCCAGCATGCTATCTTTTATGGAGAGACACCACTAGTGAAACTATGAATCCCGATCCATTTTATTACACTATTAAAACAAACCACGACTATTTCCTGCTTTCTTTACTTACAACAAGCATACACTGTTTTCCACACTATACGTCCAATCTTTGTTTTCAGCAAGACTGGTGAGATTGACAACCTCACTGTACCGTTGGGGCAAAGTATTTTGGTTGTGTTGTGTGCAGGTTCCACGTTGTTGCTGACACCGGTGAAGCGTCAGCTCCACCGTCAGTGGTATCAACCTTCCGAAGGTCCTATTTCTCCTACTGGATTGATAACCTTGGTTCCTAACTAATGGAAATACCTACCGCTGTGCTCATCACACCCTCCTCTTGGGGTCTCCCAACAAACATGTGTATCACGAGCATCAAGGATATTTTTTGGTGCTGTTGCCGGGGAGAAGGAAGTCTTCTGGCAAGAGGAGTCTCTCACTCTCAACCTCTTTATTTTGTTTATTGTCTTGTTTTTATTTTTTTGTTGTTTTTCTTTTCTATATCAAAAACACAAAAAAAATATTTCTTATTCTAGCTATTATTTTTGCTTTATCATGCTTGCTATCAATGTTTGATGTTTTTGAAACTCGATCTTATAGGAAAAATGGGTTCACAGATGAACAACAAAAACATTATAAGGAACACCGCTTGTCACAAAAAGGAATACACTTATGGGAGCAAATTAATAAATTGCATGACTATGCTAAAAACTTGTGCTCTACTTATAATGTTACTTATTGCTTTGATAAATCTTGTTGCTGTAGGAGGTATAAACACCTCCCTTTTCAATGTGAGTATAATGATAATGTTACCATATCTTCTTATGTTAAGGTAAATTATGAATTATATAATGTGGAACAAATTGAAGAATTTATTGCTTGGAAGGGTGCATTCGAAATTGCCTATTTACTTGAAAGTATTGATGATGCACGTTATAAATATGAGATTTATGATATACTTGAATATTGCTTTGATAATTACAAGTATTGTAATTACTATATAATGGAATATCTTAATAAATGCTCTCAATCTAAGAAAGTAACTGATGCCTTGCAGGAACCTATGGAAGAAGAAACTGCTGAATCTGGAAGCTCATTGGATGAAAAAGAGGAGGAGAGTGATAATCAAGAGGAGGAAGAATGGGGCTACCCATGTCTACCTCCAAATCATAGTAACTCTTTAACTCATACATTATTTGATGAAACTGATACTTGCTATACTTGTGACCTTGATACTACTATGAATGAAACTTGTGAGAATGATATTGCTACAGTTAGTTATGATAATAAATGCTACTTGGATAAATCTTATGATAATGCTCTTGATGATGGTACTATGTTACTTGATGTTATAAATTATAATTCTACTGAAAATAGGATTGATATAATGTGTCCTATACCTTTTAAGAGTGACCAATTATTTTGTTTTGCTATAGCTAAAAGTGGGAAAGAAGAGGTCTTTACTTATAATTTTGATCCCACTTTTTTGACCTTGATATGAATTGTGTGCTTTTAGACCATGAAAACATGCTTTATGTGATAATTATGTTGTTGAGTTTGTTCATGATGCTACTGAAAATTATTATGAGAGAGGAAAATATGGTTGTAGGAATTTTCATGTTGCTAAAACACCTCTCTTTTTGTTGAAAGTTTTGAAGTTGCTCTTGTTCTATCTTTCCATGATTTCTAGTTTGAGTTTCTTTAATTTATTTCTTTACAATATCCGTATGCATAGGAAGTGGGTTAGACTTAAATTTGTTTTATACTTGCTTCTTGATGCTCACTTTTACTTAATTCATATGTCTTGTGTGAGCATCTACTTGATTCCACCTTTCTATGCCTAGCTGAAAGGCGTTAAAGAAAAGCGCTACCGGGAGACAACCTGTTTTATTTCGCTGTTTTCAACCCGTTTTCTTTGGTGTGTTTTGCACCTGGGCGTTTTCTATTTCCTTAGCAACCCCGCTGTATCTTTTCTTTTGTGTTTTTGTTGAGCCAAGTAAAGCCTCCAGTGGAAAGTTGAGGCTATATTTCGGATTTCTGCGTAGGAAACAGACTTCTGCTGTCCACTGTTTATTCCGTAAAAAATCACAGATTCAAAATGACCTGAGTTTTTTTTGTGCGTAATCCTGAGTTATATACGCAATGTTCCTTAGATGACCACTTTTTTTATTTGAGCAACATAAGAATTTTGAAAAAATCGATCTTTACCTGCTGTTCTGTTTTGACAGATTTGTGCCATTTATTGCATTTCTATCTTAATCTCTTTCTTTTGGTGTTCTTTTGAGAAAAAGAGTTTTAAAATAAGTTGTGACAGTAGCTAATGTGTTTTTGAGTGTTAGACTTGTGTTGAAACTGAACCATGTGAATTTATTATTTCAATTGCACTAACGTTGCTAATGAAGATTGTGAGAATTTTGGTGTGAAGGAAGTTTTCAAGGGTTAGGAGAAGAGGATGATATGATGTGATCAAGAAGAGTGATAATCCTAAGCTTGGTAATGCCTCGGTGGTACATGCCAGCAAATTCCAAGAAGACTCAAGCGTCTAATCTTGGGGATGCCCAAGGCATCCCCTTCTTCATCAACAAATTATCAGGTCACTTATAGTGAAACTATATTTTTATTCGGTCGCATCTTATGTGCTTTAATTGGAGCGTCTTTTATTTTAGTTTTCAGTTTGTTTTTCTTTTTTTCTTTTAGTTTGTTTTTACTTTTTCAATAAGCTTGGTTGGACCCCAGCATTCTTTTATTGGACAGTGACACGCTCCGCTTTTTCATGAGAATACGTTGTATTCTTAGTCTCTGTCTACCTGCTGCATTTATTTAGCTCCTGTTTTGCATGCATCTATTATTAGAGCTGTTAGTTTTAGTAGTGTTATGTGAGTACTCTCATGTTTTCTCGCTGTATCATAAAGAGTATTTTTGTTAAACCATGTTTTGGATGGTGCTTGTTGGGAGAAAGAAAATTGTTGCTTGAAGTAGAATTTATAAGAGTGCTAATAGAAGATTGTATAGATTGTGGCTAGGACTTTTTCATGCCATGCTAAATGTTATTTTAGTTTTAAAGCCTTGTGGTTATTTAGTAGAATGATTAGCCTCAAATAGCTGAGAGTGTTTAATATGTATTGAAAGATTCATGAGTTGTTCTTGTCATAGTAAAGCATAAATATATGGTATTCTCTTTCGAATGTTTTATTTGGTTGACTTGGCGCATGCTCACACCATGTTTATGACTACAAACCATTCACGAATAGACTCCATGACCACTTAGTATTTGAACTTGTGATACTGCTTATGTTTTAATTAATGATGCTTATGTCGCTATGCATGATTATGGCTCTTATGCTCTCTTGATTTGTCGCTCCCAGTCTTCTGCTAGCCTCCACCTGTACTGAGTATGAGCTCTACTCGTGCATACAAACTCCTTTAAACCAAAGTTTTTCCCATTGTGTCCACCATACCTACCTACATGTGGTATTTAACTGCCATTCCAAAGTAAATTGCTCATCTGTTACCTTTAAAACCTTCAAAATTACTCCTGCGAACTATTCCTGTTTTTGCTCATGAGGACGTAAATAGAGAATCTTTATCTCACTTGTTGATTGGATTTCACACCCTGGACTAGTGGCTTCATCCTCTTATCCAAATGATAGAAGAGCTGGCAGCAGGGTGCCCAGCCCCAAATTAATGCAAACAAATTCTCTTCACTATTTTTGCCCGTGATTTATCAGTCAAATCATAATTGTGTAAACAAAAGAGAAAGAGGGATGAGCTTCTACACCAGTTGCGTCCTTCACCATGGGAGCCGCTCTTGTGAATCCAGTTGGCTTGTGACGTACTGTATTTTCTTTTTACCATTCGTTGACATTAGCATACATTCCCATAATATAGACACTCAGTGTCAAACTTTTAATACCTCTGTTTAATAAAATAAAATCTCTAGCACATTAGTGATCCCTGCTTCCCTCCGCGAAGGGCCTTTCTTTTACTTTTATGTTGAGTCTCCATCTTCTAACTTTATGCACAGTTGAGAGAGCATTTTTGCCATTCTGAGTTCTATGTGCATTTGTCCCATAAGCATCAATAATTACTCCATGATGTGATATTATTTGTTCTTAAATTATTTGTTCTAGTCTTCCTCATGAACTTTGAAGGTGTCCTGGCATTTATGTTTTGCCCCACTCATAAGGACTATCGAAATATCACTTTGCCATGCTTTCTCTATACCTGAAACAAATGTTTACCTTTCTTTGCATTATTATTCATGATCCTTTATTTGAGTTACTCTTCGTGATGCAAAGTAATTGCTATGCTTTATTATTAAAGTTATATTTATCATGCCTGTGTTTAAAGTTTTATGATCTTAGCGTGCATATGCTTTTACATTAGATTGATCAAGTTTATGTTAGTAGCATGTCACCTCAGAAATTATTGTTTTATCGTTTACCTACTCGAGAACGAGTAGGAACTAAGCTTGGGGATGCTTGATACGTCTCCAACGTATCTATAATTTCTGATGCTCCATGATCATATTTTGCCAATTGCTACTTGTTTTCTCCCTTATTTATAGCATTTTTATACGTTTTCCGAGACTAACCTATTAACAAGATGCCAAGTGCCAGTTCCCTGTTTTTTGCTGTTTTTGGTTTAAAAAAAGTTGTTCTGCAAACATTCTCGGAATTGGACCCCACAAAGCCCGAAGTTCCTATTTCCCCGGAAGCATCCAGAACACCGAAGAGGAGTCGAAGAGAGGCAACAGGGGGGGCACACCATAGGGTGGCGCGGCCCCCCTTGGCCGCGACACCTATGGGTGTGGGGCCCTGGAGCTCCACCGCCTTTGCCCTTTCGCCTATTTAATCCCCCTGGATGGAAAACCCTAAACACCTGATAAAAAATCCTCGAAAAGTTCCGCAGCCGCCGTCACCATCAACGCTAGATCAGGGGGTTCTGAAGCTGTTTCCGGCACCCTGCCAGAGAGGAGATCATCAGCGGAGGCTTCTACATCACCATGCCTGCCTCCGGAGTGACGCGCGAGTAGTTCATCCTTGGACTACGGGTTCGTAGCTGTAGCTAGATGGTTGTCTTCTCCTCATATGCCTCCATGTTTACATCTCGTGAGCTGCCTATCATGATCGAGATTGATCTTATGTAATTCTATATGCTGTGTTTGCTGGGATCCGATGAATATTGAACTTATGTCAAGTTGATTATAGTCTTTATTTGCATATGCTATTTGCGATCTTGCATGCATTCCATTGCTAGTGGTTACTCTGGCCAAGTAGTTGCTAGTGACTCCAAGAGGGAGTATTTATGCTCGATAGTGGGTTCATGCCTCCTTTTCGCCTTGCTTGAGTGACAAAAACGTGAAGGGGGAGGATGTGCTATTGCCATTAGGGAGAAAACAACGGTGAGAATGACCGCGTGCATAATCATTGCTTACATTACACACTTTGTTTAATGCAATTATCTGTTGCTTGCAACTTAATACCTAAGGGGGTTCGGATGATAACCTGAGGGTGGATTATTAGTCATAGATGCAGATGGATGTCGGTCTATGTATCTTGTTGTAATGCCCGCACTAAATACCATAGTAATCTTCATGTCATATTGTGCACTACGGTGCAACCTATATTTGTCAATTGCCAAGCTGTAATTTGTTCACCCAGCATGCTATCTTTTATGGAGAGACACCACTAGTGAAACTATGAACCCCAGTCCATTTTCTTACACTCCTAAAACAAACCAAAACTATTTCCTGCTTTCTTTACTTACTGCAAGCATACACTGTTTTCCACACTATACGTCTAATCTTTGTTTTCAGCAAGACCGGTGAGATTGACAACCTCACTGTACCGTTGGGGCAAAGTATTTTTGTTGTGTTGTGTGCAGGTTCCACGTTGTTGCTGACACCGGTGAAGCGCCATTACCACCGTCAGTGGCATCAATCTTCCGAAGGTCCTCTTTCTCCTACGGTATTGATAACCTTGGTTCCTAACTAAAGGGAAATACCTACCGCTGTGCTCATCACACGCTCCTCTTGGGGTCTCCCAACAAACGTGTGTATCACGAGCATCAAGGACCGAAGCCATATATAAAATGAAGGTGATAGCTACCGTAGCAAGGGTGCACAACCTGATAGGAAACCCTAGACATCACCCAAAGGAGAGCTAGCTGCCAGGCACTAGTCTTCTTCTACCTCGAGCTCAGGCTCACCATTGTACCGTTTTGCTGGTCTGCACTGCATAATTTTAAAAAATTACCTAAGTAGTCCGCCAAGATCACTATGCACATAACGAGGCATACCCATACATGCAAGGATCAGGATCATGACTCACCAGGAAGCGGAATCGATGTAGTCGTAGAAGAATTCTGAGAAATCGTAGATCCTCACAACTAGGACTAGTTTGAAGGATGTCGCTAAGCTTCCTTCATCAAGGATCACACGTGTAATCCCTCTTTTGGCGTGCACATGTACGCTCGTGTCAACCTGCCAGCTCTTCGCTGTCCAGGACTTGGCACAGACAAAGAGAGACAACATTTCGGCGTTTCTAATTGGTAGCACTAATTGACTACGATTAGAGATATATGAATCTAGAAGTTTCTCAGCACATGAGACATAACTACTAATTAGAGCTAGGTCTAATCGGGAGACGACACGTCAAAACCCAATTAGAGGAACCTCTAATACAATTAGAGGGGCTCTAACTACAAGCTCTAATTAGACTCTAATTCTACCAGAGAAAGAAAGAGAGAGGCAATTGCTAAAAAAAATTATGGTTTAGATCAAGCCTTGGGGTTCCTTTTATAGTTGGAGGGAGGGGGATTTCCAAAGGGGAGGAGGAGTCCTAGTTGAGCTAGGAGGGGCTTGGCCACACCATGGAGGTGGCCGCACCCCCTATCCTAGCTCAATTCGGATTGGACTCCCATATGGGATTCCAAATCCACCTCTCCCCCTTTTCCTTTTCCCTTTTATTTTCTTTTCCCTTCAAATAAAATAGGAAAAACACCATCCTAGTGCCATGATTGGAGGCCCTGGGCACACCTGCCAGCCCCACGTATTGGTGTGGCCTAAGGGTGAAATTTCCCCTCTCTAGCACTCCCCCTTCCCGATTTTTTCTGAAACTCTCCTGGAACCCTATAAACCCAATAGAATCATCGATACTATATAATGATGTTAAAAACTTATTTGTAACATAATGGACATCTCATGTCCCTCGTTATCTCTCATATAAATTCTGCCTAACACCAGCATAATTTCTCCCTTATAGTAACTTCCCTGAACCTCTCCGATAGACGCCGGACTTGTTTCTGTGACATCATACATTCATAAAACCAATAAAAACATCTTAATACTCTCAATTAAAGGTTGGCACGGCTTAAGAGTGTGACCCGTAAAGACTCGATAACATATAGACATGTCTGGGAACTTACTAAACAATAACCAACGAGACAATGTACACCCATGATGGCTCCTGTGTGTTCACAAAGAACAAGGGGACTGATACGTTGATGCATGTAGAATGCATAGATGAATTTTGCATATTTTCACATGGTTTTCTATTACATATTGCATCATATAAGGGTATAATTCAATGTTTTATAGTATTTTGGGGTTAAATTACAAAGTCCCCCAACTTTTATGGAATTAACCCTGCCTGTCAGAAACCCCGTTTTCTATATTTTTGATGTTTCAGGGGGAAAACTTCCGCGAAATCACCTGAAAATCTGTGGGGGTCATTTTCTTGGAAGGAGAAGACCTGCGGCCGAAGGATCCACGAGAATTGGGAAAGGAGGCCCAAAAGAGGACCCTCCACGCGGCCAGATTCCTTGGCCGCGTGAGAGGCCCCCTTTTGGCCCCAATTCCTTCCATCTTCGACTTACCGACTCCGTCTTGACCTAAAACCGACTATAAAAAGGGTCCCCCGTACCCTTACGGAGGAGAGCACCGCCGAAACACCGAAACACCGAAAACTCCGGCGGGGCGCCGCCGGTGTGATCTCCTACCCCTCCAACGTCATCACCATCGACATCTCCATGAAGAGGGAGTAGTCCACCTCAGGGCTATGGGTTTGTGGAAGTAGCACTTGTATATCTCTCTCTATGTGCTTCACTAATTAGATCCGTATGAGCTGCCTCACATGATTACGGGCACCATTGTAATTCCTATGTGGTGGATCTTTTCTATGAGTTATTGAATCTGAGATTGCAATTGTTTCTCTTGAGTTATTTGAGTAGATGTATCTTATGTACCCTGTTCTTATTTGCTAGCTTTGATCAATCTAGTTCTTGAGAGCGTGTGTGGGGTGATGGGTGCATTAGTTGGAGTAACGGGGGGTGGCTAGTGCTGTGAAAGTGACAGAAGTTCAGTGATCCACTTAGGTTTTGTTAAACCTTTCTTAGTTACCTCACTAGGGATAAAAAGGAGTACCTTGTTACCGGGGATTTGAAGTGACACTAATCAATCTCCATGACTAGATCTAGCAAGTGATTACTTCAACTTCATGTCACATTGCTTAAAGCTATACTCTGTTTTTCCTTAATTATCGAGGTGTTATGATTTATTTCGCATCTTGGTGGAGTATAAGAGGGATCAATATGACCGTAGAAGATCTCTATGCTAGGACGTGATGCCCATATGGAAGTACTCAATGTTAAACATGTTATTGTAATCTCACATGTAATTCTTTATGTCCACCGTCTACTACTTTATTTGAGAGAATGCAAGTGTGAAACCATGAACCCCGGTCCTATTTTAATTATAAGAAAACACTCTAGTTACTTTGCTGCAATTTACTTTACTTGCACTTTACTTTACTTGCATCTCCAATTCGAATTTACATTATCTCCATCACCACTTGCATCACAAAAATACAAAAACAATCCATTGCATATTTTTTCTCATTTGCATTTAGTAGTAGATTTAATTATTGCACATTTACTTTCAGTTTTGCATTGCAATTTAGAAGTCTCACACCTTGTGCTTGACAACCACTTGGTGAGGTTGAGGGGACAAAATTTTCTACTTGTTTGCAGGATCCTGGAGGAAGCTTGGAAGACAACTGCTGAAATACTGGCTCCCCAAGAGTTCGATATAAACCCTCGAGTCACCCTCGTGGGGAAGAAGGCTTTCCACTAGCTACACACTCTGCACTTGGAGTCTCAACCTAGCCATGAAGCGTTTTTCTAGCGCCGTTGCCGGGGAGCCATAGGTGAAGGAGTTGTCCAAGGGAGCTCACAAGAAGTCTTCATCACCAACAAGGTGTGCAAACACCTAAGCTTGGGGAGGTTGCACCTACGTGAGTACCGTCCTTTCTATCTCCACCTTCTTTCAAGTAGATTGTTTTGTTTCTTGTCTTTGTTTTTGTTTTGTTTTTGTTTTGTCTTGCATATTTTATTTTAGTTTGCATTTTAGTTTTGCATTTAGTTATCTAGTTTATTTTAGTATTTCGAATTTGCCTAGTTACTTTACTTTTGTTTTGCATAAAAAATTAAAAACTACATAAAAACTGTTAAAATGGGTGATAGAACTAGATTAAGTGACTACACAAATACACCCAATGACCAATTCATTGCTAGGCCAATTACTACACCTGAAATACAAGCTGAAAGCTATGAAGTATGTCCTATTTTATTGAATTTAATTACTATAGAGCAATTTGGTGGTAGTGCTATGGAGGATGCCTCTATGCATCTTCATGATTTCATGGAAATATGTGATATGCAAAAATTTAAAAATGTGGAAAGTAGTGTTTTAAAACTGAAATTATTTCCTTTTTCACTTAGAGGAAAGGCTAAAGAATGGTTACTTTCACTACCTACAGCTAGTATAAAGTCTTGGGATGATTTAAAAGAAGCTTTCATTAAGAAATATTATCCTCCCGTTAAAATTTTGCAAAATAGGAATAATATCCTCTCATTTAGGCAAAATGATAATGAACATGTAGCCATGGCATGGGATAGAATTAAATTAATGCTTAGAACATGCCCATCACATGGAGTAAATGAATGGACCATACTACACTCTTTTTATAATGGTCTAAACTACATGTCTAGAAATATACTTGATTCTGCTGCTGGAGGTGCCTTTATGAGTAAAACTGTAGGTGAGGCTAAGAGCATATTAGAAAGCATATTGCAAAATTATAGTCAATGGAATACTGAAAGAGCACCCAATCCCACTAAGAAAATAAACTCAATTGAAGAAACCAATGATTTGTCTTCTAAAATGGACACTATTCTTGCCTTTATTAATAAACAAAATATGGAGAATATGCCTTTGCAGGAGCTAGTTGGTAGTAATCCTGAAAGTGTGGATGTTAATTTTGTTAGGAATTATGGTAGCAATGGTTTTGGTAATGCTTACAATTCTTATAGTAAACCTCCTTATGTGCCAAATAAACCTTTTGTTCCATATCCTAATGCTAATGAAAATAAGTGGAAGCCTTCTAGTGAAATTTCTGAATCTAATAAATTGCTTATGGAACAAGTTGCTAGTCACAATGCTATGATACATGAGTTAAATAAGTCTATTGCATCCATTAGTAGTGATATTAAAGGATTGCAACTTCAATCTTCGAATTTGGATAAAGCATTGTCAAAATTAGCTGATAATCAAGCAACTCTATTAAGCATGTCAGCAGGAAAGCCACAAGCACAACCTAGTGTAGGAATGAATTCTATTACTATTGCTGCTCCTATTATTGAAAATATTGATCATATTGCTGAGAATACAAGTGAGGATGTTCCTACTAGCTTAGAAGAAACTTTGAATGAAATAGTGAAGTACCCTGAATATTTACTTCCATATATGTCTTATCTTGCTAGAAAAGATGAAATTAGTCCTCATGAATCAAGCATGCTAGCTAAATTAGAGAGTAAAGTAGAGGAAATTATGATGCTTACTGAAATTAAGGATCCATTGATTGATTTATAAAAAAGTACCTTGCAAGAACTTATTGCTACTCTACAATAATTTGCTAGTGATCCCACTATAAATGTTAATCAACCTGGCTTTGGATCTTATATTGCTAATCATGTCTTTCAAGAAAAGATTGCTAGGTACAAGAATGAGGCCATGATACCTCCTAAGCTTGGGGATGCATGGATCCCGAAGGTGCTAGTTTCAATTGGAAAAGAAATTCACCATGCTATGTTAGATCTAGGTTCTAGTGTATCGGTACTCTCTAAAGAATTATATGAATTGCTAGAACTAGAAAATTTAGAAAAGTGCTCAAGTGAATTTGTCCTTGCTGATAACTCTACTAAACATGTTGTAGGACAAGTAAAAGATGTTATGATTGAATTGCACATGACTTTCGTACCCGTTGATTTCATTATTATGGATATGGGGGATAAATCCCCTAGTCCTATTATTTTGGGTAGACCTTTTCTTCGTACTACAGGTGCAATCATAGACTCCAAGGAAGGGAATGTCAAGTTTCAGTTCCCTCACAAGAAAAGCATGGAGCACTTCCCAAGGAAGAGGGGCACGCTGAAGAACAAGCTCCCTCATGAGCTTTATCCCTCTTGATTATCAAGTAAAGCCTAGCTATATGGCTATAAAGAAAGCGCTTTACGGGAGGCAACCCGGTTGTTTTTGTTTGGATTTTCCTAGTGTCCTCTTGCTGTCTCAAGATATTAGTTTTTTTTGTTTTAATTCTGGAGTTTTCAATAAAGAGTCAAGTCAAACCCATTTGGACTTATAAGTTGCTATCCTAGTGCATGAAATTTCTGTTTCAGCACGAGTCTGCTCACCGTATGATTTTATGTTTTTTATTGGTATGTCGGATTGAGCTAATTTTTAGTATGTTCTGCAACTTTTCGTCCTCTGTAAGCACAAAAATTGGCTTAATTTTGTGACGAGTCTAGCTTAGGGAAAAACGTTCGTTTTGCTGCTGCTGCTTTTCTGGACAGATTCTGCCTTCTTTTGTTTTATGCACTCTTTGGGCTTGGGAATCGAATTTCCATGATTCTTTCAAGCAAGAGAGTGAACATACAAAATAATGAACCTTATTGTCTATCTACTGGAGCATTTGATTTGGAATTTTGCACAGCAAGCATGTGATTTGTTTGTCCTTGCTAATCTCACCCCACAGAAAAAGAATGGGAGAAACATGTTTTGTGAAGTTTTTTCACAGGGAATAGAGGAGCTGCGCCTCAAGACATCCAAGAATGGTGAAAGCCATAAGCTTGGGGATGTGATGAACACCCCATTGGAGCTCCACTCTTTAGGTTAGCACACGTCTACTTTCTGTTTTTCTAAGCAAAGCATTTATCGTAGAGACTTGAAGCGTCTAGTTTTTATTTTTATTTTTGTTTTGATAAGACCACCATCAATTTATATGAGATTGATCTACTGGAGTTTGGGGTTGGAATGTATTGGATGCTAGTATTATGACTTGGAATAGGGATGCCATGGTTGATTTGAAGAGCTACATATGTTTGCATGATTTATAGGCTTTTTATGTGTAGAAATTTGCAATAATGTTGTCTTGAGCTATCTCTTATTCATGTCCTTGATGTTAATTGCTGTTTTATTTAGTTTGTCATGAAATGAGTAGTTCTATGGACATATGAATGCATAGTAGTTGGTCAACTATCTCCCTCTTGCTAGCCCAAAAATTTAAAAATTCCAACAAGTAAAAACTTGTTTCCAACACTCCTTAGCCAAGTATTTCCAGTGAGTCCACCATATCTTCCCATTAGCTTCATTGCTATTCCGAGTATGTTCACCATGTTATTGTATTATTTATGTTCTAAATTAAGATATTCACTTTATTAATTGTCATGGGTTGAACTTGGGATAGGACTCTCACGAACTTTTGAAGGCACACTTTACTTTTTATGCATCTAATAAACATGACCCAATAATGGGAGCCACAAGTTTTGCGTTTGACAAGTGTGTGGTTGGGAGCTAGCTATAAACGTGTATCACCGGAAAGCTTTCAACATTGCACAAAAAATTTACATTTGGTTGATATCATGTACTTTTGTTTTTGGACTCCTTCCATGCCAAATGAAATAGAGGAATAGTAAGTTTTGATGAGTAAGTATCTATATGACTAGAGAAACGCATTGGGCCGCTAACCCAAGCCATGATTTATCATGGTGGAAATTTACTTACAACTTGAGTGACTCTACAACACATCCTATAATAAAATAAGAAGCTATGCATAATAGTGAATGAAAATAAAAAGGATGATGAGTCTACTCTGTTTGTTCATCTTGTCATTGTAACATGGGCTTGTTTCCATGTCATGGGTCAAGAGGTACCTCTTTGCGGTTCTCTATGATGTCATTAATACTTATTATGATTGTACAAAGCTTATTAGGAATCTTAAGTTGAGTAATCATGGAGTAGGTTTTCACACTCACGGGGCATGAGGCTTTCAACCACCTTGTCATTCTCATTACTTCAATACTCACAATTTTAAGATGGTAGTGATAAAGGGGCAATGAGAGTCCTAGATCAATGGATACCACATTTCAATTAGTAATTTTAGTTGAATAATTTAGAGGCTAAATAAGACTTGATCATGTTTTACCTCTACTCAATTTTCTCCAAAGTGTCCACCATCTTTTCTATTCTCCATTATGTTATTCTTTGACCAATATAGGATTTTATTTTTCATTTTGTGTATGCATTTGGTCCATAGTGCTTTTATTTCATTATACACTTTGTGAACTTTCATGAAGCATCTTTGCTTCCATATTTGATATTTCTTACAACATGAATTGTATATTGCTACTCATTTCTAGTATTAATCATTTGATTATATGTAGCATGAATAATCCTCCTTGATATCCCATGATTGTTTCAATATGCAAAACCCATCTTAGTTTTATCACCTTCATACTCGAGGACGAGCATGGGTTAAGCTTGGGGATGTTGATGCATGTAAAATGCATAGATGAATTTTGCATATTTTTCACATGGTTTTCTATTACATATTGCATCATATAAGGGTATAATTCAATGTTTTATAGTATTTTGGGGTTAAATTACAAAGTCCCCCAACTTTTATGGAATTAACCCTGCCTGTCAGAAACCCCGTTTTCTATATTTTTGACGTTTCAGGGGGCAAACTTCTGCGAAATCACCTGAAAATCTGCGGGGGTCATTTTCTTGGAAGGAGAAGACTTGCGAGCGAAGGATCCACGAGAATTGGGCAAGGAGGCCCAAAAGAGGACCCTCCACGCGGCCAGATTCCTTGGCCGCCTGAGAGGCCCCCTTTTGGCCCCTGTGGCCCCAATTCCTTCCATCTTCGACTTACCGACTCCGTCTTGACCTAAAACCGACTATAAAAAGTGTCCCCCGTACCCTTACGGATGAGAGCGCCGCCAAAACACCAAAACACCGAAACAGAGACCAGAAGTTCCAGATTGGAGGGGGAAAACTCCGGTGGGGCGCAGCCGGTGTGATCTCCTACCCCTCCAACGTCATCACCATCGACATCTCCATGAAGAGGGAGTAGTCCACCTCAGGGCTATGGGTTTGTGGAAGTAGCACTTGTATCTCTCTCTCTATGTGCTTCACTAATTAGATCCATATGAGCTGCCTCACATGATTACGGGCACCGTTGTAATTCCTATGTGGTGGATCTTTTCTATGAGTTATTGAATCTGAGATTGCAATTGTTTCTCTTGAGTGATAAGGGGTTGCCCGATCTTCTCGATGAACTCACACGATAACTTGTTGGATAAATTGTGTCTTGCTGAAACCTCTCCGGTTGATCCCTGATGCCAATGCAACAGCTCTCAATCCCTTTGGATATTCTCAACTCCACACACTTGCACAACGTAATCAAAGACTACGAGTGGTCCTGTATCTACTGATTCCCAATGGAACAACAGATAACACGCAGAATTTGCAAGGGGTAACTCCACCAAACCGGTGGTGATAAATTCAGATGAACATAGTTCAATTCTGGAATCTAGGGTTTATGTTTAACTTGGTCTCCCTCTCTAATTCGTGGGAAGAGGTATATAAGAGGGGGGGGGTGGCGGCCAAGAGAGGGGGATGCGCCCCCTAACCTAAACCTACACGGTTTGGTGCACCCAAACCAATACAAACCGACCCATTGAGGGGGTGCGGCCCAAACAGCCACACAGGGCCTTATTAGACTCGGGTGGGACTCTCTCCTAACCATAGACAGTCTCTTATGTTTGGAGGGAACCATCCTTGAGCGCAGGGGCTTCTCTCCTAACCATAGACAGCCTCTTATGTTTGGAGAGAACACAAAACAATTATTCTGCCTCCTCTTCTTCCATGAGTTCTCCAATGCTTTGCTCCATGATTCCATGCTCCTTGCCTCCAATAATGTTTGTGTTATAAATAAACCTATCATACATAAATACATATGCTTAGGTAGTATAACATTCTTATAAACACAAATAACATGCATTACTAGGAAAGAATTCACCTTATCATGAACAGTAGTGAGGCTCAATATTTCCTTCCAATTAAAGCATGGAAAATCCTCATGGACCCCTATTATATCCATATCATCCTCCCTTTCTTCATGACAAGACGTCCTCGGCTTGTGGTAATCTGAACATGGAAGAAACAGAAAGGGCAACGTGTATGCACAATACATATTTCTATCATGGGGTGCATTAGTGTTGTGGACTTGATATATATTTTCATATGACATGATGTAACTAAATTTGCATGTATGTATCACAAAATTGTCACAAGAAAACCAATAGCATCTCATCTCATAGCAATCACAATTGCAAATATAAGTGAAGCTCGGGAAATTATGATCATAAGGAGAAACATCTATGTAGAAATTCTTATTGTTTATGATCAAACCAAGTGTTCTCACAGAAGATCTATAATCAAATTTGTTTTTATTAGTACACTCAAAGGTGGGAACATGGTTATTATTTTCATCATGAAAATTGCAACTTAGTTTGCAAATATAAGTGAAGAACAATTGAGTAGCACATATATGTGACAAGTATTGTGGCAAACCAAACATATGTGTAAAATCATGCTCATATGTAGGAAATTGTAACCTATCTACCCAAGGCAATACATTGTTTAATTCAGCCACTTTATCACAAGTTATGCATATGTGATCCACCATAAAAATTTCACTCATGTTATAGTCACCAATTAAGTTAAAAGTGAAAGAAGAAACACAATTGCTAGAATTGACATATGAAATTTCAGCAACCTTTTTCATAGCACTTTGCACACTAATTGATTCATTTAACATGATGTAATCCACAATATCATTAGGTGGTATTTTAGCAAGTACTTCTTTATGTGAAATCAACACCACATGATTAAATTTCGAAATTATCATAGTATCACATGTAGGTGGACTATCTATGCTTGTTAACCCACAAGAATCAACTAGCAATTTAATAGGTTCACATAAATCAATACTTGAGAGAGGTAACACACAATCAGCACCTTTATCAATAGCAACCTCCTCAGAATTATTAGGTACCAATTCATCTATCTCAAGTGGTGATGCAGGTTCTACTTGTTGTAGCTCCCTTTCTTCAAAAGTAACCTGCAAATCACAAGAAACAAGACTAGGAACAATGACATGCTCCTCCAATGGTGGTGGTGATGATGTTACTATGGGCTCCCTTTCTTCAAAAGTCTGCACATGAGAAGAAACAACACTAGGAATAGATATTATTTCATTAGTAGTGGTAATGCTTGTCTTTTGGATTGGTGGAAAAATTCTTCTTCTTGGAGCCATAAGAACCTCTTCGGCCTTCTTCTTTTCTACTCTCCTTGCTAGTTGCAATAATTCATCCAAAGTACTATAGTCAACACGCCCCACTTGGAGTCTAATTGAAAATAGTAGCCCGGAATAAAATCTTTGCATTGTAGTTTGTTCATCCTCTAGAACCCCAGATAATTGTAGCAATGAAATCATCTCTAGGTAATATGCATCCACTGATTTTTCTCCTTGTCTTAATTGCTTCAATTTTGTATAGTGCTCCTCATCAACTAAAACACCCTTAGCTAGTAAGCGTTGATGCATGTTATGAATCATTGTGGACAAAGAGGAGACTTGTGCTTGCATATCTTGAATCACTTCTTTAGTTCCCTTAGTAACCTGCACATCCTCAACAACACTAGAAACACCCATTATGTTAGGGAAAACAAAATCAATGGGTTGTGGTGTTCTCTCACAACTCTCTCAAAACAGCAAAGAAAACATGTATCTTACCGCTCCAAAGAGAATAGAAAACACTCACCAAAAGTAGTATTAACACGTGTACTGATGTGAAGATGAGAATACCCGGGAGTTTAGCTATCACAAGACAAACAAGGGATATTGTGGGGCTTGGTATGGATACCTAACAACACCAATAACAAGTCCTATTTGCTGCTTGTGTGATATGAAAAGCACAGGAAACACACACGTGGAGAATAATGTGGCAAGCAACTATATGGATGGAATTGTTGCAATGCACTCGAAAGACACTAGCTATTGCTCTTATAAAACAGGCACAAGATTGCTCAAAGAACTAGTGCAAAACAGCATGTAAAACAGCTCCAAAACTGCAGTAGCTATCACCAATTTTCAGGCCTCTTTTTCTCTTTTGTTTTTCTGTTTTTCACTTTGATTTTTTCACTCTTTTGGGCCAATATATTTTGATACTTTCACGGTTACAGTAATTTTTTTTGCAGAAAACAGCACTATGAAATAATCAACCGAGCAGCCTGTGAGCACCAAATTGAGCTAGTCTTATGTGGGTATGCTCCTAATTGTATATGTAGATAGGCCGTGGCTATGGTTCTCAAAGATATGAGGTGGAAACACGATGAAATTGGCAAAGAAAACAGAACCGAAAAACAGCTAGGGCTGAGAGAAACTCACGGCAGGAAAATTGTACTACGGCAGAAAAACGCGCAGAATTGCGCTCGTGGCAGGCTGCCGCGGCAGAGAATTGAGCCGAAACGCTGCCGCGGCAGAGGCAGGGCGTGGGTAATGCGCGCGGTAGGGCAGGGGCGGAGCCACGGCAGCGTTTTCACGCTTTTTGTGCCGCGGCAGAACCACTCCGAGTTCCTCTAGGGCTCGGTTTAAAGGGATGATCCACACGGTTTTGGTGAATCCGATTAGAACAAGAACACGAGCAACACTAGGATTGATACAGCAAGATATATGGCGTGGAAGAAACGTGGCAAAAACAACTCGCAACAACTCGAATTTGGTAAGAACCCAACTCGGATTGGAACAAGTAGATGGAATCGGTGGACTCTTTTTGGTATTTTTCGGTGGGACACAAGATGAACTCGACGAACACAATAAGAACCCTTACCCTAGACCGAACTAAAAGACACAAAAGGAGAAAAGAAACACGAAATCAAACACAAACAGCAACTAAAACTCGAAACTGGTGATGATCTAAGGCGATGGCAATGAACTACTCCTGTTTTTGTGGGGCTTTTTCGTGGATAGGTAGAAAACAAAAACGAATCTAAGGGGATAAATTGCTCACCGAGTCAACCTGTAAATCTGATACCATATGATAAGGGGTTGCCCGATCTTCTCGATGAACTCACACGATAACTTGTTGGATAAATTGTGTCTTGCTGAAACCTCTCCGGTTGATCCCTGATGCCAATGCAACAGCTCTCAATCCCTTTGGATATTCTCAACTCCACACACTTGCACAACGTAATCAAAGACTACGAGTGGTCCTGTATCTACTGATTCCCAATGGAACAACAGATAACACGCAGAATTTGCAAGGGGTAACTCCACCAAACTGGTGGTGATAAATTCAGATGAACATAGTTCAATTCTGGAATCTAGGGTTTATGTTTAACTTGGTCTCCCTCTCTAATTCGTGGGAAGAGGTATATAAGAGGGGGGGGGTGGCGGCCAAGAGAGGGGGATGCGCCCCCTAACCTAAACCTACACGGTTTGGTGCACCCAAACCAATACAAACCGACCCATTGAGGGGGTGCGGCCCAAACAGCCACACAGGGCCTTATTAGACTCGGGTGGGACTCTCTCCTAACCATAGACAGTCTCTTATGTTTGGAGGGAACCATCCTTGAGCGCAGGGGCTTCTCTCCTAACCATAGACAGCCTCTTATGTTTGGAGAGAACACAAAACAATTATTCTGCCTCCTCTTCTTCCATGAGTTCTCCAATGCTTTGCTCCATGATTCCATGCTCCTTGCCTCCAATAATGTTTGTGTTATAAATAAACCTATCATACATAAATACATATGCTTAGGTAGTATAACATTCTTATAAACACAAATAACATGCATTACTAGGAAAGAATTCACCTTATCATGAACAGTAGTGAGGCTCAATATTTCCTTCCAATTAAAGCATGGAAAATCCTCATGGACCCCTATTATATCCATATCATTGAGTTATTTGAGTAGATGTATCTTATGTACCCCGTTCTTATTTGCAAGCTTTGATCAATCTAGTTCTTGAGAGCGTGTTTGGGGTGATGGGTGCATTAGTTGGAGTAACAGGGGGTGGCTAGTGTTGTGAAAGTGACTGAAGTTCAGCGATCCACTTAGGTTTTGTTAAACCTTTCTTAGTTACCTCACTAGGGATAAAAAGGAGTACCTTGTTACCGGGGATTTAAAGTGACACTAATCAATCTCCATGGCTAGATCTAGCAAGTTCTTACTTCAACTACATGTCACATTGCTTAAAGCTATACTCTGGTTTTTCCTTAATTATCGATGTGTTATGATTTATTTCGCATCTTGGTGGAGTATAAGAGGGATCAATATGACCGTAGAGATCTCTATGCTAGGACGTGATGCCCATATGAAAGTACTCAATGTTAAACATGTTATTGTAATCTCACATGTAATTCTTTATGTCCACCGTCTACTACTTTATTTGAGAGAATGCAAGTGTGAAACCATGAACCCCGGTCCTATTTTAATTATAAGAAAACACTCTAGTTACTTTGCTGCAATTTACTTTACTTGCACTTTACTTTACTTGCATCTCCAATTCGAATTTACATTATCTCCATCACCACTTTCATCACAAAAATACAAAAACAATCCATTGCATATTTATTTTCTCATTTGCATTTAGTAGTAGATTTAATTATTACACATTTACTTTCAGTTTTGCATTGGAATTTAGAAGTCTCACACCTTGTGCTTGACAACCACTTGGTGAGGTTGAGGGCACAAAATTCTCTACTTGTTTGCAGGATCCTGGAGGAAGCTTGGAAGACAACTGCTGAAATACTGGCTCCCCAAGAGTTCGATATAAAACCTCGAGTCACCCTCGTGGGGAGAAGGCTTGCCACTAGCTACACACTCTGTACTTGGAGTCTCAACCTAGCCATCATACGTCCATTTTGCATCACTATTTTATATCATAATTTTCTGTTATTCATCGATATATTTCATGTTATGATGCATCTCTTATGTTATTTTATCTTACTAGCAAAACATGCCCATGCGTTGCACCGGGAGAAAAAAAATGTGCATCCTTCAACATACACTAATAGATTCACACAACAGTGCTTATTTCTCCTCCTTTTTTCGCAAATAAGAAATAAAATGCATCAGTTTCCTTAAGTTCATATTTCTTTCATGATTATATGATTACATATTTTTCTTTCATGATAATTACCGTCGATGCTTCAGAACTCCACTCGTGGTAAAATATGACTATATGAGTTACAAACTTACCGAGAAGCGCTAGTGATAGGAGAGTGGTATTTGTAACTTTGTTGTATCTTATTCAACTGTCCATGCTTGTCAATCAGGTTCTATTCATCTAAGGCGATAATTCTCGAAACAATAAACACCGGCGCGAAATCTCGGATGAGTAGAATCCAACGTTGTCGCAACACCCAGCCCTTCTATACCTTTTCAACAGATTCTCTAAACAGTAAACGAATCAGCCCACAGACAGCTTGGAAGGACAAAGTTAAAATTGGGTGCAAAAATAACGGATCTAGGCTGTAACAGATGATGTAGGAGTTGTGGAAGTCCTGCATCCGGCCACACATTGTTGCACCCGGACTTCTAAAGGATACTCGCCGTTCCGTTGAACAGTAGTAGATTGGATTACGGGGTTTACCGGCACCCGCGTCCTCTTACGAGTAGGCCAACACACGAATGTGTGACAACCAACCCCTATCTGTTCAGCGTCGACGTAAACTATCCCATAGAAATCAGGATACTTCCATTGACGTACTTCAAAACATACACACATGGTACGTCAACGGCATTGGAACAAGTGATATCACAACAGATCTCTACGACACAAAAGATTGAAATAAGTTGCAAATAGCTCTCATTAGAGCAGAGATAGCAAATACAATCATTCAGAGGACACATGTCCCAACAATTCATCATTACATCACAGCGGAAGCATTCAACATGTCTGAGTACAGACAAGATCCAAATAGGCCTAAGAGGCCGGAAACGAAAAGACGAAGCCCATCCACGAAGTCTCGGATCCTGCCCGGGTCCGCTATCTACTCGTCAGCAGTCTCGTCATACTCCACGTAGTAGCCACCATGTAGATCCTCGAATCGTAGTCTGCGGAAACCACAGCCCCAAAGGGGTCAGTACATAAACGTACTGGCAAGCAAGACTCACAGTTCACCAAAATGTAACCCGACAACACCAAGCACAGATGCTTTGGGTGCAACGGAAGGAAGGGAATATAAAAGATGTTGCAACTGGCTGCGCTAACCAACTACAGAGAACTAAAACTTCCAACTAACAGAAAGGGGATAAGATCGAGTATTGTAACCAACTGAAAGATAACTTCAAACAAACCCATCCTGGATCTCGCCCCTTATCCAAAGAAGCAATCCGAGGATAACTCACACAGTTGAAATAATGATGGTTCATATTATTGTGTCAATAAGCCTATTACTAGTCAAGTTGTTAATCATTGGGTGTAAGGTTGTTAATCATTAGGTTTAAGTTGTCCTGAGTACTTGTTAGCCAGTACTTTCACCAAGTAATCCATAACCGCGGAAAACACGGCTTCTCGAGAAGATTATCCCTGGAGGGTTGCACCAATTTGGCCGTACACGCATGAATAACCCGCCAGATGGAAAGGCCCTTCCACCAAGCGGGGCACTCAACACAACTCGACTCTTCTTCGCATCAAGCCCAAAGCACCTTGGGCGCACGGCTAATCGAGCCCAGAAGAAAATGGACCCTCATAGCACTCTAAGAACGTGTCCCCCTATATGCCGACTACGAAAGTTCCACCCTGGCCTGGGCTCGCAAAAACATGCATGCGGCAAATGGAAAACACGAACTAAATGAGGCGATTTGGACGAGATGCGAATCGAATCAAATTGAGGGGGGCGCCCATACTCGCTTCCCACATGCGGTTAGTGCGCTCATCATGGATCAGTAGACAAGACCCTTTTCCTATTAGGGTCGACACTAGCAGGCCTCAAAACCACACAGGGCCTCCTGCCGGTGCCTTATCATCAAATTATTATTTAACAATAACATTAGCATGATTGATTGATTAAACATCGAGCCTCCAGAACGTAATAGAAATAGCAACAGAAAGTAACGGGTAACAGCCTCGAGCAAAACAACCTAAGCATGCTAGTAAGACACGGGCAACAAGCAATGGTTATAGGTATGGAGGTGAGGCAATATCAGGGCTAAAGGATACATGTGATAGGTTCGTAACAGAAGCAACTAATCATAGGGCTAGCAGAATAGACAACGGAAAGTATCGGTAACCAATGTTGAAAGGAACACGATGGTTCATGTGAGTGATAACTTGCCTGCAAACCCAGTAGCATGGTACTGAGCTAACTCCTTAGAAGGGGTGTCGTAAGTATCGTCGGTCTCAACGTCGTCGTGTATCCGAGAAGAAGCAAACAGACAACACAGAAAGATAAGCAATCAATATCATGGCATAGTGCACAAACATGGGATGATGCATGACCATTTAATTGATGCATAGAAATAAACTAGTTGTCAAGATAACAACATGATTAAATGGACCCACATGCAATTGGATTGCATATGGAAAGCCCATGAATTAAGGTTGAAACAATTGTTTTACAACTAACCAATAGGTGAAAGTGGATTAGCATGATGCATGGATGAGGAAAACAACAAAATAACAACAATAGAACCAATTGGAAATAAGGTTTAACAAGTTTGGAAAGTCATTTGTTAAGTTTGGGAATTTTGGTTACTTAAAGGTGTCACACAAGCATTTGTTGTTTTCACCACTTTTAATTGTTCAAAATAGATATCAAAGTTCATATTTGAAAGGTTTATACTTTTAGGGTTTGAAAACATATTTTATATGTCCCAAAAGAATTTGATTTGATCAAGTTATGAATTTAACAATATTAAATGATTTAAACAAGGTTTAAATCATTTAACCAATTTTAATTATTCAAAACATGAAACAAATTTTATATTTGAAAAGGTGGTTTAATTTTGCATGGAAAACATATTTCATTTGTTGAAATTGGATTTAAAATGAGCAAGTTATTATTTTGGCAATTTTAAAGGCAATAATTAAGAAACAGTTGTTTTCAGCAATTTAAATTATTCAAAACAGCAAACAAAATTTATATTTGGAAAGTACATGAAAAGTTGATTGGAAAACATATTTAGTTTGTGGAATTTGGAATTTTTATGCCCAAGTTATGAATTTTGCAAAATTAAGTGAATTAAACAAGATTACAAATATTTCACCAATTTAAAATATTCAAAACAGTAAACAAATTTTATATTTGGATAGAACATTCAATTTGGGACAGAAAACATATTTAAAAAGTTAAAATTGGAGTTAAAATGATTTTCTTATGCAATTTACAAGATTTGGTGCAAATCTGCCATTTTTAACTTATTAGGGACTAGAAAAATAAATTGCAGGGATTTAGAAAGAATTATACAGGGACTTGGTTGTGATTTGGGGGAAGTTCTGTACCAAAACAAAGGAAGTAAAAAGATTGGGTTTTTGGTGGGCAGGGGGGATCGAACCCCTGACCTGCTGCTGTGAGCAAAGGGACAGGAACCAGTGGGCTGCTGCTCTGTTTTGTGATAGAAGGGGAAATCGGGGTGGATATTGTTCAGAAACTGCCCTGAATCTAAATAGGAAAAATAGACAGAAAAGGTGGGGGCTTGGGGACTCGACCTTGGGACCTTCCGCTGCGCGCGCTGGTTCCCCTACCACTGCGGTGGTGACTGATTTGTGATAGCTACGGGGAACGAGGGGGGTATGAGGTGTGGCTCGGGCGGTTTTCTGAATTTTATTCAGTTCGCGTACGTAACAGAGAAGAGCGGGCAGCGATGGCAGCGCTCGGCTGCTGCTGCTCGCCGGAGAGGAGGCGCCGTGGGGGGCTGCTGCGAGGTGGTGGGTGGTGACCTAGAGGGGTAGGGAGAGGGAGGAGAGAAGAGGGAAGGCGAGGTGGCTCACCTCGAGTACAGAGGAGGTGCAGCGATGGTGGCGGTGCAGGTGGTCGCCGGCGGCGTGACATGGACGGCGGCGGCGCCTCGCTGGGTCCCCGTGGCCGCCGAGGGGACGAGGAGAGAGAGGGTGGACCGGCGTTTCCATTCCCGGCCTCGCCCTGGCCGGGGAAGGACCCGAACGTCGGCGATCGCCGGGGCAAAAGGAGGTAATTTTCGGTTCAGTTTGTGGTGTACAGGTACAGATACAGAGGAGAGAGGTGGGAGGAAGAAGATGGCGGCGCTAGCATGGGAGATGGGGCTTCTAGGGCGAGCAGAGGGGGAGGAGGCCAGTTTTATGGAGAGGTGGAGCTCGGTACGGCAGGGCATCGAGAAGGGGTGGGAAGGATCTCACGGTGGGGAATTGGTCGTACAGGAGGATGACGTCGAGGTGGAAGAAAGGGTAACGGGCTGAGAGGGAAAGTGGGCTTGGGGGGGAGAGTTGGGCCTCTCTCTCTCTCCCTGCTAGCTTTTAAAGTTTTTGTTCTATTTTTTTTTTTTTTTTGCTGAAAACAAATTGGAAGAAAAAGGTGGCTTTTAGGTTAGTAAATTTTTTAGAAAAATTAGGTTAAGCCAATTAGGTTACTAGAAAACAAATGCCAAGTTTGGTTTTCAAAAACATTTGAGTTTTGGTGCTGTTTGAATTTTGGAGGGTATTTGATTGAATTTTATGATTAATTGGTTATTGAGACAATATTTTAAAATAGGGTGATCAATGAGTTTATTTGGAAACAAAAGAGCATATTTGTTTTGGTAATTTCATAATTTTCAAATTAGGTGATGTTTGATGTTTTGATTTGAATTTGAAAACAATTTGGGAATTATTTAATTGAAATAAAGGCACCATTTTATTAGTTGATTCCTTATGGAATAAAATAAAAACAATTGGTTGTTTTTACTTGAGATTTGTATTTAAAAGGTTGTAACAGAGCAAGTATGAAAACAAAGCATTTGAAATTGTTTGACTTTCATTGTGAAAACAATTAAGAACAGATGCAAAACAAATAGTAAACAATGCAAACAAGGGAGTAAAATGATGACATGATGCAATACTTGAATTAAACAAGAAACAAAACATTCTATGGGGTAGTTTTCATACTTGGGATGTTACAAAACGCCCCTCCTTGAAGGAATCTCGCCCCGAGATTCCTACTGAGAAAAGAAAAGGTCCGGATACTTCTTGGGAAGATCCTCTTGAGCTGTGACACGTGAAACACATCGTGCACCTTGGACAGACGTCAGGGAATTTGCAAACCACCGGAACATTTTCAATTGAAGGAAGAGGTTTTTGTATCGAGGGTGTATAGCTGAATAGAACTTTATTCATTTGGAGAATAGACTATCTGGAATGTGTTGATTCAGGAATGCTTCCTCGAAACAACCCCAGGTGATAGGAATGCCAGCTCTCATAGCCTGGTAGTTTTCGAAACAACAATAACCTTTCTGGCCAGATAGACTTGATATTTGGGAAGTTTTGATTAGACGCCGGTAGAAGAATTGTAGTGGAAAACAACAACAAGATTTCGACGGACGAAAAGGATGTTGAGAAGAACAGGATATCAACATCGGGAGAAACGAGAACAAAACTCCTGAGGTACTACGGAAAACCCATCCGGGCTTCTAAAGGATCAATATCTACTGCTTAAGGGATAGAGGATTTTGCTTCCGGGGCTTACACGCCTCCGTTCTCAATCATGAGTAGGCAACATGATAAATCATGTCACAACCACCTCCATTCCTATGGTCTAGTAGATATAACCATCCTAGAGAAACCAGAATTCGTGAAATCCTATCTTGAAAACTTAGATGAGAAGGGAAAACAACGTTGCACTTCCTTACCAGAAAAGGGAGGGTGGGTGGGGAAAGAAGAAAAAGAACAGAATTCCTACTCTCACGTTTCATTTTTTTCCTATATAGCTACAAAATAGTTTCTAGACTCAACTGCGACCAGTAAAAAGGGATCCTACAGGCAGACAGGCTCTGATACCATTTGTTGCACCCGGACTTCTAAAGGATACTCGTCGTTCCGTTGAACAGTAGTAGATTGGATTACGGGGCTTACCGGCACCCGCGTCCTCTTACGAGTAGGCCAACACACGAATGTGTGACAACCAACCCCTATCTGTTCAACGTCGACGTAAACTATCCCATAGAAATCAGGATACTTCCATTGACGTACTTCAAAACATACACACATGGTACGTCAACGGCATTGGAACAAGTGATATCACAACAGATCTCTACGACACAAAAGATTGAAATAAGTTGCAATAGCTCTCATTAGAGCAGAGATAGCAAATACAATCATTCAGAGGACACATGTCCCAACAATTCATCATTATATCACAGCGGAAGCATTCAACATGTCTGAGTACAGACAAGATCCAAATAGGCCTAAGAGGCCGGAAACGAAAAGACGAAGCCCATCCACGAAGTCTCGGATCCTGCCCGGGTCCGCTATCTACTCGTCAGCAGTCTCGTCATACTCCACGTAGTAGCCACCATGTAGATCCTCGAATCGTAGTCTGCGGAAACCACAGCCCCAAAGGGGTCAGTACATAAACGTACTGGCAAGCAAGACTCACAGTTCACCAAAATGTAACCCGTCAACACCAAGCACAGATGCTTTGGGTGCAACGGAAGGAAGGGAATATAAAAGATGTTGCAACTGGCTGCGCTAACCAACTACAGAGAACTACAACTTCCAACTAACAGAAAGGGGATAAGATCGAGTATTGTAACCAACTGAAAGATAACTTCAAACAAACCCATCCTGGATCTCGCCCCTTATCCAAAGAAGCAATCCGAGGATAACTCACACAGTTGAAATAATGATGGTTCATATTATTGTGTCAATAAGCCTATTACTAGTCAAGTTGTTAATCATTGGGTGTAAGGTTGTTAATCATTAGGTTTAAGTTGTCCTGAGTACTTGTTAGCCAGTACTTTCACCAAGTAATCCATAACCGCGGAAAACACGGCTTCTCGAGAAGATTATCCCTGGAGGGTTGCACCAATTTGGCCGTACACGCATGAATAACCCGCCAGATGGAAAGGCCCTTCCACCAAGCGGGGCACTCAACACAACTCGACTCTTCTTCGCATCAAGCCCAAAGCACCTTGGGCGCACGGCTAATCGAGCCCAGAAGAAAATGGACCCTCATAGCACTCTAAGAACGTGTCCCCCTATATGCCGACTACGAAAGTTCCACCCTGGCCTGGGCTCGCAAAAACATGCATGCGGCAAATGGAAAACACGAACTAAATGAGGCGATTTGGACGAGATGCGAATCGAATCAAATTGAGGGGGGCGCCCATACTCGCTTCCCACATGCGGTTAGTGCGCTCATCATGGATCAGTAGACAAGACCCTTTTCCTATTAGGGTCGACACTAGCAGGCCTCAAAACCACACAGGGCCTCCTGCCGGTGCCTTATCATCAAATTATTATTTAACAATAACATTAGCATGATTGATTGATTAAACATCGAGCCTCCAGAACGTAATAGAAATAGCAACAGAAAGTAACGGGTAACAGCCTCGAGCAAAACAACCTAAGCATGCTAGTAAGACACGGGCAACAAGCAATGGTTATAGGTATGGAGGTGAGGCAATATCAGGGCTAAAGGATACATGTGATAGGTTCGTAACAGAAGCAACTAATCATAGGGCTAGCAGAATAGACAACGGAAAGTATCGGTAACCAATGTTGAAAGGAACACGATGGTTCATGTGAGTGATAACTTGCCTGCAAACCCAGTAGCCTGGTACTGAGCTAACTCCTTAGAAGGGGTGTCGTAAGTATCGTCGGTCTCAACGTCGTCGTGTATCCGAGAAGAAGCAAACAGACAACGCAGAAAGATAAGCAATCAATATCATGGCATAGTGCACAAACATGGGATGATGCATGACCATTTAATTGATGCATAGAAATAAACTAGTTGTCAAGATAACAACATGATTAAATGGACCCACATGCAATTGGATTGCATATGGAAAGCCCATGAATTAAGGTTGAAACAATTGTTTTACAACTAACCAATAGGTGAAAGTGGATTAGCATGGTACATGGATGAGGAAAACAACAAAATAACAACAATAGAACCAATTGGAAATAAGGTTTAACAAGTTTGGAAAGTCATTTGTTAAGTTTGGGAATTTTGGTTACTTAAAGGTGTCACACAAGCATTTGTTGTTTTCACCACTTTTAATTGTTCAAAATAGATATCAAAGTTCATATTTGAAAGGTTTATACTTTTAGGGTTTGAAAACATATTTTATATGTCCCAAAAGAATTTGATTTGATCAAGTTAATCATTTAACCAATTTTAATTATTCAAAACATGAAACAAATTTTATATTTGAAAAGGTGGTTTAATTTTGCATGGAAAACATATTTCATTTGTTGAAATTGGATTTAAAATGAGCAAATTATTATTTTGGCAATTTTAAAGGCAATAATTAAGAAACAGTTGTTTTCAGCAATTTAAATTATTCAAAACAGCAAACAAAATTTATATTTGGAAAGTACATGAAAAGTTGATTGGAAAACATATTTAGTTTGTGGAATTTGGAATTTTTATGCCCAAGTTATGAATTTTGCAAAATTAAGTGAATTAAACAAGATTACAAATATTTCACCAATTTAAAATATTCAAAACAGTAAACAAATTTTATATTTGGATAGAACATTCAATTTGGGACAGAAAACATATTTAAAAAGTTAAAATTGGAGTTAAAATGATTTTCTTATGCAATTTACAAGATTTGGTGCAAATCTACCATTTTTAACTTATTAGGGACTAGAAAAATAAATTGCAGGGATTTAGAAAGAATTATACAGGGACTTGGTTGTGATTTGGGGGAAGTTCTGTACCAAAACAAAGGAAGTAAAAAGATTGGGTTTTTGGTGGGCAGGGGGGATCGAACCCCTGACCTGCTGCTGTGAGCAAAGGGACAGGAACCAGTGGGCTGCTGCTCTGTTTTGTGATAGAAGGGGAAATCGGGGTGGATATTGTTCAGAAACTGCCCTGAATCTAAATAGGAAAAATAGACAGAAAAGGTGGGGGCTTGGGGACTCGACCTTGGGACCTTCCGCTGCGCGCGCTGGTTCCCCTACCACTGTGGTGGTGACTGATTTGTGATAGCTACGGGGAACGAGGGGGGTATGAGGTGTGGCTCGGGCGGTTTTCTGAATTTTATTCAGTTCGCGTACGTAACAGAGAAGAGCGGGCAGCGATGGCAGCGCTCGGCTGCTGCTGCTCGCCGGAGAGGAGGCGCCGTGGGGGGGCTGCTGCGAGGTGGTGGGTGGTGACCTAGAGGGGTAGGGAGAGGGAGGAGAGAAGAGGGAAGGCGAGGTGGCTCACCTCGAGTACAGAGGAGGTGCAGCGATGGTGGCGGTGCAGGTGGTCGCCTGCGGCGTGACATGGACGGCGGCGGCGCCTCGCTGGGTCCCCGTGGCCGCCGAGGGGACGAGGAGAGAGAGGGTGGACCGGCGTTTCCATTCCCGGCCTCGCCCTGGCCGGGGAAGGACCCGAACGTCGGCGATCGCCGGGGCAAAAGGAGGTAATTTTCGGTTCAGTTTGTGGTGTACAGGTACAGATACAGAGGAGAGAGGTGGGAGGAAGAAGATGGCGGCGCTAGCATGGGAGATGGGGCTTCTAGGGCGAGCAGAGGGGGAGGAGGCCAGTTTTATGGAGAGGTGGAGCTCGGTACGGCAGGGCATCGAGAAGGGGTGGGAAGGATCTCACGGTGGGGAATTGGTCGTACAGGAGGATGACGTCGAGGTGGAAGAAAGGGTAACGGGCTGAGAGGCAAAGTGGGCTTGGGGGGGAGAGTTGGGCCTCTCTCTCTCTCCCTGCTAGCTTTTAAAGTTTTTGTTCTAATTTTTTTTTTTTGGTGAAAACAAATTGGAAGAAAAAGGTGGCTTTTAGGTTAGTAAATTTTTTAGAAAAATTAGGTTAAGCCAATTAGGTTACTAGAAAACAAATGCCAAGTTTGGTTTTCAAAAACATTTGAGTTTTGGTGCTGTTTGAATTTTGGAGGGTATTTGATTGAATTTTATGATTAATTGGTTATTGAGACAATATTTTAAAATAGGGTGATCAATGAGTTTATTTGGAAACAAAAGAATTTGAAAACAATTTGGGAATTATTTAATTGAAATAAAGGCACCATTTTATTAGTTGATTCCTTATGGAATAAAATGAAAACAATTGGTTGTTTTTACTTGAGATTTGTATTTAAAAGGTTGTAACAGAGCAAGTATGAAAACAAAGCATTTGAAATTGTTTGAGTTTCATTGTGAAAACAATTAAGAACTGATGCAAAACAAATAGTAAACAATGCAAACAAGGGAGTAAAATGATGACATGATGCAATACTTGAATTAAACAAGAAACAAAACATTCTATGGGGTAGTTTTCATACTTGGGATGTTACACACATTTAGGGTTCACACGAGAGGTAGAGGTTGTTCACGAAGCACCGCCGGTCCGGTGGCCCCCTCAGGACGTGCAACGGCACGACCCGTCATCAATGTTGTAAGATGTAGTCCACCCTCGACGCTGCTGGTGTACTCCCGAAACATCACTTTCATGTTCATTACTGTCGGGTTCGCTTGCTCTATGTCACCATCCGTGGAGTATATGTTGGCTGGTTTCGCCCATGCGGCCAGTGAAACTCGTCAGGTTTAGGTAGGAGACGCGCTTGGGGTGGCTCGCTGGCGTGGAATAGAACTGTATTTTCATCTTTATTTGGCGGTTTCCTAACCTCTTGAACTGTAAAGGCCAGACCATCGAGGAGCACTCTGAGGGCCTGACATGCTGCGGAACCGGGATCAATATTGGTGATTTATACCTGTGTGGAACCGGAGAGTCCCTGCGGGGTGGGAGAGTAGGTGATGGACTTCGATTCTAGGGAAATTCTATAGCCCCTGCCGGCGGCGTAAGCCACTGTATCCGCCACCAAGAAAGTTGGCCAGTTTCGAGAAATTAAAGAGCTGGGTGTGGCTTGCAGAGCCAAGTTTTGCGGCGCAAGCCACAAAAGCCATGGATACCAACAACTCTCTGCGGCGCCATGGATGTTGGGGCACACGTCATCGAGCTGGTGGGGGAGCATTGTGGTCGGGATTGCCGATGTGATCTGGGAGGTCATGGCAGCGAAGATCCGCCGAGAGCCATCTCGTGCTGGAGTCCGGGGACTTAATCAATCGATCCTTTCTCTGGTTGCGATAGGATGACTTGATCACGGAAAGCCGACAAATATATAGAAACATGAGGGCATGTAGCCATGTACAATAGTAAAATACAGATGTGTTTAAAACCAATCATGTATGAGATTTGTATGATGTGGAAGAGAGAGACAGAGCGGAGAAAAGGCATCCGTCAGTAGAAGCATGGACGGTCGATTCCTAAACAATTGTTTCTTATGACAGGTTGATTCCCACGAAATTGTTTTCTATGACAGGCTAAATCCCATTGTATGGAGGCCATTGCTTATGGTGAGCTAGTGGCGTCTCGATGGCCAAGGAAAAACTCATCGAGTCCTTCTATTGTGCAACTAATTAACTGAATCTCCTTATTGTACGGTGGTTATAGATGGCTAATTAGATAGCCGGCCTGTTGCAGGTGACGTGGAGACGTGAACCAATGCGTATTTGGTTCGGATTCATTGGACTATGTGAGCTAGATGGAATAAACCAGCATGTTATGACTTATAGATGGCAGTAGTGAGTAATTTTTATCAACTTAGGTGTCAATTTCGATGACGGACCGACTGATAAAGTAACCAACCAAGGAAGGCTTAACGCTTTTATTATTAGGTATAGAGGTATAGATATAGATAGGAATAGGAAATATGCCCGTGCGTTGCTACAGAAACACAATATTTTTTTTAAATACTTATGCATAATTTTTTTTAGCAAAAATAGTTATGCATGATATATCGTACTCGACTTATCCCGTGTGTTGCGACAAAAGTGAAACAAAATCTACTATTGACGAAAAATCATAGACATGATTGAAATTTTGCCACCAAAGAGCACATAGAGTTTATTTTTGTACCCAGATAAATATCAAGTTGACACAGTAGAAAATTGGCTCGACGGGTAAAAAATATACGTTTGATAATTCATATAATGTTTTGTATTTGTATACTAAAAATAGATGTACTAACGTCTTCTTCTCTTCTCATATGCTTCTTCTTCTTCTTCTGTTGCGACATATGAAGGGTTCGGCATAGCAATTGATTCTTTGCACGTCGAGTTGCGTCTGAGCTCACGATTAGCCATAATTTGCTCTATTCTAACTTTCTTTAGTTCTGGCCGCATATTTGCATATTTCTGTCTTTCTCGCGCACATTTTTTTGTCTTCTTTTCTGGCTCTAAATCTGCATATTTCTTCCTCCCAGGTGTGTGTTTTTTTCTTGATTTCTGTTGATAGGCTTCACGACGTTTTTTCAATTTTTCTTGTTTTTCTCATTGGACATCCGTGCGTACCGGTCTCTGTCTTTTTTTCTTCTTTGCTCCTTGACATCCATGATTGGAGATTGCGTCCCACATTGCTTGCGTGTATGAGAGTTTTCTATAATAAAATATGTCATTGATTGAAAATAACAAACTGATTAGATTATTCATCATACATATAAACCTTTCCAGTCCATGCATAATTGATTCAACAAGCACTATTATCACGCATGCACGCAAAAAGGATTTAAATCCACCGAAACGCCTTTTTGTTATTGATTCTAGAGCGAAAGCGAGTCTCACACCATGTAACGTGAGTAAGTATGCGACATTGCTGAGAGATCGAGGCTAGAGCAAAATCAAGATAGTTTAACGGAGAGCAGAACCAGGATAGCTTGGCGGGTAGCCAGCGGCCTGCTCGGGTGCAGATTAACTAAAGAGACTCGACTATTTTGTATTTTGATACATCGCTCGCCTTGCAATGCATGGAAACGCGAGGGGCTGGCATGATGGTGCGCCCGTACGGAGGAACACGCCGAGGCGAGCGGCCCAATTACGTTCGCATTATGATTACGGGATGTCCGAAAAATCACGCATTTTCTCCCGCCGCTACTCTACAATGCGAGTCTTCTAAAAATATAGAGTGGGAGAGAGATGAAGATCTTGATCGAATAGAAGATCTCACATGCGCCTTCGTGATCGATCAAGGCCGTGAGAGTTGCCCCCGGCTGCACCATCTGGATATAAACAGGCTAATGGTGGGCTGGATAGATTTGGCAGACACCGTACAGCTACGGCTGCCGATGCGGACGGACACGGTAATATTTTTTTTAAGGCGAGTCGCGGTGGCTGGAATGGTACTTATGGACGCAAGTGGGGCTAAAAGGACCGTGTCTCGTATTTTTTTTAAAAATTGAGGGGGAGAGATAAGAACATCTTGAAGGAATAGAAGATCTCACCTGCGCCTTCGTGATCGATCATGGCCGTGAGAGTTGCCCCGGGCTGCACCATCCGGATATAAACAAGCTAATGGTGGGCTGGATGGATTTGGTAGACACCGTACAACTATGGCTGCGAATACGGGCGGACACGGCAGTAATTTTTTTAAGGCCAGTCGCGGTGGCTGGCAGGATACTTATGGGCGCAAGTGGGGCTAGAAGTACCGTGTCTCGTATTTTTTTTAAGACCAGGCGCGGTGGCTAGCTGGGTACTTATGAACGTAAGCGGAGCTAAAAGTACCGTGCCTCCTACTATATCATGATACTTGTGGACTCTATGGCTAATAATTTTTTTGCCAAACAGTAGGAACCGAACGATGGACCAACGGACAACTACAGGAGCCTTTTCCTAGTTGATTTAGTCGTCCGATACCTGCTCCTATTCTATTGGGCCTACCGCTTGCAGTTGGGCTAAGCCAAAGTAGCAACAGAAAACCTATTAGGATTAGGAAAAGCCACTACGCCAGCGCAATGATTAGCCACGTACACAAACGTACGGACGGACGAAAGCCAAACCAGTGACGGACCAAAAACGTACCAGAAATTTGGGGAAGAAACCTTACTCCCTTTATTATTAGGTATAGATTTTGCATGTTTTATAATTTTTGGAGAATAAACACCGGGACCAGAATCTGATGGAAAAAGCACCATCGGGATACCATATTTTCGAAGATCAGAAGAAGAAGGGGGACATCCGGGGGTTCCTAAAAGTTCAGAGGAGGAACTCAGCTAGAAGGAGAGCCGGATGGGGGCCACCAGGGGCCCACACCTAGGGGTGGCGCGCCCCCTGGCCGCGCCACCTAGGGGTGTGGCCACCCTGGCCCACCTCTAGGGGTCATCTTTGGCGTGCCTGGCCCCGAGGGAACCCTAAGCCTCATTCCATCCCCGAAGAATTATTCCTCCGCCGCCTCGGGGCGGAAAACACCTGAGAGAGAAAAGCTCTCTGGCAGGGAGAAATCTGCCGGGAAATTCCTCTCCGGAGGGGGGAAATCATCACCATCGTCACCGTCATCGCTTCGGGCATCATAAAGATCGTCATCATCATCATCACAATCAGCACCATAACCCTCATCATCCACCTTCATCCCGCTGTAACAATTAGGGGCCTCAATCGTTGTTTTGCATTAGATCTCTCTCCCGGTGTGGATTACTTGTTAGTAGTTGATGCTTGTGAGATTTATCGGTGTTTGCACTATATGACCAGATTGTTATCATCCATTATATCACCTCTGATCATGATATATATGATGTGTTGTGAGTAGTTCGTGTTGTTCTTGAGGACATGGGAGAAGTCAAGTTGTTAGTAGTGAAGTAGTGTTGAGTAATATTTAATGTTTGATATTTAAGTTGTGGTGTTATTATTCTAGTGGTGTCATGTGAACGTCGACTACATGATACTTCACCATTTATGGGCCTAGGGGAATGCATCGTGTATTTGGATACTAATTGTGGGGTTGCCAGAGTGACAGAAACCTAAACCCCCTTTAGGAAACCATTATACGAGGGAGCGTAGGATCCCGGAGTTTAAAGCTGTGGTTAGATTTATTTCATAATTACTTTCTTGTAGTTGCGTATTCTTGCAAGGGGTATAATCACAAGTTTGTATTAGTCTTGGATGGGATGGTACATTAGCATAGGTTCACCCACACAACACTTATCAAAACACCGAACATTATTCAGCTGCATGGAACAAAATCACTTGACAGAAACCTCCTGTGTGTCCTCGAGAACGTTTGTTAATCATAAGTAAACTCACCGACTTGTCCTTTGCTGAAGAAAGGATTGGGCCACTTGCTGCAATTATTATTACTGCATTTTATTTACTCGCACTTTATTTATCTGCAATATAAAAAAACCCTACAAATCTATTTTCCAGTATTTACAGTTATTCCTTCATCGAAACTGCTTGTCAACACCTTCTGCTCCTCGTCGGGTTCGACACTCTTATTTATCGAACGTACTACGATACACCCCCCATACTTGTGGATCATCAGGACTATTTTTTGGCGCCTTTGCCGGGGAGTGAAGCGCTATTGGGAAGTGGAATTGATAAAGGAAGCTTCTGTTGTAAGTGTTGTTTTTATTTCTATCTACTGCTTTATTATACTATGGTTGGAACTCCTTTTGAGTCCTTATTTGCGGGCACTGCTGCCACTGCTAGGGTAGTAAGGGACCCACCGCATGATGATTTTGATCCTTATAAAATACCTATAAAGATTGTTAAACATGTTATGGATAACTGCTATTCAGGTGATGGAAATGTCCATCCTGGTGATCATTTGCTTTTTTACATTTATTATGCGAGTTGTTCAAGTGTGCAGGTATTACTATGAGCCAAGTGAAGAGGAAATTATTCTCTATATCATTGACAGGCTGAGCCGCTGAATGGTTCAAGCTGTTGAAAAATAGCCAGACTATTGAATGGGAGGAAACTGTACCTCTCTTTTATTCTAAATTCTATCCTCCAAGTGAAATCCATAGAGATCGGAATTATATATATAATTTTTGGCCTCATGACGGAGAGAATATTGCCCAAGCATGGGGGAGATTGAAGTTACTAATGCTCAAATGCCCCATTCATGAGCTCCCCAGTAATATCGTTATTAATAATTTCTATGCAAGGCTTCCTATTCATGATAAGGATTTATTGGATGCTTCTTGTTCTGGATCATTTACACGTATGAAGGATGAAGCTAAATGGGATCTTCTTGACCGTATTCAAGAAAACACTGAAGCATGGGGAATGACAAAGGTAAAAAGTCAGGTAGAAATTATGACTATGAATGCATTAAAAACTTTATGTCATCCGAGGATTTTCATAATGTTAGTGTTGTTTATGGTCTTGATTCTCAAGTTGCTGCGAACTTATATAAGTCTTTTGCTTCTTAGATTGATATTCCTAAAAAGGAATGGGATAAGTACCATGCACCTTATAAAGATACTATTAATTGTGTTCCTGCTAGAGATATAGAAGTTCATACTGTTGATTCTATTGGGCCTGAACCTTATATTGAGAAAATGCCTTTCCGTGCTAAGGTAAAAGAACACTCTATGTTAGCTAGTGTGATTAATAAAAGTGCAAAGAAACTTGTAGAACCCGAGGAACAAATAACTGTAGAACCTACAGTAGCAATAGTAAAGGACCTTGTTTCTGAAAATGTACATTATATTTTGTGAAGATGCTTCTAATAGTGTCTCTCATCCTAGTAAATCTAGGAAACCAAGTGTTCCTGTGCTATCTGTTAGGATAGGTGATCATTGTTATAATGGTTTATGTGATATTGGTGCTAGTTACAATGCTATTCCTTATGAGCTTTATAAAGAAATTATGCATGAAATTGGTTCTTGTGAACTTGAAGACATTGATGTGATTATTCAACTTGCTAATAGGGAAACTATTTCTCCAATTGGTATTGTTAGATATGTGGAGGTCTTATGTGGTAAAACTAAATATCCTGCTGATTTTCTAGTACTAGGCACTTCTGCTAGTGATACTTGTCCTATCATATTTGGTAGACCTTTCTTAAATATTTGTGGTGCTGTTATAGATTGTAAAAAGGAGAAAATCCTTAAAAGTTTGATGGAGAATCTTATGAATTTAATTTTTCCAAATTTGCTAAAACACCCTATGAAGCTGAATTACCTAATCAAAATTATAGAGTTGAACAGTTGGCTGCTATTGCTCTTGCTCCTAACAATCCTTTGCAGCAATACATGGAAGACCACAAAAGTGATGTCTTTATGGAAGAAAGGAATGAAATTGATGAGATTTTCCTACATCAGCCAGCAATGCTGAAACATAATTTACCTGTGGAAGACTTGGGTACAACATTACCACCCAAGGAAGATCCAGTTTTTGATTTAAAGCCTTTGCCTGATAATCTTAAATATGCTCATATTGATGATAAGAAATTATATCCTGTTATTATTAGTTCTCAACTTTCTGATAAAGAAGAGGAGAGATTATTGGGGATATTGAAGAAACATAGAGGTGCTATTGGTCATACTCTGGATGATTTGAAAGGGATTTCCCCTACTATTTATCAGCATGCTATTAATATTGAGCCTGATGCAAAGACAGTTGTTGAACATCAACGCCGTTTAAATCCTAAAATGAAGGATGTGGTAATAAATGAGGTATTGAAACTCCTTGATGCTGGCATTATTTATCCTATTGCTGATAGTAGATGGGTTAGTCCTGTGCATTGTGTCCCTAAGAAAGGAGGGATGACTGTTGTGCCAAAATGTAAATAATGAACTCATTCCTCAAAGAGTAGTGGTTCGTTATAGGATGTGCATTGATTTTAGGAAGGTTAACAAAGTCACTAAGAAAGATCATTACCCTTTGCCTTTTATTGATCAAATGTTAGAAAGGTTGTCTAAGAAAACTCATTTCTGCTTTCTTGATAGTTATTCTGGGTTTTCTCAAATTGCTGTTAAAAAGCTTGATCAAGAGAAAACATCTTTCACTTGTCCTTATGGAACGTATGCTTATAGACGTATGCCTTTTGGTTTATGTAATGCTCCTGCTACCTTTGAAAGATGCATGTCTGCTATCTTTCATGGTTTTTGTGAAGAAATTGTGGAAGTTTTCATGGACGATTTCTCCGTCTATGGAACTTCTTTTGATAATTGTTTGCAGAATCTTGATAAAGTTTTGCAGAGATGTGAGGAGACTAATCTTGTTCTTAACTAGGAGAAATGCCATTTTATGGTTAATGAAGGAATTGTTCTTGGACATAAAATATCAGAAAGAGGTATTGAAGTTGATAGAGCTAAAGTTGAAGCTATTGAGAAAATGCCCTGTCCGAGGGATGTTAAAGGTATTCGTAGTATTCTTGGTCATGCTGGTTTCTATAGAAGGTTTATTAAAGATTTCTCTAAAATATCAAAACCTCTTACTAATATTCTTCAAAAAGATGTACCATTTTTTTTATGAAGATTGTAAAAAAGCTTTTGAAATTTTAAAGAAGGCTTTAATATTGGAATTTACCGTTTGAAATTATGTGTGATGCTAGTGATTATGCTGTGGGTGCTTTTCTAGGACAGCCGATAGATAAGAAGTTAAATGTTATTCATTATGCTAGTAAAACTCTTGATGCTGCTCAAAAGAATTATGCTACAACTGAAAATGAATTCCTAGCTGTAGTTTTTGCTTGTGATAAATTTAGGCAGTATATTGTTGATTCTAAAGTTACTATCCATACTGATCATGCTGATATTAAGTACCTTATGGAAAAGAAAGATGCTAAGCCTAGGATTATTAGATGGGTGCTTCTTTTACAAGAGTTTGATTTACATATTGTGGATAGGAAGGGTGTTGAAAATCCTATTGCTGATAATTTGTCTAGATTAGAAAATATCTCTGATGACCCTATTCCTGTTAATGATAGTTTTCCTAATGAACAGTTAGCTGCAATAAAAGTGAGCTCTCAAGAGAGTCCATGGTATGCTGATTATGCTAACTTTATTGTTTTGAAGTATTTGCCTCCTACCTTTACAGCTCAGCAAAGAAGAAAATTCTTCTATGATTTGAGGAATTATTTTTGGGATGAACCACACTTATATAAAGAGGGTGTTGATGGTATTATGAGAAGATGTGTTCCTGAAAATGAACAACAAGAGATATTGAGAAAATGTCATAGTAGTGCTTATGGAGGACATCACGCTGGAGATAGAACTGCACATAAGGTTCTACAATCAGGTTTTTATTGGCCTACTTTCTTTAAAGATGCTAGAAAATTTGTTTTATCTTGTGATTAATGCCAAAGGGTTGGAAATATTTCTAGACGTAATGAAATGCCTACGAATTATTCTCTTGTTATCGAACCATTTGATTGTTGGGGTTTTGACTTTATGGGTCCTTTCCCTCCTTCACAAGGCTACACTCATATTCTTGTTGCTGTTGATTATGTTACTAAATGGGTAGAAGCTATACCTACTAAAAGTGCTGATGGTGAAACCTCATTAAAAATGCTTAAAGACATTATTTTTCCTAGGTTTGGTGTACCTAGATATCTTATGAATGATGGGGGCTCTCATTTTATTCATGGTGGTTTTAGAAAAACCCTTTCTAAATATGATGTTAATCATACCAGTCACAGCCAAACAGAACAATTGTCCGTTTATGTTTCTCGGTAGAGATATAAGTCAGCTCTTTGATTTCCTTGAGGACACCATAAAAATATCTTGCGTCCCCGTTGTGATCTCCAGCAGCCATGACTCCACTGTTTTGCGTTTTCTTGCCTATTTCACGCTCAGCGGTGACAAACCGAACTAAATTCACATGACAAACTGAATATGTTTTAACTTTGCTGTGTGGGCCAAGTGCCAATGCGAACAACTCATCTTCATGAACTTCTGGTCTTTCCCGTGCCTTGTTCATCATCTGTGTACCACAGAAAAAAAAATATGGTCAAAATCATGCAATGAAATGCAAAAGGTCAAAGAGAAATGCAAAAGGAAACTTGTCGTGGGATAATCACGGCAGACGTTACCGGGGGTAACTTATCTTGGGGCAAGACGACTCTGGTGTTTGGGAGAGGGTTTAGCTCAAGGGAAAACATGATGATATGCGATCTGGTAGCCGGCAATCAAGTCGCCGGGTCTCCGATCTAGATATATTAACTCAACTCTCGTATTACACTGGATACTCGATACCTAGCGATATTTCTCTAACTCTTGGATCTCTCTAAACCTAACCTAGGGACCGGCTTATAAAGCATCCGGACCCCCTGGCCTGCTCTCCAAGGCGTACTCTGAATCCTACCCGGACACTGCCTACAAAACCCTAAACTTCCGTACCGGAACCCACAGTCCGGGTTACCAGGCCTACGATCTTGGGCCTTCTAGAAGCTCCTTTATCCTTAGCCGGGTCTCGCGCAGCGTCCTTTGGGCCGAGTTACACCTTGGCGTTGGCCTACCGGGTTACCATCCCTCCATCAGTTGTCCCCAGAATAGCTTGGGCTTCACGGGATTCTCCTTGAAGCGCACGCTATTCCCTGCAAAAATATCAACATTCAAGTTCATAGAGGCCGGGTTAGATTGCTTTGATAAACAGCTAGGCCTAACTCCATGGTGGCCATATAGTAACCCGGCTTTCTGCAAGTCTATCGCTTATGTCTCCGGGTCAGTGCCCTGATAATGATGCCAAAGATCCGGCTTACTTCACTTATCTAACCGATCCAAGTATCACGGGAAAGATTTGCCTCGCATCTGTTCCGGATATCCCGTCTAGCACTTAATGCGTACCCAGGAAAATCCGGCGGATATCCTTTATCCTGAAATTTCCGGTTACCGCCCGTTGGTCTAGGTTTATCCGTCCGCACCTTATAAATAGGCACCTATGGGATAACCTAACCCCAACGGTCCATTTCTTCTCCCTCTCCTTCACTCCCTCACCCAAGCTCACGGAGCGCCGCCACGGAGTCCTTGCGCACGCCGCCGGAACCAATCCACCGCCGGTTACGTTCCGCCACGGCTCGTCCCGCGCCGCCGCCAACCTCCGCCGCCGCGCCCTCGAGCAGCTCGCCGGCAGTCGCAAAGGGTCATTCAGATTGCGCTATTTGCCGTCGCCGCGCTCTACTTCAATCCCATCCGGTAAGCTCCTTGCTCCCTTTGATTTAGCTTTTGCAATTTCTCGAATCGACCCAGATCGGATCTTGGTCTTCCGCGGGCCATTTTTTTTGCCCTGCGCCGGATCAGGTCACCTAGACTCATACTAGTTCATCCAATGGCTTGAATATAGGCTCCACTTCATTCTCCTATCACTTGTAGTCGCTAATTTCACCACGAATCTGAAAATGAAATCTCCAATCTAGGCTCGGGCCGCCCAAATTTTCCGCAACTGACTTTGACACCCGGCAGATCCTTTTCTTCCGGTTCTTTCATCTGCGTTAGATACATGGGCAACCACTCCTCTTCCACGTATGCTTACCAATATGTAAGTACCCCATAATTTCTGTTCTGATACTTGATACTCGGACAATCCATAACTTTTGCTCTTTTCAATGATACCCGGATGATTCTTAGTTTCTTTGTCCAGCTGATACCGCTTGCCTATACTCGGATAATTCGTGATTTCCGAGTCTTATGCTTTGTACACTTGTCTTGTGCTCCGCAGGCTGAACCCATGGCTCCCAAGAAGAAAGGGAAGCAGCAGGCCAAAGCCCGGATGACTCAATCGATCTCCGCCAACTGGACGCGATCCACGGTTACCAAGGCCAAGCTGGAAGAGCTGGCCGAGTTAGGGATCCTCCCCCCAGAAGGACATCCTCTGGAGGGTGCCGGGTGATGAGACCCGGCCCACGCCTGCTGATGACGAGGTAATTTGCTTCGTCGAACATGTGACCCGGGGGTTTCGCCCTCCGGGTCACCCCTTCTTCCGTGAAGTTCTGAGCCATTATGGCCTCCGGGTATTCGACATAGGGCCTAACTCTATGTTGAATATAACCCATTTTATCGTTCTTTCCGCGTCATACTTGTGCACTCCGCCAAGTTTGGCTCTCTTTATCGAACTCTTTCAGTGCAAGCCGTGCCGCGAAAGCGGTGACGGCGCACTTCTTGCTTGCGGCGGGGTCTCTATCCAACGCCGCAAGAATTCTCCTATGCCAACCCTTACTCTCAATTCCCATGTCAAACATTGGCAACTTTCCTACTTTTACTGCCGAGACACTTCCCCACCCGGCGAGAGGAAACTGCCGGGTTATTCGGAGGGTCTCCTCGATATCTCTGAAAACTTCAACGCCTTCGCCCCTGACTCGGACAGGGAGGCAATCCAACCCCTCCTCACAAAAATATCCGTCCTTTCCGCCCAAGGTCTCCTTGGGCTCAATTTGGTTAAGACATGGGTGGATTTCCGGATCCATCCTAATTCCATCCGCACCAAGCTGATGTGCGAATACTCGGGGCACTTCACTGACGCGCTCCGATACTCCTCCAAGAATTATCCAGCTGGTGACACCAACAAGACCATCAAGAGCTTCTTGACGGAAAAGTTGGAGGTGATCAAGAACATCGCCGGGTTACCGGCGTTCACCCGGGAAAATCCGGCTCCAGCGGTAAGACCGATACTCGTAAATTTACTCCCACTCCTTGACTTGATACAGCTGTTAGTTCTCACTTCCATGTTTTTATCTCAGGCTGATGACGCCTTCTGGAACGTCGAGACCTCCCCTTCTTCCGGAGACCCGGAAGAAGATGAAGAGCCGGATGACAATGACGAAGGTATTTATCCGGGTCTTCTATCAATTTCACTTGCGCCATTTTGCTCGCACATCTAACTTTTTCCGACTGTGCATACTCGGCTTATAGGGATGGAGGACAAAGATGACAAGGACGAGGGGGACCCGGAGGCCACCGAATCCGATCAAAGCGACCCTGAACAAGAAGCAGTTGTTGGGGCCAAGAGGAAGACCAGGGGGTGGTGTCCAAGGTTCCCTTCTCCCTTATGTCCTCCGAACCCTATTCCTTTGATAACATGCGAAAACTTAATCAACAATTATCCAACTCACCCCATTTGAAGGACTCTCTTCCGGCTAAGCGTAGAGTGACGCGGAGTTCCCCGGGTGACGATCCCCTCAACCCGGGTATCGCCACCTCACCGGTCCGCCGTGCCGGTACTCCTCCACCTAACCCCTCCAATTCTCCTCGGCGTCACCCCTCCCCCAACCATCCTCGGGCTGGGCAGTTCCGGGTTCTGCTATCGGTTTCTGCGACTGTTTCATCTGCTTCCAGCAGCGAGCTCCCACCAGATTTCACCGTAAACGCCGGGCAAGTCTTCACTATCCTTATATACTTGATGATTTTCATCCACTGTCGCTAACTATCTCTTTTCTTTTTTCCTTAGTGCCCAAGCCACACTTAGTGACTTGGAGAACATGGGGACGGATAACCGGGAGACGGATGAGCCGACTGATGATATGGACGCCACGACTGGCGGCGATGTTGAAGGCAATCAAGAACAAGGCCCCTTTGTTGACCCAGCTCACCAGGCAGCCGGGTCTCCAAAGTCGTCCGAAGAGGAAGTGGACGAGGAGATTGAGATCCTGGACACAAGGGTGAGTTCTCCAAACCCGGACACCTAGACAGTCCGGGTATCAACCCCAAAGTCGGGGAAAGTTCACCCGCCACGCGATCAAGCAGCCGGCTCTTCCGGTGTCAGGCCTGAATACATGACGTTCTCCCAGATGCTTGATGCCCTGCACACCTTGAGGGCCGATGAAGAAAATATCTTAGAAGCTTTGATAGCTAAACATGAGGTAAATCCGAGCAATATTGCCTGTATCATTATCTAGTCCCCAAGTTCCGAGTGAATTTATTGATAATTTGCTTGGAACTTCGTGGTATAACCGACTGATAGCTTGCTTTTTATCCGGCTCATCCTTCCTTGTGTCCACGCAGGCCTTCGTTACCCAATCTGAGAAAGCATTGGCGAAGGCCACCAAGCTTGATGAGAAGGAGGCGGCTCTGCGCGAGTCGGCTGAAGCTGAAGCTAGGAGGAGCGGGAAGATCACAAGGAAGTATAGAAGGAGGGCTCATGCAGCAGAAGATAGGCTGACGACGCTTTCTGTTCAAATCGCTGATACATATCGTGCTTTGACCGGTATAATTCTTAACTTGATAATCATGATCCGGGTTCTCATTCTGATAAATAGCCGGGTTTCCTTATTCATTGAGTTTTCTTGCAGGTCCGGATGAAGTAATCCCGGACGAAGATGACATTGCCAAGTTGAAAACCATCAAGAGCACTCTCCGGCAGCTCTGTGCCGGAACCAAGTGGATTCTTGAAGAACTGCGATGGCCGGGTGTTGGGCACGACAACCTGAAGAAACTGCTGGACGCATGCTCCACTATTCCCGAGTGGATTTGGCATTGGAAGCGCTCGTCCTGCCGGGTTGGAGTAACCCGGGGGCTTGCGCTGGCTAAAGCTTATTTTCCTAAGCTCGAGCCGGCCAAGCTTATGGGCGGGTTTCCGGAATTTAATCACAATGGATCCAAGTTCTCCCCAAAGAATTTCAAGGCCATCCAGAAGGAAGTCCGTCACCCGGCCAGCATGATTGCCGATGGTTTGGACCTTAGTGTCATTATTCCAGCATATGATTCTGACGACAAGGCTATCAAGTCGGATCTTCCCAAGCCATACGATATGCTAGCCCGATGGAAGGTGGAGGCTGCCCAGTTGAGAGAGGAGGCCGCGAAGAAGAAGGCTGAGGCCGATTCTGCGCCTGCTACCTCCACGCCGATTGTCCCTCCTCCTGCCTGGGCCGGCACTACTGCTGATCCGGGTGTTGCTGCTACCAAGAGTACTGAAGGGCAAGCTAAGGAACAAGACCCGGCTGACAAAGGCAAGGGGAAGATGGATGCCTCAGTCCCGGATGCCGAGTGATACTTTCTATCCGCTGTCATTTCGTATGCGTCAGTCGGCCGATGGGCCCTTTGAACAATTATTTTTGACGGTGCGCCTGTGCACCTTTGATACTAGTATCGAGAGTTGTAATGCACTTTAATGCCTTAATATACTTCGTGGCCCTTCTGGCCTTTGGATGATTTTTATATTTATCTGCCTTTGAGCTTATTTGCTCTTGATACTTCGACTTTCTTTATGGTTCCTTTTGTGAGACTCAGTTTCCGGGTCTGGTGGGTTTTGACAGGTGGACTTTTCTCTAAGTCCCCAAGTCCCCAAGACTCAGATTTTTGGGTTTTTGTGCTTAATAGCTAGATAACTTGCCTCCTTTTTTTTAATCCCCAGTCCCCAAGGCCCGAAATTCCGGGTCTGGGGTGTGAGGTTTCTTAAGGAAAAAAATTTGTTTCTGCTAAGCCCAAAACCTAGATCCGTTTCACATAAGTGTTGAAGTTATGCTTGATAGACTTTGAGTTTCCGGTTGTTAACCCTGTACTCTGCATAACTTGTGGTTTAGATGACCCTTTTGACTCTCTTGTACTGTAAGCCGGCTTTCGCGTGGATACCATGTTGTTACATCTGTACGAAAACAGGGTCAGGCAAGTCCCATTGGGCATCATGGCTGATTGTAATCGTAAGCGAGCAAATCATGCCACTTTAGTGCGAGTCACATCGAGCTTAAGTAAGAAAAGTCAAGAAATTTGGCTCCTTTGTCCGGTTATAAGATTGCAGCCGTACTCGTTTGCGAGTAATCAGCCCTTATAACTCATAGGCATCATGGCCGGGTCTTTGAGTTTGTAACTGTGCTATTCAAGCAATCAGCCCCCAAGACCTAAATATATGCAACATACTAAGGAAACTAATGCTCTAAGGAAACAATAAATAATACTTACCTGGAAGAAAAGTAAAAAACATACAGAAAAATAGAACTTGATAAAACGTGTGAAGGAGATATATCGCTTAACCATCTCTTTGTTGATATGAGAAAGTTAGGCCGCCTCATTAAAAACCCTCCAGTCCCCTTAGGTACCCTGGATAGGAAAAGAGTGCGTCTGAAACCTGCTGCATGTTACATCGTTTAATTATTCTTGGGGATCGTCACCCGGGCTAGTGTAATCAATACACATTCTCCACTCGTTGGTCTTTTTCCTTATGAGTACCGGGTTTGCTAACCAACCCGGGGTGGGTACTTCCATGGTGCAGCCGGTTATAAGTGGCCGTGCAATTTCTTCTCCTATGGCATATTGTTTGGAGGGATCACCCTCGATGAAAGCCACCATCTTTGTGTCCTGTGCTGCCTTGAATTTCGCTCTCTCATCTTCAGTATTCGGTCTTTTTAGCGTTGTTCTGTCATCCGGGTCTACTTGAGACCGGTAATACTTGAGTTCCTCTTTTCTGCAAGCTTGCTCCGCCATGGCTGCATCTCCTTCATCGCACTCAGCTGCTATATCCCGGCTTCCATGTATGGTGATGGTCTGCTTAGGACCCGGGATTTTTAGCTGTAGATACACATAACACGGCCTAGCCATGAACTTAGCATAAGCCGGCCTTCCGAATAGCGCGTGATAAAGACTGCGCAACTTAACCACCTCGAAAGTGAGCCATTCAACCCGGAAATTGTCCTTGGATTCTCCGAAAGCTACCTCCAATGCTATTTTTCCCTCTGGGCACGCTGAGTGACCCGGCACTATCCCGTGAAAGACTGTTGAACTTTTCTGTAGCTGAGACTCCTTGAGGCCCATGCGTAGAAAGGTTTCCCAATACAAGATATTGATGCTACTTCCACCGTCCATTAGGACCTTTTTTAGCTTATAACCATTAACCTGTGGTGCCACCACCAATGCTAAGACTCCCGGGTGTTCTATCCTTTCCGGGTGATCTCTTCTGCTCCATGTTACGTCCTGTTCTGACCATCTCAAGTATCTCGGAACAGCCGAAGAAACCGAGTTTACTGCTTGTTTCAGTATCCTTTTATCCTTGTTAGAAATTCCTGTGGTATGCACGTGATATTGTCCCAATTGCTTGGGGTTGGCTTGGAAGCCTCCAGCTCCCCCTTGGTTGCTACCCGAATTTCCGCCTGCCGGGTTACGGGCTGGGGGTGGGCCGTTGCCCGGGTTTCCACCCGGACCCGGTCCTCCTCCCCGACCTGCACCTCGCATGGCCTTGTTTATCTCCTCATTCTTCCATCTTTGTAGGTCCGCGCACTGCTCCAATGAGTGGTTAGCCGGCCTGCCGTTCCTGCTGTGCTTCGGGCACGCCATTCTGAAGATATCCCAATTGTTACCCGGCCTTGGCGGTCCTTGGTAATTTCCTCCGTTGTGATTTCCAGTATTGAAATTTCCTTCTGCCCTAGGCCTCGAAGACCTGGCTTCTGTGCTAGCGACAAACTCGGAGCCTCCCTCAAACGGGCGCTTGTTCTGATTGTTCCCATTGTTACCTCCATTGTTACCCGGCGTTGATCCATTGCCGGTTCTTCCACTATTATTTGTACTTGCTTTTGCTTTCTTGTCATCGACGTCCTCTTCTGTAGTATCCGTTGCAGCGTGTTTGTTGCATGCATCCATTAACTCTCCCATCGTAACCTCTGAAGAATTTCGACTGGATTTCATGCGAGTTAGCTTTTGCACTAAAGGTATGTATTTACATGTCTTTGCCATAGCTTGTAGCGCATCTTTGGGCTGAATATCCGTAGATGAGTGAAGTATCTCCATAACCCGGCACACCCAGCTGCGCGCCGATTCTCCCTTCTTTTGGACACATCGCTCTAGGTCATCAATAGTAAATAGCTTTCTGCACGTTCCATGAAAATGTTTGATAAATGCAGTTTTTAACTCTTCCCACGACTTGATAGATCCCTCTGGTAGATTATTGAACCATAATTTTGCTGCTCCTTCTGACATCATTAAGTACATGAACTTGGCTTGAAGATTTTCAGTTGCGTTGCGAATCGACATTGCCATCTCATAGCTGCTCAACCATGTTTCCGGATCCATAGTCGGCTCATAATTCACCACTTTACCCGGTTCCTTGAATTTATCCGGGTAAGGCTCAGCCCTGATGTTGTCCGACAGGCACTTAGGCCCAGCGAGATTAGTCGGAACTGGCCTCACTCGGGAAACGTGTGATCCTGCGGGAGGTGCGGTTGGGCGCGGTACGGCTGGTGGCCCGTGCACTGCAGACCCGGCCGCGGCCCTCCTGGCTCTGGAGCTATCCACGATAGCTTGTGCTGCTGATGCTGCTGGTACTGCTTGAACGCGGGGAGGGGGCGGCATTTGCTGCTGCTCCGCCCTCCGCCGTGCTGAACTTGTCTGAATATTGCCGGTATTAGCTCGTTGTTGGCTGACATATGGTGTCCCATGCATCCCGCTTCTGTGATCCGGGTAATTAACTTGCTATGCTACTGCTGTATGCAATAACTCGATCGCCCGTCGGGTCTGCTCCGCATGGGGTGACTCTCTTACGGGGATCTGATTCAATGCTAACGTTGCAGCATACACATTATCCATGGGGTTGTTGTAATGACCTGCTGGCGTGCGAAATCGCGATGGTGGTGGTGGTGGTGGTAATGTATTGCCGGCGGTGACTCCAGTCTGTAATGTGGGTAACCCGGCTTGTGTGTTTGCCGGCTGTGCTCCTCCAGTAACAGGTTGCTGTACGGTTCCTTGGTCTGCTGCTGGAATCGGTTGATCCTGAGGTGTGATAAATAGGTTGGTCGGATTTATAACTCCACCCGTTGCTGGTAACATGGTTTGATGCCTTTGACGCGCCCTGGTTGTCTCTTCTCGGAGCCGGGTTTCCAATGCATCCAGCTCGCGTTGGCGGGTGGCCATCCCCTGCCTTTCTGCTTCTACTTGCCTTCTCTGTTGCTCCAATGCACGGCGGGCTACGTCCAGATCTCTGACACGTTCCGCCGCGTTTTCCGGAGTAATAACTGTAGCTAAAACGGTTGGATCCAGAATCAAGTTGTTGTTGAATAGGGCCGGGTGTTGCGGGTTTGAAGGACCCGCCCCTGGCGTTCGGTTTGCCAAATATCCAAACATGTTTGCCTGCAACTCACTGTCCGCCGCGTGACTAGTAACTGATGCTGCTTCTCCGTCAACCCGGGTGAGAACCGGGTTTCCGTCAACCGGATCTTGCTGCTGGGCCAATGTTTGTGCTACTCCGACTGCGGCCGCGGTCACGTTCCCCTGATTGAGATTGGTCGCAGGAGCCGTGTAAACCGCAACCTGGCGCACAATGCTTGGCGCGGACTCGTACACTTTCTCTTCGCTGCTATTTTCCTCGTACCGGTTCTCCAGCAGATGCAGGATGGATTCAGTATCGTCTTCTCTCATGACCCGGCCACGCGGGGTCCATGCCAACTCCTCCGGCTGTTCCCTCTTCGTGGGGGGCTCTTCTGTCGGATCTACCGTCCCGACCGACTCTTCTCCATCTGATTGAGCGTAGGTGGCCTCCCCTGACACATAATCAAATTCGAAATCGTTAGGGATTGAACCGGACGTACGTACCATGCCGACGAAGACGTTGATTTGGCCGATTGTTACGACAGATCCGGATTCGAGTAGATCCGACTCTGGCCCCCAGCCGGAATCGTCCACCATCTTCTCTCCTTCGCGGTCGGTGTAGATCTCGCCGATGACAAGGTTCTCCATGTTCTTCCGAGCTTCTCCCGTGATATAAACACCCTTGGACGTAGGCCCCACGGTGGGCGCCAACTGTCATGGGATAATCACGGCAGACGTTACCGGGGGTAACTTATCTTGGGGCAAGACGACTCTGGTGTTTGGGAGAGGGTTTAGCTCAAGGGAAAACATGATGATATGCGATCTGGTAGCCGGCAATCAAGTCGCCGGGTCTCCGATCTAGATATATTAACTCAACTCTCGTATTACACTGGATACTCGATACCTAGCGATATTGCTCTAACTCTTGGATCTCTCTAAACCTAACCTAGGGACCGGCTTATAAAGCATCCGGACCCCCTGGCCTGCTCTCCAAGGCGTACTCTGAATCCTACCCGGACACTGCCTACAAAACCCTAAACTTCCGTACCGGAACCCACAGTCCGGGTTACCAGGCCTACGATCTTGGGCCTTCTAGAAGCTCCTTTATCCTTAGCCGGGTCTCGCGCAGCGTCCTTTGGGCCGAGTTACACCTTGGCGTTGGCCTACCGGGTTACCATCCCTCCATCAAAACTTGCATGCTCTTTGAACCATCTTGGAAAATCCTGGTCAACCCTAACTTCCACACCAGGTGTCCCTTCTTCCTCCAGCTTTTTCCTGAACTTTCTGCAAACCATGAAGAGTTATTAAACTCCGATAAATATGGGGTATACAATGTGTAGGGTAACATAAGATTCAGACGTAGGGAACATAATGGATATAGCCTGTAACCTTGCCGCAATTGTTTAGGACATACCAAGCCATTCTATGAAGCTCTGTTGACAGGGTCTCAGTGCTATCATGATTGATCGCACTATATGATCCAACTAAACGCGCACCATGGCCAAACACATCACAAGATGATTCTTCTCGTTCAACTTTTTGTTCAACTTCATATCTCTGTTGGCGGTTGTAGCTTGTCTCAGTATCTTCTTTCAAGTATCTAGAGGAAAATGTCAAGCACTCGGAGGAAATGTACGCCTCTGCAATTTAACCTTTTGGATGGGCCATGTTCCTCACATATCTCTTCAAAGTACACAACATCCTCTCGATTGGATACATCCACCCATAGTTCACAGGGCCTCGGAGCAAAGCATCGTCAAGTAAATGCACAGCCAGGTGGACCACAACATCAAAAAACGCTGGCGGGAAGATGTTTTCAAGTCTACACAAGATTACTGGGATTTCAGCTTTCAGACGGAGCAGAACACTTCTTTCAAACCTTTTACCGCACAAGTCCTTGAAAAATTTTCCTAGGTCACCTATCACCCGATAGACATCGTCTTTGAATAATCCCCGCAGCCCAGCAGATAATGTTCTCTGCAACAGGATGTGGCAGTCATGGGTTTTAAGTCCCGAGATCTTGCGTGTTTGTACGTTGACACACTTGGACATGTTGGAACAAAAACCATCTAGATATTTATAGTCAAATAGAAACTGGCATAGCTGTGTCTTCGCATCTTTGTTTAGGGTATAGCTTCCATATATCATTACACATTTCTATTTCTTTGGGTCCACGTCCGGGGTCATTACCGGTGGATCCAGCTGCATTTTTTTCTAATGCCAAGGGTATGAAGATCCTTCCTGGCATTGACGGTGTCCTTATTCTTCCCTTCCAGTTCAAGGACGGTGCCAAGGATGTTGTCTAAGATGTTCTTTTCAATGTGAATCACGTCGAGATTATGCCGAAGTTTCAACTTTGGCCAGTAATGCAAGTCCCACCAACCAAGCCTACGCTTCCAGATCGGTGTAGGTTCTCCACGCTTCCTCTTCTTGCTGATTCTCTGGGGACCAAATCCTGGTTTTAGATGTCTAACCTTCTCCATCTGAGCTTCTAATTCTTTATCAGTAAATGATTCTGGCCGCTCGTTCTTGACGAAATTTTTACCTTGAAGGTCTGTCTTTCCCCGCCACAAGTGGTCATGGGGGAGGAAACGATGGTGCCCAATGTAGAAAAATTTGTTGGTTATGGGCATTGATAGAGGATCTTTGTCACAATGCACGCATGCAGCATAGCCTTGAGTGGTACGCCCAGACATAGTGCCACAAGCTGGTTAGTCGTGTATGCACCAGAGTACCGCAGCATGAAGATCAAACATTTCCCTAGACAATGAATCATAAGTACGCACACCCCTTCCAAAGGTCCTGCAAATCTTCAAGCAACGACTGAATGAAAAGATCAAAGTCCTTTCCAGGACTTGTTTTGCCGGGTATTAGCAAGCAAAGCATATAGTATGATGGATCACTGAACTCCTCTGGTGAATGGTTGTACGACACGGCAAACACAGGCCACATGCTGTAGCTTGTGCTCATGGTTCCATAGGGATTGAATCCATTAGAGGCAATGCCGAGCCTTATGTTTCTAGGATCGCCCACAAATGTTTTGAATTCATCTTCGAAAGCCTTCCACGCTGCACCATCAGCCGGATGAGTCAATATGTCCTTTTCAGGCTTCCTCTTTAACACATGCCACTGCATGTTCTCCGCTGCTTTCCTTGAAGCAAAAAGTATCTTCAGCCTCGGTGCCAAAGGAAAATAATGCAACACTTTAACAGCACATCTCTTTCTCTCCGGATACTTCCACCTCGATGTTTGACACTCTAGGCAGTTGTACTTCTCAGCATAATCCCCTCTTAAGAGTATGCAGTTTTTTGGGAACACGTGTATGTTGTCGTATCAAAGACCCAGCTCCTTCATATAAGCTTTTGCTTCTCTATATGAGTTGGGCAGTGTATTGCCGTCCGGAAGTGCCTTGGCAAATATACGCATCCAAGAATCAAAAGCAGCGTTGCTGACCCGGTAATATGATTTGTGATGAAGTAGCTTTATCATTAATGCCAGCCTACCGACGTGTTTATTTCCCGGGTAAAGCGGGCGCTCTGACTCTGCCAACAATTTTTCAAATACTTTATCATACCCACCTTCGACTTCAGTTTCTGTTCCTTCATGGGCGGTTGCTCCCGTGAGGTCTTTCAACATTGCTTCCATTTCATCGGCTTCTCTATCTGCCTCATCTTCATCATCCATATCCATATTATGATTCCCATGACCGGCATTATCATCCTCATCACCACCATTGCCATCATTATGTGGAGGATCTTCAATAATCACGACATCACTTGGCTCTCCATGATGTATCCAGCGAAGGTAGGTACTGGAAAATTTGTGGATCTGTAAGTGCCGGGTCATCACTCCAAAATGCTGCATCTTCATATTTAGGCACCTTGTGCATGGGCATCGAACACGACAATTATCGCCGTTTCTCTCCTTGACTAACATTAAGAACTCTTTGATTCCATCAACATATAGAGCTTTCCATGGTCTACCACTTGAAATCCAACGCCTATCCATCTGTTAAAGAGATAAACAAGCTATTATTGGATTTGTCTGAAAGGGGGTACTCATTTTTTATAACAGGCTACTCAATTTGCAGAACAAACTAATCGACTTTAACGAACATCAAATCACTAACCATGAACAAACTAATAACAGACCATGAGCAAACTAATCAATTGGCAGAACAATTAACAGTTCTAGGTATTCTTACTTTCTTAGCAAGTATCACAAGGATGAGAGGGTTCTTTACCTTAGCTTGCGGAGGCGGCCGGAAGGGGAGCCCCAACTAGTCGAAAATTACAGGCGTGCACGGGGAATGCGGCCGGAAAAGGGAGCATCAGCGACGTAAGCCATGGAGGGCGGGCGAGGAGACGGTGGCCGCAGAGGGGGGCGGTGGTGGGGGCGGCAGGATGAGCCTCTGGCGGCTTGCACAGCCCCAGAAAAAAGGACGGAACGGGTGAGCTCCGTGGAGAGCACCGTACGCCGCCGCCGCCACACCAAGGGTGGAGAGAACTGGATCTAGTTTCCGAACCTCATTTTGGTCTGAGCAGTGATGGGTCCCACATGCCAGCCCCTCTAGCTCCGCATGCTGGCAAGGCGGCAATAGGATTTTCGTGGGTTCTCCACGTGTTCCTTTTGGCCCCATATGTCTGCCACAGGTTGATTTTCGTTGGACTTTATTCTCCACTTCAGTTAATAGCTGAACAGACGCAGAGAGAGAACACTTTGTCCCCTTCCAGTGAGAGAAAACCCCCGCCATTTTTCTCCACGGGGAGATAACTGCCGCCGCCGTTCTTCTTCACAAGCTGCGAGGTTCTTCCATTTCCCTTCTCCTTTATTTTTCCTCCGCACGCATGGTGAGTGCGAGGAGAGTGAATCTCACATTTTCGCGTGCATACATACAGCAGTACGTGTGGCCGAATCCACCGTTGGGGTCATCATCGGCGACGACGCAAAGGGTCAGCAAAACACCGGTGACGACGCTCTTTACCATCGGTAAGCACCCTCTTCCTCAGCGGCCATCATCGGTTTGAATCTGCTTGGGTTTTTTTGCCGGCCATGGTGAATGAACAGTACAAGTAGTACTACTACCCCCGTTCCATAAACTAGCTTGCTAGAAAGGCTTACCAGAACGGAGGGGAGTACTAATTAGTACTAGTATTTTGCAGGGGTTTCTGCAGATTGTGCTGATTTAGTACTAAAATTGTACTCCATCTCGGTTTATTAGTCACTTTTCCAAAACCAAATAATATCAAGAGTTAGGCACAATTAGCATTAATGATCTTCTAGAGACCCTCTTCCTCTCCCCAATCTGTATGCACTTTAGCCAATGCTCCATTTAATTAAGCCAATGCATGCTCTTACTATTAAGCATTGTTGGTCTTTCCTAATTAATTGCCAAATTTAGGAGTTATTATCTTGACTAATCTTCACTTGCCTAGGTTGTATTTATGCAGATCATTAGTGTTGTTATTTGTGTAGCTGTATCATGGATTCTGTTCTAATTAATACGCTTGTTTTTTGAGTTTAAAAATCAGGAATGGCTCAAAACCTATGTCAGTTATGTTCTCATGAATCTGACATGTGTCTCGCCGGCAGTGAGCTGCCATTATTGAATTTTAGAGTGATGATGAGGGTGTCTACAGAATTTTGTCATCAAGCGGCAGTAAGTATCCTTGACACTACAATTATGTTATTCCTGAGCTTTTGATTTGTTGACGAATATATGTGTGCTTATTCTATTAAATTGTATATTTTGTCATCAAGTGGCAGGAATCACCGGCGCTGCACGAACGGGAACCAGATGTTGAAATAAATCCAATGGAATTGAAAAGGTGGAATCGAAATGAAGGAAGAAGAACTGTTGAAACAAATCATGTTGAAACAAATACCTTGTTGCAGCAGAAGACGACATCATCGGTGGCGACGAGCAGAAAGGCACGAAAGAGCGGCGGAGGGACAACCGATTTCACTTCGAGGAGAAGAACTGCTGGTTTCTGGGGAAGAAATGCACAAACGAGCGGAGGGAGGAGAAAACCCGAAATAGAGCCGGATGGGGAGACGAAGAGGGGGGAGAAGACGAGGAATCCACCCACAAACCCACGCACGCAACGGTACGTTGGCACGTACGCAATGTACGTGTGTTGCCACATAGGTCATATTTATTGTGTGTACATGCACAACCGGCATGGATTCTCTGACTAACCTCTGGCCGGACTTTTCCTTGACTTTGAGTCATTGACAGCTGGATCCCACGTCTCATGGGATGCATCCACGAACAATGCATGTAAGAAAGTTGTGTGCAGAGTTGGCTTCTTTCTAATTTAACTCGTGGGAGCCTCTCCTTGGAATTTCTTGTACGTTCAAAAAACGAAATCTGAAAAAACAAAATTTGCCAAGAACGCAAACTATATGTGAACAGAGGGGAGTACTTCAATATATGTTCGGTCACAAACTTCAACATTGGATGGCAGTACACACTTAGTCTTAATTAAACTTAAATAAAATCATAACACAAATCCTACCTGGGACAAGCCCCCAAACACGCTCACGCAGGAGCAAATTGATTTAGATCTGGCCGGGCTCCCCTGTTTCCTTGGCCAGCACTTCGATCTCGCCGCGGATGAGATCAGTTTCCTGGTCTTGCATCTGAATCTTATTCCAGAGTTGTTCCGTGTTCCTACCCAAGTCATGGTGGACCGGCAGAATCTCAGCCATGCTGGTAGCAGCCCTCAAAGCTCTTTGCTTCTGCTCCAGCTCGAGTGCATAATATTTCATCTCCCGCTTGGAATTCGCGAGGATCTCTTTCGCGGTCCAGGCTATGTCCTGGTTCCGGATTTCGATCCGCGTCATGGTGACCTTGGCATCTAGAACCTTCCTCGAAAGGAAAATGTGTTCCAAGACTGAACCAGGTTTCTCAGTGGAACAACCGACCCTGTAGGAACTTTTGTAAGAAGATGCATGAAAAAATCCAAAAGGTGGAATCAAAAATGAATGTCTGTACGTTGAAACAAATACCCGGCTGCTAGGGAATCCTCGGTCCTCCTCTTCTTAGACGCAGAGGAGATCGGTGAAGACGACATCGTTGGTGAGAAACAGAGGAGGAAGCGAACTGATTTCGGCGTGGGCATCGAGAGGGAGAAGAAGAGATAAAATGCAGGCATGTGAAAGTGGCGATATTAACTAAGTTTCAACTACACTGCTGACACGCGTGTGGAAGTGGAGGCGGCAAACTGCATTCACTCCTCCCACGTGTGGGATTAGCCCACCTTTTCAACATGTACTATACGTTGTATTGGCATCTTGGCACGTTCAAGTTGTTTTGTCATGTAGGCACACTCGAGGGGTACGTACATGGACGACATTCGAAAGAACATCACATGGTATGCCAAGGGACTCGGGTTTTTCCGGAGAGGGGCTCCGGAGCGTCTGAATGCCACCACAGCAACTGGGATGTGATATCATGTGTGTTAGAGTGTGGCATGGGTCTTGGATGCCAAATATTCACTCACCCTCCGTGTTAGGGCTTCACCGGCGTTGGATTCTCTCTAGCGGGTTCCACAACTACTTAGAGCCCGAAACTCTCTGATCTGACAGAACGGGGGAAATCTTGCCAAGAGGTTGGCCCTACCATTGACTTGGGTGTTCCTTGGGCCTAATATAACACAACCAAATAATTGTTTAAAGCTTACTACCCTCTTCCGGCTCGCGTAGGGGGGGCAGAACGGTAGTTCCGTCTTTTTCACCAAGGGGCTATGGTTTCTCCGAAAAGGGGCTTTGGAGCGTCTGAATGCCAGCACATTGTATGCCATACCATGTGTGTTTCCATAAAATGCGTGATATGGAGTGTGGCAAGTGTCTTGCATGACCAAGTTCCCTCATTCTCTTTGTTAGGGCTTCATTGGTGTCGGGTTCTCTCTAGAGGGTTCTAGGACTACTTAGAGCCGAAACTCCCGGATCTGGCAGAACGGGGGAATTCTTGCCAAGAGGTGGCCCCTACCATTTACTTTGGTGTTTGTCAGACCCCGGACCCATAGATATACAAACTGTCATGTGCTCCTAGCAATGGACTCACAAGGGCTTCAGGGTTACCAGCCCCGGCCGCAACAAACAACGGCAGGCAGACCGGATTCATCGGCACGTAGTCCGGATCCCCGGTCTACTACTCCTTGTGTCCATGCTAGTCATAACCAGATATGTATACCCAAGCGTTCACGAGTCGGATGAAACTGAATGAACGGGGCCAAAGTTATACAGAGCTGCTATGTGTCCAGAAAGTGCAACAACAATCGAGGGTTACTGGGGTTACCTTGCCCCAGGCCGAATCACATCGGCAGGCGGGCTCGGACATGGATCATCGGCTCCACAACCCCTCGACTGCGACAACTATGCAGGCATAGCCAAAACTGTATAACAATGAGCTCGAAACCAACAACCGATCAAAGCAGCACTCTAGACATTGAAGTTGTATTGAACAGGTATTACGAGAGCATAGCTTACAAACAGAGGTCACATGACCCAACATTACATCATACAACGAAAGGAAAATTATGTTTCTAATCAACAAGAACCAAAAAGGCCTAAGAGGCCGCAACATAAGGCGACGTCCCAGCCCATAGATTCCAGGTTGCTACCTGGGAACCCCAAACTACTCGTTGATGTCCACGTTGAAACACCTCCGGAGTGACGAACTCCACCTGAACCAAAATTAAGCAAACTTGAGTATGGGAGGTACTCAACAATACTTAGTTAACCTATTATATATATGCTATCTTCAGAAAGGGTTTTATGAAGGCTGTTTTGTGTAAAGCAATCTTTGTTTTACAAATCGAGGAGGAATAGCACGTCCAAAGGAGCATTTTCAAAACAGATGAGAAGACTACTCAACTTCTGAAATCATCATCTTTTCATCCACCAACATCATATCCCAGCACCTCACATGCTACAAGGATCACCCCTCCCGGCATCTCCGAGGAGGCACCCTTGATCTACTTCCTCCATGCATCGTCAACATCTTTTACGTCACGTTCAAGTTATCTATGACCACGTAGCATTCACCAAGTCGTCTTTAACAGTGGACACGGCTTTCCGAAAGATTTATCCCTGCAGGGTGGTACACTTTATCCACACGTACCATCCGAATCTTAATGCCAAGCTATTGGCACAATTCCGACGATGTGCCGGCAGAGTGTGGTTGGCCACGACCTTTACCTTGTCGAGCCCTATCCATGAGTCAACCCAAACAGGGCCACCCCGTCAACAGGGAGTTGGCCACCTCCTGACGGCACCTGTTCTGTGAGTCGGGATCAAGATCCGTGTACGTCCATCACTTGTCCCGGTCACGCCCTAAACACCTCCAAAAGGTTTTTGACTCACACGCAGATGGAAATACCAAACTACGTGACTCACGGATAGAACCAAACAAGTTAGTTAGTCGAGCGCGGTCTGTTAGGCCCCGCATGTGGTTGCACGCTCAGTCTTGGTTTCCGCGTCGAGACCTTACTCCTAGGGTTGGCAAGTACAGGACAAACAACCACTTCCCAAGTGGCCTCCCGTCCAAGCCTTAGTCAAGTTAACCACACAATGCTTATCTTACCACGTCATCATATCATACTAGGTTATCGCAGCTCTGATTCATCAACCGTATGGAACAAAGGTAACAAACATATGAAACTAAGCGGTAGCAGATATGAGGCTCTGGCGATGCGCACAAGCAAATCTATGGCGGCTAGGAGCAGTGGATCAGGTCATTGTGGCAATGCAGTATATAGGTGAACTATATCTACTGGCATCAAATACTTTGGAATCGAATGCAAAGTACGAGAATCAAATGTTGTTGGAAAACATATATGAGCAGATAAGAGGTTATGCTTGCCTTGGTTATAAGAAAACCAGATAAGAATCTTCTGTAATAAGTGCTTGACTTGTCGGTTAAGATCAAGTATTCACCATTGGACTGATGGCCTTCTCTTCGGGGTCGGATTCTACCGAGGGGGAAACAACACCGAAAAGAGGAACAACAATCAACACATGGCATTGATGCAATGCGCAACATGTATGCATGAGCAAATTAATGCACTTAAATAAAGCCCTAAACATGTTCGTTGGGTTGCTAGGGTTCGTATGGAAAATATGCACTTTTACTGAAATTTGCCCGAAATGGACCCCGGAGGGGGTTTCGTACGGTTATGAAAGTGAGTACCATTTTAGTTAATCAAATGGATTTGAAAACATCATAGCTAGATTGCATTTTTCATTTTGAGCAATTTAGTATATAACTTTTAATTTTCTTATTTTAGTGAATAAAAACTTATTTTCTTTATTTTAAATGATTTAAACAATATTAAATAATGGCCATTTTTAACTTTCTCAAAAATATATGAAAAGGATATATTTGGGTAGATTACATTTTTATGAACATTTTGGTACCTTCCATTTATTTTTATGAGGTATAAAACAATAGTTATTAAGATATCAATTTTATTCCTTTTTTTGAAATTTCCTGGAATATCTAAAGAAATGGAATATGACATCATGCTGACGTCAGCCGAGGCCGGGATTGATCTGCCTCCATGCAATCGCGCATTGGAGCGCTCGATTCACAAATCGGGTTGCACCACGAGGTGCAGGAGGCAAAGGGGAGCACAGCAGTAGCGGCGCCGCTCGGGATTGGTCACCGGCGGCTCGCCGGCGAGCAACGGCGCGGCGGCGGGCGGCGGTGTGCGGCGAATGGGGGCTACGGAGGGGGAGGGAGCAAGGTGGGAGCACCGAGGAGCTCACCAAAACACGAGGAGGACGATGGCGTTGACGGAGAGGTGCGGGATGGCCGGAATCATCGCCGGCATGGAGGATTGCGCGGCGGCCGGAGAGCACACCGGCGGGAAAATTCGCGCTCCTCAGGCCGTCTCCTTCCGTGCGCGTGCTCGAGGAGGACGAGGGAGATACGGCGGGGTCGATGATATTCTCGGAGGGTCGCGGGAGCGACCGTATTGCCGGCGGCGAGCGGCGTTGTCGCACCCGGACTTCTAGAGGATACTCGCAGTTCCGTTGAACAGCAGATGATTGGATTACGGGGCTTACCTGCACCCGCATCTCTTACGAGTAGGCCAACACACGTATGTGTGACAACCAACCCCTACTGTTCATCGTCTACGCAAACCATCCCATAGAAATCCAGATACTTCCATTGACGTACTTCATCACATACACACATGGTACGTCAACGGCATTTGAACAAGTGATATCACAATAGATCTCTAAGACACAAAAGATTGAAGTAAGTTGCAAATTGCTCTCACTAGAGCAGAGATAGCAAATACAATCATCCAGAGGACACATGTCCCAACAATTCATCATTACAACACAGCGGAAGCATTCAACATGTCTGAGTACAGACAAGATCCAAATAGGCCTAAGAGGCCGGAAACGAAAAGACGGAGCCCATCCACGAAGTCTCGGATCCTGCCCGGGTCCGCTATCTACTCGTCAGCAGCCTCGTCAAACTCCACGTAGTAGCCACCATGGGGATCCTCGGAAACGTAGTCTGCGGAAACCACAGCCCCAAAGGGGTCAGTACAACAACGTACTGGCAAGCAAGACTCACAGTTCACCAAAGTGTACCCAACAACATCAAGCACAGATGCTTTGGGTTCAACGGAAGAAAGGGGTGATACAAAAGATGCGGCAGCGGGCTGCTCTAAACAACTACAGAAACATGCTACAACTTCTGGCTAACAGAAAGGGGATAAGATAGCGTATCGGAACCAACTAGCAACTAACTCCAAACAAACCCATCCTGGATCTCGCCCCTTATCCAAAGAAGCAATCCGAGGATAACTCACACAGTTGGATTAATGATGGTTCAAGTTATTGTGTCAATAAGACTATTACTAGTCAATTTATCATTAGTTAGGTGTAAGTTGTTCTGAGTACTTGTTAGCCAGTACTTTCACCAAGTCATCCATAACCGCGGAAAACACGGCTTCTCGAGAAGATTTACCCTGCAGGGGTGCACCAATTTGGCCGTACACGTAAGAATAACCCGCCAGATGGGAAGGCCTTTCCCACCAAGCGGGGCACTCGACACAACTCAACTCTTCTTCGCATCAAGCCCAAAGAACCCCGTGCAATTGAGCGCACGGCTAATCAAGCCCCACGAAGAAAAGGGGACCCTCATAGCACTCTAAGAACGTGTCTCCCTAAATGCCGACTACAAAAGTTACACCCTGGCGCCAAGGGTTCGCACCTGCATATGCATGCGGCAAATGGAAAACCCGAACTAAATGAGGCGATTTGGACGAGATGCGAATCGAATCAAATTGAGGGGGGCGCCCATACACGCTTCCCACATGCGGTTAGTGCGCTCATCATGGATCAGTAGACAAGACCCTTTTCTTAATTAGGGTCGACACTAGCAGGCCTCAAAACCACGTCGGGCCTCCTGCCGGTGCCTTATCATCAAATTATTATTACCCATAACATTAGCATGATTGTTGTTTAAACATCGAGCCCCAGAACATAATGAAATAGTAATAGAAAGTAACGGACAACAGACTCGAGCAAAAACAACCCTAAGCATGCTAGTAAGACACGGGTAACAAACAAAGGGGTTATAGGTGTGGAGGTGAGGCTATATCAGGGTTACAGGATAACATGTGATAGGTTTGTAACAGAAGCAACGATTTATAGGGCTAGCAGAATAGACAACGGAAAGTATCGGTATCCAATGTTGAAAGGAACACAATGGTTCATGTGAGTGAATACTTGCCTGCAAACCCAGCAGCCTGGTACTGAGCTAGATCTTCTGAAGGGGATGTCGTAAGTATCGTCTGTCTCAACGTCATCGTCTATCCGGGAAGAAGCAAACAAACAACGCAAAGAGACAAGCAATCAATAACATGGCATAATGCACAATCATGGGATGATGCATGGCAATTTAATTGATGCATCAGAATAGACTAGTTGACAAGATAACATGTTTAAATGGACCCATATGCAATTGGATTGCATATGGAAAGCCCATGAGTTAAGGTTGGAATAATTGTTCTACAACTAATCATTATGTGAAAGTGGATTAGCATGATGCATGGATGAGGAAAACAGAAGGAAAACAACAATAGGAACAATTTGAAATAAGGTTTACCAAGTTTGGAAATTTATTTATTAAGTTATGAAATTTTGGTTACTTAAAGGTGTTACACAAGCATTTGTTGTTTTCATCAAGTTTAATTGTTCAAAACAGATTACAAGGTTCATATTTGAAAAGAACACAAAGTTTTGGGTGGAATACATGTTTCAATTATTGAAAAAGGATTTAGAATGAATTACTTATGAATTAAACAAATTTAAACAAGATTTAAATGAATTTAATTCAAGCATGAACTTATTTGAATTTTTATTTGTGCAAAACATTAAATGAAGTTCATATTTGAAAAGTTAATACTTTTATGGTTTGAAACATATTTTATAGTTTCAAAAATAATTTAATTTGAGCAAGTTATGAATTTAGCAATGTTAAATGATTTAAACAAGGTTTAAATCATTTAACCAATTTTAATTATTCAAAACATGAAACAAAGTTTATATTTGGAAAGGTGGTTTAATTTTGCATGGAAAACATATTTCATATGTTGAAAATGGATTTAAAATGAGCAAGTTATTATTTTGGCAATTTTAAATGCATTAATTAAGAAACAGTTGTTTTCAACAATTTAAATTATTCAAAACAGCAAACAAAGTTGATATTTGCAAATTTCATGAAAAATGGGATGGAAAACATATTTAGTTTGTTGAATTTGGAATTTTTATGCCCAAGTTATGAATTTTGCAAAATTAAATGAATTGAACAAGTTTTCAAATATTTCACCAATTTAAAATATTCAAAACAGTAAAAAAAATTATATTTGGGTAGAGAATTCAATTTGGTACATAATACATATTTAAAATGTTGAAATTGGAGTTAAAATGAATTATTTAGGCAATTTACAAGATTAGGTATTATTCTGCCATTTTAAACAATAGTTAGGGACTTAGAAATAATTAGCAGGGATCTAGAAAGAATCTACAAGGACCTGGGTGCAATTAGCAGCTTGTTCTTGTTCGGAAAAAATAAGATGGAAAAAGTTGGGTTTAATCCCGGGGGTGGGATTCGAACCCACCACCTCCTGCTGCGCGCACGGGGTAGCTGCCAGTGGGGTGTGCTGCGAGTTCTTGTCAGGTATGCGTAGCGAGGGAGGTTAACCTTCAGACAGGCTGTTAACTGAATTTTTCTCTGCAGGTTCAGATACTGCACCAGGGATGGAGGAGGGTGGCCGCCGGCGGGCTGCTGCGGCTCGTCGGAGGACGTGTGCGTGCGGGTGCGTGGTGCTTGTGGTGCAGGGGAGCAGAGGGATGGAGGAGAGGGAGTAGCGACGAGGGGGGGGCGCTCACCTCGACCGGTCGAGCGGACAGCGACGGGGCGGAGCAGGGAGGCGACCGGCGACAAGAGGAGGACGGTGGCGGCGCCTCGGCCGCTCCCGGCAACCGAGGAGGGGTCGGAGAGGAAGAGGGGGCGCGGGGAATCCATTCCCGCGCCTACCCTGCTCGGAGGGGAACCAGGTCGCCGGCGATCGCCGGAGGGAGGAGGTGGGTTTTTCGGGTTCAGTTACAGAGAACAGAGAGGTAGCAGAGCAGAGAGGAAGAGAGGTGGGAGGAGAAGAATGGAGGCGGGGGAGAGGGAGAAGGAGGAAGAATTAGGGTTAGGGCAGGGGCTCGAGCTCGAGGAGGAGGTTTTAAGGGGAGGGGGTCGAGCTGCTGGCCGTCCCTGCTCCTCTGCTGCTACGTGGGTGCCCTGGATGTTGAGCCGTACAGAGGTAGAAGAAAGAGCGAGGGGGTATGGGCCTGGGGAGAGGTGGTGGGTTGGGCCTGGCTGGCCTGCCCCTCTCTCCTTTTGCTGTTTTTTATTTTTTCCTGTTTAGTTTTTTTTTTTTGCAGATTTGAAAAAGGGAGAAAAAGGTTAGTTGTTTCGGTTAGAAAATTTTAGAAAAAATTTGTTATAGGTTATTTAGGGTAACATCAACAATTGCCAACTTTTGTTTTACAAAATATTTCAAATTATTTGCTGATTTGAAAAAGGGAAGAAAAACTAGTTCTTTAGGGTTAGAAATTTTAGGGATAATTTTTGTATAGTTTAATTTTGGTAACAGCAACATTGTGTAACTTTTATTTTCAAAAATATTTCAAATATGTTGCTGTTTGAAACTTGTTTGAAATTAAATGAATTTACCATTAATTGAATAATTGAACTTAAGCAATTAAAAGTTTTTAAAATCAAGTTTATTTGGAACAATTGATAGATTTGTCTTGTAATTTCCATAAAATTCAAAAGGGTTGTTGTTTGGAGAATTATTTGAATTTGAAAAATGTTTTGGTATTAAATGAAATATTGATTAGAAACAAAACAATAGTTTGATATTACAACTTTAATGGAAACAAACAATTGTTTTGATTTTGAATACTCATTTGGAAATTGTAACATCACAAGTATGAAACAAAAGGTTTAAAATTTGGTTTGAAATTCAAATAGAAAAAAAAGGAAAACAGAGGAAAACAAAGCAAAACAAATGCAATGAACATGATGTCATGATGAAAAACATAAAATAACATAGAGCAAACATTCTAATGGCTATTTTTCATACTTGGGATGTTACAAAACGCCCCCCCCCCCCCCTTGAAGGAATCGCGCCCCGAGATTCCTACTGAGAAAGAAAAGGTCCGGATACTTCTTGCGAAGATTCTCTTGAGCTGTGACACGTGAAACACATCGTGCACCTTGGATAGTTTTTCTGGAAGATCAAGATGACAGGCATTCCTGGCAACTCTTCTGGAAAGACGTCAGGGAATTCGCAAACCACCGGAACATTTTCAAGTAAAGGTAGAGGTTTTGTAACTAGGGTGTATAGCTGAATGGACTTGATTCATTTGGAGAATAGACTATCTGGCCAGAAGGGTGGAACAGAGTTATTGATTAGACGCCGGTAGAATAACTGAAGTGGGAAGCAACAACAAGGTTTCAACGGACGAAAAGGATGTTGAGAAGAATAGGATATCGAAGCAACATCGGGAAAACGAGATCAAAACACTCCTGAGGTACTACGGAAAAACCCATTCGGGCTTCTAAAGGATCAATATCTACTGCTTAAGGAATAGAGGATCTGCTTCCGGGGCTTACACGCCTCCGTTCTCAATCGTGAGTAGGCAACATGATAAATCATGTCACAACCACCTCCATTCCTATGGTCTAGTAGATATAACCATCCTAGAGAATCCAGGATTCGTGAAAACCTAACTTGAAAGTTTAGGTGAGAAGAGAAAACAACGTTGCACTTCCTTACCAGAAAAGGGAGGGTGGGTGGGGAAAGAAGAAAAAGAACATAATTCCTACTCTCATGTTTCATTTTTCCTATATAGCTACAAAATAGTTTCTAGACTCAACTGCGACCAGTAAAAGGGATCCTACAGGCAGACAGGCTCTGATACCATTTGTCGCACCCGGACTTCTAGAGGATACTCGCAGTTCCGTTGAACAGCAGATGATTGGATTACGGGGCTTACCTGCACCCACATCTCTTACGAGTAGGCCAACACACGTATGTGTGACAACCAACCCCTACTGTTCATCGTCTACGCAAACCATCCCATAGAAATCCAGATACTTCCATTGACGTACTTCATCACATACACACATGGTACGTCAACGGCATTTGAACAAGTGATATCACAACAGATCTCTAAGACACAAAAGACTGAAGTAAGTTGCAAATTGCTCTCACTAGAGCAGAGATAGCAAATACAATCATCCAGTGGACACATATCCCAACAATTCATCATTACAACACAGCGGAAGCATTCAACATGTCTGAGTACAGACAAGATCCAAATAGGCCTAAGAGGCCGGAAACGAAAAGATGGAGCCCATCCACGAAGTCTCGGATCCTGCCCGGGTCCGCTATCTACTCGTCAGCAGCCTCGTCAAACTCCACGTAGTAGCCACCATGGGGATCCTCGGAAACGTAGTCTGCGGAAACCACAGCCCCAAAGGGGTCAGTACAACAACGTACTGGCAAGCAAGACTCACAGTTCACCAAAGTGTACCCAACAACATCAAGCACAGATGCTTTGGGTTCAACGGAAGAAAGGGGTGATACAAAAGATGCGGCAGCGGGCTGCTCTAAACAACTACAGAAACATGCTACAACTTCCGGCTAACAGAAAGGGGATAAGATAGCGTATCGGAACCAACTAGCAACTAACTCCAAACAAACCCATCCTGGATCTCGCCCCTTATCCAAAGAAGCAATCCGAGGATAACTCACACAGTTGGATTAATGATGGTTCAAGTTATTGTGTCAATAAGACTATTACTAGTCAATTTATCATTAGTTAGGTGTAAGTTGTTCTGAGTACTTGTTAGCCAGTACTTTCACCAAGTCATCCATAACCGCGGAAAACACGGCTTCTCGAGAAGATTTACCCTGCAGGGGTGCACCAATTTGGCCGTACACATAAGAATAACCCGCCAGATGGGAAGGCCTTTCCCACCAAGCGGGGCACTCAACACAACTCAACTCTTCTTCGCATCAAGCCCAAAGAACCCCGTGCAATTGAGCGCACGGCTAATCAAGCCCCACGAAGAAAAGGGGACCCTCATAGCACTCTAAGAACGTGTCTCCCTAAATGCCGACTACAAAAGTTCCACCCTGGCGCCAAGGGTTCGCACCTGCATATGCATGCGGCAAATGGAAAACCCGAACTAAATGAGGCGATTTGGACGAGATGCGAGTCGAATCAAATTGAGGGGGGCGCCCATACACGCTTCCCACATGCGGTTAGTGCGCTCATCATGGATCAGTAGACAAGACCCTTTTCCTAATTAGGGTCGACACTAGCAGGCCTCAAAACCACGTCGGGCCTCCTGCCGGTGCCTTATCATCAAATTATTATTACCCATAACATTAGCATGATTGTTGTTTAAACATCGAGCCCCAGAACATAATGAAATAGTAATAGAAAGTAACGGACAACAGACTCGAGCAAAAACAACCCTAAGCATGCTAGTAAGACACGGGCAACAAACAAAGGGGTTATAGGTGTGGAGGTGAGGCTATATCAGGGTTACAGGATAACATGTGATAGGTTCGTAACAGAAGCAACGATTCATAGGGCTAGCAGAATAGACAACGGAAATTATCGGTATCCAATGTTGAAAGGAACACAATGGTTCATGTGAGTGAATACTTGCTTGCAAACCCAGCAGCCTGGTACTGAGCTAGATCCTCTGAAGGGGATGTCGTAAGTATCGTCTGTCTCAACGTCGTCGTCTATCCGGGAAGAAGCAAACAAACAACGCAAAGAGACAAGCAATCAATAACATGTCATAGTGCACAATCATGGGATGATGCATGGCAATTTAATTGATGCATCAGAATAGACTAGTTGACAAGATAACATGTTTAAATGGACCCATATGCAATTGGATTGCATATGGAAAGCCCATGAGTTAAGGTTGGAATAATTGTTCTACAACTAATCATCATGTGAAAGTGGATTAGCATGATGCATGGATGAGGAAAACAGAAGGAAAACAACAATAGGAACAATTTGAAATAAGGTTTACCAAGTTTGGAAATTTATTTATTAAGTTATGAAATTTTGGTTACTTAAAGGTGTTACACAAGCATTTGTTGTTTTCATCAAGTTTAATTGTTCAAAACAGATTACAAGGTTCATATTTGAAAAGAACACAAAGTTTTGGGTGGAATACATGTTTCAATTATTGAAAAAGGATTTAGAATGAATTACTTATGAATTAAACAAGTTTAAACAAGATTTAAATGAATTTAATTCAAGCATGAACTTATTTGAATTTTTATTTGTGCAAAACATTAAATGAAGTTCATATTTGAAAAGTTTATACTTTTATGGTTTGAAACATATTTTATAGTTTCAAAAATAATTTAATTTGAGCAAGTTATGAATTTAGCAATGTTAAATTATTTAAACAAGGTTTAAATCATTTAACCAATTTTAATTATTCAAAACATGAAACAAAGTTTATATTTGGAAAGGTGGTTTAATTTTGCATGGAAAACATATTTCATATGTTGAAAATGGATTTAAAATGAGCAAGTTATTATTTTGGCAATTTTAAATGCATTAATTAAGAAACAGTTGTTTTCAGCAATTTAAATTATTCAAAACAGCAAACAAAGTTGATATTTGCAAATTTCATGAAAAATGGGATGGAAAACATATTTAGTTTGTTGAATTTGGAATTTTTATGCCCAAGTTATGAATTTTGCAAAATTAAATGAATTGAACAAGTTTTCAAATATTTCACCAATTTAAAATATTCAAAACAGTAAACAAAATTTATATTTGGGTAGAGAATTCAATTTGGTACAGAATACATATTTAAAATGTTGAAATTGGAGTTAAAATGAATTATTTAGGCAATTTACAAGATTAGGTATTATTCTGCCATTTTAAACAATAGTTAGGGACTTAGAAATAATTAGCATGGATCTAGAAAGAATCTACAAGGACCTGGGTGCAATTAGCAGCTTGTTCTTGTTCTGAAAAAATAAGATGGAAAAAGTTGGGTTTAATCCCGGGGGTGGGATTCGAACCCACCACCTCCTGCTGCGCGCACGGGGTAGCTGCCAGTGGGGTGTGCTGCGAGTTCTTGTCAGGTATGCGTAGCGAGGGAGGTTAACCTTCAGACAGGCTGTTAACTGAATTTTTCTCTGCAGGTTCAGATACTGCACCAGGGATGGAGGAGGGCGGCCGCCGGCGGGCTGCTGCGGCTCGTCGGAGGACGTGTGCGTGCGGGTGCGTGGTGCTTGTGGTGCAGGGGAGCAGAGGGATGGAGGAGAGGGAGTAGCGACGAGGGGGGGTGCTCACCTCGACCGGTCGAGCGGACAGCGACGGGGCGCAACAGGGAGGCGACCGGCGACAAGAGGAGGACGGCGGCGGCGCCTCGGCCGCTCCCGGCAACCGAGGAGGGGTCGGAGAGGAAGAGGGGGCGCGGGGAATCCATTCCCGCGCCTACCCTGCTCGGAGGGGAACCAGGTCGCCGGCGATCGCCGGAGGGAGGAGGTGGGTTTTTCGGGTTCAGTTACAGAGAACAGAGAGGTAGCAGAGCAGAGAGGAAGAGAGGTGGGAGGAGAAGAATGGAGGCGGGGGAGAGGGAGAAGGAGGAAGAATTAGGGTTAGGGCAGGGGCTCGAGTTCGAGGAGGAGGTTTTAAGGGGAGGGGGTCGAGCTGCTGGCCGTCCCTGCTCCTCTGCTGCTACGTGGGTGCCCTGGATGTTGAGCCGTACAGAGGTAGAAGAAAGAGCGAGGGGGTATGGGCCTGGGGAGAGGTGGTGGGCTGGGCCTGGCTGGCCTGCCCCTCTCTCCTTTTGCTGTTTTTTATTTTTTCCTGTTTAGTTTTTTTTTTGCAGATTTGAAAAAGGGAGAAAAAGGTTAGTTGTTTAGGTTAGAAAATTTTAGAAAAAATTTGTTATAGGTTATTTAGGGTAACATCAACAATTGCCAACTTTTGTTTTACAAAATATTTCAAATTATTTGCTGATTTGAAAAAGGGAAGAAAAACTAGTTCTTTAGGGTTAGAAATTTTAGGGATAATTTTTGTATAGTTTAATTTTGGTAACAGCAACATTGTGTAACTTTTATTTTCAAAAATATTTCAAATATGTTGCTGTTTGAAACTTGTTTGAAATTAAATGAATTTACCATTAATTGAATAATTGAACTTAAGCAATTAAAAGTTTTTAAAATCAAGTTTATTTGGAACAATTGATAGATTTGTCTTGTAATTTCCATAAAATTCAAAAGGGTTGTTGTTTGGAGAATTATTTGAATTTGAAAAATGTTTTGGTATTAAATGAAATATTGATTAGAAACAAAACAATAGTTTGATATTACAACTTTAATGGAAACAAACAATTGTTTTGATTTTGAATACTCATTTGGAAATTGTAACATCACAAGTATGAAACAAAAGGTTTAAAATTTGGTTTGAAATTCAAATAGAAAACAAAGGAAAACAGAGGAAAACAAATGGAAAACAAAGCAAAACAAATGCAATGAACATGATGTCATGATGCAAAACATAAAATAACAGAGAGCAAACATTCTAATGGCTATTTTTCATACTTGGGATGTTACAGGCGTCCGCGGCGGTTAGGGTTAGGTCGGGTTCGGGTTCTGAGAGAGGGGAGGACTGTGAGGGGTGAGAGAGAGGTAGGAAGGCGCACGGCTTCTTCCTGGTCTTTTCGGCCACGCAAGCAGGCAGAAGAGTAGGAGGTGGCAGCGGCGTCAGTACGGCCTCCACGCAGCTGCTCCTATTGGCAGAGGTTGAAGACAATCGTTTTGTGCAAAGCCCCCTACAATTTTTAGGATTTCCAGAGAAGCCCTTTTCCATTTAAAAACAGAACTGAAACCATTGGTTTGAGGGCCTTTTTGCAAACATAAAAATTGGCAAAAATACTTTTTGGAAACCTTGTAAAATTTCCAACAAAACCATGTGTTTCTTTGGTAAAATTGAATTGTTTTCCATTACAAGATTTTGGAAACCAAAATAAGCTATTTGTGAGATTTTCTCAACCCATTGAAATTCACAATTTAAATTGTTTCAGCATGGTTTAAATTGTTGTTTCATGCATGTATGAGATGAACACAACACTACACACCCTATTGTAGCAAAAATTGGGATGTTACAAATCTACCCCCCTTACAAGAATCTCGTCCCGAGATTCCCGAAGGAGAAAGAAAGGAGGAACACCGGTTTTGAACGATCTTCTCGAACCTTACAGTTATCTTCTCGAAGAGGTTGATCCGTAGCATCGTGAAGTGTTGAACGGATACACCTAGGTAAGAGGGAAAACTCTTAGGAATTTATCTTCACAAAGATCGAATATCTCATGGACAACTCATGACAGGAATATTCGTAAAGAACTATTGAGTTATCATGCATGAAACACATCAAGATAACGGAGGGAACTGAGAGAAGGTTTCAAGTTTGCGGACGATTGGTCTTGAAAGGATTTAGAATATGAGCTTTGCACAAGACTTTAAATCCCTTTGGAAAAAGAAAGGTTGAACAACTTGTAACATCGAGGTTTCTTCAAACAGAATACCAAGATCGTGAGGATGGTCTTGGATACCAAAACATAATATCCACAGACGGGGGATAACACGAGAAAACACTGTAATCGTGCGTCAGAGAGAATTTGATACAAGATCAGGTTCACTCTTCGGAGTGGACACGGGAGATAACATGACTTTCATTCCGTTAAAGTTTGTCGAAAACTTTGTCAAGGATCGGGAGGTTACTTCACGGCAGAAGATGAGTAGCCAAAGGATGTTGAAACACCGTAATTAAGGAGGAACTCTTGGTCACACCATAAGGATGGTTAACCAACGGGGATTAGAATACCAGAAGGAATAAGAATCTTTTTCCTATTGTGGATTTGACGTAGCAACACGTTTATCACATGGTTAAGATCCCATGGCTGAAGTAACTGACAAATTCACACAATGTGTGAGATGAACAGAACTTCAGGTATAAACAACTTGAAAAAGGGAACTGATCAATGGCGGTTACGAAACACCAAGAGATGGTTCTCATGATGAACTTGTTTTCACGAGAACAAGGATTTGGAGGTTCAACGGAGAGATATTGGAAAGATCAACTTCCAACTTATCCTTGATGTTTTAGATACCGACAGCAGGCTCATGACAAGCCTTCTATAGGTCATCAAGTGAAAGTGAAACTTTGGTTTGGAAGGACGGTGAGGGAAAACTTGTTAGAATGAGCCACACAAGAACTCTCATGGAGAGTGGCGGTTCTTACAGATTCAAAGGAATATGACATTAGGCCTTCCGGCTAATTGTGTCAACCACAACACTAACCATGCCGTATTTTGAACGCACCTAATTCAATACCCTTGAGGAAACACCAACCATCGTTGCTGCTTGAGATTCAGCTCTGGTTAGTGGGTTGATAACTGACACTCAGTATGTTTGATCAAAGAGGTTGCACCGGTTCTCAACGAGATACATTTATTAGATTCTCAAGATATGGACTACGATGCCACACTCAAGAGAATGAGTGAGACTGTAGAACTCATGTATTACCAACTTGCAAAAGACGGTTGAACCTACATGGACTACTTTTAAGAGAACACATCGGAGTCCTTTTTGGAAAGATGATACAAAGATAACGAAGTTCTTAGACTTCTTATCTTTCACGGATGGTCAGTCATTGGCTTGGTGTGGATGCGAACTTTTCCAAGAAATGGAGGTAAACCTCCCATCTCAAGGTTAGTCCACACATGCATGACCGACTGTGATTATCTTCGAGGAAACAAGGAAACTATACTCGGATCCACGGCGACAACTTTCACCATTAGCACATGAACCGGAGTAAGTTGCTTCGAACATTCATAACACAACTTCGTGATGACACAAAGATGGTTCTCGAAAGTTTACCACGTTAATGCCAATTGTTCAACATGAACCTCTCGCAACTTGGGGAAAAATAGGAATGTCGTCGTTGGGTTCAACAACACCCTTATCAAAATACTCCAAGAAGAGGGACCCATATGATATATGAACAAGGATAAATATTGGTCATACTAAAGAACATGAAGGTGTACTCGGGGAAAACACCATGAGTGGAAACACCATCAAGATAGTCCTTGAAGCTAAACTTGATCTGATGATAGCCCAAATCAAATCAAGAGGTAGAGTGATAGCATTTCAGCAAAGGAGATACTGAAAGTGCATTTCGTTTTCCCAGTGTTTTGTGTGTTAGTTAACAATACTAAGTACATTATTTATCGAGGTGTTTAGTGTGCAGGTGTTATACTTAACATCGGCATCGATCACCGAAATGTCGGTGAAGTTTGGCCTGAAAGTTTTGGGACAGAACTCAACCGGATTATTCGGACCGGATTATTCATCCTGGACCGGATATTCCGGTTGCTGATGAAGGAGCACAAAAATGGCTAAGGACTGAGAGTTTCCCATACAGAAGTGAACCGGATTATTTGGTCCGGAATATTCATCCCGGACCGGATATTCCGGTTGTTGCGAAAAACTGCTAAGGACTGGAAGTTTTGCTCTCAGAAGTGAACCGGATTATTTGGTCCGGATTATTCATCCTGGACCGGATATTCCGGTTGTTGCGAAAAACTGCTAAGGACTAGAAGTTTTGCTCTCAGAAGTGAACCGAATTATTTGGTCCGGATTATTCATCCTGGACCGGATATTCCGGTTGCTGCGAAAAATGGCTAAGGACTGGAAGCTTGGAGCTACTGGAGTCAACCGGATTATTTGTACCGGATATTTCATATCTATACTGGATATTCCGGTTGCAGTTGAAGAAGTGGAAAAATGGCTAAGGACTAGAAGATTTGCGTACTGGCAGTCTGGCATCTACCGGATTATTTGTACCGGATTATTCCAGATCTACCGGATAATCCGGTCCAGCACTGCAGATCTGCGTGGAGCAAGCTGACCGGATATTCCGGTCCAAACTTGGACCGGATATTCCGGTACCTTTTTTTCCTGCACAACGACTAGTTGTGAGGAGGGACTATAAATACCCCTCCTCTTCTTCCTCAAGATCTAGTTCTTCCCCTTAGCATTTATGAGCATTTAAGAACTCACCAAATCCCTCATAACTCCCAATCCCTCCACCCAATCTTGAAGATCTTTGGAGGATTGAAGGAGAAGGCCCCGATCTACATCTTCACCGAGCCGTTCTTCATTTCCCCCTCTCTAGCTAGAGGGATCTTGCCTAGGGTTTCCTCTTGTGGAGAACCTAGGCATCTTGTTTCTTGTTGGTGATTCAAGAAGAGTTGGGAGCCCCCAATTAAGTTGTGGGTGTGTGCCCCAAGTTGTTTGTAAAGGATTTGATCCCCGCCTCAAAGGGGTTCTATAGTGGAAGGTGAACTAGGCCTTTGTGGCGAAGTTCATCGGAGAATAGGGTGAAGCCTTAGTGGCGTTGAGTAGGCCTTTGTGGCGAGCTCACACCCCTCCAACGAGACGTACTCCCCTAAAAAGGAGGAACTCGGAAATACATCGTGTCTCCGTGTGCTTCCATCGGTTACCTCGTTCCTCCCTCTCTTTACTTACTTGTACTTGTTGCATTAATTGCTTGTCTTGTCATATAGGTAAATTCACCACTAGTTGCACTATCTAGAGAATTTACCTTCTTGTCAAGCCTAAACTTTGAGAAAAATTAAAATTTGTCGTAGCACCTATTCACCCCCCCCTCTAGGTGCCTATACTTTACTTTCAATTGGTATCAGAGCCTCGGCTCTTCTATTGGGCTTAACCGCCTAAGAGTTTAAGTATGGGAGATGAGGTAGATGACGCTCCGTCCGATGGAAATGTGTCCATGAATGATCTCAATGCTTTGAGAGAATCATTGACCTCATCCATAGACACTAAATTTGAGGAGTTGCGTCAACTCATGACAACACTCCTCAAAGCCAAAGAACCGGAGGTAGTCGACTCATCCCCTCCGGAAACGGAGGGTGCCAAGAAAGGGGTTGATGGTGAACCACTTAAAACTGCTTCCGCCGAACAATCCGCTAAGAAGGGTGCGAGTGGAAAGGAAGGATATCATGCCGTTGAAGGCCAATATTCTCCCGATCCTCCCATCCCTTTTCCTCATATAATTCCTAGAGGAGATCCACCTAAAATTGATGCATATTCTTTTCGTGAATGGCAATACTACATGGAGACTCACTTGAACTCTTCTTGTATAGATCTTTGGAGAATCACTCGTGATGGATACAAGCCATATGATCCCAAGAATCTCACAAGAAGAGAGGTTGTAGATTGCCAACTCAATTACACCGCTTTATCCATCCTTCATCAAGCCGTGGGCCCCAATCACATGCCGCATCTTCAACACTTCTCCACCGCCAAAGAAACATGGGATGCACTTGTCCTCATGTTTGTTGGGAATGAGAGCATGCAAAGAAATCGCTATGACACCTTGACCAATGAGGCCGAAGGATTTTTCATGCGTGATGGAGAAGATCACGTTGACATGTATCGAAGACTCAAATCTCTTGCCACCGCTTTCTCTAATGCGGGTGCAACACATATTGATGATGCTTGGATCAAGAGGAAGTTCATAATTGCCGTGATGCCTTTTGAGGGCACGGATATGAAGAGCATTCAAGGGAGACATGATTTCTCTACCATGACCTCTACCCAAGTCATGCAAGAATTGAGCTCCTACAAAGTGCAAACCAAGAATGCTCTTGACAACCGTGCTAGGGCCATTTTGATGCATCAAGGAGCTTCCGTTGCTTTGAAGGCCAAGGTGTTGGCAAGAGAAGTTGAGAATTATGAAGATGGTGAAGAAGCATTGCCTCCATTGAAGGAACAAGAATATGATCCCGTTCTAAAGGATCTAATAGCTCTCACTGTGCAAAAGTTTTGGAACAATCCCCCAAAAGGCAAGAAATTTGTTGAGGAGAAGACCAAGTCTCGTTATGGTAATGATGGGGCTCAAAAAGTGAGATATTGCTTCAATTGCCAAGACAAGTACCATTTCATTGCGGAGTGCCCCTATGAGGATAGAGAGAACCATAGCGGCAAGCTCATCCGCAAGGACAAGTCCAAGGTTGAATACAAGAAGCCTCATTTCAAGAAGAAACCTTTCAACAAGAAGACCCCCACCAAGTTTGTGCTCTTGACTCAAGAGGAGTATGATTCCGGGAGTGATGAAGAAGAAGAAACCACAAGTGAAGTGGCCGCTCTAGCTATTGCTTCCACTCCATCTTCGTCATCTCTTTTTGAATCCCCCGATGAAAATCTTCCTCAACGCGATGCCAAGTGCTTCATGGCTAAGTCCACAGAGGTATCATCTTCTCCTAACTCTAAGACCCCTAGTGAACTAGAACATATTGCTAGTCTTAGAGAAGAAGAGGAAAGGGCCTCCTTGGACCGTTTTATGTCTAACATGCAAGGGGGGACCAAGAAGTACTTTGAGCATCTCATGAGGCAATTGGGAGAAGCCCAAGAGGCCCTTGAGAAGAAAGGTGAGGTTGAGAGAAGGGATGCGGATGAAATTGCATCCCTCTCAATGACTCTTGAAGAAGAGCATGATGGTAGAGTTTCTCTAGAGGATGAACTTGAAACTATTGAAACTACTCATAATGAACTTGTCTCTAAAATCATTAAGGAACGTGATCTTGCTATTGCTAAATATAGAAAGGCTAAAAAGGATAAAGTAGAGTTTGGGGTTGGTCATGGTAAACTAACCGAGGAGTTTGAAAAGCTAACCAATGCTCACAAAGCTTTGGAAAGCCAACACTCATCCCTCAAAGAGTTGCATGAACAACTTCAAACTCAACTTACTCAATCTAACCATCCTAGCACTTCTACTTCTTCTTGTGATCATGCAAATATTATTGAGGAAAATGCTAGGTTGAAGGATGAGCTAGCAAGGCTCAAGGGCAAAAGCACTCAAGTCGAAAAGGTGGTGCTCGCCACCCCACAAGTGGTTGCCCCAAGCTCTAATGCGGACATTTCTAGACCACAATTGAGTGCTCCAAGGCAACAAGTGGGCAAGCAAGGTCTTGGCTATGTAGCCAAGAAAAGGAACAAGAAGAAGAAGAACAAGAAGAAGAACAAACATGGTGCTTCGGGTGGTGTTGTCATTAGGGACAACCCTACTCGTAGCACACCCGCACAAGCAAGCTATGGTGCCTCAAGTAGTAGTGTCATGAGGGACAACACTACTCGTAGCACCTCCGTGGGAACTAACAACCCACACCATTTCTTATATGTTGATTATTATGGTGTTGTGCAAGCTAAATATGTTGGTCCAATTGAGGGGTTTATTGACTACACTATATGGGTTCCAAAGACCCTTGTTACTAACCTAAAGGGACCCAACTCGGGTCCTAACTCTAGTCAATGATCTCTTGCAGGACTATGCTTCCGGTGGGACTAAATGGATTCTTGATAGTGGATGCACTAATCATATGACCGGAAGCAAAGAACTTGTGACGGAGTTGCGACCAAATGACATCCAAGCAACCGTCACCTATGGGGACTCGTCCAAGTCTAAGGTATCCGGGTTTGGCAAGGTTGTGGTGGCTCCCGATATCACTATCGTGAACGTCATGCTTGTCGAATCCCTTGGTTACAATTTACTTTCCGTCCGCTCTCTTAGTAAGATGGGGTTCTCCGTCTTCTTTGATGGTGATATTGTGGTCCTTTTGAGGAGCAAGACTCTTGACGTCGCTCACGTGGGACATGTTCAAAATGAGTTGTATGTGGTAGACTTTTCTAAGTCAACCAACACTCAAGCAATGTGTCTTTTCGGGAAGGCGGACTTGGGATGGTTATGGCATCGCCGGCTATCCCATGTCAACATGAGAACTTTGCAAAGTCTTCACAAAAGTGGCCTTATTGTTGGACTAAAAGAAAATGTTTCCTTTGCAAAGGATCGCGTTTGTAGGTCGTGTGTTGAAGGGAAGATGCATGACATTGTGCACAAGGCCAAGACTATTATTTCATCAAAGAGGATCTTGGAGCTTCTCCATGTTGATCTCTTTGGTGCCGTGCCCGAGGCAAGTCTTGGCGGCAAGAAGTATTGCTTGGTGATTGTCGATGATTATTCAAGATACACTTGGGTTTATTTCTTCAAGTGCAAGAGTGAGACCCAACAAACCATCATCGACTTCTCCAACGAAGTGCAACGTCAACACAATGTGCAAATCATGGCTATTAGGAGTGATAATGGATCGGAGTTCAAGAATTATACATTGAATGAATTTCTTAGTGAAGAAGGCATTCGTCACCAATACTCCGCCACTTACACTCCTCAACAAAATGGTGTTGCCGAAAGGAAGAATCGCACTCTCTTGGATATGGCAAGGACCATGTTGGCGGAGTACTCTTCTCCCCAATATTTATGGGCCGAGGCCGTATCCACCGCATGCCACTCCTCCAACCGCCTCTACATCCGCAAAGGCTTGAGCAAGACCCCATATGAGATCCTCACCGGCAACAAGCCCAACGTATCCAACTTCCGTGTATTCGGTTGTAAGTGCTTTTATTTGATCAAGGGTATTAGGTTGTCGAAATTTCAATCCAAAACTATTGAGGGTATTTTTGTTGGTTACGGTGCCGAATCCCACACTTATAGAGTCTATGACAAAGCCTCACGGATTGTCATAGAATCTTGTAGTGTGGTTTTCGAGGAAAATGACGGCTCCCAAGTGGCGCAATTTCATGTTTCAAATGTAGATGTTGAAATGCCTCAAGAAGCCATAGGAAGGATGGGTGTGGGATTCTTCCACCCCATCGAGGGACACCTTATGGCGACTCGAGAAGGACTATGCTCTACCCAAGTGGAGCCCTCCTCTACATTTGAAGATCAAGCCAAGGAGCCAACTACTACACCTAACCGAGAACATATTCAAGACCCTCTTCTCATTGATCAAGTGACTCCGCAAGTCGTACCCACTCCTCTCACTAATGCGAGTCAAGATCAAGGCCAAGATCAATCATCCTCTTCATCCTCTTCTCAAGTTGAAGCGAGTATTGAAGATATTGTTGATGACGATGTTGATGATCAAGGCCATGTTGGTCAAGATGGGGACCCGAATGATCAAGATGATCAAGTGATTCCTCCTCGCAATAATGAGGAGATCGAAGCCCGTCGCATCAAAAGGATAAGAAGAGCTTTGAAGCAAATTGATGCCCAAGATGACAAGGTCTTGGAGGATGTTCAAGCTAGAAGATCCACTAGAAGGCAATTGGCTCATTTTTGTGAGCATCAAGCTCATATCTCTATGGTGGAGCCTAAGAAAGTGTATGAAGCTCTTGAGGACTCCGATTGGGTTGAAGCTATGCATGATGAGCTCAATAACTTTGAGCGCAACAAAGTTTGGAGATTGGTTGAGAAACCCAAGGATTGCCACAATGTTATTGGCACCAAGTGGATTTTCAAGAACAAGCAAGATGAGAATGGAATTGTCATTAGGAACAAGGCAAGATTGGTCGCTCAAGGTTACACCCAAGTTGAAGGCATTGACTTTGATGAAACCTACGCGCCCGTGGCTCGCCTTGAGTCCATCTGTATCCTCCTTGCTTATGCATCCTCACATAATTTCAAATTGCAACAAATGGATGTGAAAAGTGCTTTCTTGAATGGTCCACTAAAAGAGGAGGTATATGTCAAGCAACCTCCGGGGTTCGAGAATCTCAACTTTCCCAACCACGTTTACAAACTTGACAAGGCTCTCTATGGTCTCAAACAAGCACCTCGTGCTTGGTATGAGCACCTTAGGGAGTTGTTAGATGATCGTGGTTTCGAAGTTGGGAAGATTGACCCCACTCTCGTCACCAAGAGAGTAAAGGGAGAGCTTTTCATATGCCAACTCTATGTGGACGATATCATCTTTGGCTCAACTAACCAAGCTTTCAATAATGAGTTCTCTAAGCTTATGACTGACAGGTTCGAGATGTCAATGATGGGTGAGCTTAAATTCTTTCTTGGCTTTGAGATCAAGCAATTGGCTCGTGGGACTTTCATTTCTCAAGCCAAGTATACCCAAGATATGATCAAGAGGTTTAACTTCCAAGATGCTAAGATCAAGACATCTCCTATGCAAGTCAAGTGTCATCTCTCTCGTAATCCAAAAGGGAGTAAGGATGTGGACCAAAAGCTTTATCGTTCTATGATTGGTTCTTTGCTCTATCTTTGTGCATCTAGGCCCGATATCGTTTTGAGTGTAGGTGTGTGTGCAAGGTATCAAGCGGCTCCTAAGGATTGCCATCTAATGGCGGTTCATAGGATCTTTCGTTATTTGGTTCATACCTCAAGATTTGGTTTGTGGTACCCAAAGGGGGCACAATTTTCTCTCAATGGATATACGGATTCCGATTGGGCGGGTGATCAAGATGATAGGAAGTCAACTTCCGGGGCTTGCCAATTTCTTGGTAGGTCCCTTGTAAATTGGTCCTCGAAGAAACAAAATTGCATTTCTCTCTCCACCGCCGAAGCCGAATATGTTGCCGCCGCAAGTGCATGCACTCAATTGCTATGGATGAGGCAAACTCTCAAGGAATATGGAGTTCATTTGGACAAAGTACCTCTTCTATGTGACAATGAAAGTGCTATCAAGATTGCATACAATCCGGTGCAACACACAAGGACGAAGCACATTGAGAATCGCCACCACTTCATCCGTGATCACGTGGCGAGAGGAGACATTGCACTAGGTTATGTGCCCACCAAGGACAATCTTGCGGATATTTTCACGAAGCCACTTGATGATGCAAGATTCTTATTCTTGAGGAATGAGCTAAATGTGATTGATTCAAGGAGCTTGACTTGACTATCTTGCACACACCCCTATAGATGAAACGTATTCGAGTTTAGATGTAGGCATGGACATAGGGGGAGTGTTATCCTAATACATTGGATTCTCCCTCCCCCCATTATGCCCAAAGCAAAAATTCATTATGATCTCTCTTTTTCTAATGTTGAATTGTGAGCTTCAATGTCGAGAAGTGGCAATGCACCCAAGATACATCTTCGCGGTGGCATACCATGATCTCTTACATGGTGGCCTTGGCCACCAACCTCTTCATTTCGAAGAGTTGGATCTTAGTTGGGTTTTTCTACTTGTCATTTCATTGCATTTCGTGTGTTTTTCCTGTCTAAGTGGTTCTTCCTAGGAAAATCCCACTCAATTGGTATTTTAGTTGGTTGTTTCTTGCTCTTGAGAGGGATAAGTACTAGTCTCAGTTTGTTAAATCTATCCTAAGCCTTTCTCTAAAAAAAAGCCTTTCTTTTCTAAGCACTAGTGTCGTCCGTTGAAAATGAGGAAATTTCGAATCAGGAGGCAGTCGGAATTTCCGGTTCAGTTTTGAACTGGAATATCCGGCTGTACCGGAATATCCGGTTCAAGTATGAACCGGAATATCCGGTTCGACGCACATCATAAAACCTGGAGCCCGACGGGAGGGGCAGTTCTTGCCCTTTTCCCATCTGCTCCTCTCCACCAAAACGCCGCCGCCGCGATTCTTGGCCTCCCGGGCTGTTTCCTCCGCGGGATCTTGGAGCTTTGGCCCGGATCTTGTTCTCCTCGCGATTTGGAACGATTCTACCCAAGCATTTTTCTCCATGGACCCCGGTAACATTCAAATCTCTTGAATCTTGGTGCTATAACCCTACCTTCCATGGATTTGCGTTTTTGTTGGCTTCGCTTGGTAGAATTCGTTCCGGAGAGGTCCCCTTGCAGGCTAGAAACAATAGACTAGAATCCTTGAGTACTATCTTTGTAGAAATCTGAGATTTAGATTGTTTTGGTGCTGTTCCGCAACCTACCGGAATATCCGGTCCACGACTGAACCGGAATATCCGGCTATGTCCAGTACTGTTTTAGGGCAGCCCCAAATTGATCTTTCCCAGATTTCTACCTCGATTGTTTCCTGGAATCTCCTCTATCGTTTTTATGCATGATTGTATCCGTTGTGTGACACTAGTGTACTCATCTTGTGCTATTCCTCTACTATCTTGTTTCACAGATGGTGACCATGAGAGGAGCGTTCCGAAGCGCAGGAAGCAGGTTTCTGTCAAAAACAAGAGGAAGCCTCGGCTCAACTATAAGACCGACATTCCTGTTGCGGACTTCAATGAGCTCAGGAAGAAGGATGTCTATCTTGCTCCGCGTATTGCAAACATTGATCCTCGGTTTTGGAATCTGGAGCAGTCCTATATCTATGTTGATATCTATTGTGACTACCGTTTTCCTTGCCGTGCTATGCATCCATATGACCATGCCGCTCTCAAGGCCAAGGAGGAATTTGCTGATGCAGCCAGTATTGTTGAGCGTTTTGGACTAGTGAAGCTTATGGAGACTCAGTGCAACTACAACACACAGCTTGTGATGTAGTTTATGTCCACTCTAGTGTTCACCACTAAGGATATTGTAACCCGTCTCAAGTGGATGTCTGAGACCACAGCTTGTGAAGCATCTTTCGAGAAGTTTGCCCGTCGCCTTGGTTACTCTTACAGCGAGCACCCTCCTCTTGGTCGCTGCGTCCATGAGGTTGATAGGCCGAGGAGGGAGGTGGCCATGGCTGAGCTGTATGCCCCTGGTTTCACCGTTGGGGGACTTGAGGGACTTCTTCCACTTTATGATCAGCTGGTCCGCATTTTCAGAGCCTTCCTTGTGCCGAGTGGAGGTAACAACGATGCTCTCACCACTCCTTTGTGCAACCTTCTGATTCTGGCTAAGGAGTGCATGGAGGAAGAGGACCCGTCTGTCTCCTATACTGTGGATGTGATGGACATCATCTTTCACGAGCTTTACGCTGCTATGATTGGTGGCTACACCATTCCATATGCTCCCTATATCATGATGCTCATCAAGTATGAGATGAGGAAGGAGTACACCGAGTTACCCATGGATGAGCACAAGGTCAAGAAGCTGTATGTCAAGAGGAAGCTGAAGACTGCGGCTGCTTCTCAGAGTGCTCCATTTGAGGGTGGTTCCTCTATGGGTGGTCCTTCTGGCTCTCAGTCTGCTCCCAGGGCGCCCGTGTCTGATATTAGCACCTTGCGCCACGTCAGGAAGCTCTCCTGGTTTCAGCGCAACGTGCTCTGCATGAAGGTGGACATTCACAAGGAACAGTACAAGGCGTATCGCAGGGACACTGACTTGGCTAGCTCTCAGCGACAGATTATCCACCACATGAGTGGTGGCACTGGTGATGTACCTGCTCCTATTGTTGCTCAGTCCTTCTCTGCTTGGTCTACTGGGGATTTCACTCCTTGGGAGAGCATTGAGGCGGCTCTCCGGTCTACTCAGGATACTGCTGCTTGAGCTCATGATGCGGATGCTGATGAGGAGGAGTCTGATGACGAGCAGGAGTCTGGAGGCGAGTCGGATGCTTAGACCGTGTCTGGGACGTTAGATTAGCTATTTCCCTCCTTTTTGGTGTCTCGATGCCAAAGGGGGAGAAGTAACTATTATAGACTACGGGATTTGCATGGGTTCGGGCACAAGCATTTGCTTTTATCCTTCTTTGAGAGCTTGTGTCCATTTTAGTATCTTCATTTGTCGTGTTTCGTGAACTTATGTCGTTTATTGTCTCGTTTAAAACTATGTGTGCTATTGTGTGTGAGACTATGTTGGTTATCTGGATATTATCATGGTTTATCTATTTATGGTGTGATGGTTATCTATCGTATATGTTGAGGAGAATATCTATGGTTGTGCTTGGTTATTCCTGGATATATCATTTTCGCACAAGGTATATACTTCTTTCCACTCAACATATTGGTGATATTGACTCATTGGCATGTTTGCTACATGTTGGAAATTTCTCCCTATATATCATTGCATCCATTTGCGGTTGAGGCAAACAAAAGATATGCATAGAGATAGGGGGAGAGATTTCCATCTTGTTTCAAACATGATTCCTGTCTAGGTTTATTGCAAATCTTAGTATTGTCATCTAACACCAAAAAGGGGGAGATTGAAAGTGCATTTCGTTTTCCCAGTGTTTTGTGTGTTAGTTAACAATACTAAGTACATTATTTATCGAGGTGTTTAGTGTGCAGGTGTTATACTTAACATCGGCATCGATCACCGAAATGTCGGTGAAGTTTGGCCTGAAAGTTTTGGGACAGAACTCAACCGGATTATTCGGACCGGATTATTCATCCTGGACCGGATATTCCGGTTGCTGATGAAGGAGCACAAAAATGGCTAAGGACTGATAGTTTCGCATACAGAAGTGAACCGGATTATTTGGTCCGGAATATTCATCCCGGACCGGATATTCCGGTTGTTGCGAAAAACTGCTAAGGACTGGAAGTTTTGCTCTCAGAAGTGAACCGGATTATTTGGTCCGGATTATTCATCCTGGACCGGATATTCTGGTTGTTGCGAAAAACTGCTAAGGACTGGAAGTTTTGCTCTCAGAAGTGAACCGGATTATTTGGTCCGGATTATTCATCCTGGACCGGATATTCCGGTTGCTGCGAAAAATGGCTAAGGACTGGAAGCTTGGAGCTACTGGAGTCAACCGGATTATTTGTACCGGATATTTCATATCTATACCGGATATTCCGGTTGCAGTTGAAGAAGTGGAAAAATGGCTAAGGACTAGAAGATTTGCGTACTGGCATCTACCGGATTATTTGTACCGGATTATTCCAGATCTACCGGATAATCCGGTCCAGCACTGCAGATCTGCGTGGAGCAAGCTGACCGGATATTCCGGTCCAAACTTGGACCGGATATTCCGGTACCTTTTTTTCCTGCACAACGACTAGTTGTGAGGAGGGACTATAAATACCCCTCCTCTTCTTCCTCAAGATCTAGTTCTTCCCCTTAGCATTTATGAGCATTTAAGAACTCACCAAATCCCTCATAACTCCCAATCCCTCCACCCAATCTTGAATATCTTTGGAGGATTGAAGGAGAAGGCCCCGATCTACATCTTCACCGAGCTGTTCTTCATTTCCCCCTCTCTAGCTAGAGGGATCTTGCCTAGGGTTTCCTCTTGTGGAGAACCTAGGCATCTTGTTTCTTGTTGGTGATTCAAGAAGAGTTGGGAGCCCCCAATTAAGTTGTGGGTGTGTGCCCCAAGTTGTTTGTAAAGGATTTGATCCCCGCCTCAAAGGGGTTCTATAGTGGAAGGTGAACTAGGCCTTTGTGGCGAAGTTCATCGGAGAATAGGGTGAAGCCTTAGTGGCGTTGAGTAGGCCTTTGTGGCGAGCTCACACCCCTCCAACGAGACGTACTCCCCTAAAAAGGAGGAACTCGGAAATACATCGTGTCTCCGTGTGCTTCCATCGGTTACCTCGTTCCTCCCTCTCTTTACTTACTTGTACTTGTTGCATTAATTGCTTGTCTTGTCATATAGGTAAATTCACCACTAGTTGCACTATCTAGAGAATTTACCTTCTTGTCAAGCCTAAACTTTGAGAAAAATTAAAATTTGTCGTAGCACCTATTCACCCCCCCCCTCTAGGTGCCTATACTTTACTTCCAGATACTATCCTGCTTCAACACAAGGAAAACTAGATATCCCTTATCAAAGGATCAAGTTAGGCGGAGCTTTTACCTTTCAACTCTCCAAGTTATTGTTTAAGCTCAACCAACTAGTCCAGGATATCCAACACTGTTTTTGGAGAAAGGAGTAGTTCAGATTACCCCTTATTAAACATCACGGTCAGGTAAAACCTGGTGATACTTCTAGAAAGACAACCAGAACATCGCAACCTACCGGTATGTCTCGAAGTTCGAAAGGAATTCTTGCTTTTCAAATCAACTGATATGAACATGAGAGCTTGGGCATGAACCTAACTCCTTGACCAAGAATGTGCACCAGAATGAACGGATTTGGTAACACAGTCAACTTTAAGTTGAGACCGGGTAACCAATAGTGCTAAGAAGGATACAGATGTTTCTTAGGTTTTTCGAAGCAATAAGAATTGCTAGGAGTACCTGATACACATGTCAATGCATAAACCCATCATACTCAAGCATTGAAGCTTGGATGAAGGGGGAGTGGAGACGGTAAGAGCATCACTTCATCAATAAGGCCATGAAACTTAACATAGTCTCGTGATATAAAAGAGTGTGATACTCGAAGGTAGAACAGAACAAAAGTTGATAAAACTTCTTCAATACGCGGATTAGAAAACTTTGACATGGTCCTGGAGATGAACGAGGTACTAGAGTTTGTTTCTCCTGACATTCCAAGGTGGAACGTTCTGACGGATCACAAGAGCATATGCATTGGAAGAATCCAACACACATATGCAACCTGTATTTCAAACAGTAGATGAGGTTTGGAAGCAAGCAAAGAATAGGAACGTGCTCTTGGAAAATCCTAAGATCACGTTGGATGCACAAAGTCATACTCATTTGTATAACCCATGCTAAGACGAGAGGTATAGTAGAGTCAAGAACAAGGATATGGGAATCATAAAGAACACTCTTGTTGTGATCCCTTTTTGGTTCCAAAGGAAAGCCTACGGCTATGAGAGTTGGGATTTCCTAACCACCCTGAGGTAAAACAGATTCCTAAGGATCCAAAGAAACATAACTTGGGTTAAAGGTCAGCATCCTGTACTGATGGCGTGAGCATCACATGGTTAAGAAACCACATGATTCAACCCACCGCAATTCAGCACATTCCGGGACCTTCGGTTCAAGTCCAAGGTTAAAAACCTAAAGAAAGGAGTAACTACTATCTTAGTGCCTTAAAGGACACTATGAGTAGCAATCACGAGTTATGTTCCAAATGACAACAATAGCTCCGGAAGAACTTTGAGCAGAGGATAACGATTACATTCAAGATGAAAAGGAAATCTCGAGGTTCAGAATTTGAAACTTTAGAACATGTAAGAATGTGGAATCCACACAACTCTGAGAGATTATGATGGAAAGGAAATCTCCCATTTGAAACGAGAGATAACGGAACATGGAACACACACTACTCTAGAAACTACAACACTAGGTCAACTTCGGTAAAAACGTCATTGCCAAAGAAGGCACCTAGGTTTTGAATGAATAGAAGAGATAGCAAAACCTTTGTAAATCAAAACAGGTAAGGTGATCCAGAGTTAGAGCGATACCAGATACAGAGTAAAAACAATCCTAAGAAGGTTTTTCACAATCCTTTGAAGTTTCAAAATAGTTTTCACAGCCACTAGACTCAACATCGACCAAGCAGTAAGGTTTTCGTACAGGCAGTCCTGCTCTGATACCATGACTTGTCATACCCCGTACCTAGAGATATACAAACTGTCATGTGCTCCTAGCAATGGACTCACAAGGGCTTCAGGGTTACCAGCCCCGGCCGCAACAAACAACGGCAGGCAGACCGGATTCATCGGCACGTAGTCCGGATCCCCGGTCTACTACTCCTTGTGTCCATGCTAGTCATAACCACATATGACCCAAGCGTCCACGAATCGGATGAAACTGAAGGAATGGGGCCAAAGTTATACAGAGCTGCTATGTGTCCAGAAAGTGCAACAACAATCGAGGGTTACTAGGGTTACCTCGCCCCAGGCCGAATCACATCGGCAGGCGGGCTCGGACATGGATCATCGGCTCCACAACCCCTCGACTGTGACAAATATGCAGGCATAGCAAAAACTGTATAACAATAAGCTCGAAACCAACAACCGATCAAAGCAGCACTCTAGACATTGAAGCTGTATTGAACAGGTATTACTAGAGTATAGCTTACAAACAGAGGTCACATGACCCAACATTACATCATAAAACGAAAGGAAAATTATGTTGCTAATCAACAAGAACCAAAAAGGCCTAAGAGGCTGCAACATAAGGCGACGTCCTAGCCCATAGATTCCAGGCTGCTACCTGGGAACCCCAAACTACTCGTCGATGTCCATGTTGAAACACCTCCGGAGTGACGAACTCCACCTGAACCAAAATTAAGCAAACTTGAGTACGGGAGGTACTCAACAAGACTTAGTTAACCTATTATATATCTGCTATCTTCAGAAAGGGTTTTATGAAGGCTGTTTTGCGTAAAGCAATCTTTGTTTTACAAATCGAGGAGGAATAGCACGTCCAAAGGAGTATTTTCAAAACAGATGAGAAGACTACTCAACTTCTGAAATCATCATCTTTTCATCCACCAACATCATCTCCCAGCACCTCACATGCTACAAGGATCACACCTCCCGGCATCTCCGAGGAGGCACCCTTGATCTATTGTCTCCATGCATTGTCAACATCTTTTACGTCACGTTCAAGTTATCTATGACCACGTGGCATTCACCAAGTCGTCCTTAACCGTGGACATGGCTTTCCGAAAGATTTATCCCTGCAGGGTGGTACACTTTACCCCCCCCCCCATACCATCCGACTCTTAATGCCAAACTATTGGCACAATTCCGACGATGTGCCGGCAGAGTGTGGTTGGCCACGACCTTTACCTTGTCGAGCCCTATCCATGAGTCAGCCCAAACAGGGCCACCCCGTCAACAGGGAGTTGGCCACCTCCTGACGGCACATGTTCTGTGAGTCGGGATCAAGATCCGTGTACGTCCATCACTTGTCCCGGTCACGCCCTAAACACCTCCAAAAGGTTTTTGACTCACACGCAGATGGAAATCCCAAACTACGTGACTCACGGATAGAACCAAACAAGTTAGTTAGTCGAGCGCCGTCTGTTAGACCTCGCATGTGGTTGCACGCTCAGTCTTGGTTTCCGCGGAGAGACCTTAGTTCTAGGGTTGGCAAGTACAGGACAAACAACCACTTCCCAAGTGGCCTCCCGTCCAAGCCTTAGTCAAGTTAACCACACAGTGCTTATCTTACCACATCATCATATCATACTAGGTTATCGCAGCTCTGATTCATCAACCGGATGGAACAGAGGTAACAAACATATGAAACTAAGCGGTAGCAGATATGAGGCTCTGGCGATGCGCACAAGCAAATCTATTTGTGGCTAGGAGCAGTGGATCAGTTCATTGTGGCAATGCAGTATATAGGTGAACTATATCTACTAGCATCAAATACTTTGGAATCGAATGCAAAGTACGAGAATCAAATGTTGTTGGAAAACATATATGAGCAGATAAGAGGTTATGCTTGCCTTGGTTATAAGAAAACCAGACAAGAATCTTCTGGAATAAGCGCTTGACTTGTCGGTTAAGATCAAGTATTCACCATTGGACTGTTGGCCTTCTCTTCGGGGTCGTATTCTACCGAGGGGGAAACAACACCGAAAAGAGGAACAACAATCAACACATGGCATTGATGCAATGCGCAACATGTATGCGTGAGCAAATGCACTTAAATAAAGCCCTAAACATGTTCGTTGGGTTGCTAGGGTTCGTATGGAAAATATGCACTTTTACTGAAATTTGCCCGAAATGGACCCCGGAGGGGGTTTCGGACGGTTATGAAAGTGAGTACCATTTTAGTTGCTCAACTGGATTTGAAAACATCATAGCTAGATTGCATTTGTCATTTTGAGCAATTTGGTATATAACTTTTAATTTTCTAATTTTAGTGAATAAAACCTTATTTTCTTTATTTTAAATGATTTAAACAATATTAAATAATGGCCATTTTTTAACTTTCTCAAAAATATATGAAAATGATATATTTGGGTAGATTACATTTTTATGAACATTTTGGTACCTTCCATTTTTTTTATGAGGTATAAAACAATAGTTATTAAGATATCAATTTTATTCCTTTTTCTCAAATTTCCTGGAATATCTAAAGAAAGGGAATATGACATCATGCTGATGTCATGCTGACGTCAGCCGAGGCCGGGATTGCTCTGCCTCCATGCAATCGTGCGTTGGAGCGCTCGATTCACAAATCGGGTTGCACCACGAGGTGCGGGAGGCAAAGGGGAGCACAGCAGTAGCGGCGCCGCTCGGGATTGGTCACCGGCGGCTCGCCGGCGAGCAAGGGCGCGACGGCGGGCGGCGGTGTGCGGCGACTGGGGGCTACGGAGGGGGAGGGAGCAAGGTGGGAGCACCGAGGAGCTCACCAAAACACGAGGAGGACGATGGCGTCGACGGAGAGGTGCGGGATGGCCGGAATCGTCGCCGGCATGGAGGATTGCGCGGCGGCCGGAGAGCACACCGGCGGGAAAATTCGCGCTCCTCAGGCCGTCTCCTTCCGTGCGCGTGCTCGAGGAGGACGAGGGAGATACGGCGGGGTCGATGATATTCTCAGAGGGTCGTGGGAGCGACCGTATCGCCAGCGGCGAGCGGCGTCCGCGGCGGTTAGGGTTAGGTCGGGTTCGGGTTCTGAGAGAGGGGAGGACTGTGAGGGGTGAGAGAGAGGTAGGAGGGCGCACGGCTTCTTCCTGGTCTTCTCGGCCACGCAAGCGAGCAGAAGAGTAGGAGGTGGCAGCGGCGTCGGTACGGCCTCCACGCCGCTGCTCCTATTGGCAGAGGTTGAAGACAACCATTTTGTGCAAATCCCCTACAGTTTTCAGGATTTCTAGATAATCCCTTTTCCATTTAAAAACAGAACTGAAACCATTGGTTTGAGGGACTTTTGCAAACATAAAAATTGGCAAAAATACTTTTTGGAAACCTTGTAAAATTTCCAACAAAACCATGTGTTTCTTTGCAAACTGAATTATTTTCCATTACAAGATTTTGGAAACCAAAATAAGTACTATTTGTGAGATTTTCTCAACCCATTGAAATTCACAATTTAAATTGTTTCAGCATGGTTTAAATTGTTGTTTCATGCATGTATGAGATGAACACAACACCACACACCCTATTGTAGAAAAAATTGGGATGTTACAGTGTTCCTTGGACCTAACCTAACACAACCAAGCAATCGGTTCCACTTTGCTACCTGTCGGATATATACCAAATAGGGGTATAGAAGATGGTGGGCCAAGTGCCGGATTACCAGGGTGGCCTAAGTGGTAGTGGGCTTAGGTCCATTAGGCGGCCCAGTAATCCGACGCGCAGAAGCTGGATTCTAGAAGAACCCGGATCACAGCCCATGTGATCTGGCTTGGAGGAGAAGACGGATTCCTTGCTTTCCAAGTTACAACTTACCGTAGTTTTCTAGGTTTCCTATTCTGTAAGCCCTAATCCGGCTATTATATAAAGCCGGACGGGAGATAGACAAAACAACGAGAAAACAGAGAAGCTCTACGCCAACTCGCCGAGAAGCTCATCCTCGACGAGTAGCTTAGATCCAAACCCTCACATTGTAATCCTGTTTACGGGCTTTAGTCCCAATTAGTGAGAAGTGCAGGAGTAGGCACGTCGTACTGTCGCGACGTACCGAACCTGGGTAAAATCCTGTGTTCTGTGTTACTACGCTATCCCGTTACCCCACGTCTCTACCGTAGTCTCATGGCACCCCCGACTATGAAAACTACTACGATGTCTCGACAGTTGGCGCCCACCGTGGGGCAAACGACGTGAGGCGTAAGATTCCGATCTGGGATACTTGGCGGAATCGGAAGATCAATCACTGTCGGAAGCTTGGAATTCGACAACGACGTCGGGCGCTTCCTCGACAACGGATCCTACATACCGGCGCAAAACCACCTGGTAAGTGCCTTCGTGTTACCGATAGGATCTGCTAACATCTTTATCGGACTAACTGCAGAAGCAATGGGGTTTTGCGGTGGAAGCAAATTTATCCCACCCGCCCTATACCCAGTCGAAGATGACTATGATGCCGGATTCTGCTCAGATCGCCGACACAAAAGTGATACACACTTTATCGGCATGGTGCAATCCGAAATCGCCGAAAACACGGATGATGGAAATCCCGTGCAAGAGGCAGACAACAACGCACCCGTCATGGAGACGGAAGATCAAACACCCGTCACAGAGGCGGAAGATCCGACATCCGTCAACAAGACGATGAACTCGGAAGCAGAATCCGTGCTTGCCGCCATTGAGGCGAGGTTGGAGTCGGAAACCGGATCGGATAACTTCGACTCTGAAGACGAAGATGAGGACGCCTTCGTAAGAAAGGTTAAATCCTTTCAAGAGGGATTCCATGAAGTCTTAATGGCAAAACCGGCTGATACCACAGACGCCGGCAGCCAGGAAAGCCCTAAAACCCCTCCGCCAGTGGAAGAGAGAGAAGACGGAGAAACTTCTCCAATATTACCCAATGTCAAGGAGATGACAGAAGATAAGCCTGTCAAAAAACCTCCCTCTTCCAAGAAAAAGCACCGTGCTTCTAAAAAACTCCAATACAAAATCCGGAAGAAAAAATCAGCTGATCTCGCTGATGAAAACCTGGAAGTTGGAGATGTTAGCGGAACAAAGCCTGCGGAGAAGAAATCTAAGGAAATCACTGCTCCGCCAATGACGGAACAGGAAGAGCAAGAGCTATTGCAAACACCAGTGGGACCAGATGAACCCCCTGAGATGCTGGAAGCCAGGAGACAAGCTTTCCAACGGCAACAGCAACATCTACTCAGATCTCGGCAACATCTCCAACAAACCCATAATGACATCAAAGTCATGAAGGAAGAAATAGAGGAGTACGAGAGAAAGCATAGATCCGCGTTAAAACCTACTAGGTTACCCGGAATCGCAAGACCGGAAGAACTGCCGCCAAAAGAAAGGTTCCATAACCCATCTTGGCAAAAGCAGGTAAACGGCAAAGATGCCAAGGGCGAACCAATATACAAGACCGCAGCAGAAAACGTGGAAGCAGCGTTCGCGATTCTTAACAACGATCTGTATTCCAACGGGGAAAAACTCCAAGGGGTGTATGCTTTCCTAGGAAAAGCATTGCAACAACAACAGCGCGCTCAAGAGCGATCAGGGAGGCTGCATGATAACTCCGCCCTATGCAAGACAGCTACTTGCGCTGCTGGAGCACCTGGACCGGAAGAACCCGGGGATTCAGACAACTCAAAAGATAAAAAAGAGGATCCGAGAAAAGACAAGAAAAACCCCGACAACCGGGACGCAGCGTCTAAAACCGGATCCCATCTCCCGAAAGATGGGTATAAACCCCATGATCGGGAAGACAAACACCGGAAAGACGGCAAAATAATGCCACCTCCGAGAAACCCAGCTGAGAAAGCTGGAAGATACGATATACCTCACAGGCGTGAGAGATCCCGAACACCGCCTAAGGACAAAGAAAGGCACAGGAGTAGAACTCCGCCTAATCCAAAAGGGCGTGAACATGGAAGAGATAGAAACAATCCCGGAAGAGCGCGTTCACGCAACAATGGAAGAGAAAGGAGCAGATCCCCTTCCGTCCATTCAGCCGGAAGATATTCTGCACACATTGATAGAGCAGAAAAAGATGATCTATACTTTGGTCCTAAATGTTTTACCGACAGGATCCGAAGAATAACGCTGCATTCTGGCTTTGCCAAGGTCGGTCCAACGTACCAGAAATACACTGGCAGCACAAACCCGGATACCTGGCTCTCGGATTACTATACAGCCGTCCAGATCAACAATGGGACAGACCTGGAAGCGGTCAAGTTTCTTCCCCTAATGCTGCTGGATGGAGCCAGAGATTGGATCAATGGATTACCGTCACGAACAGTCGATAGCTGGGACGATATGGCTACAGTATTTACTCAGCATTTCCGGGGAACATACAAACGCCCGAATAGCATCAACCAACTAAATCGTTGCACGCAATTTGAGGATGAACCATACGTGGATTTCATCTCCAGATGGACAGCAATGAAGAATAGTTGCTCTGGAGTAACTGACGTACAAGCAATGCATGCTTTCGTCAATGGCCTAAAACCCGGACTTGTACCGTTCATGGTTGGTTCCAAAAAGCACAAGGATCTCGGATCCATGCTTACAACCGCCAATGAGCATGCCGCAGCCGAGGATGACATCAGAGCAAGAGGAGGCAATATTGAATCGTTGATACTTGCCAAGAAAACCCCTCGTTCTGACAAAAAAGCCACTCCAGAAACAACGACAAAGCCCAAAGAGGTGAACATAGCCTTTGGAGGAGAAAAGGGAAATAAGTGGAAAGGACGCAACCCAGATCCAATCAATTACACTCCAGAGGAGTGGGAAAGGATTAAGTCGGAACCTTGCGTTCACCACTCGCAATTTGGGAAACCCACCCATACAAACGCGCAATGCCGGCTGAATAAGCACATGAAGGGCACTGCAGGGTCCGGAAATAAAGGGAAGGGTTCCAAAAGGAAACCCGCCAAGCAAAAGCCAGAAGCTGACAAAGAAGACAGTGAATCGGACACTGACGAAAAAATCCAGGAACAGCAGCGTAAAGGCGAACCCAAGTTTCCGAGGGTTGATGGAGAAGCAATGCTAACTTTCTTAGCAACCCCATCAGCAAAGGTGGCAAAAAGAACACTTCGAGAAATAAACGCGGTTGTTCCGGCAACCCCGAAATTCTTGAAGTACTCCAATACACCGATAATTTGGGATCAGTCTGATCATCCCGGAAATATCCCTGAACCCGGCACACAAGCTCTTGTTGTAAGTCCTATTGTTCAAAATACTAGGCTAAGAAGAGTGCTGATGGACGGAGGATCCAGCATTAACATAATGTACCTGGATACAGTGAAGCACCTGAAGATTTCCGAGTCTCAGCTCAACTACAGCAATATACGCTTCCATGGTATCGTCCCTGGCAGGCAAGCACGGTCCCTAGGAGAAATCTCCCTAGATGTCACCTTCGGAGATAAAGATCACTTCCGTCAGGAAAAAGTATCCTTCGAAGTAGTGCCGTTCGAAAGCGTGTATCACGCAATACTCGGACGTCCAGCTTTCGCCAAATTCATGGCAAGATCCTGTTATATTTATAACAAGCTGAAGATGCCAGGACCCAAAGGAGGAGTAATCACTATAGCTGGTGATTTTAAGCTGGCAAACGAGTTGGAGAAAGAAAACGCCCTTTGCGCTCAGAGAGTTATAGCAAAGGAAGAATTGAAGGAATTAGCCAAGGAGGTATCACCGTCAGAAATGCCGGCAGGAAAAGAAACTCGGAAGCCAACAGACAGCTTCAAGGCATCCGAGAATACAAGACAGGTAATCCTAGATCCCAAAGATCCGACAAAATTTGTCGTCGTAGGGACTGGGATGACTGACAAATAGGAATGCGAGCTCATCAAGTTCCTCCGTGAGAACTGGGATATTTTTGCCTGGTGTCCAGCGGACATGCCAGGTGTACCCAGGGAACTTGCTGAGCACCAACTTAAGGTTATTCCTGGATCAAAACCCGTCAAACAAGGTCTCCGTCGATTTGACGGAAGAAGACGGAAGGCTATTGGCAAGGAAATTATCCGGCTTTTAGCAGCGGATTTCATCAAGGAAGCGATCCATACTGACTGGTCCGCAAATCCGGTATTAGTACCGAAGAAAGACAATACTGCTCTTAGAATGTGCATAGATTACACAGGCTTGAACAAATTGTGTCCGAAAGATAGGTTCGCATTACCGCGAATCGATCAAATAATAGATGCTACAGCAGGCTCTGAGCTTTTGTGCTTTTTGGATGCATACTCCGGGTACCACCAAATACGCATGAAAAAGGAAAATCAAATTAAGACTTCTTTCATAACCCCATACGGGACGTATTATTACGTAACCATGCCGTTTGGCCTGAAGAACGCAGGTGCAAACTACCAGCGTTGCATGCAACGTTGTTTGCATAGTCAGATTGGAAAAAATGTCCATGTTTATGTGGACGATATTGCTGTCGTAACCAAGGAAAAAGATACACTCCTTGAGGATTTGCGAGAAACTTTCGAAAATTTACGCACCTACAAGATGAAGTTGAATCCATCTAAGTGCGTATTCGGGGTTCCCTCAGAAAAACTTCTGGGTTTCATCGTTTCTCACAGAGGAATAGAAGTTAACCCGGAAAAGATCAAGGCAATCTTGAACATCACAAAACCTACCTGCGTCAAAGATGTCCAAAGATTGACGGGTTCCGCAGCTGCCGTTAGCAGATTTATTAGTCGGTTGGGGGATAAAGCATTACCACTATACAAGCTGCTGAAAAAATCCGACAAGTTCGAATGGACAGAAGAGGCCGATGCGGCGCTGACTCAGTTGAAGGAAACCTTGATGAAAGCTCCGATTTTGGCATCCCCAAAAGACGAAGAGCCCATGTTATTGTACCTTACGGCTACAAATCGGGTTATTAGTGCGGTAATCGTTGTGGAACGGTTAAAGGAAGAACAAAGCATACCAGACCAACATCCGGTATATTACATAAGCGAAGTTTTTTCCGAGTCAAAACAAAGGTACCCACACTACCAGAAACTGGCGTATGGTGTATTTTTTGCATCTAGAAAACTACGCCATTACTTCCAAGGGCATTCCATAACAGTGGTTAGTAAAGCACCACTAGGAGACATTATAAACAATGCAGAGGCAACCGGCCGAGTAGCCAAATGGGGCATTGAGCTGGCAGCTTTCGACATTAAGTACCAGCCAAGGACGGCCATAAAATCTCAGGTTTTGGCAGATTTTGTTGCCGACTGGACAGAAGCAATGGAAAAAACACCAATGCCGGAGTCCGAGTACTGGATCATGCACTTTGACGGATCCAAGATGAAGGAAGGAGCTGGGGCTGGCGTAGTCTTAAAATCTCCTAAGGGAGACACAATGGAGTACGTGTTGCAAATACACTTCAAAGCCAGTAATAACGTGGCAGAATATGAAGCTTTGATTCACGGCTTGCATATCGCAAAAGAAATAGGAGTGAAGCGCATACTGTGCTATGGCGACTCGGATTTGGTGCAGCATCAGCTCAACCAAACCTGGGACGCAAAAAGCCCTATAATGGCCGAATACCGGAGAACGGTAGACGAATTCGCCATCTGTTTCTTTGGATTCGAGGTCCTTCACATCAAAAGGGAGGAAAACTGGAACTCGGATGCGCTAGCCCGCATGGGATCAGAAAGGGTAAAAACCCTACCGCCAGGAGTATTCGTTCAACACTTATATGAGCCATCCATAAAAGGTGGAGATGTTGATTACCCTCTGGCGTCTGAATCGATTGAAGTCATGATCGTTAAACCGGACTGGACAATTCCGTACTTAAACTTCTTAGTCAATCAGAAGTACCCGGAAGGAGCAGACGAAGTCTTGCAAAGACAAATACAGCGTCGATGCAAAGGATACACAGTAATTGACGGTTGCCTATATAAACGCAGTATTTCTGGAATTTTTGAGCGGTGCATTTCACCAGAAGAAGGAAGAGAAATACTGGAGGAAATCCACGCCGGCGATTGCGGACATCATGCTCAATCAAAAAGCATAGTCAAAAAAGCATTCCGCGCGGGTTTTTTCTGGCTAACAGCCAAGACAGATGCCGAGCATATAGTTAATACATGTGCAGGATGTCAATATTACGCTAAGCAAACCAATTTGCCGGCCCAAGCACTTAAAACTATCCCCATTACGTGGCCGTTTGCGGTCTGGGGGCTAGATATGATGGGACCGTTCAAAACCGCAAGAGGCGGACTTACTCATTTGCTAGTAGCAGTGGATAAGTACACCAAATGGGTGGAGGCTAAGCCCATCAAAAAGTTGGATGGCGCAACTGCTAGAAATTTCATCATCGACTTGGTGATGAGATACGGTGTGCCACACAGCATAATAACCGACAACGGGACAAATTTCTCCATCGGAGAGTTGGCAAGATATTGCCGACAAACGGGAATTCGCCTAGATCTAGCATCTGTGGCACACCCGCAATCCAATGGACAGGTTGAGCGAATGAATAGCTCAATCCTGCAAGGAATACGCCCAAGACTCGAAACTCCTCTTCATAGAGCGGCCGGAGCATGGGTAGAAGAGTTGCCTTCCGTGATTTGGAGTATAAGAACGACGCCAAATAGGTCAACTGGGCAAACCCCGTTTTTCCTAGTTTACGGCGCGGAAGCTATTCTCCCAACAGATATGATCCATGATAGCCCAAGAGTGCAAGATTTTGAAGAATCAGACGCCGAAGAGGCACGACAGAATGCCGTTGATCTCCTAGAAGAGGAACGAGAGCTTGTGCTTCAAAGGTCCGCCATTTACCAGCAGGGTTTAAGACGTTACCATAGTCGGAAAATCAGGCATCGTTCTTTTAAAGAAGGTGACCTAGTGCTGAGGTTGGTGCAGCAAAGGAAGCACAAATTAGCCCCAGTATGGGAAGGGCCATTTGTCATAAGTAAAGCCATGAAAAATGGATCATACTATCTTGTTGACATTCGAGATACGGAAGACGATCCCGAGAAACCGAATCGCGAAAGAAATAGAAAGATAGATGATGAGCTAGGAGAGACAAAGAGACCTTGGAGCATCCAGCAGTTACGTCCCTTCTATACTTAGTTCAATATCTATGTAAACATCTTTTGAGATCATGAAATAAAGTCATTGGAATTCTGATATCCATGTTTTTTACAAGTTCATTATAGTAAAAGCATGTTTCCACCTTTTCTATTTCCCAATGATCTTACAAAATACTCAATGTTAACCCGAATTGTGCATGCGTGCTCGGCGTTAAAAAACTGAATGATTTCAGCCTGTTAATGGCTAAAGGAAACTCGGATTGTGCCTGCGTGCCCAAGTTTCAAGAAAGTTCCTTACAAATCTTTAAGCATTATCTGATCGAATATATGTTGGGTAACTGGATCTGGTTAGTAAAAATGCCTTTAGTATGGTCCATGTTTTCGAGTTCTAAATGATTGGTTATACCCAGTTACTCGTTATGACGATCATAATGCTATCGAGTCATTTCAAACACTAAAGACAGTCAAAACACATATGCCAGAGAACTTAGTAGATAAGGGAGCAATTCAGCCCGACAAATTTGCAAGGAATTTCATAATTCAAAGCTGCAAAAGGCGGAGTTCTTGTTTCGACAAATGAAATAGAAGCGTTACAATATGAATTACAGTGTAAATATCGCTCCTATTATACAAATCCATCATCCAGGTTAGAGGCAGTCCTTCAAGCATCCGAGTCTTCCTCGCTGCTTTCATCTTCGGGGACTGCGGGAACCTCTTCTTCTGGATAAGTGATAGAAATGTTAACCATGGAAGCAATCTTGGTGGCGTGGCCTTTGACTTCATCAAAGATGGCGGTTCGCTGATCCTCTGTATACCCTCGAGGGACACTAGAGGCCACACGCCAAGATTTCGCGTCAGGATAATGCAAGCGCATAAGGCCTAGTGCCATGCGCGCACCACCTCGTGCAGCGGAGCGTAGGATGAATTCCTTTGATCCCGCAACTTCCATGATGGCACCCGGAAGTTTGTAAACTTCCGAGAAATCTATAGTACTTGCGGGAAGGAACTTATTAATCAATTGCATTCCTGCATTTCTGATCGCGTTCCATACTTCTCCAAAAGCTCGGATTTTCTCAATCCGAGAAATGCCTGGAATATTCCCTGTTTTAATGGCAGAAACAAGTTTAGGCCACAAAAGAAAAGGAAGTAAGACATGGAGAAATTGGTAAAAGGAACTAACTTACCAAGAACCTTGTCAATTTCGGTGCCTTCTTTCATGCGCGGGAATAGCATACTTTCAAAATCATGGAAAACAGATTTACTTTCCGCCGCTTGCAAAGAAGCCTGGGATTGAGCAATCCCAAGGGCCAGATTACTGGCCTCTAGGTCTTTTTCAACTTTCGTAAGTTCCTTGCGAAGGCTCGAGTTTCCAGCACGGAGCCGAGATACATTGCTAGCGTCCTTGGCTATTTTGTTGGCTTTTGCTAAAGCAGCTAGGGGACACAAAAACATTTCGAGCTTATGAAAATTCGGGACAGATGTTATCCGGATAAAAACTGCAGAGAATACATACCTGTTGTTTTAGACAATTGTAGCTGAGATGACGCCAGCTCGTTGCTTTTCAACTCAATCATGGATTGAAGGGTTTTTACTTCTCTACTTTTGAGATTAAGCTTCTTAAAAACTTCCAAGTTTATGGCATCTGCAGAATGCTGAATACGGAAATGAAAGCCAAAATGCTTAAGTATGAACAAGCATATGATAAAACATTAAGAAGAATTCAGATTTTCAACTTAATGCTTGGGGGCTAGAGGTATCACCTGGCTCATTTCTCGCAAGTCGGCCAAGTTCTCGTTGAATTCTTTGGCATATTCAGTAAAAAGAATCCAAACGTGATGAAGGCCATCTTGTAAGACCTGACGAGGGTTAAATACAATATCATTGCGAACCACTAATCCACCTTGTGGCCAAGGACGAATTAGAGGGGCAGGAGCGAGGAACTTTTTAGCCTCCGGACGAATATATCCGAGATCGTCGAACGGTTCTTCTTTTATCCGGATGTTGCTGTCCAAATTGGAGACGGGTTCGTTTCCAGCAGAGGTCCGGAGATTTTCGCCTGTCTGAGCTTCCGTTCTATTCCTCGGGCCCATGGCTGCAGAAGAAGATTCTTCTTTGATAGCAGCCTTATGTTTCTTCAGCTTCTTTGTTTTCAAAGGAGTTGGGGCAAGACTGCAAGAAGAATATTCGAGAGTTAAAAATCTCGAAGAACTGAAGGAGGATGGTAACTAGGAAAAACCCGGTAAAATACCTGGAGGTGGCGACAGGAATTCCGTCAACAGTTACCATTTTCTCGAAAGTCACCTGCCTTTTGCGCTTCCGGTTGTTGTAAAACCTAGCATGTATTTCGCTGAGTTCGGCATCGGAAGCAAGATCATTCCCTCCGAGTTCGTTGAACTAGGAAAGAATTCACAACATGATCAAAAGGTGGAGATACAAGTTAATCTGAGGAAAACTCGGAAACGAGGAAAGTACAAATACCTTAGGAACTCGATTTTCCACGTGATAAATGGCTAGGTTTTCTTCGATTTGGGCGCTGGAGGCAACTAGCTGATGAAGTCGCTTTATAAAATCTTTCTTGGTATAGGCTTTATCTGTTCCCCTCATGCTATCTTCTAGCCCTTGGTATTCGCAAAGAAGCCGGGAACGAAAGGAAAGGGGTTGAATGCGACGTCCGAACCAGCATAAAACAGTGTCTTTCCAAGTTAAGGAAGGTTTGGAAGAAGTAAGCTTGGCAATACGGCGCTTTATCTTCATTAAATTTTCCGGCAATGTCTCCACTGCTTCAGCTGTCCAACTCTCTCGAGGAATGGCGGCGGAATTAACGAATGAAGGAACCCCGATTTCCTTTCCAGGGAATGGGATGTCCTGATGATAAAAGAAGGAACCCAGCCAGGATTTGGTGGGTTCTGGCATTTGTATTCTCGGGTACCAATCCTCTCTATTTTCCCGAAGAATAAAAGATATGGTTCCACAGATAGGGGAAATACCTTCTGTGATGTTATGTTTTACTTCAAAACAGTATTGCCAAAAATCTAGACTAGGATTTGTTCCGAGATATCCCTCAAAAAGGGCTTGGAAGCTAGCTAGATAGAGGATGGAATTTGGAGAGAGGTTATGTGGTTGGACGCCGTAATAGTTAAGGATGTCTATGAAGAAGGCGGAAGGCGGTAAACCCATACCTCGCGTAATGTGAGATGTAAGGAGGACACACTCTCCGTCGTTTTGTCTGGGTTCGAGTTCACCATCTGACTTTCGCCATTTGCCTTTAACTATCAATCCCTCTTTCGACATTTGTCGAAGGAGGACGAGGGAAGAGTTACTCGGACTCCAGTTGCCGACAAATTCTACTTCTCCAGCGGCGGCGAGCTCGTCGCCAAGAAGTTGGATCTTCTCCTTCGCCGTTTCTGGAGCAAACGGCGGGGAAGCTGCGGAGCTTGATCCCGCAACGTCCGCGGCGGCGGAAGAATTCGCGTCGCCCACCGCGGAGGCCGTGGTCTTCTCCGGCTCGTCGCCGGTGTGCTTGGGCGATCCCAGTTGCGGATCTAGATCGCTGATAAGCTCGTTGATGGCGGCGCGGGTCGGCGATGACGGCGAGGAGGCCATCTCGTGGTGGTGTGTGGCGTTCCGGCGTGCTTGGATGCTAAGAGCGCCTGGGACAAGTGCTTTGCTCTCGAGCTCGTTCGCGTCAATGGCGTGGGCAGTGGGGAGTGAGGAAAGTTTTCGTTGAGGACGAGGACGGCTATTTATAGCCGGAAAATCGTTTAGATGCGTGCCAACGGCTATTTCGACCGTTGGATGTTTGCCGCGTGTCGCTCGCCGGAAAATCCGTGAAATGAAACGACGGAGTAATGATTATTATCTCCTCGTTTCCCGCGCGAATCTGTCAGAGATACGTTTCTGAGTTTTTCCGAGTAAATCTCAAACGTCGCTTACGTCAGCATGGTTGAGTGCGCTGACGTAGGAAGTTTCTTATCCACGAAGGATCGTGAGAAAAAATCCGGAATTTCAGGATTCCGAGTTTCATGTCACCATCTTTTTCAAATGAAGAATAAGAAGAATCAAGACTGCTGAATCAGTATTTCTCGGACAAAGAACATTTGGCGAATAGCGGAGAATCAGAGTTTTGATCCTTCTTGGGGGCTACTGTCGGATATATACCAAATAGGGGTATAGAAGATGGTGGGGCAAGTGCCGGATTACCAGGGTGGCCTAAGTGGTAGTGGGCTTAGGTCCATTAGGCGGCCCAGTAATCCGACGCGCAGAAGCCGGATTCTAGAAGAACCCGGATCACAGCCCATGTGATCTGGCTTGGAGGAGAAGACGGATTCCTTGCTTTCCAAGTTACAAGTTACCGTAGTTTTCTAGGTTTCCTATTCTGTAAGCCCTAATCCGGCTATTATATAAAGCCGGACGGGAGATAGACAAAACAACGAGAAAACAGAGAAGCTCTACGCCAACTCGCCGAGAAGCTCATCCTCGACGAGTAGCTTAGATCAAAACCCTCACATTGTAATCCTGTTTATGGGCTTTAGTCCCAATTAGTGAGAAGTGCAGGAGTAGGCACGTCGTACTGTCGCGACGTACCGAACCTGGGTAAAATCTTGTGTTCTGTGTTACTACGCTATCCCGTTACCCCACGTCTCTACCGTAGTCTCATGGCACCCCCGACTATGAAAACTACTACGATGTCTCGACACTACCCCCTTCCGGCTCATGTATGCGGAGAGGCTAGAACGGCGGTTCCGTCTTTTTCCCCAACAGGGCTAGGGTTTCCCCGGAGAGGGACTCCGGAGCATATGAATGCCACCACATCACATGGTATGTCATACCATATTTGGTAGAGTGTGGCATGGGTCTTGGATTCCAAATATTCCCTCACTCTCTGTGTTGGGGCTTCACGAGCGTCGGATTCTCTCTAGCGGGTTCCACGACTACTTAGAGCCCGAAACTCCCGGATCTGACAGAACGGGGGAAATCTTGCCAAGAGGTTGGCCCTAACATTGACTCGGGTGTTTCTTGGGCCTAATATACCACAACCAAGCAATTGGTTCCACCGTGCTACCCCCTTCCGGCTCACGTATAGGGGCCAGAACGGCAGTTCCGTCATTTTCCCCAAGGGGCCAATTAAGGTTTCTCCGAAGAGGGGCTCTGGAGCGTCTGAATGCCAGCACATGGTATGCCATACCATGTGTGTTTTCATATCATGTGTGATATAGAGTGTGGAAAATTTCTTTGATGACCAATATTCCCTCACTCGCTGTGTTAGGGCTTCGCCGGCGTCGGATTCTCTCTGGCGGGTTCCAGGACTACTTAGAGTCGAAACTCCCGGATCTGGCGGAACGGGGGGAATCTTGCCAAGAGGTGGCCCCTACCATTTACTTTGGTGTTCCTTGGACCTAACCTAACACAACCAAGCAATCGGTTCCACTTTGCTACCCCCTTCCGGCTCATGTACGCGGAGAGGCTAGAACAGCGGTTTCGTCTTTTTCCCCAACGGGGCTAGGGTTTCCTCGGAGAGGGACTCCGGAGCGTATGAATGCCACCACAGCACATGGTATGCCGTACCATATGTGTTAGAGTGTGCCATGGGTATTGGATGCCAAACATTCCCTCACTCTCTGTATTAGGGCTTCACCAGCGTCGGATTCTCTCTAGCGGGTTCCACGACTACTTAGAGCCCGAAACTCCCGGATCTGACAGAACGGGGGGAATATTGCCAAGAGGTTGGCCCTACCATTGACTTGGGTGTTACTTGGGCCTAATATAACACAACCAAGCAATTGTTTCCACCGTGCTACCCCCTTCCGGCTCACGTAGAGGGGCCAGAACGGCAGTTCCGTCATTTTCCCCAAGGGGCCAATTAAGGTTTCTCCGAAAAGGGGCTCTGGGAGCGTCTGAATGCCAGCACATGGTATTCAATACCATGTGTGTTTCCATAGAACGTGTTATATAGAGTGTGGCAAGTTTCTTGGATGACCAGATTCCCTCACTCTCTGTGTTAGGGCTTCACCGGCGTCGGATTCTCTCTGGCGTGTTCCAGGACTACTTAGAATCCAAACTCCCGGATCTGGCGGAATGTGGGGAATCTTGCCAAGAGGTGGCCCCTACCATTTATTTTGGTGTTCATTGGACCTAACCTAACACAACCAAGCAATCGGTTCCACTCTGCTACCCCCTTTCGGCTCATGTACGCGGAGAGGCTAGAACAGCGGTTCCGTGTTTTTCCCCAACGGGGCTAGGGTTTCCCCGGAGAGGGACTCCGGAGCGTATGAATGCCACCACAGCACATGGTATGCCATACCATATGTGTTAGAGTGTGCCATGGGTATTTTATGCCAAACATTCCCTCACTCTCTATGTTAGGGCTTCACCGGCGTCGGATTCTCTCTAGCGGGTTCCACGACTACTTAGAGCCCGAAACTCCCGGATCTGACAGAACGGGGGAAATCTTGCCAAGAGGTTGGCACTACCATTGAATTGGGTGTTACTTGGGCCTAATATAACAAACCAAGCAATTTTGCTACCCCCTTCCGGCTCACGTAGAGGGGTCGGAACGGCAGTTCCGTCATTTTCCCCAAGGGGCCAATTAAGGTTTCTCCGAAGAGGAACTCTGGAGCGTCTGAATTCCAGCACATGGTATGCCATACTATTTGTGTTTCCATACCATGTCTGATATAGAGTGTTTCAAGTTTCTTGGATGACCAAGATTCCCTCACTCTCTGTGTTAGGGCTTCACCGGCGTCGGATTCTCTCTGGTGGGTTCCATGACTACTTAGAGTTGAAACTCCCGAATCTGACGGAACGGGGGGAATCTTACTGAGAGGTGGCCCCTACAATTTACTTTGGTGTTCCTTGGACCTAACCTAACCCAACCAAGAAATTGATTCCACTCTGCTACCCCCCTTCCGTCTCATGTACGCGGAGAAGCTAGAACGGCGGTTCCGTCTTTTTCCCCAACGGGGATAGGGTTTCCCCGGAGAGGGACTCCGGAGCGTATGAATGCCACCACAACACATTTTATGCCATACCATATGGGTTAGAGTGTGCCATAGGTATTTTATGCCAAAACATCCCTCAATCTCTGTGTTAGGGCTTCACCGGCGTTGGATTCTCTCTAGCGGGTTCCACGACTACTTAGAGCCCGAAACTCCCCGATGTGGCAGGACGGAGGAAATCTTGCCAAGAGGTTGGCCCTACCATTGACTTGGGTGTTACTTGGGCCTAATACAGCACAACCAAGCAATTTTTTTCACCTTTCTACCCCCTTCCGGCTCATGTAGAGGGGCCAGAATGGCAGTTCCGTCTTTTTCACCAAGGGGCTATGGTTTCTCCGAAGTGAGGGTCCGGAGCGTCCGAATGCCAGCACATGGTATGACATACCATGTTTTTTGCCATACCATGTGTAATATGGAGTGTGGCAAGTGTCTTGGATGACCAAGATTCCCTCATTCTCTTTGTTATGGCTTCATCGGCGTCGGGGTTCTCTCTGGCGGGTTCCAGGACTACTTAGAGCCGAAACTCCCGGATCTGGCGGAACGGGGGAAATCTTGCCAAGAGGTGGCCCCTAACATTGACTTTGTTGTTCCTTGGACATAACTTAACACAACTAAGAAATCGGTTCCACTTTTCTACCCCCTTCCGGCTCATGTACGCGGAGAGGCTAGAACGGCGGTTCCGTCTTTTTCCCCGACGGGGCTAGGGTTTCTCGGAGAGGGACTCCGGAGCGTATGAATGCCACCAAAGCACATGGTATGCCGTACCATATGTGTTAGAGTGTGCCATTGGTATTGGATGCCAAACATTCCCTCACACTCTGTATTAGGGCTTCACCTGCGTCGGATTCTCTCTAGCGGATTCCACGACTACTTAGAGCCCGAAACTCCCGGATCTGACAGAACGGGGGAAATCTTGCCAAGTGGTTGTCCCTAACATTGAGTTGGGTGTTCCTTGAACCTAATACAACACAACCAAGCAATTGGTTCGACCTTGCTACCCGCTTCCGGCTCGCGTAGAGGGGCCAGAATGGCAGTTCCGTCTTGTTCACCAAGGGGTTATGGTTTCTTCGAAGAGAGGCTCCGGAGCGTCTGAATGCCAGCACATGGTATGACATACCATTTGTGTTGCCATAACATGTGTGATATGGAGTGTGGCAAGTGTCTTGGATGACCAAGATTCCCTCATTCTTATTGTTAGGGCTTCATCGGCGTCGGGGTTCTCTCTGGAGGGTTCCAGGACTACTTAGAGACGAAACTCCCGGATCTGGCGGAACGGGGGAAATATTGCCTAGAGGTGTCCCCTACCATTTACTTTGGTGTTCCTTGGACCTAACCTAACACAACCAAGCAATCGGTTCCACTTTGCTACCCCCTTCCGGCTCATGTACGCGGAGAGGTTAGAACGGCAGTTCCGTGTTTTTCCCCAACGGGCTAGGGTTTCTCCGGAGAGGGACTCCAGAGCGTACGAATGCCACCACAACACACATGGTATGCCATAACATATGTGTTAGAGTGTGTAATGGGTATTGGATGCCAAACATTCCCTCACTCTCTGTGTTAGGGCTTCACCGGCGTCGGATTCTCTCTAGCGGGTTCCACGACTACTTAGAGCCCGGAACTCCCGGATCTGACAGAACGAGGGAAATCTTGCCAAGAGGTTGGCCCTATCATTGACTTGGGTGTTCCTTGGACCTAATAAAACACAACCAAGCAATTGGTTCGACCTTGCTACCCGCTTCCGGCTCGCGTAGAGGGGCCAGAACGGCAGTTCCGTCTTTTTCACCAAGGGGACATGGTTTCTCCGAAGAGAGGCTCCGGAGCGTATGAATGCCAACACATGGTATGCTATACCATGTGTGATATGGAGTGTGGCAAGTTTCATGGATGACCAAGATTCCCTCATTCTTATTGTTAGGGCTTCATCGGCGTCGGGGTTCTCTCTGGCGGGTTCCAGGACTACTTAGAGCCAAAACTCCCGGATCTGGCGGAATGGGGGAAATATTGCCAAGAGGTGTACCCTACCATTTACTTTGGTGTTCCTTGGACCTAACCTAACACAACCAAGCAATCGGTTCCACTTTGCTACCCCCTTCCGGCTCATGTACGCGGAGAGGCTAGAACGGCGGTTCTGTCTTTTTCCCCAACGGGCTAGGGTTTCTCCGGAGAGGGACTCCGGAGCGTACGAATGCCACCACAGAACATGGTATGCCATACCATATGTGTTAGAGTGTGTCATGGGTATTTGATGCCAGAAATTCCCTCACTCTCTGTGTTAGGGCTTCACCGGCATCGGATTCTCTCTAGCGGGTTCCACGACTACTTAGAGCCGGAAGCTCCCGGATCTGACAGTACGTGGGAAATCTTGCCAAGAGGTTGGCCCTACCATTAACTTGGGTGTTACTTCTACCTAATACAAAAAAACCAAACAATTGTTTCAACCTTGCTACCCCCTTCCGTCTCGCGTAGAGGGGCCAGAACGGCAGTTCCATCTTTTTCACCAAGGGGCTATGGTTTCTCCGAAGAGGGGCTCCGGAGCGTCTGAATGCCAGCACATGGTATGCCATACCATGTGTGTTTCCCTACCATGTGTGATATGGAGTGTGGCAAGTGTATTGGATGACCAAGATTCCCCCATTCTCTTTGTTAGGGCTTCATCGGCGTCGGGTTCTCTCTGGCGGGTTCCAGGACTAGTTAGAGCCGAAACTCCCGCATCTGGCGGAACGGGGGAAATCTTTCCAAGAGGTGGCCCCTACCATTTACTTTGGTTTTCCTTGTACCTAACCTAACACAACCAAGAAATCGGTTCCACTTTCTACCCCCTTCCGGCTCATGTACGCGGAGAGGCTAGAACGGCGGTTCCGTCTTTTTCCCCGACGGCGCTAGGGTTTCCTCGGAGAGGGACTCCGGAGCGTACGAATGCCACCGCAGCACATGGTATGCCGTACCTTATGTGTTAGAGTGTGTCATGGGTATTTTATGCCAGAAATTCCCTCACTCTCTGTATTAGGGCTTCACCGGCGTCAGATTCTCTCTAGCGGGTTCCATGACTACTTAGAGCCCGGAACTCCCGGGTCTGATAGAACGGGGGAAATCTTGCCAAGAGGTTGGCCCTACCGTTGAATTGGGTGTTACTTCTACCTAATACAGAACAACCAAGCAATTGGTTCGACCTTTCTACCCGCTTCCGGCTCGCGTAGAGGGGCCAGAACGGTAGTTCCGTCTTTTTCAGCAAGGGGCTATGGTTTCTCCGAAGAGGGGCTCTGGAGCGTCTGAATGCCAGCACATGTTATTCCATACCATGTGTGTTTCCATACCATGTGTGATATGGAGTGTGTCAAGTGTCTTTGATGACCAAGATTCCCTCATTCTTATTGTTAGGGCTTCATCGGCGTCGGGGTTCTCTCTGGAGGGTTCCACGACTACTTAGAGCCGAAACTCCCGGATCTGGCGGAACGGGGGAAATATTGCCAAGAGGTTTCCCCTAACATTTACTTTGGTGTTCCTTGGACCTAACCTAAGAAAACCAAGCAATCGGTTCCACTTTGCTACCCCCTTCCGGCTCATGTACGCGGATAGGCTAGAACGGCAGTTCCGTCTTTTTCCCCAACGGGCTAGGGTTTCTCCGGAGAGGGACTCCGGAGCGTACGAATGCCACCACAGCCCATGGTATGCCATAACATATGTTTTAGAGTGTGTCATGGGTATTGTATGCCGAAAATTCCCTCACCCTCTGTGTTAGGGCTTCACCGGCGTCGGATTGTCTCTAGCGGGTTCCACGACTACTTAGAGCCCGAAACTCCCGGACCTGACAGAACGGGGTAAATCTTGCCAAGAGGTTGTCCCTACCATAGACTTGGGTGTTACTTGGGCCTAATATAACACAACCAAGCAAATGGTTCCACCTTGCAACCCCTTCCGTCTCACGTAGAGGGGCCAGAACGGCAGTTCCGTCTTTTTCACCAAGGGGCTATGGTTTCTCCAAAGAGAGGCTCCGGAGCATCTGCATGCCAGCACATGGTATGCCATACCATGTGTGTTTCCATACCATGTGTAATATGGAGTGTGGCAAGTGTATTGGATGACCAATATTCCCTCATTCTCTTTGTTATGGCTTCATCGGCGTCGGGGTTCTCTCTGCAGGGTTCCAGGACTACTTAGAGCCGAAACTCCCGGATCTGGCGGAACGGGGGAAATATTGCCAAGAGGTGTCCCCTACCATTTACTTTGGTGTTCCTTGGACCTAAACTAACACAACCAAGCAATCGATTCCACTTTGCTACCCCCTTCCGGCTCATGTACGCGGAGAGGCTAGAACGGCTGTTGCGTCTTTTTCCCCAACGGGCTAGGGTTTCTCCGGAGAGGGACTCCGGAGCGTACGAATGCCACCACAGCACATGGTATGCCATAAAAATTATGTGTTAGATTGTTTCATGGGTATTGTATGCCAAAACTTCCCTCGCTCTCCGTGTTAGGGCTTCACCGGCGTTGGATTCTCTCTAGCGGGTTTCACGACTACTTAGAGCCCGAAACTCCCGAATCTGACAGAACGGGGGAAATATTGCCAAGAGGTTGTCCCTACCGTTGACTTGGGTGTTACTTGGGCCTAATATAACACAACCAAGCAAATGGTTCCACCTTGCAACCCCTTCCGTCTCACGTAGAGGTGCTAGAACGGCAGTTCCGTCTTTTTCACCAAGGGGCTATGGTTTCTCCAAAGAGAGGCTCCGGAGCGTCTGAATGCCAGCACATGGTATGCCATACCATGTGTGTTTCCATACCATGTGTAATATGGAGTTTGGCAAGTGTATTGGATGACCAATATTCCCTCATTCTCTTTGTTATGTCTTCATCGGCGTCGGGGTTCTCTCTGGCGGGTTCCAGGACTACTTAGAGCCGAAACTCCTGGATCTGGCGGAACGGGGGAAATCTTGCCAAGAGGTGGCCCCTACCATTGACTTTGTTGTTCCTTGGACCTAACCTAACACAACCAAGAAATCGGTTCCACTTTTCTACCCCCCTTCCGGCTCATGTACGCGGAGAGGCTAGAACGGCGGTTCCGTCTTTTTCCCCAACGGGGCTAGGGTTTCCCCGGAGAGCGACTCCGGAGCGTACGAATGCCACCACAGCACATGGTATGACATACCATATGTGTTAGAGTGTGGCATGGGTATTGGATTCCAAACATTCCCTCAGTCTCTGTGTTAGGGCTTCACCAGCGTCGGATTCTCTCTAGCGGGTTCCACGACTACTTAGAGCCCGAAACTCCCGAATCTGACAGAACGAGGGAAATCTTGCCAAGAGGTTGGCCCTTCCATTGACTTGGGTGTTACTTGGACCTAATACAACACAACCAAGGAATTGGTTCGACCTTGCTACCCGCTTCCGGCTCGCGTAGAGGGGCCAGAACGGCAGTTCCGCCTTTTTCACCAAGGGGCTATGGTTGCTCCGAAGAGAGGCTCCGGAGCGTCTGAATGCCAACACATGGTATGCTATACCATGTGTGATGTGGAGTGTGGCAAGTTTCTTGGATGACCAAGATTCCCTCATTCTTATTGTTAGGTCTTCATCGGCGTCGGGGTTCTCTCTGGCAGGTTCCAGGACTACTTAGAGCCAAAACTCCCAGATCTGGCGGAACGGGGGAAATATTGGCAAGAGGTGTACCCTACCATTTACTTTGGTGTTCCTTGGACCTAACCTAACACAACCAAGCAATCGGTTCCACTTTCTACCCCCTTCCGGCTCATGTACGCGGAGAGGCTAGAACGGCGGTTCCGTCTTTTTCCCCAACGGGCTAGGGTTTCTCCGGAGATGGACTCCGGAGCGTACGAATGCCACCACAGCACATGGTATGCCATACCATATGTGTTATAGTGTGTCATGGGTATTTGATGCCAGAAATTCCCTCACTCTCTGTCGCACCCTGGTTTCTAGGGGATACTCATCGGGCCGAACTGGATAGCAGATGCTTGGATTATGGGGCATAACTGCTCCCACGTCCCAGCTTCCTGGTAGGCCTGCGCTTATGCGCGACAACACAAGCCCTGCTATTCCATCGTCGATGTAAACTATCCACTAGAGACCAAAGGCACTACTGTCGACGTACTTCATATCAAACACACATGGTACGTCAACAGCGTTAAACGGAATGATACCACAGAATGTCTCTAAGACACAAAAGAGTGAAATAAGGTTGCAAATAGCCTTCACTAAGGCAGAGAATAGCAAATACAATCATCCAGAGGACACATGTCCCAACATAACATTCATTACATCAGCGGAAGCAATCAAGGTGTCTGAGTACAGACAAATCCAAATAGGCCTAAGAGGCCAGCAATGAAAGGAAAACGGAGCCCATCCACGAAGTCTCGGATCCTGCCCGGGTCCGCTATCTACTCGTCAATAGCGTCGTCGTACTCCACGTAGTAGCCTCCATGGGGATCCTCGGAATCGTCGTCTGCGTAAACCACAGCCCCAAAGGGGTCAGTACAACAACGTACTGGCAAGCAAGACTCACAGTTCACCAAAGTGTAACCCGTCAACACCAAGCACAGATGCCTTGGGTTCAACGGAAGAAAGGGGTTATATAAAAGATGCGGCAGCGGGCTGCACTAACCAACTACAGATACATATTACAACTTCCGGCTAACAGAAAGGAGATAAGATCGAGTATTGTAACCAACTGAAAGTAAATCCAAACAAACCCATCCTGGATCTCGCCCCTTATCCAAAGAAGCAATCCGAGGATAACTCACACAGTTGGATTAATGAATAATGGATCAAGTTGTTGTGTCAATAAGTCTATTACTAGTCAAGTTAACATTAGTTAGGTGTAAGTTGTTCTGAGTACTTGTTAGCCAGTACTTTCACCAAGTCGTCACATAACCGCAGACAACACGGCTTCTCGAGAAGATTCATCCCTGCAGGGTGTGCTCCAGTACCCGTACACACTCAAGCCACCAACTAAAACTCAGGTGGACTCGACACGACTCGAACCATCACTACAGCCTGTCCTAGGAGCCACGGAGCTATAAGGTCCCAGCCACGCAGCCGAATACTCAGCGCAGGTGTGCAAAACTCCCGCAGGACGCAACACCCCGGCAATACAAGCCTCGCCCTATATGTGTGCGTCATCATCATCATCAGTAACCATGGGAGCGACCCATTTATGCGTATGAGCCAAATGAAACACCCGAACTAAGTGTGGCTCTTCGGACAAACTGCGGATCAGATCAAAGCCGAGGGGGTTCCATACCACCACCCGGATGCGGTGAGCACGCTCATCATGGATCAGTAGACAAGACCCTTTTCCTAATTAGGGTCGACACTAGCAGGCCTCAAAACCACGGCGGGCCTCCTGCCGGTGCCTTATCAGCAAATTATTATTACCCAAGCATTAACAGGTTGTTGTTTAAACATCGAGCCCAGACCATAATAGAATATGATAACAGAAAGTAACGGGTAACAGACTCGAGCAGAAACAACCCTAAGCATGCTAGTAAGACACGGGCTCAAACAACGGGGTTATAGGACTGGAGGTGAGGCAATATCATGGTTTCAAGGTATCATGTGATAGGATCGTAACAGAAGCAACGATACATATGGCTAGCAGAAATAGACAACGGAAAAGTATCGGTAACCAATGTTGAAAGGAACACAGTGGTTCATGTGAGTGATAACTTGCCTGCAAACCCAGCAGCCTGGTACTGAGCTAAATCCTCAGAAGGGGTGTCGTAAGGATCGTCGGTCTCAACGTCGTCGTCTAACCGAGAAGAAGCAAACAGACAATGCAGAAAGGGTAGACAATCAATATCATGGCATAGTGCACAATCATGGGGATGATACATGTCATGTTAATGGTTGCATCAAAATAAACTAGCTAACATGGTAACACAAATTAAATGGACACATATGCAATTTTGAGTTGCATATGAAAAGCCCATGAATTTTGGGTTAGATTATTTGTTTTCCAACTAATCAACAGATGAGGGTGAATTAGTATGATGCATGGATGAGGAAAACAACAAAATAACAACAATAGAACCAATTTGGAATAAGGTTTAACAATTTTGGAAATTTATTTAGCAAGTTATGGAATTTTGGTTCCTTAAGGTTGTCACACAAGTATTTGTTGTTTTCACCAAGTTAAATTGTTCAAAACAGATAACAAAGTTTATATTTGAAAAGAACACCAAATTTTAGTTGGATTACATGTTTCAAATATTGAAAAAAGGAGTTAGGATGAATTTATTATGATTGAAACAATATTAAACAAGTTTTAAATGAATTTAAAACAAGCATGAATTTTATTTGAATTTTATTTGTTCAAAACATAAATTCAAATTCATATTTGAAAATTTTATACTTTTCTAGGTTGAAAACATATTTTGCATGTTCGAAAATAATTTAATTTGAGCAAGTTATGATTTTATCGATTTTAAATGATTTAAACAAGGTTTAAATCATTTAGGCAATTTAAATTATTCAAAACATGAAACAAAATTTATATTTGGTTAGGTGGTTTAATTTGACATGGAAAACATATTTTATTTGTGTTATTTGGATTAATAATGAATTAGTTATGGATTTTAGCAAATTGCAAGTGAATTATTTGAATTCAAATTTGAATTGCATTTTGAAAACTCAAAACAGAAAACAAATGCTATAGATAGATAGAGAATTTAATTTGGTGCGGTGTACATATTTTATTTATTTTAGTTGGAGTTGGGATTTAAAAGTTATTTGGGTTTGAAGTTTAGGGACTAAACTGTGAATTAAAAGGACTTGGATTTAAAAAGAAAAACGCAGGAAATATTTTGTTACCGCGCAGATAACTACCCAGGGCACTGCCAACTGGGCCCTGGGCCTGCGTGGCACCTAGGTGGCCTGCAGGGCCACTGACAGTGGGCCCCGCGCGGGTGCGGGCAAGGGAAAAAAATTGGGGAGGCAAATGCCTCCCCTGGGATTCGAACCCGCGTGCTGGGCCTTGGGCGCACGGTGCGCTAGCCACTGCGGCTCTCTGCGTTTCGTGACAGGGAACGGTACGGGGGGAGGTTAACATGTACTTATCGTCAGTTAACTGCCTGACGAACTGAACCACAGGTTCAACGACTGCATCGATCGAGGGGTGGACGCCGGCGGCCGTGGCCTGCTCGCGGGCGCTGGGCGCGGTGAGGCGCGCGTGCGGGTGCTCGGTGGGCCGGTGTGCGTGCGGTTGTTCGAGGGGCCACGAAGGGCAGCGAGGGAAAGTAGCGAGGAGGAGGTGCGGGCTCACCTTGCCGACAGAGATGGAGGGAGCGGTGGCGAACGGGCGGCGAACAACGAGATGGCGGCGGCGACTCGGAGGGTTCCCGGAGAAACGGAGGGGATGACGAGGTAGAGGGAGCCGCGCCGGTTCCGTTCCCGGCCCTAGCACGGCCGGGCGGGCACCGTGGCGGCGGCGCCTCGCCGGAGAGAGGCGACGGTGATGATGGTTCGGTACAGAGAGGAGAAGCAGCAAGAGAGAGAGAGCGGGAGGAGAGCGGCGCGAGGGAGGAGAAGGGAGGAAGAAAGAATTAGGGCTAGGAGGGAGGGGTGCTCGAGGTCTTAAGGGGAAGGGGAGCTCGGGATCGCCGTTGCCTCCTCTGAACCTGCGAACGTGGATGCCATGGATGGTCTCCGTACCGTACGGAGGTAGGAGACAAAGACGTGGGGGGGTATGGGCCAGTGGGAGTTGGGCTAGCCCAATTGGGCTGAATGCCCCTTTGCCCTTCTCCCTTTTTTTTTATTCTTTCTGTTTATTACTTTTTTTTTGCAGCTTTGGAAAGGAGAAAGAAGAGATGGTTTTAGGGTTAGCAAATTTTTAGGACAAATTTCTATTGTTTTGTTTTTGTCACAACACCATAAACCAACTTTGTTTTCCCAAACAAATTTAATTGATGTTATTGTTTGGAAATTAAAATAATTGAGCAATGTTGGTATAAAAGAACAATTGCCACTTAAGCCAAAATTAAGTTTTTTGATTCCAAGTTTTAGTGGAATAATTTGTTTGTTTGTTTGTAGTTTTTATTTGACACAAAGTAACATAACAAGTATGAGCAATAATGATTTGAATTTGGTTTGAAATTACAATTGGAAAACAATGAAAACAAATGCAAACAAAAGGCAATAGATATGATGACATGATGCAAACAATAACAAAACAAGAAACAAACATCTAGGGGGGAGATTTTCATACTTGGGATGTTACAAAACGCCCCCCCTTGAAGGAATCGCGCCCCGAGATTCCTACTGAGAAGAGAAAAGGTCCGGATACTTCTTGCGAAGATCCTCTTCGGTCTCCCACGTTGCCTCTTTATCGGAATGATGCGACCATTGCACTTTCAAGAACTTGGTGCTTTTGTTGCGAGTCTTACGCTCGGTCTCATCGAGAATACGAACAGGGTGCTCCTCATAGGATAGATCTTCTTGCAGTTCAATGGAATCATGATGAACTGCACGATCTGGATCTTTGAAACACTTCTTGAGCTGTGACACGTGAAACACATCGTGCACCTTGGATAGTTTTTCTGGAAGTTCAAGACGATAGGCATTTTCCGCACGCCTTGAGAGAATGTTGAAAGGACCAATGTATCTTGGTGCAAGCTTTCCTTTCACACCAAAACGATGAGTGCCTCTGAGGGGAGTTACACGGAGATATGCTTTGTCACCAGGTGTATAGATCATATCCCTGTGCTTGCTGTCATAGTAGCTTTTCTGACGAGACTGAGCAATCTTGAGATTGTCACGAATGATGCGAACTTTCTCCTCGGCTTCCTTAACAATGTCAGGGCCTAAGAGTGAACGTTCACCAGCTCCAGACCAATTGATTGGACTCCTGCATCTGCGGCCATAGAGTGCCTCAAACGGTGCCATGCCTAGGCTTGCCTGGAAGCTGTTGTTGTAGGAGAATTCAGCATATGGAAGGCATTCCTCCCATTTCATGCCAAAGGAGAGACCACATGCTCTGAGCATATCCTCTAGAATCTGATTGACTCTTTCGACTTGCCCTTGAGACTGAGGGTGATAAGCTATGCTGAACAGAAGTTTGGTGCCCAATGCTTCTTGAAAACTTTTCCAGAAATGAGAAGTGAATATACTTCCACGATCTGAGCTTATTTCCAAAGGAACACCATGAAGAGGAACGATCTTTGTTGTGTAGAGCTCTGCTAACTGGCTAGCTGAGATTGTTTCTTTGACAACAAAGAAGTGAGCTACCTTAGTGAGACGATCAATAACAACGAAGATTGCATCATTGCCCTTCTTGGACTTTGGAAAACCAGTGACGAAGTCCATTTCAATCATGTCCCACTTCCACTCAGGAATTTTCAGCGGTTGGAGAAGACCGGTTGTTTTCTGATGAACTGCCTTGACACGTTGACAAACGTCGCATTCAGAAACGTATTGAGCAATTTCACGTTTCATGCTAGACCACCAATACAGTGTTTTGAGATCCTGGTACATCTTAGTACTTCCAGGGTGGATGGAAAGAGGAGTTTCATGAGCCTCCTTGAGAATAACATCTTTGAGACTTTGAATTTGAGGAACTGCAATGCGTCCTTCGAAGAACATAGTTCCCTTGTCATCAATTGAGAAGCACTCATACTTCACATTGCCTGCTTTGATGTTATTTGCGATCTTCTTGATCTCAGCATCACGAAGTTGTTCAGAACGAATCTTGTCCTCGAGAGTTGGACTAGCTGTCAAGTTCGCAAGATAACCTTGAGGAACAAGACCAAGGTTCAGCTTCTGGAATTCTTCATGAAGAGGAGGTTGGCTTTCCATGATCATGAGATTATTGCAATAAGACTTGCGACTAAGAGCATCGGCCATAACATTAGCCTTGCCTGGAGTGTAAGAAATGGTAAGATCGAAGTCTTTGATCTTTTCAATCCATCTCCTTTGCCTGAGGTTTAGATCTGGTTGAGTGAAGATGTATTTCAGACTCTTATGATCGGAAAAGATTTCAGTGCGATTACCCAACAAGTATTGCCTCCATTTCTTGAGGGCAAACACAACTGCTGCAAGTTCTAGATCATGAGTGGGATAGTTTTGCTCATGTGGGTTCAACTGACGTGAAGCATAAGCCACCACTTGACGTTCTTGCATAAGAACTGCTCCTAGACCTTGGAGGGAAGCATCACAGAATATCTGGAAAGGTTTGGTAGTATCTGGGCCAACCAGAACTGGTGTAGAAGTGAGTTTAGTCTTCAGGAGATTGAAACTTTCATCACATTTTGGAGACCAAACGAACTTCTTGTCCTTCTTTGTGAGATCAGTGAGAGGTTTAGCAATCTTGGAGAAGTTTTGGACGAAACGACGGCAATAGCTAGCCAAACCAAGAAAACTTCTGACTTGCTTCACCGTCTTAGGAGGTTTCCAATCAACAATTGCCTTAACCTTTTCTGGATCAATGGCTATGCCCTTGGCAGAGATGACATGACCAAGGTAAGCAACTTCTGGAATCCAGACCTCACATTTGGAGAACTTGGCATATAGACGATGCTCGCGAAGTTTCATGAGAGTGAGACGAAGATGTTCTCCATGCTCTTCCTCGGATTTTGAGTAGACAAGAATGTCGTCAAGATATACCACAACGAACTTGTCGAGGTATTCATGGAAGACAGAATTCATGAGTCTAGAGAATGTCGCCAGTGCATTGGTGAGACCAAAGGACATGACGGTGTATTCATATAGACCGTAGCGAGTGGTGAAAGCTGTCTTTGGAATATCTTCCTTTCTGATCTTTATTTGATGGTAACCCATCCTCAAGTCCATCTTGGAGAATATTGAGGCTCCAGCAAGTTGATCAAAAAGATCATCGATAGAGGAATTGGATACTTGTTTTTGATGGTTTTTTCGTTGAGAGGACGATAGTCAACAACGAGTCTCTTTGTTTGATCCTTCTTCGCAACGAACAGAGTTGGGCATCCCCAAGCCGAGGAACTAGGTTGAACGTAACCTTTCTCCATGTACATATCGATTTGCTCCTTCAACAACTTCAGTTCAGGAGGAGCTATCTTGTATGGATGCTTAGAGATTGGAGCAGTACCTGGTTCAAGTTCGATCACGAACTCAACCGCTCTGTCAGGAGGCATTCCTGGCAATTCTTCTGGAAAGACATCAGGGAATTCGCAAACCACCGGAATAGTTTCAATAGATGGTAGAGGATTTGCATTGAGAGTGTAGAGTTGAGCAACTGGATTTTCGGCATGGAAGTAGACTATCTGGCCCGAAGGGTGTGTTATTTTGACAGACTTAGCAGGACAATCAATGACTGCTTTGTTGGCTAACAGCCAATCCATCCCAAGAATGACATCAATATCTGAAGAGTGGAGAGCTATCAGAGATGCCTGGAATGGAAGGTTTCCAATTGTGATCTCGATGTTCTGGCTAACTTTATTGCTTTGCCAGCTAGATCCCGGTGATTTCACTAGGAAAGGGATAGACAACTGTTCGAAGTTGATTCCACTGTTGTTTGCAAAGCATTGAGAGATGAAAGAGTGTGAAGCACCAGAATCGAACAAGACTTTAGCACGGAACGAGTTCACAAGAAGTGTGCCCATTACAACCTCTGGAGATTCTTCTGCTCCCTGGGCCTTGACATGGTTCACCCTCACAGTTCTCAAGACAGACTTGTTCCTGTTGCGGGGTCTAGGCGAAGGAGTGTGTACCATCACATGATTGACCTTAGAGATAGGTAGTGATGGTGGCTTGTTCTGCGGGCACTTGTAGGAGTAGTGTCCTGATAGACCGCACTTGAAGCATGTACTAGCAGAACGAGGAGTTGTTGAACTTGGCTGAGATGGAGCACCTCCTGAAGATACCACTGGGGTGGGAGGGAGGGCAAGAAATCCTGCCGGGCTTGGCAAGCAGATGGGCGGTGTTGGAGTGGTATATGGAACCCAAACTCTCCATTTTTGTGGAGGCATGATAGCTTTCGAGAGATTAGCCTGTTCACGAGAGTGCTTACGAGATTCCTCAACTAACTTGCGCCCATGCTCTTCATTTAGAGCGATGTTGATGAGGTCCTCAAAATTCTTGGCCTTGACGTTGGTGAGAGCATACTTGAGTTCCGGGTTGAGACCCCTACGGAACTTTGCCATCTTTCTCGCTTCCGTGGAGATTTCATCTTCGGCGTAGCGAGCCAGACGATTGAACTCTCTTTGGTATTCGAGAACGTCCAATTTTCCTTGGGTGAAAGAATAGAATTCCTCACGCATTTTCTCCATGAGCCCATCGGGAATGTGATGGCGCACGAAGGCTTGCTTGAAATCCTCCCATGTGATTGCCACACTAGAACCTCTCATTTCTTGGAAATTCTCCCACCAAGACATGGATTGTCCACGGAGAAGGTAGGTCACGTAAGGAACACGGTCCTCGTCAGCCACATGAGCTACCACAAGAGTACGGTTCATTTCACGGAGCCAGTCATCAGCATCCAATGGCTCGGAGGAGTTATCAAACGTGCGCGGGTTGAGCTCAAGGAACTCCCGAATAGACACGCGGGCGTTGCCATTACTCCCAAGGTCTTGGTTCTGCTGCATCTGCTTTATAACTTGTGTCATCTGAGACAGCACTCTCCCCATCTCAGGTGGCAGTGTGGGTTCTTCGTCACCACTTTCCATCCTGAAGAGGATACCAAGATTAACACACTAACCGGATAACAAAATCCAATACAAGTGCTTAAAAGGATTACTTCAGACGGTAAGAAGGTAGCATAGAACAAGGATGGAGGTTAACAACGGATCAACAGATAAGTTGTTACAACGGAAGAGAAAATTTGTGAAGGACGATATCGAAGCAACAACTGGGAAACAGAGACCACAAACACCTGAGGTACTACGGAGAAAACCCATCCGGGCTTCTAAAGGATCAATATCTACTGCTTAAGGAATAGAGGATCTGCTTCCGGGGCTTATTTGCCACCGTTCTCAATCGTGAGTAGGCAACATGATAAATCATGTCACAACCACCTCCATTCCTATGGTCTAGTAGATATAACCATCCTAGAGAAACCAGGATACGTGAAATCCTAACTTGAAAGTTTAGGTGAGAAGAGAAAAACAACGTTGCACTTCCTTACCAGAAAAGGGAGGGTGGGTGGGGAAAGAAATAAAATGGCAGAATTCCTACTCTCACGTTTCATTTTTCCTATATAGCTACAAAATAGTTTCTAGACTCAACTGCGACCAGTAAAAGGGATCCTACAGGCAGACAGGCTCTGATACCATTTGTCGCACCCTGGTTTCTAGGGGATACTCATCGGGCCGAACTGGATAGCAGATGCTTGGATTATGGGGCATAACTGCTCCCACGTCCCAGCTTCCTGGTAGGCCTGCGCTTATGCGCGACAACACAAGCCCTGCTGTTCCATCGTCGATGTAAACTATCCACTAGAGACCAAAGGCACTACTGTCGACGTACTTCATATCAAACACACATGGTACGTCAACAGCGTTAAACGGAATGATACCACAGAATGTCTCTAAGACACAAAAGAGTGAAATAAGGTTGCAAATAGCCTTCACTAAGGCAGAGAATAGCAAATACAATCATCCAGAGGACACATGTCCCAACATAACATTCATTACATCAGCGGAAGCAATCAAGGTGTCTGAGTACAGACAAATCCAAATAGGCCTAAGAGGCCGGCAATGAAAGGAAAACGGAGCCCATCCACGAAGTCTCGGATCCTGCCCGGGTCCGCTATCTACTCGTCAACAGCGTCGTCGTACTCCACGTAGTAGCCTCCATGGGGATCCTCGGAATCGTCGTCTGCGTAAACCACAGCCCCAAAGGGGTCAGTACAACAACGTACTGGCAAGCAAGACTCACAGTTCACCAAAGTGTAACCCGTCAACACCAAGCACAGATGCCTTGGGTTCAACGGAAGAAAGGGGTTATATAAAAGATGCGGCAGCGGGCTGCACTAACCAACTACAGATACATATTACAACTTCCGGCTAACAGAAAGGAGATAAGATCGAGTATTGTAACCAACTGAAAGTAAATCCAAACAAACCCATCCTGGATCTCGCCCCTTATCCAAAGAAGCAATCCGAGGATAACTCACACAGTTGGATTAATGAATAATGGATCAAGTTGTTGTGTCAATAAGTCTATTACTAGTCAAGTTAACATTAGTTAGGTGTAAGTTGTTCTGAGTACTTGTTAGCCAGTACTTTCACCAAGTCGTCACATAACCGCGGACAACACGGCTTCTCGAGAAGATTCATCCCTGCAGGGTGTGCTCCAGAACCCGTACACACTCAAGACACCAACTAAAACTCAGGTGGACTCGACACGACTCGAACCATCACTACAGCCTGTCCTAGGAGCCACGGAGCTATAAGGTCCCAGCCACGCAGCCGAATACTCAGCGCAGGTGTGCAAAACTCCCGCAGGACGCAACACCCCGGCAATACAGGCCTCGCCCTATATGTGTGTGTCATCATCATCATCAGTAACCATGGGAGCGACCCATTTATGCGTATGAGCCAAATGGAACACCCGAACTAAGTGTGGCTCTTCGGACAAACTGCGGATCAGATCAAAGCCGAGGGGGGTTCCATACCACCACCCGGATGCGGTGAGCACGCTCATCATGGATCAGTAGACAAGACCCTTTTCCTAATTAGGGTCGACACTAGCAGGCCTCAAAACCACGGCGGGCCTCCTGCCGGTGCCTTATCAGCAAATTATTATTACCCAAGCATTAACAGGTTGTTGTTTAAACATCGAGCCCAGAACATAATAGAATATGATAACAGAAAGTAACGGGTAACAGACTCGAGCAGAAACAACCCTAAGCATGCTAGTAAGACATGGGCTCAAACAACGGGGTTATAGGACTGGAGGTGAGGCAATATCATGGTTTCAGGGTATCATGTGATAGGATCGTAACAGAAGCAACGATACATATGGCTAGCAGAAATAGACAACGGAAAAGTATCGGTAACCAATGTTGAAAGGAACACAGTGGTTCATGTGAGTGATAACTTGCCTGCAAACCCAGCAGCCTGGTACTGAGCTAAATCCTCAGAAGGGGTGTCGTAAGGATCGTCGGTCTCAACGTCGTCGTCTAACCGAGAAGAAGCAAACAGACAATGCAGAAAGGGTAGACAATCAATATCATGGCATAGTGCACAATCATGGGGATGATACATGTCATGTTAATGGTTGCATCAAAATAAACTAGCTAACATGGTAACACAAATTAAATGGACACATATGCAATTTTGAGTTGCATATGAAAAGCCCATGAATTTTGGGTTAGATTATTTGTTTTCCAACTAATCAACAGATGAGGGTGAATTAGTATGATGCATGGATGAGGAAAACAACAAAATAACAACAATAGAACCAATTTGGAATAAGGTTTAACAATTTTGGAAATTTATTTAGCAAGTTATGGAATTTTGGTTCCTTAAGGTTGTCACACAAGTATTTGTTGTTTTCACCAAGTTAAATTGTTCAAAACAGATAACAAAGTTTATATTTGAAAAGAACACCAAATTTTAGTTGGATTACATGTTTCAAATATTAAAAAAAGGAGTTAGGATGAATTTATTATGATTGAAACAATATTAAACAAGTTTTAAATGAATTTAAAACAAGCATGAATTTTATTTGAATTTTATTTGTAAAACATAAATTCAAATTCATATTTGAAAATTTTATACTTTTCTAGGTTGAAAACATATTTTGCATGTTCGAAAATAATTTAATTTGAGCAAGTTATGATTTTATCGATTTTAAATGATTTAAACAAGGTTTAAATCATTTAGGCAATTTAAATTATTCAAAACATGAAACAAAATTTATATTTGGTTAGGTGGTTTAATTTGACATGGAAAACATATTTTATGTGTGTTATTTGGATTAATAATGAATTAGTTATGGATTTTAGCAAATTGCAAGTGAATTATTTGAATTCAAATTTGAATTGCATTTTGAAAACTCAAAACAGAAAACAAATGCTATAGATAGATAGAGAATTTAATTTGGTGCGGTGTACATATTTTATTTATTTTAGTTGGAGTTGGGATTTAAAAGTTATTTGGGTTTGAAGTTTAGGGACTAAACTGTGAATTAAAAGGACTTGGATTTAAAAAGAAAAACGCAGGAAATATTTTGTTACCGCGCAGATAACTACCCAGGGCACTGCCAACTGGGCCCTGGGCCTGCGTGGCACCTAGGTGGCCTGCAGGGCCACTGACAGTGGGCCCCGCGCGGGTGCGGGCAAGGGAAAAAAATTGGGGAGGCAAATGCCTCCCTTGGGATTCGAACCCGCGTGCTGGGCCTTGGGCGCACGGTGCGCTAGCCACTGCGGCTCTCTGCGTTTCGTGACAGGGAACGGTACGGGGGGAGGTTAACATGTACTTATCGTCAGTTAACTGCCTGACGAACTGAACCACAGGTTCAACGACTGCATCGATCGAGGGGTGGACGCCGGCGGCCGTGGCCTGCTCGCGGGCGCTGGGCGCGGTGAGGCGCGCGTGCGGGTGCTCGGTGGGCCGGTGTGCGTGCGGTTGTGCGAGGGGCCACGAAGGGCAGCGAGGGAAAGTAGCGAGGAGGAGGTGCGGGCTCACCTTGCCGACTGAGATGGAGGGAGCGGTGGCGAACGGGCGGCGAACAACGAGATGGCGGCGGCGACTCGGAGGGTTCCCGGAGAAACGGAGGGGATGACGAGTTAGAGGGAGCCGCGCCGGTTCCGTTCCCGGCCCTAGCGCGGCCGGGCGGGCACCGTGGCGGCGGCGCCTCGCCGGAGAGAGGCGACGGTGATGATGGTTCGGTACAGAGAGGAGAAGCAGCGAGAGAGAGAGAGAGCGGGAGGAGAGCGGCGCGAGGGAGGAGAAGGGAGGAAGAAAGAATTAGGGCTAGGAGGGAGGGGTGCTCGAGGTCTTAAGGGGAAGGGGAGCTCGGGATCGCCGTTGCCTCCTCTGAACCTGCGAACGTGGATGCCATGGATGGTCTCCGTACCGTACGGAGGTAGGAGACAAAGACGTGGGGGGTATGGGCCAGTGGGAGTTGGGCTAGCCCAATTGGGCTGAATGCCCCTTTGCCCTTCTCCCTTTTTTTTTATTCTTTCTGTTTATTACTTTTTTTTTTGCAGCTTTGGAAAGGAGAAAGAAGAGATGGTTTTAGTGTTAGCAAATTTTAGGACAAATTTCTATTGTTTTGTTTTTGTCACAACACCATAAACCAACTTTGTTTTCCCAAACAAATTTAATTGATGTTATTATTTGGCAATTAAAATAATTGAGCAATGTTGGTATAAAAGAACAATTGCCACTTAAGCCAAAATTAAGTTTTTTGATTCCAAGTTTTAGTGGAATAATTTGTTTGTTTGTTTGTAGTTTTTATTTGACACAAAGTAACATAACAAGTATGAGCAATAATGATTTGAATTTGGTTTGAAATTACAATTGGAAAACAATGAAAACAAATGCAAACAAAAGGCAATAGATATGATGACATTATGCAAACAATAACAAAACAAGAAACAAACATCTAGGGGGGAGATTTTCATACTTGGGATGTTACACTCTCTGTGTTAGGGCTTCACCGGCGTCGGATTCTCTCTAGCGGGTTCCACGACTACTTAGAGCCCGAAACTCCCGGATCTGAGAGAACGTGGGAAATCTTGCCAAGAGGTTGGCCCTACCATTAACTTGGGTGTTACTTATACCTAATACAGCACAACCAAACAATTGTTTCAACCTTGCTACCCCTTCCGTCTCGCGTAGAGGGGCCAGAACGGCAGTTCCGTCTTTTTCACCAAGGGGTTATGGTTTCTCCGAAGAGGGGCTCCGGAGCGTCTGAATGCCAGCACATGGTATGCCATACCATGTGTGTTTCCATACCATGTGTGATATGGAGTGTGGAAAGTGTCTTTGATGACCAAGATTCCCTCATTCTTATTGTTAGGGCTTCATCGGCGTCGGGGTTCTCTCTGGAGGGTTCCAGGACTACTTAGAGCCGAAACTCCCGGATCTGGCGGAACGGGGGAAATATTGCCAAGAGGTTTCCCCTAACATTTACTTTGGTGTTCCTTGGACCTAACCTAACACAACCAAGCAATCGGTTCCACTTTGCTACCCCCTTCCGGCTCATGTACGCGGATAGGCTAGAACGGCAGTTCCGTCTTTTTCCCCAACGGGCTAGGGTTTCTCCGGAGAGGGACTCCGGAGCGTACGAATGCCACCACAGCCCATGGTATGCCATAACATATGTTTTAGAGTGTGTCAGGGGTATTGTATGCCAAAAATTCCCTCACTCTCCGTGTTAGGGCTTCACCAGCGTTGGATTCTCTCTAGCGGGTTCCACGACTACTTAGAGCCCGAAACACCCGGATCTGACAGAACGGGGGAAATCTTGCCAAGAGGTTGTCCCTACCATTTACTTGGGTGTTACTTGGGCCTAATATAACACAACCAAGCAAATGGTTCCACCTTGCAACCCCTTCCGTCTCACGTAGAGGGGCCAGAACGGCAGTTCCGTCTTTTTCACCAAGGAGCTATGGTTTCTCCAAAGAGAGGCTCCGGAGCGTCCGAATGCCAGCACATGGTATGCCATACCATGTGTGTTTCCATACCATGTGTAATATGGAGTGTGGAAAGTGTATTGGATGACCAATATTCCCTCATTCTCTTTGTTATGGCTTCATCGGCGTCGGGGTTCTCTCTGGAGGGTTCGAGGACTACTTAGAGCCGAAACTCCCGGATCTGGCGGAATGGGGGAAATATTGCCAAGAGGTGTCCCCTACCATTTACTTTGGTGTTCCTTGGACCTAACCTAACACAACCAAGCAATTGATTCCACTTTGCTACCCCCTTCCGGCTCATGTACGCGGAGAGGCTAGAACGGCAGTTCCGTCTTTTTCCCCAACGGGCTAGGGTTTCTCCGGAGAGGGACTCCGGAGCGTACGAATGCCATCACAGCACATGGTATGCCATAAAAATATGTGTTAGAGTGTGTCATGGGTATTGTATGCCAAAAATTCCCTCGCTCTCCGTGTTAGGGCTTCACCGACGTCGGATTCTCTCTAGCGGGTTTCACGACTACTTAGAGCCCGAAACTCCCGGATCTGACAGAACGGGGGAAATATTGCCAAGAGGTTGTCCCTACCATTGACTTGGGTGTTACTTGGGCCTAATATAACACAACCAAGCAAATGTTTCCACCTTGCAACCCCTTCCGTCTCACGTAGAGGGGCTAGAACGGCAGTTCCGTCTTTTTCACCAAGGGGCTATGGTTTCTCCAAAGAGAGGCTCCGGAGCGTCTGAATGCCAGCACATGGTATGCCATACCATGTGTGTTTCCATACCATGTGTAATATGGAGTGTGGCAAGTGTATTGGATGACCAATATTCCCTCATTATCTTTGTTATGTCTTCATCGGCGTCGGGGTTCTCTCTGGCGGGTTCCAGGACTACTTAGAGCCGAAACTCCTGGATCTGGCGGAACGGGGGAAATCTTGCCAAGAGGTGCCCCTACCATTGACTTTGTTGTTCCTTGGACCTAACATAACACAACCAAGAAATCGGTTCCACTTTTCTACCCCCTTCCGGCTCATGTACGCGGAGAAGCTAGAACGGCGGTTCCATCTTTTTCCCCAACGGGGCTAGGGTTTCCCCGGAGAGCGACTCCAGAGCGTACGAATGCCACCACAGCACATGGTATGCCATACCATATGTGTTAGAGTGTGGCATGGGTATTGGATTCCAAACATTCCCTCACTCTCTGTGTTAGGGCTTCACCAGCGTCGGATTCTCTCTAGCGGGTTCCACGACTACTTAGAGCCCGAAACTCCCGGATCTGACAGAACGAGGGAAATCTTGCCAAGAGGTTGGCCCTACCATTGACTTGGGTGTTCCTTGGACCTAATACAACACAACCAAGGAATTGGTTTGACCTTGCTACCCGCTTCCGGCTCACGTAGAGGGGCCAGAACGGCAGTTCCGCTTTTTCACCAAGGGGCTATGGTTTCTCCGAAGAGACGCTCCGGAGCGTCTGAATGCCAACACATGGTATGCTATACCATGTGTGTTATGGAGTGTGGCAAGTTTCTTGTATGACCAAGATTCCCTCATTCTTATTGTTAGGGCTTCATCGGCGTCGGGGTTCTCTCTGGCAGGTTCCAGGACTACTTAGAGCCAAAACTCCCGGATCTGGCGGAACGGGGGAAATATTGGCAAGAGGTGTACCCTACCATTTACTTTGGTGTTCCTTGGACCTAACCTAACACAACCAAGCAATCGGTTCCACTTTGCTACCCCCTTCCGGCTCATGTACGCGGAGAGGCTAGAACGGCGGTTCCGTCTTTGTCCCCAACAGGCTAGGGTTTCTCCGGAGAGGGACTCCGGAGCGTACGAATGCCACCACAGCACATGGTATGCCATACCATATGTGTTATAGTGTGTCATGGGTATTTGATGCCAGAAATTCCCTCACTCTCTGTGTTAGGGCTTCACCAGCGTCGGATTCTCTCTAGCGGGTTCCACGACTACTTAGAGCCCGAAACTCCCGGATCTGAGAGAACGTGGGAAATCTTGCCAAGAGGTTGGCCCTACCATTAACTTGGGTGTTACTTCTACCTAATACAGCACAACCAAACAATTGTTTCAACCTTGCTACCCCCTTCCGTCTCGCGTAGAGGGGCCAGAACGGCAGTTCCGTCTTTTTCACCAAGGGGCTATGGTTTCTCCGAAGAGGGGCTCCGGAGCGTCTGAATGCCAGCACATGGTATGCCATACCATGTGTGTTTCCATACCATTTATGATATGGAGTCTGGCAAGTGTCTTGGATGACCAAGATTCCCTCATTCTCTTTGTTAGGGCTTCATCGGCGTCGGGTTCTCTCTGACGGGTTCCATGACTACTTAGAATCGAAACTCCCGGATCTGGCGGAACGGGGGAAATCTTGCCAAGAGGTGGACCCTACCATTTACTTTGGTGTTCCTTGGACCTAACCTAACACAACCATGCAATCGGTTCCACTTTGCTACCCCCTTCCGGCTCATGTACGCGGAGAGGCTAGAACGGCGGTTCCGTCTTTTTCCCCAACGGGGCTAGGGTTTCCCCGGAGAGGGACTCCGGAGCATATGAATGCCACCACATCACATGGTATGTCATAACATATTTGTTAGAGTGTGGCATGGGTCTTGGATTCCAAATATTCCCTCACTCTCTTTGTTAGGGCTTCACGAGCGTCGGATTCTCTCTAGCGGGTTCCACGACTACTTAGAGCCCGAAACTCCCGGATCTGACAGAACGGGGGAAATCTTGCCAAGAGGTTGTCCCTACCATTGACTTGGGTGTTTCTTGGGCCTAATATAACACAACCAAGCAATTGGTTCCACCGTGCTACCCCCTTCCGGCTCACGTAGAGGGGCCAAAACGGCAGTTCCGTTGTCGGATATATACTGAATAGGGGTATATCAGATGGTAGTCATAAGTGCCGGATTACCCGGGTGGCCCAAGTGGTAGTGGGCTATGGTCCATTGGGCGGCCCAGTAAGCTGACGCGCAGAAGCCGGATTCTAGAAGGACCCGGATCACGGCCCACGTGATCTGGCTTGGAGGAGAAGGCGGATTCCTTACTTTCCAAGTTAGATGTTACCATAGTCTTCTAGGTTTCCTACTCTGTATGCCCTAACCCGGCTATTATATAAAGCCGGACGGGAGATATGATAGATAGACATGAAGCTACAGGCAAACTCGCCGGGAAGTTGATCCTGAGCGAATAGCTAAACGGAACCTCACATTGTAATTGTATACACAGGCTTTAGTCCTGATTAGTGAGATTGCAGGAGTAGGAACGCCGTACTATTACGACATACCGAACCTGGGTAAATCCTGTGTCTTTGTCTTCAACGCGATCCCGTTTCCCCACGTCTCTACAAGTAGTCTCATGGCACCCCCGTCTATGAAAACTACTACGATGTCTCGACAGTTGGCGCCCACCGTGGGGCAAACGACGTTAGGCGTTAAGTTCCGATCTGGGATACTCGGCGGAATCGGCAGTTCCATAACTGTCGGAAGCCTAGAGTTCGACGATGACGTCGGACGCTTCCTTGACAATGGATCCTACATACCGGCGCAAAATCATCTGGTAAGTGCCTGCGTGTTACCGATCGGATCTGCTAACATCTTTATCGGACTAACTGCAGAGGCCATGGGGTTTTGCGGTGGAAGCAAATTTTTCCCACCCGCCCTATACCCAGTCGAAGATGACTATGACACCGGATTTTGCTCAGATCGCCAACATGAAAGTGATACACACTTCATCGGTATGGTGCAATCCGAGGTCGCCGAAAACACGGACGACGGAAATCCCGTGCAAGAGGCAGACAATAACACGCCCGCCACAGAGGTGGAAGATCCGACATCCGTCAACATGACGGTCAACTCGGAAGCTGACTCAGTGCTAGCCGCCATTGACGCAAGATTAGAGTCAGAAACCGGATCAGATGATTTTGATTCCGAAGACGAAGACGTAGACGCCTTCGAAAGAAAAGTCAAATCTTTTCAGGAGGGATTCCATGAAGTACTAATGGCAAAACCGGCTGAAAACACGGACGCCGGCAGTCAGGAAAGCCCTAAAACCCCTCCACCAGAGGAAGAGAGAGCAGATGGAGAAACTTGTCCAATATTTCCCAACGTGAAGGAATTGACAGAGGATGAACCTGCTAAAAAACCTCCCTCTTCTAAGAAAAAGCACAAGGCCGCTAAAAAACTCCAATACAAACTCCGGAAGAAGAAATTGGATGATCCAGCTGATGAAAGCCCGGAAGTAGGAGATGCAAGCGGAATAAAACTTGCGGAGAAGAAAACAAAAGAAATCCTTGTTCCGCCAATGACAGAGCAAGAAGAACAGGAATTGTTACAAACACCAGTGGGATTGCATGAACCCCCTGAAGTGCTAGAAGCATGGAGACAAGCTCTCCAAAGGCAACAGCAACATCTATTCAGAACTCGTGAACACCTCCAAAAAACCCAGGATGACATCAAGCTCATGAAGGAAGAAATCGAGGAGTACGAGAAAAAGAATAGATCTGGCATTAAACCTACAAGGTTACCCGGAATCGTAAGACCGGAAGTACTGCCGCCAAAAGAAAGGTTTCACAACCCATCTTGGCAAAAGCGGGTAAACGGCAAAGATGCCAGAGGCGAACCAATATACAAAACCGCAGCAGAAAATGCGGAAGCCTCGTTTGCCATCCTCAACAATGACATGTACTCCAACGGTGAAAAACTCCAAGGGGTGTATGCTTTCCTAGGAAAAGCACTGCAACAACAACAGCGGGCCCAAGAGCGATCAGGAAAGTTGCACGACGACTCTGCCCTATGCAAAACAGTTACTTGCGCCGCTGGAGCACCTAGACCGGAAGAACCTGGAGATTCCGACAATTCAAAGGATAAGAAAGCGGATCCAAGGAAAGATAAGAAAAATCCCGACAATAGGGATGAGGCGTCTAGAACTGCATCTCATCTCCCGAAAGGTGGACGCAAACCCCACGATCGGGAAGAAAAACACCGGAATGACGGCAAAGCAATGCCACCTCCGAGACACCCTGCTGAAAAAGCCGGAAGACATGATGTACCTCACAGGCGTGAGAGATCTCGGACACCTCCCAAGGATAAAGAAAGGCACAGGAGTAGAACTCCGCCTCATCCAAAAGGGCGTGATCTTGAAAGAAATAGAAACGATCCCAGAAAAGCGCGTCCGCGCAACAATGGAAAAGAAAGGAGTAGATCCCCTTCTGTCCATTCAGCCGGTAGATATTCCGCGCACATGGACAGAGCGGAAAAAGATGACCTGTACTTTGGACCTAAGTGTTTCACTGATAGGATCCGAAGAATAACCCTGCATTCTGGCTTCGCCAAGGTCGGTCCAACGTACCAGAAATACACCGGCAGTACAAACCCGGATACCTGGCTCTCAGATTACTATACAGCCGTCCAGATTAACAATGGGACAGACCTGGAAGCTGTAAAGTTTCTTACCCTAATGTTCCTGGATGGAGCCAGAGATTGGATCAATGGATTGCCATCAAGAACTGTCGACAGCTGGGATGATATGGCTCGAGTATTCACTCAGCATTTCCGGGGAACTTACAAACGCCCGAACAGCATCAACCAGCTAAACCGTTGCACCCAGTTCGAGGATGAACCATACATGGATTTCATCTCCAGATGGACTCCAATGAAGAATAGTTGTTCTGGACTAACTGACGTACAAGCAATGCATGCTTTCGTCAATGGCCTAAAACCCGGACTAGTACCGTTCATGGTTGGTTCCAAACAGCACAAAGATCTCGGATCTATGCTTACAACCGCCAATGAGCACGCTGCAGCCGAAGATGACATCAGAGCAAGAGGGGGCAATATCGATACACTGATGCTGGCCAAGAAAAATCCTCGCCCTGAGAAAAAAGGAACTTCAGATGCAACACCAAAACCCAAAGAGGTTAACATAGCCTTTGGAAGTGAAAAAGGGAACAAATGGAAAGGACGCAGTTCAGAACCAATCAACTACACTAAAGAAGAGTGGGAGAAGATTAAGTCTGAACCCTGCGTCCACCATTCGCAATTCGGGAAACCCACCCATACGAACGCACAATGCCGGCTGAATAAGCACATGAAAGGCAGTGCAGGATCCGGAAACAAGGGAAAGAGTTCCAAAAGGAAATTCTCTAAACAAAAGCCAGAAGCTGAGAAAGAAGACAGTGAATCGGACACTGACGAAAAAATCCAGGAACAACAGCGGAAAGGCGAACCCAAGTTTCCGAGTGTTGATGGAGAATGCGCCCTAACTTTCCTAGCAACTCCATCAGCAAAGGTGGCGAAAAGAACACTTCGAGAAATAAACGCGGTTGTTCCGGCAACCCCAAAATTCTTGAAGTATTCGAACACACCAATCACATGGGATCAGTCTGATCGTCCCGGAAATATCCCTGAACCCGGCACACAAGCTCTTATTGTAAGCCCTATTGTCCAGAACACTAGGCTAAAAAGAGTGTTGATGGACGGAGGATCCAGCATCAACATAATGTACCTGGATACGTTGAGACATCTGAAAATCTCCGAGACCCAGCTCAATCACAGCAACATACGCTTCCATGGCATTGTTCCCGGCAGGCAAGCACGATCCCTAGGAGAAATTTCCCTAGATGTCACTTTCGGAGAAAAGATCACTTCCGTCAGGAAAAAGTATCCTTCGAGGTGGTGCCGTTCGAAAGCGTGTATCACGCAATTCTCGGACGTCCAGCTTTCGCCAAATTTATGGCAAGATCATGTTATATTTATAACAAGCTGAAGATGCCAGGGCCGAAAGGAGGGGTAATCACCATAACTGGAGACTTCAAGCTGGCGAACAAGCTGGAAAAAGAAAACGCCCTTTGTGCTGAGAAGATTATAGCAAAGGAAGAGCTGAAGGAGATGGCTAAGGAGCTATCGCCGACAGAAATGCCGGCAGGAAAAGAAACTCGGAAGCCAGCAGATAGCTTCAAGGCATCCGAGAATACAAGACAGGTAATCCTAGATCCCAAAGATCCGACAAAATTTGTCGTAGTAGGAACTGGGATGATCGACAAATAGGAAGGCGAGCTCATCAAGTTCCTCCGTGAGAACTGGGATATTTTCGCCTGGTGTCCGGCTGACATGCCAGGCGTGCCCAGGGAACTTGCTGAGCATCAACTCAAGGTGATTCCAGGCTCCAAACCCATCAAATAAGGTCTCCATCGATTTGACGGAAGAAGACGGAAGGCTATTGGCAAGGAAATTATCCGGCTTTTAGCAGCAGATTTCATCCAGGAAGTAATCCACACTAAATGGTCTGCAAATCCGGTGTTAGTACCGAAGAAAGACACTACTGCTCTTAGAATGTGTATAGATTACACTGGCTTGAACAAATTGTGTCCAAAAGATAGGTTCGCATTAGCGCGAATCGATCAAATAATAGACGCCACCGCTGGCTCTGAGCTTTTATGCTTTTTGGATGCTTATTCCGGGTATCACCAAATACGCATGAAAAAGGAAGATCAAATTAAGACTTCTTTCATAACCCCGTACGGGACGTATTATTACGTAACCATGCCATTTGGCCTGAAGAACGCAGGTGCAACTTACCAGCGTTGCATGCAGCATTGTTTGCATAGTCAGATTGGCAAAAATGACCATGTTTACATAGACGATATTGCTGTCGTAACCAAGGAAAAAGACACACTCCTTGAGGATTTGCGAGAAACCTTCGAAAACTTGCGCACTTACAAGATGAAGTTAAATCCATCAAAGTGTGTATTCGGGGTTCCCTCAGGAAAACTTCTGGGTTTCATCGTTTCTCACAGAGGAATAGAAGTTAACCCAGAAAAGATCAAAGCAATCTTGAACATCTCCAAACCCACGTGTGTGAAAGATGTACAAAGATTGACGGGTTCCGCCGCTGCCGTCAGCAGATTTATTAGTCGGCTAGGGGATAAAGCCTTACCACTCTACAAGTTGCTGAAAAAATCCGACAAATTCGAGTGGACAGAAGAGGCCGATGCAGCGTTAACCCAGTTAAAGGAAACTTTGATGAAAGCTCCGATTTTGGCATCCCCAAAAGACGAAGAACCGATGTTATTGTACCTCACAGCTACAAACAGGGTTATTAGTGCAGTAATTGTCGTGGAACGGAAGAAAGACGAACAAAGCATACCAGACCAGCATCCGGTATATTATATAAGTGAAGTTTTCTCCGAGTCCAAGCAAAGGTACCCACACTACCAAAAACTGGCATATGGCGTATTTTTCGCATCTAGAAAGTTGCGCCATTACTTCCAAGGACATTCCATAACAGTGGTATGTAAAGCACCACTAGGGGATATAATAAACAATGCGGAGGCAACTGGCCGAGTAGCCAAATGGGGTATCGAGCTAGCAGCCTTCGACATTAAGTATCAGCCAAGGACGGCAATAAAATCCCAGGTTCTGGCAGATTTTGTTGCCGACTGGATGGAAGCAATGGAGAAAACTCCAATGCCGGAGTCTGAGTACTGGATCATGCATTTTGACGGATCCAAGATGAAGGAGGGCGCTGGAGCTGGTGTAGTCTTAAAATCCCCTAAAGGATACACAATGGAGTATGTATTACAAATACACTTCAACGCCAGCAATAACGTGGCAGAATACGAAGCTCTGCTTCATGGCTTGCACATTGCAAAAGAAATAGGGGTTAAACGCATCATGTGCTACGGCGACTCCGATTTGGTACAGCATCAGCTTAACCAAACCTGGGACGCAAAGAGCCCTATAATGGCCGAATACCGGAGAACGGTGGACGAGTTCGCCATTTGCTTCTTCGGATTCGAAGTACTCCACGTTAAAAGGGAGGAAAATTGGAACACGGATGCGTTAGCCCGCATGGGGTCAGAAAGGGTAAAAATCCTACCACCGGGTGTATTCGTCCAGCATTTGTACGAGCCATCCATAAAAGGTGGAGATATCGATTACCCCCTGACTTCCGAGTCAATTGAAGTTATGCTCGTTAACCCGGACTGGACAATTCCATATTTAAACTTCTTAGTCAACCAGAAGTACCCGGAAGGAGCAGACGAAGTCTTGCAGAGGCAAATTCAGCGTCGATGCAAAGGATACACGGTAATTGACAACTGCCTGTACAAACGCAGTACTTCCGGAATTTTTCTGCGGTGTATTTCACCAGAAGAAGGACGAAAAATCCTGCAAGAAATCCATGCCGGAGATTGCGGACATCATGCTCAATCAAAAAGCATAGTTAAAAAAGCATTCTGTGCCGGGTTTTTCTGGCTAACAGCCAAGACAGATGCTGAGCACATAGTCAAGACATGTGCAGGGTGTCAATATTACGCCAAGCAGACTAATATGCCGGCCCAAGCACTCAAAACTATCCCAATTACATGGCCATTTGCGGTCTGGGGGCTAGATATGATGGGACCGTTCAAAACTGCGCGAGGCGGACTTACACATCTACTTGTAGCTGTGGATAAGTATACCAAGTGGGTGGAGGCTAAACCCATCAAAAAGCTTGACGGTGTAACTGCCAGAAATTTCATCATTGACATAGTCATGAGATATGGCGTTCCACACAGCATAATAACCGACAACGGGACAAATTTCTCCATTAGAGAGTTGGCAAAATATTGCCGACAAACGGGAATTCGCCTAGATCTCACATCTGTAGCACACCCACAATCCAATGGACAGGTTGAAAGAATGAATAGCTCAATCCTACAAGGAATACGCCCAAGACTCGAATCTCCTCTGCATAGAGCAGCTGGAGCATGGGTAGAGGAGCTACCTTCCGTGCTTTGGAGTATTCGAACGACACCAAACAGGTCAACTGGGCAAACCCCGTTTTTCCTAGTTTATGGTGCGGAAGCTATCCTTCCAACGGACATGATCCATGATATCCCAAGAGTGCGGGATTTCGACGACTCGGATGCCGAAGAAGCACGACAGGATGCCGTCAATCTCTTAGAAGAGGAACGAGAGCTTGTGCTTCAAAGATCCGCCATTTACCAGCAAGGTTTACGACGTTACCATAGTCGGAAAATCAGGCATCGTTCTTTCAAAGAAGGTGACTTAGTGATGAGATTGGTGCAGCAAAGAAAGCATAAATTGGCCCCTGTATGGGAAGGACCATTTGTAATCAGCAAAGCTATGAAAAATGGGTCATATTATCTTGTAGATATTCTGGACACGGAAGACGATCCCGAAAAGCCAAATCGCAAAAGAAAGATAAAGATAGATGATGAACTAGGAGAGACAAAGAGGCCTTGGAGCATCCAGCAGTTACGTCCCTTCTATACTTAGTTCAATTTCTATGTAAACATCTTTGAGATCATGAAATAAAGTTGTCGGAATTCTTATATCCATGTTTTTACAAGTTTATTATAGTACAAAACATGATTTCACCTTATCTATTTCCCAATGATCTTGCAAAATACTCAATGTTAACCCGAATTGTGCCTGCGTGCTCGGTGTTTAAAAACTGAATGATTTTCAGCCTGCTAACGGCTAAAGGAAACTCGGATTGTGCCTGCGTGCCCAAGTTTCAAAAAATTCCTTACTTTTCTCTAAGTATTATCTGATTGTTTACGTGTTGGGTCACTGGAGCTAGTTAGTAAAAATGCCTTTAGTATGATCCATGTTTCCGAGTTTGAACTGATTGGGTTTACCCAGTAATTCGGCATGATGATTCATAGTACTATTGAGCCATTTCAAACACTAAGGACAGTTAAAACACATAAGCCAGAGAACTTAGAAAACAAAGGAATATTAAAACCCGGAAACCTTGCAAAGAATTTCATAATTAAAACTGCAAAAGACGGAGTTCTTATTTGTACAAAAGGAATAGAAGCATTACAATATAAATTACATTATAAAAGTGCAGTAGTGCTCCTATTGTCTACTTTCATCATCCAGGTTAAAGACAGCCCTTCAAGCATCCGAGTCTTCTTCGCTGCTGTCATTCTCGGGGGCTTCGGGGATCTCCTCTTCTGGATAGGTGATGGATATGTTCACCATGGAGGCGATCTTGGTGGCGTGGCCTTTGATTTCATCAAAGATGGTGGTTCGCTGGGTTTCCGTGTATCCTTGAGGGATACCGGACGCCACGTGCCAAGATTTGGCACTAGGGTAATGCATACGCATAAGGCCGAGAGCCATGCGTGCACCACCCCGTGCTGTGGAGCGTAAGGTGGACTCCTTAGACTCCACCACCTCCATGATAGCACCCGGAAGTTTTTCAACTTTCGAGAATTTCCCAGTCCTTGTGGGAAGGAATTTGTTGACCAACTGCATGCCAGCAGCTCTGATCGCAGTCCATACCTTCCCAAAGGCTCGGATCCTCTCAATCCGAGTAAGATCTGGGTTATCTCCTGTTTTTTCAAACAAACAGCCAAAAGGTTAAACGAAAAAGCAGAGAAAGAAAGAAAGGTATAGAAAAAAACCGGTAAATGAAATAAACTTACCGATAATCTTGTCGATTTCAGAGCCTTCCTCCAGGCGCAGATTTAAGGCATTTTCCAAGTCCTAAATGGTGGACTTGTCCTTGTCCGCCTGCTCGGAAGCCTTGGACTGAGAAATTCCAAGGGCCAGATTGCTGGCTTCCAGATCTTTTTGGGCCTTCATAAGTTGCTTATGAAGGTTGAGATTCTCCTCACGGAGACTGGCAGCATTACCCGCATCTTCAGCTATTTCCTTGGCTTTTGCCAAAGCAGCTGGAAAGCAAGGAAAATTCCGAGTTTAGTCAAAACTCGGGAAAAGTACTTAGACAAAAAGTTGAATCAAAAAACTTCAGAGAAAAAAGTTTACCTGTTGTTTCTGATAGCTTCAGCTGAGACGATGCCAGCTCCGCATCTTTCACATCAAGAATAGAAAGAAGATTTCTAACTTCTTTATTCTTGACGGAAAGCTTATTGAAAACTTCCATGTTAATGGATTCAGCGGTTTGCTGGAACACGACAAGGAAAAGAGTAACTAAAAAAGCATCAAGGCGAAAAGTATACATTTTGCTTAATGCTTGGGGGCTAGAGTTAAATACCTGGCTCATTCGCTGCAACCCCGCCAAGTTTTCATTGAACTCTTTTGCGTATTCCGCAAAAAGAATTCCGGCCGCGCTTAGGCCATCGTTGATGTTCTTGAAGTCCTTGTCGAAGGTGGGAATCTCCTCATTGGTCGTTCGAGAAGAATTTTCCACCTCTGGAGCCGCCCTTTCCCTCGTGTCTGTGTCCGGCACAACGGGTTGGCTGGGCTCCAAAGACTCGGTGGGGGGGGTTGGGGTATGCTCTTCTGCCATCGTGGACGGTGTGTCCGGTGCAATGACGGGAGAAGGTTGAGAGCCTCTGCTGGTCACAACCTTATGCCTTTTCAGCTTCTTTGGCTTTAAGGTAGAGGGAGGCAGGCTAAAGGCAAAAAACCCGGAAAGAGTTAAAACTCCGAAGAAAAAAGAAAATAACCCGGATGCTCTAACCTGGAGGTGGCGACGGGAACCCCGTCAAGATCAATGATTTCCTCAGAGGAGCAGATCTTCTTGCGCTTTCGCCCACCTGCAAAGGCAGCACGCAATGCCTCTAGTTCAGCTTCGGAGGCCAGCTCCGATTCAGGAAGATCAGCAATCTGTCGAAAAGAAAAAGCAGAGTTAGAAGCAAAACATCTGAGAAAACATGGAAAAGTTTAAACCCAAATGACTGAAATAATACCTTAGAAGCCGGATTGTCGGCCGTATACATTGGCCGACTCGCTTCATATTGGTCGCGTGATGCGACCAACTGATTCACGCGCCTCCGCAGATCCCTCGCGGCCCAGTCTTTGCTGGTTGTCCACATTTTATCGCCGGCACCCGTGTACTCGCAAAGGAGATGGACACCATGGTTGGCTAACGGCTGGATCCGCCTGTCCAACCAGCAAAGGACTGTGTCCATGCCGGTTAGAGGTGGATCAGAGGAAGTGTGCTTGGCGATGCGCCGCGTGATCCTTAGAAGATCAGGCAGCAGAATTTGGACGGCTTCAGTTCCCCAATTTTCTTGGGGAACAGCAGCGGTGTTTGTGAAAGGTGGAACCCCGATGGCCTTTTTCGGGAAAGGAACATCGGGATGATAAAAGAAGGAACCCGTCCAGAATTTGACGGATTCCGAGGTTTTGATCTTGGGGAACCAATCCTCCCTAAATCTCCTAGGAGTGAAGGAAATGGTTCCGCAAGTCGGGAGTGCGCCCTCCGAAGAGTTCCGCTTAACCCCAAAGCAGTATAACCAGAAATCTAATCTAGGTTCTATACCTAGAAAACCCTCGAAGAGGGCCTGAAAGCCGTCCATATACTGAATAGAATTTGGTGGCAGGTTATGGGGTTGGATATTGTAATGGGAGAGGACTTGGAGGAAGAAGGCGGAAGGTGGTAGTGCCATACCTCTCAGAAGGTGGGAGGAGAGAAGAACCCGTTCGCCGTCGTTCGGCATGGGTTCGTTCTCGTCCTCCGGAAGCCGCCACTTCCCTTTCAGCACTAATCCCTCCTTTTCCATGTTTGGAAGGAGGGACAGTGGAATGCTGCAGGCAATCCAATTGCCTGCAGTCTCCATTTCTTCATCAGCTCCGGCGGCGGCGGACGCGGCAGCCTCGGCGGCGGCGAGCTCGTCGCCAACGAGCGTGATCTTCTCCTCCGCCGTCTCGAGAGCGAACGGCGGAGTAAGCTCGGAGCTCGAATCCGCAAGATCCGCGGCGGCGGAAGCATTTCCCTCGTCCGCCGCGGTGCTCGCGGTCTTCACTGGTTCGTCGCCGCCGGCGTGCGTTGGGGAGTCCAGCACAGGATCCATCGTGTTGATGATATCCTCAATGTCTTGTGTGACGTTGCGGGCTGGCGAGGACGTCGGAGATGCCATTAGGTGGCGGCGCTGGCTCGCCTCCGGTGAGATTTTGGGCGCGGTGTGCGTTTGGTGCTCTCTCTCTGCTGGAATCTTGGGCACTGTAATGGCGTTCGGAGTGGCTACGGAAGGTTTTCCGGGAGGACGAAGAAGGCTATTTATAGCCAGAAATCTGTCACGATACGTGCTAACGGCTCTTTTGACCGTTGGATGATCAACGCGTGTCGCTCGCCGGAAAATCCGGGAAATGAATCGACAGGGTGATTATGGTTATCTCCTCGTTTCCCGCGAGAATCTGTCAGAGATATGTTTCTGGGTTTCCCGCCTAGAACCCAAACGTCCCTTACGTCAGCACGATTAAAGCGCTGACGTAGGAGGTTCCTTCTCCACGAAGGATCGTGTGAGAAAAGCCGGATTTTCGGAATTCCGAGTTTTACGTTATCATCTCTTTTTGAAGAATAATAAGAAGAATCAAGACTGCTGGTCAATATTTCTCGGACAATATGCATTTGGCGAAAGACGGCGAATCAGAGTTTTAATTCTTCTTGGGGGCTGCTGTCGGATATATACTGAATAGGGGTATATCAGATGGTAGTCATAAGTGCCGGATTACCCGGGTGGCCCAAGTGGTAGTGGGCTATGGTCCATTGGAGGAGAAGGCGGATTCTAGAAGGACCCGGATCACGGCCCACGTGGTCTGGCTTGGAGGAGAAGGCGGATTCCTTACTTTCCAAGTTAGATGTTACCGTAGTCTTCTAGGTTTCCTACTCTGTATGCCCTAACCCGGCTATTATATAAAGCCGGACGGGAGATATGATAGATAGACACGAAGCTACAGGCAAACTCGTCGGGAAGTTGATCCTCAGCGAATAGCTAAACAGAACCTCACATTGTAATTGTATACACAGGCTTTAGTCCTGATTAGTGAGATTGCAGGAGTAGGAACGCCGTACTATTACGACGTACCGAACCTGGGTAAATCCTGTGTCTTTGTCTTCAACGCGATCCCGTTTCCCCACGTCTCTACCCGTAGTCTCATGGCACCCCTGTCTATGAAAACTACTACGATGTCTCGACATCCGTCATTTTCCCCAAGGGGCCAATTAAGGTTTCTCCGAAGAGGGGCTCTGGAGCGTCTGAATGCCAGCACATGGTATGCCATACCATGTGTGTTTGCATAGCATGTGTGATATATAGTGTGGAAAGTTTCTTGGATGACCAAGATTCCCTCACTCTCTGTGTTAGGGCTTCACCAGCGTCGGATTCTCTCTGGCAGGTTCTAGGACTACTTAGAGTCAAAACTCCCGGATCTGGCGGAACGGGGGAATCTTGCCAAGAGGTTGCACCTACCATTTACTTTGGTGTTCCTTGGGCCTAACCTAACACAACCAAGCAATCGGTTCCACTTTGCAACCCCCTTCCGGCTCATTTACGCGGAGAGGCTAGAACGGCGGTTCCGTCTTTTTCCCCAACGGGGCTAGGGTTTCCCCGGAGAGGAATTCCGGAGCGTATGAATGCCACCACAGCACATGGTATGCCATAACATATGTGTTAGAGTGTGCCATGGGTATTTCATGCCAAACATTCCCTCACTCTCTGTATTAGGGCTTCACCGGCGTCGGATTCTCTCTAGCAGGTTCCACGACTACTTAGAGCTCGAAACTCCCGGATCTGACAGAACGGGGGAAATCTTGCCAAGAGGTTGGCCCTACCATTGACTTGGGTGTTACTTGGGACTAATATAACACAACCAAGAAATTGGTTCCACCGTGATACCCCCTTACGGCTCACGTAGAGGGGCCAGAGCGGCAGTTCCGTCATTTTCCCCAAGGGGCCAATTAAGGTTTCTCCGAAGAGGGGCTCTGGAGCGTCTGAATGCCAGCACATTGTATGCCATACCATGTGTGTTTCCATACCATGTGTGATATAGAGTGTGTCAAGTTTCTTGGATGACCAAGATTCCCTCACTATCTGTGTTAGGGCTTCACCGGCGTCGGATTCTCTCTGGTGGGTTCCAGGACTACTTAGAGTCGAAACTCCTGGATCTGGCGGAACGGGGGGAATCTTGCCAAGAGGTGGCCGCTACCATTTACTTTGGTGTTCGTTGGACCTAACCTAACCCAACCAAGCAATCTATTCCACTCTGCTACCCCCTTCCGTATCATGTACGCGGAGAGGCTAGAACGGCGGTTCTGTCTTTTTCCCCAACGGGGCTAGGGTTTCCCCGGAGAGGGACTCCGGAGCGTATGAATGCCACCACAACACATGTTATGCCATACCATATGGGTTAGAGTGTGCCATAGGTATTGGATGCAAAAAATTCCCTCACTCTATGTGTTAGGGCTTCACCGGCGTCGGATTCTCTCTAGCGCGTTCCACGACTACTTAGAGCCCGAAACTCCCGGATCTGACAGAACGGGGGAAATCTTGCCAAGAGGTTGGCCCTACCATTAACTTGGGTGTTACTTCTACCTAATACAACACAACAAAACAATTTTTTCAACCTTTCTACCCCCTTCCTGCTCGTGTAGAGGGGCAAGAACGGCAGTTCCGTCTTTTTCACCAAGGGGTTATGGTTTCTCCGAAGAGGGGCTCAGAGCGACTGAATGCCATTACATGGTATGCCATACCATGTGTGTTTCCATACCATGTGTGATATGGAGTGTTTAAAGTGTCTTGGATTACCAAGATTCCCTCATTCTCTTTGTTATGGCTTCATCGGCGTCGGGGTTCTCTCTGGCGGGTTCCAGGACTACTTAGAGCCAAAACTCCCGGATCTGGCGGAACGGGGGAAATCTTGCCAAGAGGTGGCCCCTACCATTGACTTTGTTGTTCCTTGGACCTAAACTAACACAACTAAGCAATCGGTTCCACTTTTCTACCCCCTTTCGGCTCACGTACGCGGAGAGGCTAGAACGGCGGTTCCGTCTTTTCCCCAATGGGGCTAGGGTTTCCCCGGAGAGGGACTCCGGAGTGTACGAATGCCACAACAGCACATGGTATGCCATACCATATGTGTTAGAGTGTGGAATGGGTATTGGATGCCAAACATTCCCTCACTCTCTGTGTTAGGGCTTCACCGGCGTCGGATTCTCTGTAGCGGGTTGCACGACTACTTAGAGCCCGAAACTCCCGGATCTGACAGAACGAGAGAAATCTTGCCAAGATTTTGGCCCTACCATTGACTTGGGTGTTCCTTGGACCTAATACAACACAACCAAGCAATTTGTTCGACCTTGCTACCCGCTTACGGCTCGCGTCGAGGGGCCAGAACGACAGTTCTGTCTTTTTCACCAAGGGGCTATGGTTTCTCCGAAGAGAGGCTCCGGAGCATCTGAATGCCAGCACATGGTATGACATACCATGTGTGTTGCCATACCATGTGCGATATTGATATGGGGTGGCCCAATCTTCTCAATGAGCTTCTCTCTCTTTTTGATATTTTCTGATATATGTGGATAACTAGTGCTACACTGAGACCTCTCTTAGCAGATCCCTGTTGCCAATGCAACAACAATCAAGCTCCTTGGATATTCTCAACTACACACTCTTGCACAAGTAATCAAAGATCACAAGTGGTGCTGTATCCCTCTATTCCCAGATGGAATAACAAGATATCACGCTGCTTTGCAATTGGTAAACTTCAAGATGAATGCTTTACAAGCAATACAATCTAGAGGCTAGGGTTTTGGGGGTTTTTGGTTTAAACTTGTTCCCCCTCTAATCCACACGCAGGTGGCACATATATAGGTGGAGGGGTGCGGCCACAAGGGGACCTTGCGCAAGCAACCCTCCCCTACTAGGACTAGGACTCCTACTAGGACTAGGAGTCCAACTAGGACACACAATAGGGATACAAACCGACCCAAATAAGTGGGATGCGGCCACAATTAGTATACAAACCAAACCTACTACTATTAGGACTCATTATGGCGCATAGATGTCCTTTGTGGGCGCCCTCCTCTTGCTTGTCCATCAATGAGTGTGGAAATAACATATTGTCAATGTTTTCCACACTAAGTGCATTTGACTTGGTGGAGGCACCTATCCCCATGTTTTGATGAATAACAATTGTTTTATTGGAATAACAATTGTTATGAATTGTTTTCACCATCTTTCTTGATTGTTTTCACCAATGTGATCTTGTTTTCCACCTCTTGAATATTTGTTTTAACCATGATCATGTTGTCTTCTATCAACTCTCCATTCATGCTTGTGAGAACATAATCCTTAGGTCCATCCTTATCATCCTCCCTTTCTTCAAGACAAGATGTCCTCGGCTTGTTATTATCTGAAAGTGGAATAAACAAAAAGAACAAAGTGTATGCACAATATATGTAACTATAATGGCACTCATTAGTTGTTAGTAAAACATAATGTAGTGCATATGAATTGTGATCACGAAATTTGCATGAAAACAACACATAAAATTCATAGCTTTTCAATCCATAGCAATCATAATTGCATATACAAGTGAAATTTATTTGAAAAGCACATGTATCCAATGAATATTGTGGTAAACCAAACATGTGTGTAATATTATGCCCATATGTAAAAATTTGTAATTCATCCCGAGGTAACATATCATATCATTCGGCCACATTATCATAAGTGATACATATGTGATGTACCATGAAAATTTTATCCAAGTTATAATCACCAATCAAATAAAATTTGAAACTAGTATCATATGTGCTAGAATCATCATAACCAAATTTATCCATAGCACATTGCATATTAATTGGTCCTTTTAGCATGTCATAATATATAATATCACTAGATGGTATCTTAGAAAGTACTTCTTTATGTGTAATAAGAACCACATTGTGAAATTTCGAATTCATCATAGTCTTATATGGTTGTAAATTATCACATAATTCACTACTTGTATGTACTAACCCGAAATCCATACCCTTAGCAATAATAACCTCCTCATGTGTAGTAGGTATGATTTCATCAATATCTTGTGAATTTGAAGGTTGTAGCTCCCTTTCTTCAAAAATAACCTTCATATCACAAGTAAGAACTCTTGTATCCGTGGCATAATCCTCCATTTTATGTGATGATTGTGATGTTTCTTTGTGCTCCCTTTCTTCAATAGCAACCTGTACACAAGAAACAACACTAGGAAAAATTATGTCATTAGTTAAAAGGCTCTTTACACTCGGCCTAGACTTGTCTTCCTCCATGGATTTGGTGTTTTCACTCCCCTTCTCTTTCACCTCAAATTTTTGTCTTGATTCATGCATTATTTGTTGGGGTGACATAGGCCTCAATATGATATCCTTATTGTTCCAATTCAATTGGTAGGTGTTTGCTCTCCCATTGTGTAGCACCTTTCTATCAAATTGCCATGATCTTCCAAATAATAGGTGACAAACCGACATGGGAACCACATCACACTCAATAGTATCCTTGTATGGTCCAATTTGAAATTCCACTCTCACCATATGACATACCTTTATCTCCTCTTTGTCAGTTATCCAGTGAATATAGTATGGATGTGGATGTGGAATATACTTCAACCTTAGTTTTGCACATAAATCCTTGCTTGCAAGATTTCTACAACTTCCTCCATCAATGATCACCTTGCAAGCCATGTTGGGTCCAACAATTGCCTTGGTTTGAAATAGATTGCATCTTTGGCTCTCATCATTGCTAGGAACAATACTCAATGCTTTGGTGCAAACAATAGTTGGATAATTTGTAGCAAAAGCATCAATAGGACCATCATCATCATCATATGCATCCTCATCATTGGGATCAACATCATCTCCAGTCTCATATTCATCATTAGCATTGAGTAACATAACCTTCTTGTTGGGGCAATCCCTCTTAAAATGTCCTTTTCCTCCACAAGTATGGCATGTCATATCTCTATTTCTTGTAGGAGGTGTAGCACCACTAGAACCCGAAGTAGATGTAGTAGGCTTCTTTGAAATTGTTGAATTTGGCTCGGGTTTGGTACTAGAAGTCCCACGGGTTGGAGGTGTAGGTGTTGCAAAATTGGATTGTTGTGAAGAAAAACTTCTCCTTGCACTTACTTGTAGTTCCTCTTGCAATCTCTTTTCGGCCTCCCTTGCTTGATGAAGTAACTCACTCATATTGTTGTAAGGAACATGCCTCACAATGCTTCTCACTTTGAATTGCAATCCACTCAAGAACCTTTGCATTGTTTGTTCAGGAGCCTCTCTAATCTGAGCCCTTTGAATAATTAATTCCATCTCCTTATAGTAGGCATCAACAGTTTTGGATCCTTGCTTCAATTGTTGCAATTTTTCATAGAGAGTTCTAATATAATTCTTGGGAACAAATCTTTCTCTTAGCAATTGCTTCATCTCTCTCCATGTGTTCACCTCTTCTTCTTCTTTTTCTTCTCTATCTTTTGTAATGCCATCCCACCACAAAAGTGCATAGCCATCAAAGGAAGAAGATGCAAGGTTTACTTTCCTCTCCTCGGAATACTCATGAAGTCTCCATAATTTCTCAATTTTGAGCTCCCACATCAAGTACTCTTCCACATCTTCAGAGTCACAAGCAAGACTAGGGATGGAGAATTTTGGTTTTCCCAAGCCATCATTCTCTCTATTATTTTCCAATGGTACTCTTCTTGCCACTTGTACACGGCCATCATTCATATTTCCTCTCCCATCCTCAATTTGAGCAATAGCTTGAGGTGCTTGTTGAATTTGTTGTAAGGTATTTGTAATTGTAGCCACTTGTAGAGTCAATGTCCTTATAGCATCCTTGATCTCATTGACAGAATCTTGGGATGCACACTCCCTTATCTTCAAATCAATTATATTCAAATCTTCTCTCAATTGATCATCACTTCTTTCAGTATCTTTAGCAATCTTGTTAGACAAATGATCTCTCAATGCCTCATACTCATTCCATTGGACAGTATCCTCGGGTTTCTTCTTTTCCTGCACATCAACATCACTAGAAGAACTCATGATTAACTTGTTAGTAACAAAATAATCAATGGGTTTGTGGTGCCTCTCTCAACTCACTCAAAAACCAAGCAAAGATGGTTTCACTTGATGTTCCAAGAGAGAAAAAGATCAACTTACCAACAGGGAGCAATGATCAATGTGCTTTGGTGTGAGAAGAGAATAACCGAGCTATCAAGTATCACAATGCAAACAGGGTTTTTGGTGGGGCTTGGTTGGGATTCCTAACAACACCAAAATAACAACTCCAATGCACTGCTTAATGTGATAAAAAGTACTAAGGAAAACACACTCACACTTGGAGACAATTGTGGCTTAGCAAATATATGGTAGAGATTTTGCAAGCACTAGAAGACACTAGCAAGTACTCAATGAAACAGGAACAAGATTGCTCAATTTGTCCACAAAATATCCAATTATGAAATAGCTTCCACTAGTGATAGTAGCACGGCCTCTTTTGATTTTTCTCTCTTTTCCAAAATTTTTATACTTTTTCCTTTTTCTCTATTTTTTTGATTTTTTCAATGGCCTTTGAATCAACTAGGAGCAATAAGTAGATGGAAACAAAAATTAGTGGACAGATTTGATCAAATGAGCAGCCTGTTAGAGCAATTAAACAGCTAGTCTTATGGGTTTTGGTACCTAAAGGTTGCTGTAGAAAGGCTGTAGCTAAGGCTTATCAAAGATCACACAAGAAACCTAGAGATAACAAGGGGTAAACAAAAATAAAACTCTAAGAAAAATGGATGTTAATCGACTCACGGCACGATTTTTGACCACGGCAGAGAAACAGGCAGTTTTGGTACCGCGGCAGAGCGCTGGTGTGCTGTTGGTGTGCTGCGTTACGGTGCGGGTGGGTGGTTTTGTAAGCGCGCGCAAGGGGAATCCGAGTGCGGCTAGGGATGCGGTACGGCAGCGACGGCAGCGTTTTCACGCGTTTTTGAGCGCGCGGCAGCGATTCCGATTGGGAGTGGGAGTGCGGGTGCGGTACGGTGCGGGGTGGGCGCTGGTAAAGGAAAAAGGGCACCGGGGACGGGTTTGGTAAGGGTGGAGTGTTGCGGTGAGTTGGCGGCAGCGGCGGCAGAGTTTTGGAGTGGAATCCGATCCACGGCAGGATGCCGAGTGCGAGTAGGATAGGGTTTGCGGTAGCGATTTTTGTGGACACGGCAGGAACCCAAAAGCAATCCGATTGTGACTAGGTACTCAAGCACGAATAGAACCAATTGATAACCGCACAAAGGCAACTCGAAAAACTAGATCACCTTGAGAACAAAGTGTAGGTCTAGACTTTCCCGAGGCAACCAAGATCCAAGCACAACTATTTTTTGTGGAGATTTTTGGATAGTAACACAATGAACTAGATGAACCCTAAAATATGAAAACCTAAAAACAGAAAAACAGAAACACGAATCATTAAAAAGCAGCAACTAGGTAGATGCAAATTGGTGTTGATCTAGGCTCTCGCAACGAACTAAACAACTATTTTTGTGTGGCTTTTTCTGGATAGGTATAAAAACAGTAAAAACTAAGGATAACTTTGCTCTCCGAGTAAACCTGGAGAATCTGATACCAAGATGATATGGGGTGGCCCAATCTTCTCAATGAGCTTCTCTTTCTTTTTGATATTTTCTGATATATGTGGATAACTAGTGCTACACTGAGACCTCTCTTAGCAGATCCCTGTTGCCAATGCAACAACAATCAAGCTCCTTGGATATTCTCAACTACACACTCTTGCACAAGTAATCAAAGATCACAAGTGGTGTTGTATCCCTCTATTCCCAGATGGAATAACAAGATATCACGCTGCTTTGCAATTGGTAAACTTCAAGATGAATGCTTTACAAGCAATACAATCTAGAGGCTAGGGTTTTGGGGGTTTTTGGTTTAAACTTGTTCTCCCTCTAATCCACACGCAGGTGGCACATATATAGGTGGAGGGGTGCGGCCACAAGGGGACCTTGCGCAAGCAACCCTCCCCTACTAGGACTAGGACTCCTACTAGGACTAGGAGTCCAACTAGGACACACAATAGGGATACAAACCGACCCAAATAAGTGGGATGCGGCCACAATTGGTATACAAACCAAACCTACTACTATTAGGACTCATTATGGCGCATAGATGTCCTTTGTGGGCGCCCTCCTCTTGCTTGTCCATTAATGAGTGTGGAAATAACATATTGTCAATGTTTTCCACACTAAGTGCATTTGACTTGGTGGAGGCACCTATCCCCATGTCTTGATGAATAACAATTGTTTTATTGGAATAACAATTGTTATGAATTGTTTTCACCATCTTGCTTGATTGTTTTCACCAATGTGATCTTGTTTTCCACCTCTTGAATATTTGTTTTCGCCATGATCATGTTGTCTTCTATCAACTCTCCATTCATGCTTGTGAGAACATAATCCTTAGGTCCATCCTTATCATCCTCCCTTTCTTCAAGACAAGACGTCCTCGGCTTGTTATTATCTGAAAGTGGAATAAACAAAAAGAACAAAGTGTATGCATAATATATGTAACTATAATGGCACTCATTAGTTGTTAGTAAAACATAATGTAGTGCATATGAATTGTGATCACGAAATTTGTATGAAAACAACACATAAAATTCATAGCTTTTCAATCCATAGCAATCATAATTGCATATACAAGTGAAATTTATTTGAAAAGCACATGTATCCAATGAATATTGTGGTAAACCAAACATATGTGTAATATTATGCCCATATGTAAAAATTTGTAATTCATCCCGAGGTAACATATCATATAATTCGGCCACATTATCATAAGTGATACATATGTGATGTACCATGAAAATTTTATCCAAGTTATAATCACCAATCAAATAAAATTTGAAACTAGTATCATATGTGCTAGAATCATCATAACCAAATTTATCCATAGCACATTGCATATTAATTGGTTCTTTTAGCATGTCATAATATATAATATCACTAGATGGTATCTTAGAAAGTACTTCTTTATGTGCCAAGAGGTGTCCCCTATCATTTACTCTAGTGTTCCTTGGACCTAACCTAACACAACCAAGCAATCGGTTCCACTTTTCTACCCCCTTCCGGCTCATGTACGCGGAGAGGCTAGAACGGCGGTTCCGTCTTTTTCCCCAACGGGCTAGGGTTTCTCCGGAGAGGGACTCCGGAGCGTACGAATGCCACCACAGCACATGTTATGCCATACCATATGTGTTAGAGTGTGTCATGGGTATTGTATGCCAAAAATTCCCTCACTCTCTGTGTTAGGGCTTCACCGGCGTCGGATTCTCTCTAGCGGGTTCCACGACTACTTAGAGCCTGAAACTCTCGGATCTGACAGAATGTGGGAAATCTTGCCAAGAGGTTGGCCCTACCATTAACTTGGGTGTTACTTCTACCTAATACAACACAACAAAACAATTTTTTAAACCTTGCTACCCCCTTCCTGCTCGTGTAGAGGGGCCAGAACGGCAGTTCCGTCTTTTTCACCAAGGGGCTATGGTTTCTCCGAAGAGGGGCTCCGGAGCGACTGAATGCCAGCACATGGTATGCCATACCATGTGTGTTTCCATACCATGAGTGATATGGAGTGTGTAAAGTGTCTTGGATGACAAAGATTCCCTCATTCTCTTTGTTAGGGCTTCATCGGCATCGGGTTCTCTGTGGCGGGTTCTAGGACTACTTAGAGCCGAAACTCCCGGATCTGGCGGAACGGGGGAAATCTTTCCAAGAGGTGGCCCCTACCATTTAATTTGGTGTTCCTTGGACCTAACCTAACACAACAAAACAATCGGTTCCACTTTGCTACCCCCATCCGTCTCATGTACGCGGAGAGGCTAGAACGGCGGTTCCGTCTTTTTCCTCAACGGGGCTAGGGTTTCCCCGGAGAGGGACTCCGGAGCGTATGAATGCCACCACAGCACATGGTATGCCATACCATATGTTTTATAGTGTGTCATGGGTATTGGATTCCAAACATTCCATCACTCTCTTTGTTAGGGCTTCACCGGCGTCGGATTCTCTCTAGTGGGTTCCACGACTACTTAGAGCCCGAAACTCCCGGATCTGACAGAACGAGGGAAAACTTGCCAAGAGGTTTGCCCTAACATTGACTTGAGTGTTCCCTGGTCCTAATACAGCACAACCAAGCAATTTCTTCCACCTTGCTACCCCCATCCGGCTTACGTAGAGGGGCCAGAACAGCAATTCCGTCTTTTTCCCCAAGGGGCTATGGTTTCTCCGAAGAGGGGCTCCAGAGCGTCTGAATGCCAGCACATGGTATGCCATACCATGTTTTTTGCCATACCATGTCTGATATGGATTGTGGAAAGTGTCTTGTATGACCAAGATTCCCTCATTCTCTTTGTTAGGGCTTCATCGGCGTCAGGTTCTCTCTAGCGGGTTCCAGGACTACTTAGAGCCGAAACTCCCGGATCTGGCGGAACGGGGGAAATCTTGCAAAGAGGTGGCAGCTACCATTGACTTTGGTGTTCCTTGGACCTAACCTAACACAACCAAGGAATCGGTTCCACTTTTCTACCCCCTTCCGGCTCATGTACGCGGAGAGGCTAGAACAGCGGTTTCGTCTTTTTCCCCAACGGGGCTAGGGTTTCCCCGGAGAGGGACTCTGGAGCGTACGAATGCCACCACAGCACATGGTATGCCATACCATATGTTTTAGAGTGTATCATGGGTATTGGGTGCCAAACATTCCGTCAACCTCTGTGTTAGGGCTTCACCGTCGTCGGATTCTCTCTAGCGGGTTCCATGACTACTTAGAGCCCGAAACTCCCGTATCTGACAGAACGAGGGAAATCTTGCGAAGAGGTTGGACTTACCATTGACTTGGGTGTTACTTGTACCTAATACAACACAACCAAGCAATTGTTTCAGCCTTGCTACCCCCTTCCGTCTCTCGTAGAGGGGCCAGAACGACAGTTCCGTCTTTTTCACCAAGGGGCTATGGTTTCTCCGAATAGAGGCTCCGGAGCGTCTGAATGCCAGCACATGGTATGACATACCATGTGTGTTGCCATACCATGTGTGATATGGAGTGTGGAAAGAGTCTTGGATGACCAAGATTCCCTTATCTCTTTGTTAGGGCTTCATCGGCGTCGGGGTTCTCTCTGGCGGGTTCCAGGACTACTTAGAGCCGAAACTCCCGGATCTGGCGGAACGGGGGAAATCTTGCCAAGAGGTGGCCCCTACCATTTACTTTGGTTTTCCTTGGACCTAACCTAACATAACCAAGCAATCGGTTCCACTTTTCTACCCCCTTCCGACTCATGTACGCGGAGAGGCTAGAACGGTGGTTCCGTCTTTTTCCCCAACGGGGCTAGGGTTTCTCCGGAGAGGGACTCCGGAGCCTACGAATGCCACCACATCACAAGGTATGCCATACCATACGTGTTAGAGTGTGGCATGGGTATTGGATGCCAAACATTCCCTCACTCTCTGTGTTAGGGCTTCACCGGCATCGGATTCTCTCTAGTGGGTTCCACAACTACTTAGAGCCCAAAACTCCCGGATCTGACAGAACGGGGGAAATATTGCCAAGAGGTTGTCCCTACCATTGACTTGGGTGTTCCTTGGACCTAATAGAACACAACCAAGCAATTGTTTTAACCTTTCTACCCCCTTCCGTCTCATGTAGAGGGGCCAGAACGGCAGTTCCGTATTTTTCACCAAGGGGCTATGGTTTCTCCGAAGAGAGGCTCCGGAACGTCTGAATGCTAGCACATGGTATGCCATACCATGTGTGTTTCCATACCATGTGTGATATGGAGTGTGGCAAGTGTCTTGTATGACCAAGATTCCCTCATTTTCTTTGTTAGGGCTTCATCGGCGTCGGGGTTCTCTCTGGCGGGTTCCAGGACTACTTAGAGCCCAAACTCCCGGATCTGGCGGAATGGGGAAAATATTGCCAAGAGGTGGCCCCTACCATTTACTTTGGTGTTCCTTGGACCTAACCTAACACAACCAAACAATTGGTTCCACTTTACTGCCCCCTTCCGGCTCATGTACGCGGAGAGGCTAGAAAGGTGGTTCCGTCTTTTTCCCCAACGGGGCTAGGGTTTCCCCGGAGAGGGACTCCGGAGCGTATGAATGCCACCACATAACATGGTATGCCATACCATATGTGTTAGAGTGTGTCATGGGTATTGGATTCCAAACATTCCCTCACTATCTTTGTTAGGGCTTCACCGGCGTCGGATTCTCTCTAGCGGGTTCCACGACTACTTAGAGCCCAAAACTCCCGGATCTGACAGAACGAGGGAAATATTGCCAAGAGGACCATTGACTTGGGTGTTCCTTGGGCCTAATAAATCACAACCGAGCAATTGGTTCCACCTTGATACCCCCTTATGGCTCACGTAGAGGGGCCAGAACGGCAGTTTCGTCTTTTTCCCCAAGGGCTATGGTTTCTTCGAAGAGGGGCTCTGGAGCGTCTGAATGCCAGCACATGGTATGCCATTCCATTTTTGTTGCCATAACATGTTTGATATGGATTGTGGAAAGTGTCTTGGATGACCAAGATTCCCTCATTCTCTTTGTTAGGGCTTCATCGGCGTCGGGTTCTCTCTGGCAGGTTCTAGGACTACTTAGAGCCGAAACTCCCGGATCTGGCGAAACGGGGGAAATCTGACGAGGATATCATAGGGGTCCATGGTGAATGCACTGTCACGACCCCGGACCCAGAGATATACATACTGTTATGTGCTCCTAGCCATGGACTCACAAGGGCTTCAGGGTTACCAGCCCCGGCCGCAACAAACAACGGCAGGCAGACTGGATTCATCGGCACGTAGTCCGGATCCCTAGTCTACTACTCCTTGTATCCATGCTAGTCATAACCAACTATGCATATCAAAGCGTCCACGAATCGAATGAAACCGAAGGAAACGGGACCAAAGCTATACAGAGATGCTATGTGTCCAGAAAGTGCAACAACAATCGAGGGTTACTGGGGTTACCTCGCCCGAGGCCGATCACATCGACAGGCGGGCTCGGACATGGATCATCGGCTCCACAACCCCTCGACTGCGACAACTATGCAGGCATAGCCAAAACTGTATAACAATGAGCTCGAAACCAACAACCGATCAAAGCAGTACTCTAAACAAGGAAGTTGTATTAAACAGGTGTTACTAGAGTATAGCTTACAAGCAGAGGTCACACGACCCAACATTACATCAGACAACGGAAGGCAAACTATGTTGCTAATCAACAAGAACCAAAAAGGCCTAAGAGGCCGCAACATAAGGCGACGTCCCAGCCCATAGATTCCAGGCTGCTACCTGGGAACCCCAAACTACTCGTCGATGTCCACGTTGAATCACCACCGATGAGAGATCTTCTCCTGAACCAAAATTAAGCAAACCTGAGTACGGGAGGTACTCAACAAGACTTAGTTAACCTATTATATATCTGCTATTTCGAAAAGGGTTTCATGAAGGCTGATTTGCGTAAAGCAATCTTTGTTTTGCAAGTTGAGGAAGGAATAGCACGTCTCATGGAGTATTTTGAAAACAGATGAGAAAACTACTCAACTACTGATATCATCATCTTTTAATCCACCGAAACATATCATCACCTCGTGCTTCAAAGATCACCTCCTCCAGTTGTTCCACACTATCTCATGCTACAAGGTAACCCCTCTCGGCATCTCCGAGGAGGCATCCTTCAATCGTTATCAGCAAGTTTTAGTCATTCCGTTCAAGTTATCTATGATCACAGAATCCGTCACCAAGTCGTCTTTAACCGCAGACACGGCTTTTCGAAAAGATTTAACCCTGCAGGGGTGTACAACTTTACCCACACGTACCAACCGACTCTTAGTGCCACTAGATTAGCACTAGCCCGGGAAGTGCCGGCAGAGGGTGGTCGATTCCCAGCCTTTACCTTGTCGAACCATATCCATGAGTCAACCCAAACAGGGCCACCCCGTCAACAGGGAGTTGGCCACCTCCTGACGGCACCTGTTCTGTGAGTCGGGAACAAGATCCGTGTACGTCCATCACTTGTCCCGGTCACGACCTAATTTTCTCCAAAACATTTTCCGACTCACACGCAGATGGAAAGCTCAAACTACGTGGCTCATGGATAAGGTTAAACAAGTTAGTCAGCCGGGCGGGGTTCATCGGCCCACGTGTGGCTGTACGCTCAGTCTTGGCTCGAAGGCGAGAACTCGCTCCTAGGGGCATGAACAGGACAAAACGCCACAACCCATTGTGGCCTCACATCCATGCCGTGATTAGTCAAGTTATCAAAGGTAACTCAAATCATAAACACCTGACATGGTAGATTCACGCATTGACCAGAATCATCAACTAGGCATGGCTAAGCAAGACTCACAAGGTTTAGCGGAGCGCGCACAAACAAACCTATAGCTGCTAGGTGAAGTGGATCAGGATATCTAGGTTATGCAGTGTATAGGAGAACTCTATCTACTGACATCAAATAGTTTGGAACCGAATGCAAAGTACGAGATTCAAATCACTTCGAAATCATATATGAGCAGATAAGAGGTTATGCTTGCCTTGGTTATAAGAAAACCAGATAAAGATCTTCTGGAATAAGTGCTTGACTTGTCGGTTAGGATCAAGTATTCGTCATTGGATTGTTGGCCTTCTCTTCGGAGTCACGTTCTACCGAGGAAGAAATAACACCGAAAGAGAAATAACAATCAACACATGGCATCGATGCAATGCGCAGTATGTATGCATGAGCAAGTTAATGCACTAAAATAAAGCCCTAAACATGATCGTTGGGTTGCTAGGGTTCGTATGTCAGTTAGGCAGTTTTACTGAAATTATCCCGAAATGGACCCCGGAGGGGGTTTCGGGCGATTCTGGAAGTGAGTGCAATTTTAAAAGCTCAAATAAGGTTAAAAACATCATAAATAGGTTGCATTTGTCATTTTGAGCATTTTGGTATATAACTTTTATTTTTCTAATTTTAGTGAATAAAATCTTATTTTTCTATTTTTAAATGAATTAACAATATTAAATAAAGCCATTTTTGAACTTTCTCAAACATATATGAAAAAGACATATTTGGAAAGATTACATTTTTCTGAGCATAACCATATTTTTATTTTATTTTTCTGATTAATATTTTAAAAGTTATTCAATTATCAATTTTGACTCTTTTTCTGGAATTTCTAGAAATGTTAAAAAGGGAGTTATGACATCACTGTGATGTCATCCATGCATCATCAGAGAAAATCTTCTCTGTTTCAAACAAATTCGAAGGAATCAATGTTTTACTCGTGGAATTGATTGGGGCATCACGTAGAGGTGGTCGTGGGGAACCTAGGGAACACGATGCCACTATCTTACGGTCGCCGGAAGCTCGCCGGCTTCCATGGCCGACGGCGGCCGGAGGGGGAGCTCGATGGCCGTGAGTTTCCGAGGGGGAGGGAGATGGAGGGGAGTACCAGGAGGTGCAGTGGCTCACCGCGGTGGTGATGGAACAGACGGAGGGGTCGGAGGAGCTCGGAACCGCCGGCGACCAGCGACGGGGTCCGGCGGCCGGACGCGACGAAGACGGCCCGATTGCAGAGGTTCCGGCCACCTCGGCTCTCAGGAGTTGTTGAGGAGGGGGAGGAGACCACGGCGGAGCTGCCTGCGACATCAAATAGTCCGGGGGCGGCGGGAGAGGCGGCCATCGACGGCGGCCACGACGAGCTAGGGTCGGCCTCGCGAGCAAAAATACAGAGAGGGAGAGGGAGCAGAGGGCTGAGGGAGAGCAACAGAGGAAGTCGGGTGCTCTCCTGGTGTGGTTATCCTCTCGGAAAGACAAAGCATGAGGTGGAATTGACGTCGGTGCTGCCTCCACGCACCTGCTCCTACTGGCAGGAGGTTGAAGATGAAGGAAAACTTACGAAAAACCCCTGCGGTTTTTGGAAATAGCAGCAATGTCCTTTTTCTTTTAAAAACAGAACAAAAACCATTTATTTGAGGGCCTTTTTGCAAAGGAAAAATTTGGCGAAAATAACTTTTGGAAAGCTTGTGAAATTTCCAACAAAACCATGCTTTGCTTTGGGGTATTTGAAATAGTTTTCAACACAAATTTTTAGGAACCAAAATCAGTGCTTTTTGTGGGATTTTTCTCCAACCAATTAAATTCACAAATTAAATTGTTTAAAACATGATTTGAATTTTTGATTCATGCATGTATGAGATGCCAACAACACCACAACCCTAATTTAGCAAAAATTGGGGTGTTACAAATCTACCCCCCTTACAAGAATCTCGTCCCGAGATTCCCGAAGGAGAAGAAAGAAGGAACACCGGTTTTGAACGATCTTCTTGAACCTTACGGTTCTCTTCTCGAAGAGGTTGATTCGTAGCGCTTGCGAAGATTCTTCAGCGATTACACCTTAGGTGAGAGGGAAAAACTCTTAAGATTTGATCTTCACGAAGATCGAGTATCTCATGGATAACTCATGACAGGATGTTCATAAAGAACTTTTTGAGTTAACAGGCATGAAACACATCAAAGTAACAGAGGGAATATGAGAAGGTTTCAAGTTTGCGGACGATGGTTCTTGAGAGGATTTAGAATATGAGCTTTGCACAAGACTTTACATCCTTTTCGAAAAGAAAGGTTGGACAACTTGTGACATCGAGGTTTCTTCAAACAGATAACCAAGATGGAGGGGGTGGTCTTGAATATCACAATGTAATATCCGTAGACGAGGGAAAACACGAGAAAACACTGTAATCGTGCATCGGAGAGAATTTGATACGAAATCATGTTCACTCTTCGGAGTGGACACGGAAGATAACGGAACTTTCATTCCGTCAAATTTTGTCGAAAACTTTGTCAAAGGTAGAATATTACTTCACGACAGAACATGAGTAACCACGGAATGTCGGAACACCGTGATTAAGGAGGGATTATCGGTCACACCACAAGGATGGGTAACCAACGGGGATTGAAACACCAGAAGGAATTAGGGAATATCTTTCCTATGGTGGATTTGACGTAGCGATACGTTTACCACATGGTTAAGATCCCATGGCTGAAGTGACTGACAAATTCACACAATGTGTCCGATGATCAAAACTTCAAGTACAGCCAACTTGAAAAAGGGAACTGATCGAAGGTGATTACAAAGCACCACGAGATGGTTCTCATGGTGAACTTGTTTCCACTGAAACAATGGTTTTGGAGGTTCAACGGAAAGATCAACTTCCAAGTTACCCTTGATGTTTTAGATACCAAGATCAGGCTTAAGACAAGCCTTCTATAGGTAATCAAGTGAAAGTAAAACTCCGGTTTGGAAGAACGGGGAGGGAAACTTGTTAGAATGAGCCACACAAGAATTCTCACGGAGAGTGGTTGTTCTTACGGATTCAAAGAGATATGACATTAGGCCTTCCGGCTAATTGTGTCAACCACAACATCAACCATGCCGGATTTTTGAATGGACCTAATTCAATACCCTTGAGAAAACACCAACCATCGTTGCTGCTTGAGATTCAGCTCTAGTTAGTGGATTTATAGCTTAGGCTCTGTATGTTTGAGCCAAGAGATTGCACCGGTTACCAACGAGATGCATATGTTGGATTCTCAAGATATGGACTATGATGTCAAGCTCAAGAAGATGAGCGAGATTGTGAAACTCATGTATTAGCAACTTGCGAAAGACGGTTGCACCTGCATGGTTTACTTGCAATGAAACACATCAGATCCTTATTGGGAAAAACGATTGTAAAGATAACGAAGTTTTTGGACTTCTTCTCTTTCACGAATAGTCGATCACTGGCTTGGTGTGGATACAAACTTCTTTAAGTGAATGGAGGTAAAAACCAACCATTTCAAGAATACTCCACACATGCATGACCGACTGGGGATTATTCCCGAGGGAACAAGAAACTTTTACTCGAATCCATGACGACAACTTTTACATAAGCACATGGACCAGAGAAAGTCACTTCGAACATCTAGAACACAACTTCGTGATAACACATAGTTGGTTCTCGGAAGTTTCCAACATTGTTGCCAATTGTTCAACATGAGCCTCTCGCAACATGGGGAAAATAGGAATGCCATCGATGGGCTCGAAAACACACTTATCAAAACACTCCAAGAGGAGGGATTCATATGATATATGAACAAGGAAATACATTGGTCAGACCAAAGGACATGAGGTGTACTCGGGCAAAACACCATGAAGGAAAACACCATCAAGACAGTCCTTGGATCTTTTCTCGATTTGACGACAGCCCAAATCAAATCAAGGTTAGAATGATAGCATGTCCACTAAAGAGATACTATCATGCTTCAACACGAGGAAAACTAGATATCCCTTATCAAAGGAACAAGTTGGCGGAACTTTTGCCTTTCAACTCTCCAAGTTGTTGTTTAAGCTCGACCAACTAGTCCAGGATATCCAGCGGAGTTCCTTGGAGAAAGGAGTAGTTCAAAGTACCCCTTGTTTAGACATCACGGTCAGGTAAAACCTGGTGATACTTCTAGCAAGACAACCAGAATATCACAACCTACCGATGTGTCTTGGAGTTTGAAAGGAGGCTGGCTTTTCAAAGAAGTTGATATGATCTTGAGAGCTTCGGCATAAACCTAACTCTTTGACCAAGAATGTGCACCGGAATGAACGGATTTGGTAACACTGTCAACTTCAAATAGAGGCTGGGTGACCAATAGTGCTAAGAAGGATACAGATGTTTTCTTAGATTTTCAAAGCAATACGAATTGCTCAGAACATCTGACACACACACCCAACCTTCTCGAGCATTTCAGCTTGGAGGATGGGGAAGTGGAGAATTGTAAGAGAATCACTTCATCAATAAGGCCATGAAACTCAACACAACCTCTTGATATAGAAGAGTGTGATACTCGAAGGTAGAACAGAACAGAAGCTAATGAAACTTCTTTAATCTGCGGATTACAAAACTTTGACCTGGTCCTGGAGATGAACGAGGTACTGGAGTTTGTTTCTCCTGACATCCCAAGGTGGAATGTTTTGACGGGAACCAAAAAGAAAAATGCATTGGAAGAATCCAACACCATATGTAACTTGGTTTCCAAACAACGGACGAAATTCGGAAAGGAACTAAAGAGTAGGAACGTGCTCTGGAATGTCCTGAGATCACGTTGGATGCACAGGGTAATACTCATGTGTAGAACCCATGCCAAAAGGTTGGTATAGCTGAACCAAGAACAAAGATATGGGAATCCTAGAGAACACTCTTGTCATGATTCCTTTTGATTCCAGAGGAAAGCCTACGGCTATAAGAGTTGGAACTTCCTAGCCACCCTGAGGTAAAACAGATTCCTCGGGATCCAAAGAATAAGAACTTGGGTTAAAGGTCAGCATCCTGTGCTGGTAGCATACACATCACATGATTAAGGAATCATATGATTCGACATACTTCGATCCAGCACATTCCGGGATCTTCGGTTCAAGTCCAAGGTTAGAAACTAAGAGAAAGGAGTAACTACTATCTTAGTGCCTTAAAGGACACTATGAATAGCAATCACGAAGTATCTTTCAAAAGACAACATAGCTCCGGAAGAATTTGGGCAGGGAATAACAGATACATTCGAGATGGAAAGCAGATCTCTAGGTTCAGGATTTCAGACTTTGGAACATGTAAGAATGTGGAATCGATACAACTTCGAGAGATTATGAATGGAAGGAAATCTCCCAGTTTAAGAGATAACGGAACACGGAACACACACGACTCTAGAAACTTTAACACTAGGTCAACTTGGTTAAAAGAACGTCATTGCCAGAGAAGGCACCTAGGTTTTGAATGACTAGAAGAGATAGCAAAACCTTTTCAAATCAAAACAGGTAAGGTGACCCAGAGTTAGAGCGATACCAGATAAGGAGTAAAAAGAACCCTAAGAAGGTTTTTCACAATCCATTTGGAGTTTTAAACTAGTTTACACAAACATTAGACTCAACATCGACCAAGCAGTAAGGTTTTCCTACAGGCAGTCCTGCTCTGATACCAAGACTTGTCACGACCCCGGACCCAGAGATATACATACTGTTATGTGCTCCTAGCCATGGACTCACAAGGGCTTCAGGGTTACCAGCCCCGGCCGCAACAAACAACGGCAGGCAGACTGGATTCATCGGCACGTAGTCCGGATCCCTAGTCTACTACTCCTTGTATCCATGCTAGTCATAACCAACTATGCATATCAAAGCGTCCACGAATCGAATGAAACCGAAGGAAACGGGACCAAAGCTATACAGAGATGCTATGTGTCCAGAAAGTGCAACAACAATCGAGGGTTACTGGGGTTACCTCGCCCCAGGCCGATCACATCGACAGGCGGGCTCGGACATGGATCATCGGCTCCACAACCCCTCGACTGCGACAACTATGCAGGCATAGCCAAAACTGTATAACAATGAGCTCGAAACCAACAACCGATCAAAGCAGTACTCTAAACAAGGAAGTTGTATTAAACAGGTGTTACTAGAGTATAGCTTACAAGCAGAGGTCACACGACCCAACATTACATCAGACAACGGAAGGCAAACTATGTTGCTAATCAACAAGAACCAAAAAGGCCTAAGAGGCCGCAACATAAGGCGACGTCCCAGCCCATAGATTCCAGGCTGCTACCTGGGAACCCCAAACTACTCGTCGATGTCCACGTTGAATCACCACCGATGAGAGATCTTCTCCTGAACCAAAATTAAGCAAACCTGAGTACGGGAGGTACTCAACAAGACTTAGTTAACCTATTATATATCTGCTATTTCGAAAAGGGTTTCATGAAGGCTGATTTGCGTAAAGCAATCTTTGTTTTGCAAGTTGAGGAAGGAATAGCACGTCTCATGGAGTATTTTGAAAACAGATGAGAAAACTACTCAACTACTGATATCATCATCTTTTAATCCACCGAAACATATCAGCACCTCGTGCTTCAAAGATCACCTCCTCCAGTTGTTCCACACTATCTCATGCTACAAGGTAACCCCTCTCGGCATCTCCGAGGAGGCATCCTTCAATCGTTATCAGCAAGTTTTAGTCATTCCGTTCAAGTTATCTATGATCACAGAATCCGTCACCAAGTCGTCTTTAACCGCAGACACGGCTTTTCGAAAAGATTTAACCCTGCAGGGGTGTACAACTTTACCCACACGTACCAACCGACTCTTAGTGCCACTAGATTAGCACTAGCCCGGGAAGTGCCGGCAGAGGGTGGTCGATTCCCAGCCTTTACCTTGTCGAACCATATCCATGAGTCAACCCAAACAGGGCCACCCCGTCAACAGGGAGTTGGCCACCTCCTGACGGCACCTGTTCTGTGAGTCGGGAACAAGATCCGTGTACGTCCATCACTTGTCCCGGTCACGACCTAATTTTCTCCAAAACATTTTCCGACTCACACGCAGATGGAAAGCTCAAACTACGTGGCTCATGGATAAGGTTAAACAAGTTAGTCAGCCGGGCGGGGTTCATCGGCCCACGTGTGGCTGTACGCTCAGTCTTGGCTCGAAGGCGAGAACTCGCTCCTAGGGGCATGAACAGGACAAAACGCCACAACCCATTGTGGCCTCACATCCATGCCGTGATTAGTCAAGTTGTCAAAGGTAACTCAAATCATAAACACCTGACATGGTAGATTCACGCATTGACCAGAATCATCAACTAGGCATGGCTAAGCAAGACTCACAAGGTTTAGCGGAGCGCGCACAAACAAACCTATAGCTGCTAGGTGAAGTGGATCAGGATATCTAGGTTATGCAGTGTATAGGAGAACTCTATCTACTGACATCAAATAGTTTGGAACCGAATGCAAAGTACGAGATTCAAATCACTTCGAAATCATATATGAGCAGATAAGAGGTTATGCTTGCCTTGGTTATAAGAAAACCAGATAAAGATCTTCTGGAATAAGTGCTTGACTTGTCGGTTAGGATCAAGTATTCGTCATTGGATTGTTGGCCTTCTCTTCGGAGTCACGTTCTACCGAGGAAGAAATAACACCGAAAGAGAAATAACAATCAACACATGGCATCGATGCAATGCGCAGTATGTATGCATGAGCAAGTTAATGCACTAAAATAAAGCCCTAAACATGATCGTTGGGTTGCTAGGGTTCGTATGTCAGTTAGGCAGTTTTACTGAAATTATCCCGAAATGGACCCCGGAGGGGGTTTCGGGCGATTCTGGAAGTGAGTGCAATTTTAAAAGCTCAAATAAGGTTAAAAACATCATAAATAGGTTGCATTTGTCATTTTGAGCATTTTGGTACATAACTTTTATTTTTCTAATTTTAGTGAATAAAATCTTATTTTTCTATTTTTAAATGAATTAACAATATTAAATAAAGCCATTTTTTGGACTTTCTCAAACATATATGAAAAAGACATATTTGGAAATATTACATTTTTCTGAGCATAACCATATTTTTATTTTATTTTTCTGATTAATATTTTAAAAGTTATTCAATTATCAATTTTGACTCTTTTTCTGGAATTTCTAGAAATGTTAAAAAGGGAGTTATGACATCACTGTGATGTCATCCATGCATCATCAGAGAAAATCTTCTCTGTTTCAAACAAATTCGAAGGAATCAATGTTTTACTCGTGGAATTGATTGGGGCATCACGTAGAGGTGGTCGTGGGGAACCTAGGGAACACGATGCCACTATCTTACGGTCGCCGGAAGCTCGCCGGCTTCCATGGCCGACGGCGGCCGGAGGGGGAGCTCGATGGCCGTGAGTTTCCGAGGGGGAGGGAGATGGAGGGGAGTACCAGGAGGTGCAGTGGCTCACCGCGGTGGTGATGGAACAAACGGAGGGGCCGGAGGAGCTCGGAACCGCCGGCGACCAGCGACGGGGTCCGGCGGCCGGACGCGACGAAGACGGCCCGATTGCAGAGGTTCCGGCCACCTCGGCTCTCAGGAGTTGTTGAGGAGGGGGAGGAGACCACGGCGGAGCTGCCTGCGACATCAAATAGTCCGGGGGCGGCCGGAGAGGCGGCCATCGACGGCGTCCACGACGAGCTAGGGTCGGCCTCGCGAGCAAAAATACAGAGAGGGAGAGGGAGCAGAGGGCTGAGGGAGAGCAACAGAGGAAGTCGGGTGCTCTCCTGGTCTGGTTATCCTCTCGGAAAGACAAATCATGAGGTGGAATCGACGTCGGTGCTGCCTCCACGCACCTGCTCCTACTGGCAGGAGGTTGAAGATGAAGGAAAACTTACGAAAACCCCCTGCGGTTTTTGGAAATAGCAGCAATGTCCTTTTTCTTTTAAAAACAGAACAAAAACCATTTATTTGAGGGCCTTTTTGCAAAGGAAAAATTTGGCGAAAATAACTTTTGGAAAGCTTGTGAAATTTCCAACAAAACCATGCTTTGCTTTGGGGTATTTGAAATATTTTTCAACACAAATTTTTAGGAACCAAAATCAGTGCTTTTTGTGGGATTTTTCTCCAACCAATTAAATTCACAAATTAAATTGTTTAAAACATGATTTGAATTTTTGATTCATGCATGTATGAGATGCCAACAACACCACAACCCTAATTTAGCAAAAATTGGGGTGTTACATGCACACTTGAGTTGGAAGGAAATATTGAGTCTCACTGATATTTATTATAAGGTGAATTTTTTCCTAGTAATAAATAATGTTTGTGTTTATGAGAATGTTATACTACCTAAGCCTATGAATTTATGTATGATTAGGTTTATTAATAACACAAATATGGATGGAGAAGAGGAAGCAAGGATCAAGAGGAGGAAGCGTGGAAAACAACAACAAGGAATAAATGTTTCAGTTCGGACTGCCAGGAGTCCCGAATTTGAAATAGTCATGGATTCTTCATACGGGATCCAAATATAGCAAACGAGCACAATCCGGATAGGAAATTTGATGGGCTTTCCAATGGATCCGGCCCCATCAAGAAATTCGACTCGTGCAAGCCGTGGTGACCGAAACAATCAAAGAATAGTTTTCTGCCAGTTTCCAAATAGAGTCCAATTGGCTGCACCCATGTTGGGTCAGTTTGTATCCGAGTTGGAGGAGTACAAACGAGTAGGGTTAGGTCAATTTCGTGGGAAAACATCCCCTCCCTCATATATAGCTACCACCTGCGTGTGGAATAGTTTAGACCAAGTTAAAATTAAACCAATGAAACCCTAGCCTCTAGATTGTATTGCTGCTAAGCATTCATCTTGAAGTTTACCCTTGCAAAGTTGCGTGATATCTTGTTATTCCATCTGGGAATAAGGGGATACGGGACCACTCGTGATCTTTGATTACGTGTGCAAGAGTGTGTAGTTGAGAATATCCAAAGGGATTGGTTGTTGTTGCATCTGGCAACAGGGGTCATCCAAGTGAGAGGTCTCAGTGTAGCACTAGTTATCACAAAATTCAGAAAATACAAAAAGAGTGAGAAAGCTCAACGAGAAGATCGGGCCACCCCATATCATCTTGGTATCAGAGCCTCCAGGTTTACTCGGTGAGCAAAGTTATCCCTAGTTTAGTTGTTTTTATTTCCTACCCAGAAAAAGCCCCACAAAAATATTAGGTTTAGTTTGTGCCAGAGCCTAGATCAACACCAAATTGCTACTCTAGTTGCTATTTCTTGTTGATTTGCGTTCCTGTTTTTCTATTTTTAGTTTTTGTCTAATTAGGGTTAGGGTTCATCTACTTCTTTTGTTTCAATCTACTCCAAAAAACTTCAAAAAAAAAAAGCGTGCTGCTAGTTGCTTTGGATCTAGTTGTTCTTCTATTTCCATCTATCCGAAAATCTCCAAAAGTGTTGCGAGTTTGTCTTAGATCTTCCGCTCGAGTTGGGCAGATAAAAAAATCTCGTACCACGTGCGCCTGTACCACCGCGCGCGCTCCGTTGTCCACTCGAAGTCCTACTGGACTGCACTACAGGCCACGCGCCAAAATAATTGCCGCGCTGCCAGACACACGCGCTAAAATAGCTGCTATATCTGCGTCGCTGCTTTTGTCCTATTCGCACACCTTTCCAAGTCCGGGCAGCATCAAGTCCACCACGCCGCACACGATTCGTCTCCACCTCCAGCTTCAGAAGCAGTGCTAGCCAAACCACGCCGCCTTTTTTTCTCGCCTGCCAACACCGCGCGACAATCCATCGGAAGCCGAGCGCTTCTTTTCGTCGCTGGTCCCAATCCATAGCACGCTTTCCGGCCAAAACGCCTGACTCGATCCGTGCCGCGTCAAGAGTGCTCCCGGCCAAAATTATCGCTCCGTTCCGTGGTCGACACCAAGTGCTACGCGCCAACATACCGCCTGCACCGTGTCGCATCTTTGTCGGATCGAACTCCGAGCGCTACCGGGCGCTATCCGCGCGCGATCAGCTGCAACAATTTTCACATGCGCCTTCAAAAGCACACACCCCACACACAGCAGCAAGTCCACATAACCGCGCGCAATATCTTTAGCTGTTTTCTTTAGTTTTCTTTTGTTTTTTCTCCTGTTTATCCCTAGGTTTCTGTGCTGATCTTTGATAAGCCCTAGCTACAGCCATTCTACAGCAAAATTTTAGGTACACAACCCAAAAGACTAGCTGTTTTATTGCTCTCACAGGCTGCTCAATTTGATCAATTTTGTCCATATTTTCTGTTTTCCATTATATATTGCTCCTAGTTGATTCAAAGGCCATTGAAAAAGTACAAAAAAAAGAGAAAAGGTATACAAAAAAATATATATAGAAAGAGAAAAAGCAAAAAGAGGCCGAGACATACTATCACTAGTGGAAGCTTATCATATCTTGGATATTTTTGTGGACATATTTGAGCAATCTTGTGCCTGTTTTCATAGAGTATTTGCTAGTGTATTTCTAGTGCTTGCAATACCTCTTCCATATAATTGCTAAGCCACATTTGTCTCCCAGTGTGAGTGTGTTCCTTTAGTGTTTTTCATCACATTAGACAGTGCATTGGAGTTGTTATTTTGGTGTTGTTAGGAATCCCAAGCCGAGCTCCACCATATACCCTGTTTGTCTTTGTGATACTATCATATCCTGGATATTCTCTTCTCACACTTGGTACACTTTTCATTGGAACTTGTGGTAAGTTGATCCTTTTCTCTCTTGGAACATTAAGTGAAGCCATCTTTGCTTGGTTTTGAGTGAGTTGTGAGAGAACACCACATCCCATTGATTTTTGTTTTCACTAACATAATGGGTGTTTTCAGTGTTGATGAGTATGTGCAGGTTTCTAAGGGAACTAAAGAAGTGATGAAAGATATACAAGCACAAGTCTCCTATATCTCCACAATGGTTCATAACATACATCACAGCTTCTTTACTATTAAGGTTATAGTGGCGGTGAGGCGCTGTCACACTTCCACTAAATTACAGAAAGAATGCCACCACCATGCCTAACTAACACAACGCATGCATGCACTAACAAACAATATCCACCTCAACTAACCCAATTATCCATCTAATTTTTAATATGTCTGTCCTCTTATTTTTCCTCATATACACACAAGAACTAACTAACTAACAAACAATATCCACCTCAACTAACATAATTATCCATCTAATTTTTAATACTGCCTCTCCTCTTCTTTCTCCTCATATACACACGAGAACTAACTAACACAATGCATGCATGCACTAACAAACAATGTCCATCTCAACTAACACAATTATCCATCTAATTTTTAATACTTCTATTAAGCGATTGGCCACGAAAATTAAGCAGTCATCACGGACGCGTCCGCTTCCTGCTAGGTTCATTTAGGCCGCTATTAGGAGCAGCTCTGAAAGCCGCATTGCAAAGAACGTCGCCGCCGCGCCCGGTAGAGAGTTGACGCCATGCTCCGCTCTTTGCTGCCCATCGCGTGGCCATGTCCTTCGCCCCATTCCTCACTTGTCGTCACCCCGCTATTCGCTGTCAACGCCTCCACGCGCCCGCCGTGCGGCTTTCCTGCTCATGTCTATCCGTCGGCATGCCCCTTTAACACGCACACTTTACCGTATCGGCGCGCCTGCTGAGCAAGTTATTTAGTCGACAATGGAACATCATCACAATTGGGAGGCCGGGAGATTGTGTTGCGTGACCGGCAACGTGCGCAGAGAACGTCGACCACGTGTGAGCGAGGTGAGGCAACCTTCTGTTTGATCTCATGATGTAAGAAACAACTCTCCATAATCCATTTGTGTCCTTCACCTCTGGCACAACGTGGCCCAATAGCATGAGATGGGACTATGGGAGTGTGTTGCTATTACGAAGTTGAGTTTTGGCCATGGAGTCGATACTATTATGCACAGAAGGTGTTTGATTATTTGCACATTGAGTTCTGAATGGTTGTGCCCTTCGGAATTTGACTTGTCCCTTTGATTGAACCGCTGATACTCGATGATGTCATTGATGTATGTTGATGAATTCTTCAGAGCAGCATGATCACAGCAAAAGCATGAATTGATTCTTTTTTGCTTACCACTTGTATTACCTGCATTAATTATCCATATTTTAGTGATGTACAATGATGAATCGCTGCTACAATCAATCCTGTACAAATTAACATGTTTTCTTAGGACCTTCGCAAGCACGCGTGTGTTAGTTAATTGCAGGAAGTATAATCACTATGTGTGCAATGAGGGACACATCTGACACAAGTGTTATTCCCCTTTAGTATGTACAAGTGTCTTTCCGCATAACGCAACTATAGACAATGAGCTTTGGTCGTATCTGACGCATGTTTTTTTTACCATGGAGATTAAGGAAGGACATAATAAGGTTTATATGCAAAGTTTGAACTCTCGACCCCATGTGTACTGCATGACATTATGTAATCAGATCTCTTTTAAACGGTTATGCAAATCTAGGCTGCTATGCTATCTCTGGGCATGGCAAGTGGTAACAGAGATGGGATATCGCTCTCGTACTCTACTAGATTAACTGACTGAATCTCTTTCTTGTCTGAATTTTTTTCATTTCAAAATCCCTTCTGTATCTAAAGACTCGCGAAGGACCATATATATGGTGTTATAGCTACCTTTTTTTAATTTTACGAGTGGTAAATTGCTTAAAATTTGTACTTGATTTTGTTCAGATTGATCTTAAAACTCCACTATAAAAAATGAAGGGTGCAGTAATAATAATGACCGATAAAACGAGAGGGCATTCGTGATCAACTAGCATACAGCCGCACGTACAGTGGACACCTCCAATCCAGCATGCGAGGTTCTTTTGCACGGGCTCGATCATACGGGACAGTGGATTGCACGAGAAATAGGGGTTGTCGAGATAGTTTGAATTTCATGTTTATACATTGTGTTTGCTTAGATTTGTTTGTTGCAATCCAATAATAAGGAGATACAAATATTGTCATTGCACTATGTCTACATTTTATTATTTGTAAATAATACCAATATGAAATCATCTCTCGTGGTTCATTTAACTCCCGGTACTCCATCGTTTCACATAGTACCCGGGACCATTTTAATAGATTTGGTGAAGTTTAAAAAAGATGATGTACGCAGCCACAGTAGGGCGAAATGACAATGACATACTTTTGAAACAACGACAATGCTAGAGCAAGCACAAATGAAGAGTATGGAAATGAAGGAATTAGAGCCGTGGGGAAAGATATCACTTTGCCTTTTTTGAAAGGAGAGTGGTTAAAAATACATGACTATTGCGGAGGAGGAAAGAAACTGGAGATAAAAATCGATATAAATCACTATAGGAATAGAAACTAGGTGGGGCATGTTTTGAGTTAGAAAAAAATGTTTTAATAGTATATCTGTTTTTCTTATCTCGTGGCAATGCACGGGCACTCAACCATTAGTATAGTTCTACACCTTCACATTTCAGTACATTTTCCACTTTGAGTTTGTGTTTTGCATTTATTTTCCACCTTATAATTTTAGTTAACCAAGGAAAATATATTACGGTATTTTTTTAGAATGTTCACTTGTGTAGTTAATCACATAATCTGGTAGATCTGCAATCTCTCTGTATAAATATTCGAAGGGTGTAGAGATAGGGAAGGAGGATGAGGGCCCGAAGGGTTACTCGACGGGATATACCTCATCATACAACCCTTCGAATTGTTTATACCATTGCTTGTAGTGCAGTAGAATCCTTTCCTGCATGAAGTTTACGAGGTCATAGTTATTATGTGCGATCGTTATTCACAAGTGCTATATCCTTGTGTGGGAGTGAGACTTTGCATTAAAATTATATATAGAAAAATGATGTATTGCACATTCACTTATCTGTTATATTTTAGAATAGTATTTCGAAAATGTGCCCTATTGGTGCTTGTGGATGCATGGCATTGACATTTCTAGAATATAATAAAACCACAACGACCATAGATGATCGGAGCAACATTAGCTAGATAGACAAAGCAAAAAAAATAGGTTTAGATTAATGAATTTACATGTATTGTGCTTCCGTAGCAACGCACGGGCATTCAGCTAGTACTAGCTAATGCTGTTATAGTTGATGAGGAGCACTATACAAAATTGAAGCAATTGAGACAAGGAGAAAAATCAGTGGATGAATATTACATAGAGATGATTACATTGCTACAAGCATCTCGGGTTCTAGAGGATGAACAAATCACAATGCAAAGGTTTTATTCCGGATTACTATTTACAGTTAGACTCCAAGTGAGGCGTGTTGAATATAGTACTTTGGATGAATTATTGCGACTAGCAAGGGAGGCAGAAAAGAGTATGGCCGAAGAGTGTTCTATGAACCTAACAAGAAGAATTTTTCAATCAAAACAAAAGTCAAGCATTACCACTACTAATGAAATAATATCTATTCCTAGTGTTGTTTCTTCTCATGTGAAGACTTTTGAAGAAAGGGAGCCCATAGTAACATCATCACCACCACCATTGGAGGAGCATGTCATTGTTCCTAGTATTGTTTCTTGTGATTTGCAGGTTACTTTTGAAGAAAGGGAGCCACAACAAGTAGAACCTGCATCACGATTTGAGGTAGATGAATTGGTGCCTATTAATTCTGAGGAGGATGTCATTGATAAAGGTACTAATTTCGTGTTACCCCCCTCAAGTATTGAATTATGTGAACCCACTAAATTGCTAGTTGATTCTTGTGAGTTAACAAGCATAGATAGTCCACCTACATGTGATAATGTGCTAATTTCAAAATTTAATCATGTGGTTTTGATTTCACATAAGAAAGTACTTGCTAAAATACCACCTAATGATATTGTGAATTACATCATGTTAAATGAACCAATTAATGTGCAATGTGCTATGAAAAAGGTTGCTGAAATTTCATATGTCAATTCTAGCACCTATGCTTCTTGTTTCACTTTTAATTTGATTGGTGACTATAACATGGATGAAATTTTTATGGTGGATCAAATATGTATTACATGTGATAAAATGACTGAATTAAACATTGTGTTACCTTGGTTAGATTTTTTACAATTTGCTAAATGTGAGCATAATTTTACACATATGTTTGGTTTGCCACAAAACTTGTTAAGTACATGTGCTAATAAATTATACTTCACTTATATTTTCAAATTGAGTTGCAACTTTTATAATGAGAATAATAAACTTGTTAACACCTTTGAGTGTACTAATAAACATAAATTTCATCATAGATCTTCTGTGAGAACACTTGAATTGATACTAAACAATAAAAATATATACACAAATGATTCTCCTTTTGATCATGATTTAATGAGCTTCACTTATATTTGCAATTGTGATTGCTATTTTATGGAGTGCTATGACAATTATGTGATGTTTACATGCAAATTTCGTGGTCACATGTCATGTGCACAATTTTATGATATGATAACAACTAATGCACCTCATTATAGATTTATGTATTGTGCATACACGTTGTTCTTTTTGTTTATTCCATTTTCAGCATACAACAAGCCGTGGACGTCTTGTCTTGAAGAAAGGGAGGATGATGAGGATATCATAGGGGTCCATGGTGAATGCACATGCTTGAGTTGGAAGGAAATATTGAGTCGCATTGATATTTATTATAAGGTGAATTCTTTCCTAGTAATAAATAATGTTTGTGTTTATGAGAATGTTATACTACCTAAGGCTATGAATTTATGTATGATTAGGTTTATTAATAACACAAACATGGATGGAGAAGAGGAAGCAAGGAGCAAGAGGAGGAAGCGTGGAAAACAACAACAACGAATAAATGTTTCAGTTCGGACTGCCAGGAGTCCCGAATTTGAAATAGTCATGGATTCTTCATACGGGCTCCAAATACAGCAAACGAGCACAATCCGCAGAGGAAATTTGATGGGATTTTCAATGGATCCGGCCCCATCAAGAAATTCGACTCGTGCAAGCCGTGGTGACCGAAACAATCCACGAATAGTTTTCTGCCAGTTTCCAAATAGAGTCCAATTGGCTGCACCCATGTTGGGTCAGTTTGTATCCGAGTTGGAGGAGTCCAAACGAGTAGGGTTAGGTCAATTTCGTGGGAAAACATCCCCTCCCTCATATATAGCTACCACCTGCGTGTGGAATAGTTTAGACCAAGTTAAAATTAAACCAATGAAACCCTAGCCTCTAGATTGTATTGCTGCTAAGCATTCATCTTGAAGTTTACCCTTGCAAAGTTGTGTGATATCTTGTTATTCCATCTGGGAATAGGGGGATACAGGACCACTCGTGATATTTGATTATGTGTGCAAGAGTGTGTAGTTGAGAATATCCAAAGGGATTGGTTGTTGTTGCATCTGGCAACAGGGGTCATCCAAGTGAGAGGTCTCAGTGTAGCACTAGTTATCACAAAATTCAGAAAATACAAAAAGAGTGAGAAAGCTCAACGAGAAGATCGGGCCACCCCATATCAAAATCTTGCCAATATGTGGCCCCTACCATTGACTTTGGTGTTACTTGGACCTAAGCTAACACAACCAAGCAATCGGTTCCACTTTGCTACCCCCTTACGGCTCATGTACGCGGAGAGGCTAGAACGGCGGTTCCGTCTTTTCCCCCAACGGGGCTAGGGTTTCCCCGGAGAGGTACTCCGGAGCGTATGAATGCCACCACATCACATGGTATTCTATACCATATGTGTTAGAGTGTGGAATGTGTATTGGATGCCAAACATTCCCTCACTCTCTGTGTTAGGGCTTCACCGGCGTCGGATTCTCTCTAGCGGGTTCCACGACTACTTAGAGCCTGAAACTCCCGGATCTGACAGAACGGGGGAAATCTTGCCAAGAGGTTGGCGCTACCATTTACTTGGGTGTTTCTTGGGCCTAATATAACCCAACCAAGCAATTGTTTCCACCTTGCTACCCCCTTCCGGCTGACGCAGATGGGCCAGAACGGCAGTTCCGTCTTTTTCCCCAACGGGCTATGGTTTCTCCGAAGAGGGGCTCCGGAGCGTCTGAATGCCAGTACATGGTATTCCATACCATGTGTGTTTACATACCATGTGTGATATGGAGTGTGGCAAGTGTCTTGGCTGACCAAGATTCCCTAATTCTCTTTGTTAGGGCTTCATGAGTGTCGGGTTCTCTCTGGCGGGTTCGAGGACTACTTAGAGTCGAAACTCCCGGATCTGGCGGAACGTGGGAAATCTTGCAAAGAGGTGGACCCTACCATTTACTTTGGTGTTACTTGGACCTAAGCTAACACAACCAAGCAATCGGTTCCACTTTTCTACCCCCTTCCGGCTCATGTACGCGGAGAGGCCAGAACGGCGGTTCCGGGGCTAGGGTTTCCCTGGAGAGTATGAATTACACCACATCACATGGTATGTCATACCATATGTGTTAGAGTGTGTAATGGGTCTCGTATGCCAAACATTCCCTCACTCTCTGTGTTAGGGCTTCACCAGCATCGGATTCTCTCTAGCGGGTTCCACGACTACTTAGAGCCCGAAACTCCCGGATCTGACAGAACGGGGGAAATCTTGCCAAGAGGTTGCCCCTAACATTGACTTTGGTGTTCCTTTGGACTAATATAACCCAACCAAGCAATTGGTTCCACCTTTCTACCCCCTTCCGGCTCACATAGATGGGCCAGAACGGCAGTTCTGTCTTTTCCCCCAAGGGGCTATGGTTTCTCCGAAGAGGGGCTCCGGAGCGTCTGAATGCCAGTACAGGGTATGCCATACCATGTGTTTTGCCATACCATGTGTGATATGGAGTGTGGAAAGTGTCTTGGCTGACCAAGATTCCCTCACTCTCTCTGTTAGGGCTTCATCGGTGTCGGATTCTCTATGGCGGGTTCCAGTACTACTTAGAGCCGAAACTCCTGGATCTAGCGGAACGGGGGTAATCTTGCCAAGAGGTGGTCCCTAACATTCTATTTGGTGTTACTTGGACCTGACCTAACACAACCAAGCAATCGGTTCCACTTTTCTACCCCTTCCGGCTCATGTACGCGGAGAGGCTAGAACGGCGGTTCCGTCTTTTTCCCCAACGGGGCTAGGGTTTCCCCGGAGAGGGACTCCGGAGCGTATGAATGCCACCACATCACATGGTATGCCATACCATATGTGTTAGAGTGCGTAATGGGTCTTGTATGCCAAACATTCCCCTCACTCTCTGTGTTTCGGATTCACCAGCGTCGGATTCTCTCTAGCAGGTTCCACGACTACTTAGAGCTCGAAACTCCCGGATCTGACAGAACGGGGGAAATATTGCCAAGAGGTTGGCCGTACCATTGACTTGGGTTTTCCTTGGGCCTAATATAACACAACCAAGCAATTGGTTCCACATTGCTACCCCCTTCCGTCTCACGTAGAGGGTCCAGGACGACAGTTCCGTCTTTTTCCCCAAGGGGCTATGGTTTCTCCGAAGAGGGGCTCCGAAGCGTCTGAACGCCAACACATTGTATGCATACCATGTGTGATATGGAGTGTGGAAAGTGTCTTGGATGACCAAGATTCCCTAATTCTCTTTGTTAGGGCTTCATCAGTGTCGGGTTCTCTCTAGCGGGTTCCATGACTACTTAGAGTTGAAACTCCCGGATCTGGCGGAACGGGGGAAATCTTGCCAAGAGGTGGACCCTACCATTTACTTTGGTGTTCCTTGGACCTAACCTAACACAACCAAGCAATCGGTTCCACTTTTCTACCCCCTTCCGACTCATGTACGCGGAGAGGCCAAAACGGCGGTTCCGTCTTTTTCCCCAACGGGGCTAGGGTTTCCCCGGAGAGGGACTCCGGAGCGTATGAATGACACCACAACACATGGTATGTCATACCATATGTGTTAAGTGTGGAATGGGTCTTGTATGCCAAACATTCCCTCACTCTCTATGTTAGGGCTTCACCAGCGTCGGATTCTCTCTAGCGGGTTCCACGACTACTTAGAGCCCGAAACTCCCGGATCTGACATAACGGGGGAAATCTTGCCAAGAGGTTGGCCCTACCATTTACTTGGGTGTTCCTTGGGCCTAATATAACCCAACCAAGCAATTGTTTCCACCTTGCTACCCCCTTCCGGCTGACGTAGATGGGCCAGAACGGCAGTTCCGTCTTTTTCCCAAACGGGCTATGGTTTCTCCGAAGAGGGGCTCCGGAGCGTCTGAATGCCAGTACATGGTATGCCATACCATGTGTGTTGCCATACCATGTGTGATATGGAGTGTGGAAAGTTTCTTGGCTGACCAAGATTCCCTCACTCTCTTTGTTAGGGCTTCATCGGTGTCGGATTCTCTCTGGCGGGTTCCAGTACTACTTAGAGCCAAAACTCTCGGATCTGGCGGAACGGGGGAAATATTGACAAGAGGTGTCCCCTACCATTGAATTTGGTGTTCCTTGGACCTAACCTAAAACAACCAAGCAATCGGTTCCACTTTTCTACCCCCTTCCGGCTCATGTACGCGGAGAGGCTAGAACGGCGGTTCCGTCTTTTCCCCCAACGGGGCTAGGGTTTCCCCGGAGAGGGACTCCGGAGCGTATGAATGCCACCACAACACATGGTATGCCATACCATATGTGTTAGAGTGTGGCATGGGTCTTGGATTCCAAATATTCCCTCATTCTCTATGTTAGGTCTTCACCAGCATCGAATTCTCTCTAGCGAGTTCCACGACTACTTAGACCCCGAAACTCCCGGATCTGACAGAAGGGGGAAATCATGCCAAGAGGTTGGCCCTACAATTATCTTGGGTGTTACTTGGTACTAACCTAACACAACCAAGCAATTTCTTTTACTTTTCTAACCCTTCTAGCTCACGTAGCTGGGCCAGAACGACAATTCCGTCTTTTTCCCCATCAGGGCTAGGGTTTCTCCGGAGAGGGGATCCGTAGCGTCTGAATGGGACGAAATCACATGGTAGGACATACCATGTGTGTTAGATTGTGGCATGGGTGTTGGATGATGAATATTCCCTCACTCTTTGTGTTAAGGCTTCACCGGCGTCAGATTCTCTCTAGCGGGTTCCAGGACTACTTAGAGCCCAAAACTCCCGGACCTAACGTAACAGGGGGAATATTTCCAAGAGGTGGGACCTAACATTGACTTGGGTGTTTGTTGGACCTAAACCTAACACAACTAATCAATTGATTCCACTTTTGCTATCCCCTTTCGGCTCACGTGGTGGGGCCAAAACGATAGTTCCGTCTTTTCCCCCAGGGGGCTAGGGTTTCTCCGGAGATGGGCTACGGAGCGTATGAATGCCGCCACAACCCATGGTATGTCATACAATGTGTGTTATAGTGTGGCGTGGATCTTTTATGCCCGATATTCCCACACTCTCTGTGTTAGGGCATCACCGGTGTCGGATTCTCTCTGGTGGGTTCCAACACTACGAGCCTGAAACTCCCGGATCTGATGGAACGAGGGGAATCTTTCCAAGAGGTGTGCCCTACCATTGTATTGGGTGTTCCTTGGTCCTAAACTTACAATAATAAGCAATTGGTTCCAATTTGCTACCCCCTTCCGGCTCATGTAGAGGGGCCATAACGGCAGTTCCGACTTTTCCCCACCGGGGCTAGGGTTTGTCCAGAGAGGGGCCACGGAGCGTCTGAATGCCACCAAATCCAATCACATGGTATGCCATAAAATGTGTGTGTGTCATGTGTTTTGGATTCCCAGTATTCCCTCACTCTAAGTGTTAGGGCTTCACCGGCGTTAGATTCTCTTTGGTGGGCTCCAGGACTACTTAGAGCCCAAAACTCCCAAATCTGATAGAACATGGGGTGGGATCTACCATTGTCTTGGGTGTTCCTTGGGACTAAAATAACACAACCAAGCAATTGGTTCTACTTTTCTACCCCCTTCCGGCTCATGTACGTAGAGAGGAGAGAACGACAGTTCCGTCTTTTTTCCCCAGCGTGTGCCTAGGGTTTCTCCGGAGTGGGGCTTAACATGTGTGTTAGAGTGTGGAATGGTTCTTGGATGCCGAAGATTCCATCACTATTTGTGTTAGGGCTTCACTAGCGTCAGATTCTTTCTCGTGCGTTCCAGGACTACTTAGAGCCCGAAACTCCCGGATCTATCGGAACGAGGGGAATCTTGCCAGGAGGTGGGACCTACCATTGCATTGGGTGTTCCTTGGGCATTACCTAACACAACCAAGCAATTGGTTCCACTTTGCTACCCCTTCCGGATCATGTAGAGGGGCCAGAACGACAGCTTCGCCTTTTTCCCCAACGGGGCTAGGGTTTCTCCGCACAGGGGCTCCAGAGCGTCTGAATGCTACCACAACACATGGTATGCGCCATACCATTAGGGTTAGCTAGAGTGTGGCATGGGTCTTGGATGCCCAAGACCCCCTCACTCTCCGTATTAGGGCTCACCATCATCAGATTCTCTCTCTAGCAGGTTCCATGACTACATTAGAGCCCCAAACTCCCGGATCTGACGGAACAGGAGGGGGTGGATGGGTGGGGTGAATCTTTCCAATAGGGTGGGCCCTAGCATTGCTTTGTGTGTTCCTTGGGCCTAACCTAACACAACCAAGCAATTAGTTCCACTTTGATACCCTTCCGCCTCACGTAGAGGGGCCAGAACTGCAGTTCCATCTTCCCCCCAACGGGGCTAGGGTTTCTCCGGATAGGGGTTCCGGAGCGTCTAAATGCCACCAAATCACATGGTAGGACATACCATGTGTGTTAGAGTGTGTCATGGGTCTTAGATGCCAAAGATTTTCTCACTTTCTGTGTTAGGGCTTCACCGGCGTTAGATTTTCTCTAGCGGGTTCCAAGACTATTTAGAGCCCGAAACTCCCGGATCTGTTGGAATGGGGAGAATATCGCCAAGAGGTGGGATCTACCATTGTCTTGGGTGTTCCTTGGGCCTAACCTAACACAACCAAGCAATTGGTTCCACTTTGCTACCCCCTTCCGGATCACGTAGAGGGGCCAAGGGCAGTTCACCTTTTCCCCAACGGGGCTAGGGTTTGTCCAGAGAGGGGCTCGAGAGCGTCTGAATGCCACCAATCCCATGGTACTCCATACCACGTGTGTTAGAGTGTGGAATGTGTATTGCATTCCCAAGATTCCCTCACTCTCTTTGTTATGGCTTCACCGACGTCAAATTCTCTTTGGCGGGCTCCAGGACTACGTAGAGCCCGAAAGTCCCGGATTTGTCGGAACAGGGGGAACTTCACATAATATTTGTATAGATATGATAGGGTTACATCTTGTTAGTCTTAGGCGGGATTCTGACATTCCCCACTTTTAATTACATAGTCATTTAATTACATAGTCATTTGATAACCAATTGCATAGATTGTCAATTTTTTTAAGTCACCCATCATGCATCCGACGACCAGCAATGTTTCTGTCCACGCCCACACGAACTCGCGCGCGCAGAATTTTCGTGCCGCACCCACCCCAAATTATGGATCAAACTTTGGCGCCTCCCCCACAGCGCGTGCGACGCCTCTTGCAAAATTTCGCACCTTCCTCTACCCACCCGCGGCCTCTCAACGAAATCCCCCCCCCCGTTTTTTCCATTGATGAAGTTTCCCTCTTTCCTCTCTTCTAACCTTGCCGTGTAGCTCTCCCACCTCGTGTCCTCGCCGTGTAGCTTTCCGTCCCGCTCCCACACATCACCGCGTAGCTTTCCGTCCCGCTCTCCCACCTCGCCGCGTAGCTCCGTCCCGGTCTAACATTCCCCCGTGCGGGTTTTCCACCTCGCCGTGTAACTCGCCGGTCGCCGCCCAGCTTTTCCACCTCGCTGTCCAGTTCTGCCACCTCGTCGTTCAGGTCTCCGTCCAGATCTGCCACCTCGCCGCCGGCTCTGCCACCTCGCGTTCCAGGTCGCCGTCAAGATCTTCCACCTTGCTGTGCAGCTCGCAGTTCGGCCACCTCGTCACCAACCTCACCTTACACCTAGGTCTGTCACCGCCTAACTAACCTCGCGGCAACTTCCTCGTCAAGGTCTGCCACCTCGTCACTAACCTGAAGGCAACTATCTCGTCAAGGCCTGCCACCTTTGACTCTTGGAGAGATGGTTTCAGCCATGGCAAGCAGTAAGAAAAAGCACCTAAATCCTGAGGCGATCTCGAGATAATTATTTCAGCCTGTTTGATGGTTATTCCCCGCACATTTTTGTTTATGTTTTAGTTCCTGATATCGTAAAAATTGCATGTTATGTGCTTCTTTATTGTTGATGTGTTCCTATGGTCAAAATTTGCTTATATTGTACATAGATGCACTCATTTTACTATGTATGTTGTTAAAATTGAAATGGTAAGTAGCGTGCCTTATAAAAGTGAACGGAGGGAGTAGTACAGAACAATCAACACCAACACTATATGTGAGAACATCACTCCATGAAAGAAACCCAAATCTTACTCTGTAGCTTTAATGGGTTCTTATAGTATCTAGTGTGATGTTTGTAGCTTACGTTGAGCTCTTGATTTATGTTAGAACCACCTATAAAATCCATTGACGAAACACGGATCAATAATGTCCTGAGAAACCATCCGCGGTTATGTAGTATACTAGCACGTGCTCTTGCAAGCCCGACCGTACTCTCCCCTAAAAATAGCAAGAAGGAAAGCTTTGGATCCAAGTATGACCCTCGAGGGGAGGAAGACTTCACTGAAGAAGTTGAACCCTTACCTTCTAGCTCAACACCCTTTCATGATAGCTCAGCAGTGAAGGTGCTACTTACTTATCTCGTGTGGAACTGATGGCCTAATTACTGCATTTACATATATGTTGTGCTACCATCCCCATTGATCTGTACATGTGAACTGTGCAGGCTAGGAAACTCAAAGTCAAGAAGACATCCGGTAGGGGGCAGATGCCTCCAGGTGGCAACTCCTTGACTGACAAGAAGCGTGTCCGTGCTGACATATCTGACAACACATCACCTGTTACTCCGACAAGAGATAAAAATACCCAGAAGATTGCACTGGCAGTTTCCGCACCCAGAACGGGTCGAACAAGGAGTACGATATTGCAGAAACATCCCACAGATCCAGTCAGGCCACCACCACCCGGGAACAAGAAGCCATCTAAGCCCCCCAAGAAGCCATCTGATAATGACAAGACGGCAGATGTCGAACACAAGCAGCCAGCTGCGGTCCAAACCAAGGTGGTAGCTGTGGTGACCGAGAAGGCAGCCGCCCTGCTCGAGCTGGAAGCTCTCCAAGTCCTGTAGGAAGCTCCCCAAGTACAACAGGAAGCTCCCCAACTTGGCAAGCAGGAATCTGCCCAAAACAAGCAGACAGTTGCCCATGGCCATCTGGAAGCTGCCCAATACAAGGATGCAGCTGACCACCGCGAGGAGACACACACCCAGTACGGGCAGGATCTTCTCGTTGGCCAGCTGCCAGGTTCCCAAGTCGAGCTCCCACCATTCCAACATGAGGGGCAAGGTTCCCAAGTCGAGGAGGTAGATGCCCACTCCGAGGCACTGGTTTCTGACCCATGGTCTGAAGATCGGCATCACTTATGCCAGGAAGGTAACATGTTGCAGAACTGTGCTATCCATTTTCAGAATTAAATCTGAAATGCAGAACACTAACTCTAGCGTGGCCACATTTTTTTTTAGATAATCAACCTGGAGACATCACTATAAGTGGTGGAGGTGGGGTTGAAAGGGGAATAAACATGGGAAAGTGGTTGGACAGGATGTCCAGAGGAAAGTGGATTAGAATAGTTATTCCTCCTGAATGTACTAGGCCAACTGACGATAAGATTAGTGCCATGTATACCACTGCATGTTCAATTGCAGCCAAGGAGGTTGTCCTCGTCTCTCTCCATTGGAAGCAATACAAGAAAAGGCACGACATATTTAAAGCCTTTGCTGGCCATGTGGCTGTAAGTTTTGTAACTCTTGATTCCAGTTCTGTCCACTGCTGTTCATAAAACTGAAGTATGCTATTTCTTTTGTTTCAGTCAAAGTTTCTGATGGACCTCGATGACCCCAATATCGTGTCCTCTCTTGAAATGCATCTCCAGAGCCGTACAAAGCATATGCGTCATGTTCTGAAGAAGCAGTATTGGGACAGCGTCAAAGACAAGAGTAAGATTTTTCCTAAAGCTCCACCAATAGAGAAGGTTGGAGATGCTGAATGGAAAGCTTTACTAGCCAGTTGGGGCTCAGCCAAGAAACAGGTCTGTGTCTTTGCTCACTCTAACTGCTATTGCATCAATTCTATAACCATGATTGTTGCTAATACTTCATACTTTGTTTGTGTAGACGGCCTGACTGAAAGCTGCACAAAGCAGAGGCTGTGTCATGTACCCTGCTCATACGGGTTCTCGGAGCTATGAGATTTATTGCGACAAGGATCAAGATGAAGTTCAACTGTTCAAAGCTACGCACATAAACAAGGTGGATGGAACATACCCTTCGCCTGTGAAAAAAACAATTGTAAGCCCCCCAGAATTCTTCACATCTCTGTAATCAATATTTTACCTCAATAGATTCTTGTAGGGCACCTTCCCTTTGTAAATTCTGCTGCAAACTTCTGTCATCAGCTATTTCACCCATGATTGTCATCTTTTAGTTCATGTACATGCATGCTTTAACTTGCTTGTCATCTGCTAGTTCATGTACACGCATGCTTTAACTTGTTTGTCATCTGCTATTTTAATCTATGTTCTGTACATGCTTGTCGTATGCTATTTTCATCTATGTTCCTCAGATGCCTGTTTTTCCATCATCTATGTCCCCTAAAAGCTACTTTGGCTAAGATGTATGCTGCAGCGCGTGTAATCAACTCTGTGCGAACTCTGAGCTTTGTTAAGTCAAAGCTGGGCAATAAAATGCCTTTTATCTACAAAAAAAGCTAGTTCGGCTGCTGTTGCATATATGCTTGTACATACAGATCCCTTGTCATTCCAGCATCACCAGATACGTCTGTTAAAATATGCACTTGAGTGTGCTGTCATTTCAGCATGGTTTCCAACTATGTTTTGTACATCCTTGCCGTCAACTAATTTATCTACGGTTGTCGCTAGTAATGTACATGCGTGTTTAATTGCTTGTCATTTGCTAGCTTATGTATGCTTGTCATTTGCTAGCTTATGTATGCTTGTCATCTTATATTTCATATAAATGTTCCTTATGAGCTAGTTCAGCTGCTATCTCATCTTGTCCTTTTGCATGCTTTTTAGGTTGAAATGGAAGCAAAGATGGTGCCAGCTTTGCCGGGGGGCACTGTCAGGCCACCTCTGTCTGCCGCCGAAGCTGTCGCTGAGGTGCTCGGGAAGGGCCAGCGAAAGCCTACGTTCCTAAAGAACATAGGCGTGACAACCACCCAATTTAGAGCAACAAAGTTTGATCTCCAGCGTCAGCTTAACCGTGAGATAAGCAAGAAGCAGGAACTTGTCATGGAGCTGAAGGCAGCCAGGGATCAGGCTGATGCAGACAGGATCGCCCGCCAACAAGAACTAGATGACATTCGAAAGCAATCTGCAGAGTATACCCAGGCTCAACATAGATCCAATGCCATTCTTCACGTGCTACTGGTTAGGCCACTTCCTACGCCCCAACACAACCCTGCAGCTGGCGAACTAGGTAGCTGATATGAAACCGTTTCTCTTCGTGATGTATTTTGATGGCTTTTTGGTAGGTGCCCTTGGTGAGCTCGTTTGTGCCCCTTGTGAGGCTGTGAACTATGGCAGATGGCATTCGATGCCTCTGCTGGTGGCCCTTGTGAGGCAGTGAACTATTGCAGATGGCATTTGATGCCTCTACGGGTGGCCCTTGTGAGGCTGTAGCCAGTCTTATTTGCTGCATGTTTTTGCGTGTGCTTTTCTGTGAAAACTAGCAGTGCTAGAATTTAAAATTCGTCCGCATCGGCTAAACGGCCTTTCGAACCACGACGGAAAAAAACGTCGATGCACGATGACGTCACCAGAGTACCTGGCGACGGTTGCGATCCGTTACGGATACGAGAACACGTGGTACTATATGGTAGGTCCACGAGGTGGCACACTATTGGATGAAAATCGCGACGGAAAATCACGTCAAGGATACGTTTCGACGTGGACATGCCATGTTGGTCCACGTGCTGACTCATGATTCGCGACGTCTTACGACGAACTAAAACGTCTCACCGTCGGACAACGTTATAAATTCGTCGATAATAAGCGTATAGGTGGAACTCTATGAGAGCGCCACGTGACACATCTATAGTGCTTGAATCCGCGACGAGAAGATGAACGTCGCACGTATCATGACATCATAAAATGGGATCGATGACGTCATAAAAGGAGGTAACGGTATTTCCAATCTCGACGTTTTAAAAATCTCAAGAAAATGATGACGTCAGGAACGGTAGAACTGACGTAAGCGGCGCCCGTAACGGGTAACGGAAAATACGATGCCACGTGTGCACACGCTGTGACGAAAGAAAACGTCGCTCCTTGTTGGGCCTTGTGTTGGACCGTCCAGTAGCTCGCGGCGGCCGAATTTCCGCCGCGGACTTTACGACGGATTAGTGTTCATTTAATCGTCGCAGAATCGTCCGTGACAGTTGATCAGGAACGTTCTCACTCCGTCGCGTAAACCGTCGCGAATTGCCCTTAGCGATGGTTTGAAGCCCATCCGCAACGTTATTGAAACGTCCCTGGTCGCGTGGAATTTGGTAGTGTTCTCCTGCCCAGTGGAGATTGATGTCCAGACTTTGCACCATAATTCAGTTCATGTTTTGTTCTCCACTTTGCAGGAGCAACCGTGAATCGATTGCTTTATCTTATTCCTGCTTAGCTTTATAAGTGGCATCCACTAGCTATCATTAGTAATGATGGTTTGCCAAGACACCTCACGCCTGATGCCATGTCCACCTGCTCCACCTGGTGGCCTTCGGTTAGCGCGGTGGTGCCTATTGTAGCCAGGCGGGATGTCAATGGTCTCATCATCCTGACTGCCAGGTTCCTCTGGCGGGAGTGGAATAGCCGCGTCTTCGACAAAGTGGCGACGATGGCTCATGAGGTGTGCAGGAAGATAGGTGTCGAGTTTGATCAGTTGAAGCATGCTAAGTTGTGTGGATCGTCGCGAGTAGTTACTTAGCGATGGGCGTGTGGGTTCACGAGGGGTCCTGTGACCTGCTCGTGCCTGTGTACAGTTCTGTAACATCACCTTTTCTACCTTAACACGCATCCCTTGTGCATGTTCTTGAAAAAGACAAATCGGTTGACCACATACGATTGTTACCTCTTCTGCCATCCCCACATAAAAGAGCAAAAAATATGATTCCTTTCCGGAATAAGTTAAGCCTAACAATAAAGGATTTTCTGTGCATGGAAATTATTAGGTGAATGTCAATGTCCATGACACCTATTCAGCCGACGTGGCTTTTGTCCGTGTATGTATTTGATGCCAAACCCTATTTACCGTCCGTTAGCGTCACATTTCTGCCGCGCCGCCTGAAGAGCGCGGCTGATGGGCCGGCCCATTTTCGATTGTCCGGTTCATTATTTTATTTTATTTTTTTTAATTTTTTTTCATATTTTTATTGCTGGACACGTTTTTCTTGTTTTCTGTTCAACTTTTTTTTTTGTTAAATTTATTTCTATTTATTTTTATTTTTGTTCATATTTTTTTTTACTATGGGGAGAAAGTTAACTGTGCAGGCCCATCTGCGCTGCGCCGCGGGCGGCGGTAGCGAAGTGCCGCCTACGGGTGGCAAATAGGAGCCCCCGTATTTTATTAGGAACCTGCAGGCTGCAGGATGAGAATCTAAGGCTCTGTTTGAAACAGAAGAATCTTGGCAAAAAATTCTAGAAATTTTATGTGCGCCTCCTTTGTACTGTGAAAATACCATTATTACGACTGGTCATGTAAAATGTGGAGTGCCCTACCGTCTCAGCTCTTTAGCCTAGTCAAAATGGGGAGTAGCATATACGAGTATAATACACATTTCACTAGATTATGTTACTACCTTCACAATAAGTAGTGTCATATTTTTTTAATGTGTAGACTCATTATGTATTGAAATGTGTGATGTTATGCTAACATAGCTAGTTACCGCAACCATCTCTCTACTCATTAAATATGTTACTCATTAAATATGTGTCACGTTATCTTTTTTTTTCATACGTGACACTTATGTTACTACCTAGTTACTGCCCACTATGAGCAACCTTATTCATTTTTAATATTTTGTTATTATTAAAACTATGCATTTTTAAAACTTAAAAGCCATGTTTTGAGAGGGCGATACTGCCATTTCGAAAAGAAAATTGTAAGATATTTTTTGCTCGGAACAAATAGCAGAGCAACAAAACACAAGGCCCGGGTCAGCTGCTACTAGGCCCAACTAATCCCAAACCATATCCTAAGCCTATAACCGCTGGGTAAACTAGCGTTGTTGACCAATTTAGCTGTCAAAAAGAAAATTCAGCTCGATAGCCCGGCCCAACTATTTCTATGCGAAAACCCTAATCCCGTCGTCTCGATATATATCACAACCACCATCTTCGCCGCCGCCCTCTCTACCCTCGCACAGACTCAACTGCACGCTCACCGGCGATTCGAGCTCTCCACCATCCCTCAAAACCCCAATACCCAAACATGGCGGACCGCGGAGGTGAGAGAGGAGGAGACCGAGGCGGTTTCGGCCGCGGGTTCGGACGTGGGGACCGCGGTGGGCGTGGCGACCGTGGCCGTGGTGGTCGACGCGGTGGCCGTCGTGGGGGACGCCAGGAGGAGGAGACGTGGGTGCCCGTCACCAAGCTCGGGCGCCTCGTGAAGGAAGGGAGGTTCACCAAGATGGAAGAGATCTACCTCCACTCGCTCCCCGTCAAGGAGCACCAGATCGTGGATACCCTTTGCCCGGGGCTCAAGGATGAGGTGATGAAGATCACGCCGGTGCAGAAGCAGACGCGAGCTGGGCAGCGCACGCGCTTCAAGGCCTTCGTCGTCGTCGGCGACAGCAACGGCCACGTCGGGCTTGGTGTCAAGTGCGCCAAGGAGGTGGCCACGGCGATCCGTGGCGCCATCATCCTCGCCAAGCTGTCCGTGGTGCCCGTGAGGAGGGGCTACTGGGGGAACAAGATCGGCCAGCCTCACACCGTGCCGTGCAAGGTGACTGGTAAGTGTGGGTCGGTGACTGTGCGCATGGTGCCGGCGCCAAGGGGGTCCGGGATCGTGGCCGCACGCGTGCCCAAGAAGGTTCTCCAGTTCGCCGGCATAGAAGATGTCTTCACCTCGTCACGTGGCTCCACCAAGACCCTCGGCAACTTCGTGAAGGTGATTACGAATTTCTTTAGCTATAGTTTCTATACTTCAGACTAAAACAAACTCCCAAACGACATGCTGTTCTGTGCGTTTATTTTAAGTTGGAGCATTTTGTTCACATGACCGCCATATATCAGATTGCCTGCTACTTTAGTAGTTACATTCACTCTACCTGTCTGATTCTGATTCTGGAATCTATCTCGCAGTTGTTTTTATTTAGTGTTGACCATGAACAATATTCTTGACTGCATGTCCGTGGTCTGCTCTAGTTATCTAGCATCGCTGTACTCTGTAGGGTCATTTTTTTTTTGAGAACTGCGTGATGATCGTAGATTGATTCTGTGGCATAGTGTCGTCTCGTTGGCTGCTACTGTACTACTCCCTCCGTTCCTAAATACAAGATGTTGTGCGTACTAATATGAGTGAAGATATATACTAAAAGTTGTCTAGATACATGTGAATGTGGAAAGGAGCTAAAATATCTTACATTTAGGAACGGAGGGAGGAGGGAATAGTATATATGTTTGTTTGACCTGTCTGATCCTGATTCTTGAGTCTGTTCTCATTCGTATTTCCTGCGGATGTTTAATGTTACTGTGAGCATTGTGCTTGCTTTCATACGTGTTGTCTGCCCTAGTTATGTAGTATCATTAGAATCTGTTGGGTCACACATTTGTTCTGAAATCTCTGTTATGAGCGAGCATAGGTTGTTCTGTGGCATACTTGATTCAACTATTGATCAGGCTGACTTGTTTTTGTACTTCCATCTGTTGTCTGATTGGTCTAAGTATTTAAATGCTTCCAAACATTGATCACCGTCACCTGTGTCTATCATTGATGTTCCGTACTTATAGAAATATATTTATCAAGCACATTTGTAAAGTTGATTATCCATCATCTTATTGCTTTTCATTTTTGTTGGATACCTTACATAGCATGATACCCTGAGCTGGAGTATTATCTTGTATAAACAAACGGACGTATTAACCATATGGTTTAAAGGCCATCTGTAATAGTATCTAGCAGCATTTCTTCTGCTAAAATATTTTGTAATCTGCCTAAAATACTGGCTATTGCGTATCATATATTTAGATAGACTACATGATGCTAAACTTGGGTATAATATATTTAATTTAATTGCCATTGAAGATCATTTATCCAAGATCATATATTTAGTTGCAAGTATGTGCATGGTGCCATGGTCTAACTTTTTTGTTTGCAGGCCACGTTTGATTGCCTTATGAAGACCTATGGCTTCCTGACCCCTGACTTCTGGATGGAGACAAGGTTTGTCAAGGCCCCGTACCAGGAGTTCACGGACCTGCTGGCTTCTAAGCCAAAGCTCATGATCGAGGCACCTGTGGAGAAGATAGAAGCTTAGATGCGTGTTTGGAGTAAAAGGGTTGAGAATCCATTCTGGCATTGGCAGGGAACTTGGTTGCATACACTCTTTTGTGCTAGACTTATGTCTTATGTCTGAGCGAATTAAAAATTTGCGTACAAGGTTCTTGCATTTTACCAGTGCCCATCTTTTGGCTGTCAAGTTTGGGCTGATATATTTTTTATGCTGCTTTCGTTATAACAGGCATTAAATTTCAAAGTATTTGCGGGTGACGTATCATTTTCTTTGCCAAATCTAAAACCAAGAATCGCGTTCCACCTGCTGGGTAATTTCCCTGCGTGGATTGGCTCGTTGAGCAAAAAAAAAAAAAAACCTACCCCGTGCGCCGCCGCCCGCTCGCTGCGCCTCGACTGATTCATATTTGGACAAAATAGAGGGAGTACATAGGAGGATATATATTTCTATCGACTAAACTAAATAGAAGTGGTGAAGTGGCATAGCGGGACGACTGTTCTCCTTGTTGCTTTGTCTTGGAGCCGTCAGTGGTGGGCGCTTCATCGTTGGATGAGAGAATGATGAGCTCTTTGGTTAGCGTAGGGAGGCAGAGAACTGGAGTGAGCTCTGCTTCATCCTCGGAAGAGATTGAGAGCTCGGCGCCAATTCGCAACAGAGCGGAGAATAAGAACTTCCTTTGCAAAAAGGACGCGAATTCAACTCGTATAGCTGCGTAGGAGTTAACCCAGTAGAAACACAATCGGAAAAACAACCACCGATCCCAAGTCATACAAACAAAGACGGTCCAAAAGAGATGACATTACCTGCACAATTAGCACGTAAGATACAAAACTAAATAAGAGGAAACGGCAAGAATGTGTTTAAGCATCGAGACACAGCACCCTCCTTTTATGCAAATTTCAACTGGCCAACTGATGACTATACCTATGACAAAAGTGAAGATCTAAGATGACACTATAAATTAATAACCAGAGCATCATCTTGAGAAATACTTGATAGTGCCCCCAGCCCGGTTTGACGTGGGATATCTAATCCATGAGCAACGTCATGCCAGAAAATCCAAATCCTGGCGCGTCTTATGAACTTGCACCTGTGCGCCAGAATTGCTGCAAAGAATGCCAAATATAAATGAATCAACTCATTGCATGTCCCTGAAAGCACAAAGTACCAGCTTCCCAAACCAAAGAACAACTATAGGAAATGAAAGTTCAATGGTCATATGTTATGTCCTGAAAGATAAATAAAAGAAGTTCTAATTTAATTTGGAAAATACTTGATCTGTGAAGACTGGAGCAAACATTGTAAGATATGGAAGTGGTAAACAAAAATCGCCAAGGAAAATTCAGTTCACTGATCTTTTATGCTTTGCCAATACAAATTACCAAATGGCTATATGGGTATTTCGACAGCTTGCAATGTTTCAGCGTGTAATAGAAGTTTTATTATGACAAAATTTGAAACTGAATTAAATTTCAGCAAGGATTTCAGAACCTAGCCTTCCGAATTATGAAATTTTAAGTTTAAAAGATATTAATCTAGAAGGACCACAACCAAATAATTAAATCAAGTATACCTTTTTTTGTCTCTTCCTAAACAACCTAAGCAACGCAATCTTTTCATTGGTTGGTACATCAGAATTGCTTATACTCAAACTTCCAAAGCGTTAAGTACTGACAGGCACATTATAAAAAGAAAAGAAAGAATAACTGGGACATGTGTCCCATGCAATTCAGGAAAAGAAAACACTAGAAAGACAACCATATTTTTTTTACTCTTTCCATGTCATAGTCATTCAAACTGCTCAAGACTCATAATTGCTTTAAATTATCATTATCTTTTGCGTGAAGCTACAATTCCTTCATAGTATAAATTGGCCAAGAAAAATCATGCATTGGCAGGACAGAAATCCAGCTGAAATGGTAAAAAATGAATCTTTACCAAATGAATGACACCAAGTTGAGAGAAGCGTTGTAGTGCCAACTTAGTATAGAAGTCCTAAGAAATTCAACGAACAGTAGCTTAATGCAAAATCGATTGTTCCTTACCACTGGATGGCTTGCTGCATGGTGCTTAAACGACACTCAATATTTCCTCATTAGTGCGGTTACATGATTTGCTCAGCCATGTTATGAAATATTTAGGAACAGAGCTTAGCATTGCCGTGGAACATATTTGCTCTAAGAAATTAAGCCACAACGCAGAATATGTCTCGAACTGCAATGTGATATTTTGGTCAGTTACTGGGTGACTATTGGTAACAAATAACAATCTGTTGTCAACTTCAGATAAGAAGAACACCACCATACCTGGGTCTACTCGCCTCCATCATGTTCGTTGTCGTAGTAGAGCCTGTCCCTCGCTTGCCAAGAGATTAATTTACACTTATATAGATGCAAGAACCAGCAAATCATCCGCATCTCTTCTGACACAAAACGACGCCAAGTTCATGAGCAACCACTCCCACAAAATCAGCTACTACATAATTGTTGGGACTGTAATCCCTGCAGCCATCTACAAAGCTGATCACAGCACACCAATTCGTTGCTGGCGAGTTAAATATCCAGTGCAAACAACATTTCAGATTTTTTTTCTGAAACAAAACAGGAGAATCACTTCAATGACAAAGACCGAACTCTAGGGACAAATCAATTCTGCAATCACATGGTATCTTTTAATAACACAATGAAGATAAACATACACCTGAATATGCACCAAGAAATCAGCAAGTTGACATCTAGAACCATCGCCACTGAAATCTGCGATCAAGAAGAAAAATAATACATATGAGATGACAGTCCACGGATGAATCAAACGATGGATGGGGAGAAATTTAATCACCTAAAGTGTCAGGGGCCAAACAATGTCGTGGACTCGCACACATGAGTGCGAGGCGCAGAGTGGCATAATCGGCGACGTGCTTGGGCCCTCCGAGCTCGTTCAGAGACATCTCATCCTTGTGCCACCTCGTCCACGATTTCGCCTCCTTGACTGGAAAGGATTCAGCCGCATCACCATCCTCCGTTGTCTTTGTCACAGGGTCGACAGCCGAGGCTGCGCGTGTGGATAGTCGACCGGCCAAGCGGAGACGACAAAGCGGCCGCGTCGCGGGAAGCGTAAGGTCCTGTACTTAGGGGCGGAGGAAAAAGAGGCAAAGTGCGAGCTCGCCGGTGGCGCAGAGGCAGGAGACAGCGAACGGGTAGAGGTCCCATGCGTGGAGTCCCATCCCGCACGGCGAGCAGGTCATCAGCTCGTTGAACTGACCCAGGGCGCGCAGACGGCTGGGATAGAACAGCTTACCCGGTACAAATCGTTTCGCCGGCGAGGGGGCGACCAAGCAGACAGGGCCGGCCCTGAGGGGGGGCAGGAGGGGCGGCCGCCCCGGGCCCCCGAATCCGAGGGGCCCCTAGCTAGGTGTTCGCTTAAGGTGGGGGAGGAACTTGGTGCCATTAGAGACCTGTACGCAGCTTTTGATCCCGTGCTGAGGTGGGAGACGAGAGGAAGTCGTTACATAATCTTAGTGGGCTTTTTTCTTTTGTTAACGTGGGCCTTTTCTGTTTACTAGTCTGGACCTTTCCTCTTTTCGTTCACACGAGGTGATTTACTCTTAAAAAAAGCTAGGAGGTGATTACGTGGGTTGGGCAAAATAGATACAGCGATTCCTTGCTACTGAACTTGCTTTGAGATTCCTTGCTGAGACGTGAACGACGATGCATAGGGTCCACAGGCCTGGTCGCACGTACATGGGTCCAAGCAGAGTACCACCACATCATCATGTTTCCATGCGCTGCGGCTTCCACGGTCGAGGAGCACCATGCCTGTGGGCCGCCGCCATGGCCATCAGTAACTCCGGTCACGAAGACGGTCAGGCAAGGAAAAGCTTGGGTGGGGAATTACTGGGCATAGGCGGCGGCTTGGCAGAGAGGAGACAGAGGTGGAGTTCTCGATGAGGATTGGGAAAGACTATGGATGGAGAGAGGAAAAAGAGTGTGTGTCAAATTTGGGTGTCAAATATTGCTTTTGGCATCGGTTCGCTACATTGTAGAGGTGCCAAATCTTGGTGCCAAAGCTAAATAATTTGGCGTAGGAGCAACTAGAAGATCCAATGCCAAATTCTTTTAAGTGAATAAAATAGTAGGATGGAGGGGTGGGACTAGAAAGTGTGTGTAACCCAAAATAGTTTATTATTACTTTATACATGGTGGACCACACAATAAGGGAATTTGACATTTGGCATTGGCTTTAACACATTGTAGATAACATATCAAGTTAAAGAGCATCCACAGTGTTGCCCAAAGCCAAATTCGCCACATAGATTTATTTGGCATTAGAGCTAAACTTGCTATGTTATCTACAATGTGTCAAAGCGCCAAATGCCAAATTCCCTTATTGTGTGGCTCACCATGTATAAAGTAATAATAAACTATTTTGGGCTGCATACTCTCTCTCTCTAGTCTTACTCCTCCATCCAACTATTTTATTCACTTAAGAGAATTTGGCATTGGATCTTCTAGTTACTCTTAAGCCAAATTATTTGGCTTTGGCACCAAGATTTGGCACCTCTACAATGTAGGGAACCGATGCCAAAAACCAATTTAGATATTTAGCACTCAAATTTGGCACACACCGTGGATGCCCGAATGCCAAATAAATCTATGTGACAAATTTGGCTTTGGCAACACCGAGGATGCTCTAAAGCTAGATGGTAAGCGGTGGAAAGCTAAACGTGGGACGGGGCAACCGGATGAACCGGTAGCCAGTCAGTACCTGCGGATGCGAAAATAAACAGAAAATAAATTGGGGGCCCGCACGGAAGCTAGTTTGACCAGGAAAGCGAGGGAAGAGGGCTACGTGTCACCCAACCCATGCGTCGGAAGAAAAATTAGCCGTCTATAGTACCCTCGATCGTTAGGATCGCGAGAAGAAGTTCTTCTTTTATATAGGGTATAATGTGGACAAAAGAGAAATGCATCGTTAGTCACCTTAGAGCATCTCCACCGGCACCCATCAAAAATGTGTCCGACACCCCTCAATTGTCCTCCTTTGGGGGGGTGACCGGACCTGTGTCCGCCGATTTGGTGGGCGTGCTCCACAGCGGCGCCCCCCAAATTAGGACCCGCCATTGCAGTAATAAAAACAAACACATAGTGGGCAACCTGGGACGAACGTCATGGTTCACAGAAGATTCAATTTTATTTAAAAAAACAAATAATTGCGACGCAGCGCCCTACTCGTCGTGGTCCTCGTCGTCCTCCTCGTCGTCGCTGCCCTCCTCCTCGCCGTCCGTGCAGCAGGGGTGGAGGAGGCAAGTGGTATCATACATCTTGATACGCAGCTTGCCTCTCCCGGCGTAGCGGAAGGTGAGCATCCAACCGAGGGTGAAGGAGTCCGGCTCCCTGCCTTGGAGCAGGATGCCGAGCCTATCAGGCAGCCGCAACGAGTTGCCGAGTGGCTGCGAGAGGATGATGAAGAACTCAGGGATGGCAACTCCTCCTTCGTCGTCGCTGTCGCTGTCGGGCTCGACCTCCATGGGCGGCGCCACCTGCTCGGGGGGGAGGGGGCAGCGCGGGCAGCCCCCCTCCACGGCCTCCGCGACCTCTCCGCCCTCCACGACCTCCTCGCCCTCCACGGGCCAAGCGTCCGGCTCTTGGAGATCTCGCCATCGCCGGAGAAGTGGGGAAGGGGAAGATGCAGGAATGACCCCCTCTCCGGCGAGAGGGGATTTTATAGCTGCCGTGGGTGCGGGGACGTGCGCGCAATGGGGTAAGTGGCGGCGCGCGCAGCGCATTGGGAAGGCGCGCCTCGCCTGCCTGCAGCCGCCTCGCGTCCCGTCGTGTCACCTCGAGAAACGGCGCGACGACCCCTTTTTAAACGCCCATGATCCGCCACGGCGGTTGCACGCTCACGATCACTCGATCAGCCACGCCGGTTGCACACCAACAATGGCGCTTCCAGAGCAGCAGGAGCCGGTGGAGGAGGAGGTGCCGGAGCTGGTGGAGGAGGTGCCGGAGCCGGTGGAGGAGGACGACGACATAGAGGACGACGACCAGGAGCCGTGGCCGGCGCCCGACGCGACTGAAGCCCGTTGGGACCCTTGGCCGTCATGGGAGGAGGCCCGGCGCGGTGCAGACCCTCGGTTCTTTGGACCGCCTCTGGCAGTTCGAGGCTCCTGTGGTGTCGTGTCCCAGAACACCCCCACCGCCGATGCCGGAGCAGGAGGAGACTGGCACTCCGCCGCCGCCACCATCAGACGACGAGGACGAGGACGAGTAGTTCTTCGCGGGCGTCGCGCCGTTTTTTAAATTTCGTTTTATTTACATATGTAAATTATGAACAAAGTTATGAACAAAATTTAAAAATGTGTATTTGTGTCACTGACGGGCGGGGTCCGCCTGTCGGTAGGGGTGAGCGGACGCTGTCCGGCGCCCCCAGCCAGGCCCTCAAGTATGGCGGGTGGGCTGGGGGGCCCGGACACAAAATTGGCGGGTGGACACCCTTGGGGGTGCCGCTGCGGCGGTTTTTTTTGGTCCAAACCCCTATTGGGCCTTTGGGGGGCCATTTGGAGGGTGCCGGTGGACATGCTCTTAGTTATGAGCAAGGCATACTTTAGTCATTCGTACTTGCAAATTCTCCCTCTCATACAATGGAAATACTCTATCATAATATAAGATATTTTAGCATTTTATAGATATTATCAGCGTATATATCTCGACCGTCAAACTACATGGATTAAACCATAGTTTAAAAATCCAAACGGGCCATTGAATCGGTGAGGCCATCGGTTCAGCTTCCTACCGGTCGGACCGTCGGTTCAATGGTTCATTTGCGATAAAAAAGGGAAAAACTTAAACTAAATTTTAAAAGTATTGACATGATATCAACTAAATACACATCATATAGAGTACAATCCATTAGTAAATCACTAAACATTGCCTTTCTAGATGGCTATTGGGGTTTATAACATGTTTTGGCTCAAAGTAAGCGGTACGACTCCTAGTTTTGCATTTTTTTTTTTCAAATTCCTCTGGTTTTTTTTTACTAAACGACCAATTGACTTTAAACAACCGGACAAGGCTTTGGTTTCGGGTTTTTCCGATCAGACCGCTGGTCCGGTCCGATTTTTAAAACTATGGGTGGAGGTCACAGAGTTGTTTTATTTTTGTTATTGAAGTTGCTTACTTTTTTATGATGTTGTCTCACCACACACCAAAATTGCTTACCGAAGTTGTAAAGCTGCCTCAACACACACCAAAATTCCGTAGAGTTTCTAGTGTTCGTGAGATGTCCGTCAGTTGGTTGGGCATAATCCGTATGGTGTTGGTCAGAGGCATATGAAAGAAAACCTCGCCGAGCATGTAGTTGCCTAACTACATGTAGTTGCTCAATTCTACAGATTTGTTGCCTAAAACATTTTAGTAATTTCTCAATTTTGTTGTTGTCGTGAAATTGTCTCGTCAGGCACCAATTTTGTTTCGCCTCACTACAAAGTTGTTTTCAGTTGTTGGGGGATTTTTTTTACCGTTATTGTGAAGTTGTCTTATCGCACAACAAAGTTTCTTATCATTGTTGTGAAGTTGTCTCAACGCGCACTAAATTGCCTCGCCTAGTACTAAAGTTGTTTTTCATTATTGTGGAGATGCTTACCTTTGTTGTGAACTTGCCTCATCACACACCAATGTTGGTTCCTTAACGCCGGTGTGTGGTTGTCTCAACGCACATCAAAGTTTTTTCACCTAGTACCAAAGTTGTTTGTGGTTGTTATGGAATTGTTTGCCAGTGTTGTGACTAAAGTTGCCTTAACGCACACTAAAGTTGCCTCGTCTAGTACCAAAGTTACACCGTTGCACATCAGAGTTGCATCATTGAGCATCAAAGTTGTGTCGTTATGTGTCACACTTACCTACCAATCTTGTGAAGTTGGATGTTCGTGTTTTGAAGTTGTATACAGATGTTGGAAAGTTTCCTATCCATATTTTGAAGTTGTCTGCCAATATTGTGAAGTTGTCTACCCTTATTTTTAAGTTGTCTAACGATGTTTGTAAGTAGTCAACGACACAATTTTCGTGTTGGGGCAATTTATACAACTTTTTTTTTTTTGTACAATGGAGTGTCCCCGAAGGGACCAGAACCTTGAATTACACCCGCTGGATGGACCAGAAAATACAAGGAGCCCCATAAGAAAGTAAAATTACACATAGGCCCCTAACAATTGCAGGAAGGACCCCGAAAAGATCCAAGAAACGCGATCGAGTCCCCCTCCTTCTCCAGCGCCGAGCAGTGAGAGCTCTGCTCCTGCAGCCATGAGCTTCGACGGGGACGGCACCACTTGTCTCTGCCCTGGCAATAAACTCAGGAGTACAGCTCGAGGGCCTCCGATTGGAGGTTGTCTTGCCGGAATTCATCATCGGCAAACTTGGCTTCTTCATAGCCATGGATGTCAGTAGAACAAACTTGTTCACTGATAATATGCTCGAAGGATTGGTTCCCGTACTCCGCCTCCACTCCCAACCAGCAAAGGCACCTCCAACACCTCCAGTCTTGATCCCCACCGTGGCGACCTCCGAGTGGATGGCGAGGACGAGCTTCTGCTGCTTCGAAGAGGAGAAGATCGAGACGCACTGGATAGAAGAAAACAGCTCACCTTCTCCAGAGTTCCTGCCACGGACCTGGATAAGCGAGCGCAGAAGATTCCGATGCGCGTAGATCTGAGGGGCAAGATTTATTTGGCAGCGATTGATCTGCGTCCTCTCCTTCCTTCTCCATGAAGCAAAGAGAGAAACGGAGTTCAACCACTCCGGTGAAGATCTCGCAGCATCACCGGTATAACTGCCTTGGCGATCCTTATTTGCGGAGATGCCTTCCACCCCTTCTACCGTGAGCGCCGCCGGACGCCACTCCGACATCGCCGCCAGGAGAACGGGAGCAAGGAACCCTTGGCCATGGCCGCCGACGGCCAAGGAGCTACTCCTAACTGCCACGAAGGGCCACAAGCAAAGGAAGAAACCTAATCTAATCCTACAACTATCTACGGCGCTATCCCCTCGCCATCTCCCTCCGGCGACGCCGGCGAGATAGGCTCGGTTCCAGCCCGAGTCAACGACTCCTCTCTCGACTCTCAAAGCGGCGGGGGTGGGCGCTCGGGAAAATTGTGTTTATACAACTAATATATACGATTAGGAAACAAACTAATGTATTTGAGCAACAAATTGACATAATGCTGCAACTACTGTTTGATGTTAGACAACAATCTAGAAAAATAACCAGATCAGTTATTTTCTTTCACGTGGAACCCACCAGGCAGTGTCTGTCTGTCACTACATCTTCCCCTCTCTCTTTCCCAGTCGGCACTACCCGACACCGCCGCTTCAGGCCGTCGCCTACCTCCTCTCCTGCTGTCGTTCACCACCTCGGGACCTGCCGACATCATCTCCCAAAATTTCCCACCAAAGAGAAGCCGTCCCGTCCTGGTGCTACTTCTCTACTGGCTGCCGGCGGGTTGCTGCTCCACCTTCTCTCAGTGGAGGCGCGGTCATCGTAGGGGAGAATACGGGTTCCGTAGCGGGAAGATGCGTTCGGGGCGGCGCGACCCGCGAAGTCACCGCGGACTGAAGGTCCACGAGAAGGCGGGGGCGGGGTCGGCGGGCCTGGGTGGCTGGTTGAAGACCGACGCGCGGGAGGCAGCGGGTAGGGCCGACGCTCCCGGGTGGCCGGCTGAAGGTCACCGTAGTCTGGCGGCGGTGGAGATCCCATATGCCGGGGCTGGGACATGGGGGTCGGCGCTGGGTGGTCTGCCAGTGAAGGTATCCTGGGCGGCGCTCTCGATCCGTTTTCCTTCGGGAGGGTGCGCCATAGGCTGCAAACGGGCGCCTGGGCGCTCTGTAGACGTGTCCTTCATTTAAAACGATTCCCGCAAGATGTCGTTCTAGTTGAGTAAGAATTATCAATCTTACAAACTTCTTCACAATACCTAAATAATGTCCATGCTCTTTGCGTGTAAAGAAATGTAGTGTTGTCTCAGTGAACCCAGAAAATTCTACTGTACTACTTAGTGGACTTTACAAATTTATTTATGCACGTCTAAAAAAACGTTGTTTACACAAAGTGTGAAACAAGTTCACCGTGTAAGTTTTGCTCTCGCTGTAAAAATACACTCCTTTCATTTCTAAATAAAAGGCGTTTGACAGTTTCATTTAAACTAAATTGCCAAAAACGTCTTAATTAAGGAACTGAGGTGGTATATGAACGCTTGCACAGATGTAAACATGATCGATGGTTCTCGGCATTATTTGACAATAAAGAAATTCTAAGACAACCGAGATAAGCAAAACCATAAATATGATACTCCCACTCAACTCAAAATATAGGCACATTTTAACAATTTCGATTCACATGTCACAAGATTCAAACAACCAAGGAAATCCAATGCTCTACTAGTTGGTGGCAGTACGGGATGAGTTCTGAAAACTCCCAGCATATTACGCTTACTGCTTATAGATTCTTCACGCTTGTATATTAGAGTAATTCTTTAAAAAAATGAATAAAATATTAAAGGACTTTTCAAACACTAATGCATATACCAGACATGAGCACCACTTCATTTCCAAAAGATTTATAGACAAAGAATGACTCGTACTAAACACAACGGAAAATTGGAAACAAATATGTACAGATTAATATGAACAATTTCGAGAGAGACTATGGACAACAACATACATATATGAGCAAACACCCCCAGAGCCTAGTTTGCGTCCTAGAAGAGAAAGTTACACGCTCTGTACAACTCTGACATAGGGTATCACAAAACCGGTAGACTCGCCAAGCTATTTGCATTAGCGAAGGTAATATCAGAACAGAGTGTCAACTGCTCAGAAGAGGTAACTACATAAACGTCTTTCAGAGTGAACCCATGAACCACGGGCAAGATGAATCCGTGCCCCAGCCGTGAGTTCAGGTACGGCATGCATGCAGTGTTCAGGAAAACTCGTATCACTCCCTGCAAGTCAAACATTTGCACTGATTTGGTCAAACAGTTATTTATGTAGAACAAAACCTTCACTTGCAATGGTGTTCCCCACATGGCTACCAGCCAGTTACTATATGAAATAAAATGATGAGCAATAGCCAGCCAGAAGTCAACTAACATAGTAATTCAGCTCACGGTAACAATACCGATAAAAGCTAGACAAAGTCAAATGTGCATAAAGATGGTGGAATACCTGAATCAAAGACATATGGAAGTTTCCGATTTTACTCCACTTCAAGGACAGGGAGAAATCATCTAATTCAACCCTACCATATACCTTATTACTTGATGCCTCCACAGCACCTGAGGCACTTACTACCTGCAAGGAAACAAATTAATCCAAGAATCCTATTTGCAAATATGAAACTGTGATCTGAATTTCTTGTTTCCTGTCCTGGGAGGAATTGAGCAACAAAAGCACATCATAAATGAAATTAGAATCTGAGGTTTCTCACCACAGAGATGCACGCAACTGGAACTGTCTCCGTGCCATGTAAAACATCAACTATCATGTCTGCATTAATGGTAGCACTAATTTTTTCAGATGTAATCCTCATTACTGGGGATGAAGCCATTGAAATGTTCAGGACCATGTCATCATTTGGATAGCTCCGATACAAGCGAGGAATGATAAATTTCCAGCCAGCTGTATTCAGTAGAGACTGATCTGGAATTTTGTCCACAACCCAATGCATGGAATCTGCCTGAAGGGGGAAAAAGGGATAATGTAAAACCCAAAAGGTCAAACATTCTTGACATATTATTAAAAGTATTTGGTTACCTTGTAGTAAACATCTAATGCCGAATTGAATACAGCTTCATCAAGTGAAAGCAAAAGCATATTTGATGCTTCACCACAAGATAACAAAAGTTGGGGATGCTTCTGCAAATTTGTACTCTTTGCAACTGCAGAAGTGAACAACCCATTGATATCAAACTCAATGGAAGAATTTCCGAATTGTGGATCATTCACAAAAGTCATGTTCAGAGCAGTGACATTGTCCAGACTGACACTCCTAGGAAGACCTTGAAGCAACGAGTCCAGTTTTGATGTGCTGCCAATGATATTTTCCGGTATTACCTTTTCAACCGCAGCTCTAATATTGTCCTCAAAAGCATTTATAAGCCTTCACAATGAAGTCCAAGAAGGAAAAGTAAGTAAAATTGGGGAATTTTGCCTCTTGACGTGCTTGATTATATAAAAAAGAAAAAAAAGAAAAAACAGGAGACATCAGATAAAATGACCCAATATGTTAATATCTGTAAAGGAGCCTGATCAAAGCCATATATGAAATTTGATTTGTTTTCTAGTATCATAAGATGCACAATATTTGAATTAACTTAGGTCTCTCCTGACACATCTTATATGTTTTTACCCCAATCTCACGGAATTATGCACCACGAGAGATCATTTCCTGACCTCTGAATTATCAAATGCTCATAAACAGTTTCAGCTTGTATATTATTTTAGCATCTGTTTCTTGAAGAGATACATAAGGAGAGCATACCCTTGATAAAACCAAGACGCTCCACCATCCAGAGATATCACCAAGTCCTTCACATAACATCCACACTGCGAGACATTCAGAGCCAAACTTCCATTGTAATTCTTGATCTCCATGGTTATCCCAACTTCCATTCCTTGGACCTTACACACATGAGATGCTTCTTCTCAGTAACAGAACTGATAAACAATAACTACTCCCTCCGTTCCAAAATATAAGATGTTCTAGCTATTACACATGTTGACTAGATATGGACTAATATGAACATATACACTAAAAGTTGTCTAGATACATGTAGATATATGTGAATGTGAAAGCCTAAAACATCTTATATTTAGAAACGGAGGGAGTAGAAGATAAGGGTAGAAAGTAACCTAATATTAGTTTGCCTTGGATATTTACATGATGCACAAATGGATCATCATCATCATTAGTCTAGAGCATATCTTGAATAATATGAAACATTACCAACCACTTGTATGAAGGTTAATTTCAGATTTAAAGACCATAATGCTGATAGCAGGTTATTAGACTAATTTCTCAAATAATCAGAAAACTCTGGGTAAATGGACGTTGATCGGTAGTGTTCTGCCAGAAAGGATGATATATTCTTCAAATGTCCATGACCAAATTTTATTATTCTCGAAAAGAAAATTTTACTTCACAATGTTCTTCGGGCAATTAAGAAAAAGGGAATTTAAATCTATTCTCTAGCCGGCAACAACCAGAGGAAAGAAAATCGGCGGCTTACCAGGATGGAGGCTGTGCCGCTGTCGGAGATTTGGAAAGGGTAGTACCATGCGGAATCGTAGGAGTAGGTCCATGCCATGCTGATGTTGGCGCTGACCCCGGAGGCGACGACGACGAGGCCCGAGTCGCCGGGGCGGAGCGTGGAGTCGTCCCCGACGTCGAGGTGGAACAGCGTGATGTCGGAGACGGCGGCGCGGATGCCTCCGAGGAAGGGCACACGCATGGACTTCTCCGCCCCGGGCAGGAGGAGCGGAGTGAGCGACCGCGCCGCCGCCCCGATCAGCACGTCCTTGGCGAAGGCCAGGCCGCTAGAACCGATCACGGCGGAGACATGGGACTCGTGGGCGGCTGCGGAGGAAGGGGCAGAGAGGAGGAGTAGGAGGAGGAAGAGTGCAGGGAGGAGGCGGTGGTGGGCCATGGCGGGTGGAGGAGGGAGGCGGACGGCCGAAGGAAGAAGAGGAAGGCAGGTAGCACCGGCAGTGTGGTATAGTTGCGTTTTTATTACCAAAACACAATTCCAAAACAATAAATATTAAAATATCTACAGATTAATACTCGCTCCTTTCCAAATTAAACTAGATGTAGTGAATTTATCAAAATATGGATATATTTGTACACAAAAATACGTCTAGACACAATAAATCTATGACACCTAATTTGGGCCGGAGAGAGTAGTTACTCCGATCCGAAAAAGTGTTGGAAGGAGTAATACTAAGCGTGTCTTTGGTAGCCTGTATCACCTGACATGAGTTTTCCACTTGATACAGGCTCACCTATACAAGTTGTGTTGAAATTTTTGTCTATTTGGTGGCCCGTATGTGTTGAGGCATGTTGATGTGAGATGTTGTTTGGTGGCTCGTATAAGCAGGGACATACTGAAATTACAAATAGATCCAAAGTCTTACACGAAGGACCTTAAAAAGAAACATAAAAAACAACCAGGTCCTCCTCCATCATGACCACCCATCGATGGCTTCATGGCGTGCAGCGGTGCAGGGAATATCTGGTCGGAGACGGGAAGGGCGCTAGGGGCGGCGCTGGTCGGAGACGGGGAGGACGCTAGGCGGCGGCACTGCTGGTCGGAGACGAGGAAGGCGCTAGGAGGTAATGCAGGTCGGAAACGAGGATGTCGCTAGGTGGTGGCTAGAGGAGCTAGGCGGTGGCGCCACGACTGCACGCGTGGCCAGTTTGTGGACAAGGGGCGGTAGAGGGGGCGTACACATTCCTAGTCACGATGGGGAACGGCTGATGCAGCTGGAGGCTGGGGAATTGCCGATAATTGCTTGCATGGAGCTTGAGGTCAGGCAAGGGCCTGCAACCGTGCGGGAGATGGAGGTCAGGGAAGAATTCAGCGACCACATCGAGCTGGAGGACAGAAGTGGAGAGAGCAGCACAAGACAGAGTGTGATGCGAAACGACCGGCGCAGGGTGAGGCGGCCAAGATGACGACGTCAGGGTGTCCGAGTGGCGTTGTAGGACTAGGGAGAGACCTCAAGCATCGGAGGAGAAAGAGGGTGCGAGGGGGAGAGAGGGTGTGCGTAACTGGCTAGCACGATGGGCGGGAAAGATTTCGAGAGGTCGTGGCGGACGAGCTCAGCCAGACTGACGAGCGAAGCTCACCGCGAGCTTCTCTCACGGACCGGGCCCAGAGCCGTTTTTCGGGAGAGGCGGGCATGGCCGAGAGCGCTAGAACAGGCTACCAAACAACCACATCTCGGCTGGGTTGGGAATATCTGAGGGAAGCCAACCTACCAAACACGCCCTAAGTGCATACGGTTCTTATACAACACACGACACTAATTTCGGATCGAATGTAGTACCTTTCATCCAGAAAATAGTCGCGGCGTGTTTGTAGGTAGCTGGCCGGTTCCATTTTTTAGGACACATTTTATGGGTTGGAGGGAGTATTAATTTCTACATACTGCGGAGTAGATTATAAAAGTTTTATCGACCCTTTACTTTTACAAACACCAAATAACAGTGTATACAGTATACACACACGTGCACGCACACGGCGCGCACACTCATTTTAATTGCGTGTTCTGATACTTCACTTACTGTTCTCTATTTTCTTGGGTACTATTCTAAGTGTGGAAATAATGAGACTAAATCATTACAACTTGTATTAGCAACTAGCCAATTGCAACTTTTTATTTAAATGCAAAAAATAAAATAATACTACAAAATCTTAATATGACATAAGCTCCAAGCATGAACGATCGTGCAAGTTTGTTGTCTTCGGGTTGCTTGTTGAGACTTGCACTCTTTTGCCTTCTCACACATGGCCAACGCAAATGATGCTTGTAACAGCATCTTTGCAGAATCAATAACCCGCGGAAAAGTAAACGCGAGGTATAGTTTGTGGAAAACGTTAGTTTGATATAAAAATATGATTTTTTTTATGTCATTGAGCGTACCTGCAAAAGATGTCAAATCCACAAATCATATGATGCAACAGCCTCAAACAAAATTGTTGCATCACCACACTTGCCACATTACTCCTCTTGTCATGTCTTGGGGGCAGTTTTTTCAAGCCCAGTGTATGCGGTCACTACTTTCCAGCATGCCTGGCCAACCTCGAGCCCCCATTTGATGCCATTAACCCCGATGTGTACTCTTAGTTGGGTGCTCAAAGATATAAATGACCAAACACACGAATCGTTAATTTGCCGAACCTAAGCACTGAATCGATTATAGTATTCTCGCCAATGCGAACGTACTCGTCGACGTAGCTTGTCGGAATGCCATAAGAAATCACCCTCATCATTATGGATATATCATCATTATGGATATATGTTGATGTGCACTAAACACCATTAAGGACAACATTTTTCCGACGGGTAAAATAGCGATAATAGGCATCACAAGATTCCACTATCTTTATAAAGAGGGATCTGCGTATTTGATACCTCATGTGGAAGATGTGAGGCGGATAGTTAGGTATCTCCGTAAATTAGTCTTGCATGAGCAGCTCGTTGGCGTGGAAGCAGTTCTGCGGAATGCTAAACAAACTTAAGCGGAAAATTAGTTCAGGCCATTTTAATCTCATTGTACTTTCTAATTAAAAAACACACTTTGCAGTATTTAAGAAAACATATTTTTCTTTACAAGTCTTATTTAATTGTAAATTTTTATTAGGAAATATGGAAAATCTAACATAGAATACTAATATGGTATAGTTAATACCACCGAGCAAGAAAGCACTTGTCGTAAAATTGTTGCACCTAAGAGCAAGAGCCCTTCAAAGATTGGTCGGGATCACCGGGTGAAAGATCGTGGATGACGATAAATATTATGAGGGGATGTCGGTGATCAAATGTCACATGGTGAGTAGAAGCTCGGAGGAGGCATCGAGTTCCTGGAAAGATGTGGAAGCTGGAGCTCACGCACCCGGCTTCCACGACCGGTGAGAGATGGTACTTTCTCCCACCTCTATGACCCAACTTCTCTCTATCCATCATTATCGACTTTACATTGTATTTGGTTTGTCCACTATGCCCAAAAAGGCAATTTATACACTTGTTTCATAATTATGATTCATATTACGATGCTACAACTGACGGAGTTCCTGAATGTGAGATTCAGAGGAAAACTCACGCTCACGTGTAGTAACATGAAAACATAAATAAATCCTAGTCTTGCCTTATACGACTAATTCATTAGATGTTTGATGACTATTTTTTCCTGGTCATAGACATGTTTATGTTAATATCAATGAATGACATATCGTTGGAAGGGAATAATATGGTTGGATGTTCCCTAAGTAGATTGATATGCTAAGAGATTCCACTAAGACATCTTTGTTTTTAGAATCATATCACAACACGGTTATATTACAATGCATCCTTTTACCATGAGGTTATTGGGATAATATATTCTGGAGGTTTTACTTTGGTGCTATCAAGAGTCACACCGTAAACTAGGTGAACAAAAAGGTAGCTACTAGGTAGTTCTAAAGGAGTATGGTACTTCGACGTTCTGAGATGGGAATTACTCCTCCGTAAAAAGGGAGATACATACCTAGGCCCACTCGGTATTCTTGATATCTATAAGTTCCGTAGACAATGCATGATGATGATACATCACGTGGGATATCATAATACAATAACGATAAAGAGAAACTTACCAGATAATTGAGAAAAGATAAACGTATAAGTGAACCAGACATTATTTCACGACAATACCAGAATCAATAGTCTCGTGTAAGTTTGGTATCGTGAGTAATAGAATAATTGTATAATAACCAACAGATTGAGAAGTTTTTATTCATTTAGTATGTGGGAGTCAATATGGGTGTCCACTGCTAGAGTTATGCCCTAGAGACAATAATATTCAATTATTATTCTATCTCCAAGTTCAGAATTAAGTCTATGTCATCATGCTACACCGCTATAGCACTTGAAAAGTGATTTTTCAAAGGAAAATCTTTATGCGGGTGTTTAGACATAAAAAAACAAGAGTTCCTAATATTGTCTCTAATATTAGCTTATGGTTTGTGAGTTGATCATATTTTCCTGATCATGGACTTGGATGAAATTCTAGCAAAACATAAGAGTTTATTGTTAGGGTAACAATAGTACTGAACCGACCCAAGTGTATGTTGTTGCTAAAAGAAACTAAACAATCATCATGTGTTTTAGAAAATGCATATGAAGTTAACATTGACTATGATTCCTATACTATGAGAATATTTAGTGACCGCATGATCGAAAGTTATACTTTGGATATCATCAACCGTCTTGCCGTAAGTGGGGATTATAATGGTGATATTTGGATATGTCCTAGAAATTGTAATAGAACTGAGATCATTCAAGCTAGTACTTAACTCCTCTAGATGATATAGAGATACATTCTCTGCGCCCTCTCAGTATCACCTATCAAATATCGTTTGGCCATATACAGTGTGATTTATCACAGGGTCATCGGGAATATGGATGAGAAAAGAGAGCGATATCGGTAAACGATTTTTATGTGTTATGATCAAAGAGTTTGATTACACCAGATCACATAGTCTCACCTCATCATATCATTGGTATCGTGAATTTAAGGGAATAAGTGCAATGAGTAACTTATAAGGTTCCCTCGTTCTTCGGGAACACACATGAGCAATCATGGATGTCCACGGTCCCGAGGTTGGTTATTGTTTGGTAAGTTCCCGAACATGTCTGTGTGTTATGAGCCTTTATGGGTCACACGCTTAAGCTGTACCAACCTTTTGTTGAGAGAAATAATATGTTGTTATTAGTTTTATGAATGTTTGATGTCGTTACGATATCACATAAACAAGTCCGGTGTCAATCGGAGTGGTTCCGTGGAAGTTACTATAAGAGAGAAATTATGTCGGTGTTAGGCAGAATTATTATGAGAGGTAACGGAGGATATGAGATGTCCCAGGGTGTTAGAAATGTGTTTATAACATTTTTAGATAATATCGATGATTTTATCTATAGGGAAAAAGTGGTCCTGGAGGAGTTTCGGGGACTTTCCAAATAAGGAAAAAGTGTCGGGAGGGGCAGATTTCCCCCTCATGGCCAAACCCTATTTTAGGGGGATGCTAGGTGGGACCCACTGGTTCACAGGTTGGTACTCATGGTCCCGGTATTTTTCTAGATTTTATTGGAGAGAAAAGGGAGAAGATAAAAAGGGAAAAAGAAATAAGGAAGGAGAGGGAGGTGGAGATCAACTACAACACCCAATCCAAGTTGGGCTAGGAGGCCTTGGTGCGCCGACCACCTCCTAGCTCAATTAGGATTCCACTCCCTCTTTGGAAATTCTCTCGTCCCTCCTACTATATAAAGCACCCCAAGGCTGATGTCTTGTGGACACACGTTCATTGGGAGACCCCAAGAGGAAGGTGTGAAGAGTACACCAACAAGATTTTCCCTCAGAAAGAAACCAAGGTTTAATCAGACCAGTAGGAGAAAGAAATCAATTGTAAAGGTTGTTGACAACTGATGTTGGCAGGGCACACTACCAGGCTCAGCAGCAGCGTGGAATCTGCACACAACACAACCAAGATATTTTGCCCCAACGAAACAGTGAGGTTGTCAATCTCACCGGTTTTGCTGAAAACAAAAGATTAGACGTATCGTGTGGAAAATGATATTTGTTTTGCATTGAATGAAATGAGAACGGTGTTTTCAGTAGAAGAGAACAGTGTTTACAGTAGGTTGTATTATCATCGTAAAAGAATGGATCGGGGTCCACAGTTCAGTAGTCGTGTCTCTCCATATCGGATAAATAACATGCTCGGTGAACAAATTACAGCTGGGCAATTGACAAAATAGAGGTTGCACCATAGTGCACATACATGACATGATGATTACTACGAGATTCATTTGGGCATTACAACATGATACATAGACCTTCATCCAACTAAATCTATGACTAATAATCCACCCTCAGGACGTCATCCGAGCAAACTTTGGGTATTAAGTTGCAAGCAACAGATTATTGCATTAAGTAAAATGCCTAATGTAAACAATAGAATTATCCTTAGACAAAGCATTGTTGTTTTATCCCTAGTGGCAACAACACATCCAGAGCATCTACTAGCAACAGAGAGCATGCAAAATCACAAATAACATTCATGATAGATCTATAATCAACTTGACATAGTATTCAATATTCATCGGATCCCAGCAAACACAACATGTAGCATTACAATAAGATTATCTTGATCATGTTAGGTCATACGTCATAAACGTATCCTTAATTTCTGATGTTCCATGTTGTTTCCTACATGTTTGCTATACACTTTATGTCATTTTTATCGATTTTCCGGACTAACCTATTGACAAGATGCCACAGAGCAAATTCCCTTTTTCTGCTGTTTTTAGTTTCAGAAAAATTGTTCTGGAAATATTCTCGGAATTGGAAAAATTCAAAGTCCGGAGATCCTAGAGTTCCTGAAGGTTCCATGGAGTCCCAAAAAGGACTGGAGGGGGGCCATAGGGGGGCCACACCATAGGGCGACGCCCCCCTTGCCGCACCATGGGGTGGTGTGGGCCCCCAGGCCTCCACCGCCTTTGCCCTTTCGCCTATTTATATCCCCCAATGCGTCAACCCTAAAAAGATACCACTTCGTCCCGAGAAACACCCGAGGCCGCCGTCATCGTCATCCCGAGATCGGGAGGGTTCTGGAGCTCTCCCAGGCACCCTGCTGGGAGGGGAATTCATCACCGGAGGGGTCTACACCACCATGCCCTCCTCCGAAGTGATGCGTGAGTAGTTCAACCCTGGACTACGGGTCCATAACAGTAGCTAGATGGTTGTTTTCTCCAGTTTGTACCTCATGTTTAGATCTCGTGGGCTGCCCTACATGATCGAGATCATCTTTATGTAATGCTACATGTTGTGTTTGTTGGGATCTGATGAATGTTGAATGCTACGTCTTCTGATTATCAATCTATCGTGTTATCTTCGTGCATATGTTATTTATGATCTTAAATGCTATCTGTTATTAGTAGATGCTCTGGCCAAGTAGATGCTAGTAACTCCAAGAGGGGGTATTTACGCTCGATAGTGGGTTCATGCCTCCTTTGCATCTGTGCTCGAGTGACAGAAACGTGACGGATGGAGGATGTGCTCTTTCCATTAGGGAGAAAACAACGGTGTTTACCTAGTTTACATTACACACTTTGCTTACTGCGATAATCTGTTGCTTGCAACTTAATACCCAACGTTTGTTCGGATGATACTCGGAGGGTGGATTATTAGACATAGATGCAGTTGGATGACGGTCTATGTATTTTTTTGTAATGCCCGCATGAATCGCATAGTAATCTTTATGTCTTGCATATGCACTATGGTGCAGCCTTCATTTCTTTCAAATGCCCAGCTGTAATTTGTTCACCACACATGTTATTTATCTTCCACGGAGAGACACCACTATTGAACTGTGGACCCCGTTCCATTTTATCATTCTGATAATACACACACTGCTTTCACACTGTTTTCATACTTCTGCTGCTTTCATACTGTTCTCTTACTGTTTTCCACACAATATGTTTAACCTCTTTGTGTTCAGCAAAACCGGTGAGATTGACAACCTCACTTCTTTGTTGGGGCAAGTTGATTTGATTGTATTGTGTAGGTTCCATGTTGCTTCTGAACCGGTAGTGCGCCCTGCCATCTCAGCTGCTTCAACCTTCTGAAGTTACAACTTCCTCCTACTAGTCGATTAAACCTTGGTTCCGTACTAAGGGAAAATTGCTGCTGTGCTCATCATACCTTCCTCTTGGGGTTTCCCAACGAGTGCAAGATCTGCACCATCAAGACACTTTTTGGCGCCGTTGCTGGGGAGGAAGAGAATTTCTGCAAGGGGAGTCTCTCACTTCCAATATCTTTACTTTGTTTTTGTTTTACTTAGTTTATTTTATTTTCTCTTGTTTGCTTCTCTTTATCAAAAACACAAAAAAATAGTTCTTATTCTAGTTCTTATTTCTGCTTTATCATGCTTGCTATCAATGTTTGATGTCTTTGAAACTACATCTTTTAGGAAAGGTGGGTTCATGGATGAACAACAAAAATATTATAAGGAACACCGCTTGTCACAAAAAGTATTACACTTATGGGAGCAAATTAATAAATTGCAAGACTATGCTAAAAACTTGTGCTCTACTAATAATGTTACTTATTGCTTTGATAAATCTTGCTGCTATAGGAGGTATAAACACCTCCCTTTTCAATGTGAGTATGATGATAATGTTACCATATCTTCTTATGTTAAGGGAAATTATGACTTTGATGATGTGGAACAAATTGAGGAATTTATTGCTTGGAAGGGTGCATTTGAATTTGCCTATTTTCTTGAAAGTATTGATGATGCACCTTATAAATATGAGATTTATGATATACTTGAATATTGCTTTGATAATTACAAGGATTGTAATTACTACATACTTAAATATCTTAATCAATTCTCTCCCCCAAAGGGAGATACTAATGCCTTGCAGGAACCTATGGAAGAAGAAACTGCTGAATCTGGAAGCTCATTGGATGAAAAAGAGGAGGAGATTGGCAATCAAGAGGAGGAAGAATGGAGCTACCCATGTCTACCTCCCAATGATAGTAACTCTGTAACTCATACATTATTTGATGAAATTGATACTTTCTATACTTGCGACCTTGATACTACTATGAATTAAACTTGTGAGAATGACATTGCTACTGTTGTGTATGATAATCCATGCTACTTGGATAAATCTTATGATAATGCTCTTGATGATGATCCTATGTTACTTGATATTATAAATTATAATGCTACTGAAAATAGGATTGCTATAATGTGTCCTATACCTTTTAAGAGTGACCAATTATATTGTTTTGCTGTTGCTAAAAGTGGTAAAAAAGAGGAGCTGATTTTAAATTTTGATCCCACTATTTGGAGCTTGATATGAATTGTGTGCTTTTAGACCATGAAAAACATGTTTTATGTGATAATTATGTTGTTGAGTTTGTTCATGATGCTATTGAAAATTATTATGAGAGAGGAAAATATGGTTGTAGGAATTTTCATGTTAATAAAACACCTCTCTTTTTGTTGAAAGTTTTGAAGTTGCTCTTGTTCTACTTTCCCATGCTTTCTAGTTTGAACTTCTTTAATTTATTTCTTACAAGATTCCTATGCATAGGAAGTGGGTTAGACTTAATTTTGTTTTACATTTTCTTCATGATGCTCTCTTTTGCTTCAATTCATATTTCTTATGTGAGCATCCAATTGAATCCACTTTTCTGGGCCTAGCCAAAAGGCGTTAAAGAAAAGCACTTCTTTGTTTTTATCTATTTTATTTGAGTCAAGGGGTTGTATACTTCTTTAGAAACTCCTTTGTATCTTTATTTTCATGTTTTACTTGTGCCAAGTAGAGTTTCTGACGAGAGTTGGAGTTAGTTTTGGATTTCTGTGCAGGAAACATATTTCTGCTGTCCACCGTAAAAAATCGTATAATTCACAGAAAAATCCGAATAACCTGAAATTTCTTGTGATTATTCCTCGGCTAATTGTGAAACCTTTTCGTTATTTAAGTTTTTCGATCTGATCAACATAAGTGCCCTGAAAAAATTCATCTTCATAGACTGTTCTGGTTTTGACAGATTCTGCCATTTTTCTTGCATTTGCTCTTTTACGATTGTCGAATAGTCATCTCAACAAGTACCTCGGATGATCCGGTAGTATTTTGATTAAGAGAACGTATGGACGCTGGTGACAATCGTCGGGTAACAGGGGGCAAGATTTACCTAGGTTCGGGGCCCTCGTAGAGGTAAAACCCTTACTCCTGCTCTGTCGATCTGTATTATCAATAGATCGGTTACAATGGGGGGGGGGGGGGGTGCTCGAGTTGAGAGTATGGACTCGAACTCAAGGCTTTGGTGGTGCGAAATTGCTTGGATCCCCCTCCCGGTAGTTCTCCTGGCCTTATATAGGTGGCCAGGTCTCGAACCGTACCGTGGGGGGGGGGTTACAAACCATAGCTTTAGGTCGGTTACAAGTTTCCTTCTTGACCCGCAAGGCTTTGCGGGTGGGCCTTTGATTGGGCCTTCTAGAACTGTTGGTGGCACCTCTCCTTGGGCTTAGGTCTTGGGTCTTGGATCGGGTAGCCTCACCCGATAGGTCCAGGATTCATCCCCACGTCAGTAGCCCCCGAGTGTTTACTCGACCGAGAATCTTGTCGAGTGGACACTCGAAGTTCGCCTTGATTTCCTTCGATTGACCGTTTAAATTGCTTGATTTTGGAGGGCGCATACCCTATGCGCGATGCGCTTTTTGTACTCGAGCATCGAGCGATAAATGTGCATGTGTACTGGCTGTTTTCGCAGAAGGATGTGGCTCAGTCGCTTGGCTCTCCCGAAAGCTCAGGGCTAATTAATTGCATCTAGGGAAAAAATAGTTCTGGCCTACCCAGACTCGAGACCTCCGACTCGAATCCGGCAAGGTGATCGTTGCGAATGGGCCATGGAGGTCTTACCGAGTCGAACTTAACCTATAGGGGTACCCGGCGCATCCGCTAGGATTTTTCTTCGTATTGTTGACACGGATTTTTACCGGAGGACGCAGCTTGAGTGTGATTTCAGGCCCATAAGAGAGATCTTTGGGTCTTACCTTCGTACTCGAAAGAATACGACATTAGGATGTGCCTAGTCGTCTGAACAATCCAGGGTAGAGATGTGTAGATACATCGTGTGATAGAGTAGCGGGAGCCGCATACTCGCGATTTTTTCCTTTGATTATCCTCTTGAAAGTCTTCGAGTGAAGAGATCTCCTTCCCTTGTTGTACTTATGCAAAAGAGATTTTTGCGTTTGCAAGAAATTTGTTTTTGTCATGCCCATACAAAAGAGTTTTCGTGTTTGGGGGTTTATGCGAAAGAGATTTTCGCGCCTTGATATACCCATACGAAAGAAATTTCGTGTCAGGGAGCTTATGCGAAAGAGTTTTCGCGTCTTGATATGCCCATACGAAAGAAATTTCGTGTCAGGGAGCTTATGCGAAAGATTTTCGCATCTTGATATGCCCATACGAAAGAAATTTCGTGTCAGGGAGCTTATGCGAAAGAGTTTTCGCGCCTTGATATGCCCATACGAAAGAAATTTCATGTTAGGGAGCTTATGCGCAAGAGTTTTCGCGCCTTGATGAGGTATGCAGTGATGTCACTGCGCACCCGTCTGTTCTGACTCCTCCCGATGGGACGTGACGGAGCGAGGCAGAGCACCCTGGCCCACCTTGTCAGCTTTTGACCGGAAACGACAAGTCGTATCCGGGTTTTCCGCGAGACACGCGCTGTAAATGCACACGATCTTTTGTAAAGATCGTGCCAGAGTAACCGCTCGCCGCCGCTTCGTTTCCTCTTCACGCGTGGCGGCCGCGATGGGTGCCACGTTGCCAAATCCACGGTCTAGATCAGCCCGGCCTGTGTATAAATAATAATCCTTAGGAGATGGGTAAATCTCCCGGCCATTTGCTCATCTTCTTCCTCCTCGCGCATACCTCCTTTTCTGTAAGCACAAGAAAGCTCCAATGGTTGGAGGAAAGAAACGCAGCGCTGCTGCATCATCCTCGAAGGAAGTGGCCGGCGCTTCCGCGATGCCGCCCGTGAGAACGGGCGATTGGTGCGCCGCCATCACCACCAAGAAGAGCATCGCTGAGATGCAACGGGAAGGACTGCTCCCACCTGACACCGACAAGCGCGTGCGCTTGTCTAAGAAAGAAGAGGTACCCAATCCACACGCGAACGAGCGCGTGCTCTTCACTGAGCACGTCTCGCGCGGTCTGTCTCTTCCTCTCCACCCTTTTATTCTCGGGCTGCTGTATGTCTACGGCATACAGCTGCACGACCTGCCTCCAAACGCGATTCAGCACATATCGTGGTTTATCGTGCTTTGCGAGTGCTTCCTGGGTATCCACCCGCACTGGGGCCTCTGGAAGGCCCTCTTCAAGGTGCGGATCTTCCGGGAGAAGGCGCGACCAGGCGAGAAGCTAGGGGAGCCGCTGTGCACCGGAGGCTTCGGGATCCAGGCGAGAACGGACATCCCCTACATGGAGATGTACTTCATCGACTTGGCGCAAGGGTGGCGGAAGAAATGGTTCTACATCATCGACAACAGCGCGGGTGGAGCTCCTGAAATCCACCCATTCGCCATTCTGAAGCGGAGTTCCTGGCTGCACAAGCTCACCGCTGAAGACAACAAAATTGTCTCCCCCCTACTCGCGAAGGTGGCGAGCTTCCGCGACAAGGCGTTGTGGATTCCTTTGAATGGAATACACTTATCGAGTGTGTTTCTTCGATGAAGGATCCAGCCCCTTCAGGCGAGGCCATCCATCATGTGGGAGTACCAGGGCACCCAGGACCCGAGTCGTGCCTGCGAAGACATTCTCTCGAATGCTGAGTTCGAGAAAAAGATCACGGCCATCACCAAGCTGAAGAAAGAAGAGGCCTACTCGGCCTATTCTCTCGATCCATTCGAGGCTTCGAAGCCTCCCCCAGCTGAGGTGAGTTTCATCTTGTTCTTCTTTTGTCTCTTTCTAGTCCGAAATTTTGTCGACTTAAGGTCTTCTCTCTTTTTCTTCTTCTGGCTCTGTAGAGCTTGAAGGTGGCGACGTGCTACCCGCCAGTTTCGGCTGAAGATGCCTCGGACCTTCTGGCGAGTAACGTCGAGGCTCCTCTCGAAACTAGTGTCACAGAAGCTGATTCGAGCTCCGAGCGCGACTATATGGACGATGAGGAGGAGTAGGGCAGCGACCAACTCCATCACCGCAAGCGCCACAGGCACGAGGATGACGAAGTCACTTCCAAGGATAGCTCCTTGGGTGATGGGTCCACCAAGGCGACCGAGCCTCTCCAGGTGTCTCCCCTTCGTACAATTCAACCTCTTGGTCGTCCACCGAAGGTTTCCACCGCCTGGAACATGGACGTTCTAGATGATGACGGCGAGGATGAGTAAGTTTTCCGCGCTCCATTCTTCAATCGCAAATTCCTTTTCTTGTTCTTATCTTTCCTGAATCTTTATCTGAATTGATCTCCAATAGCAGTCTTACGACCATCAGCCCAAGCTAGTATGCTTCTTCGATTCCTTCTGTCAAGAGAAAAGAAGCTGCCGTGGATGAAGTTCCAGCCGTCGAGGCTGTCCAAAAATCTCCAAGTCCCACAAGGGTAGTCGCAACTCCGGAGTATGGCCTGCCCAACTTCGCGGGTGGAGCGTCTATGAATAAGGAGGTTTCGGGTAGCTCGGCTGGCCCTCTATCTACTGCTCAGGGCCAAGTAAGTCCACTCGTCTTTTCGTGTCTTGCTTTTCTTTCTTGAAGTTTTATCGGGTGCATGGCAGTGCTCCCGATGGGAGTAGCCCCCGAGTCTGTGGTTAATTTCTTACAGTTGGCCACAGACTCAAGTCAAAATCTTCTCTTGTTTCTTCGTTTTCCTTGAATTCTATCGAGTGCACAGTAGTGCTCCCGATGGGAGTAGCCCCCGAGGCTATACTCGACCGTGTACAATCGTGTATAGGCTCAAGTGACTTTGTCTTTAACTTGAATTTTTGCCTTGGGCTTTTGCAGACTCTCCTTGACTCCCTTGCTGCTTTTGGTCGTCGAGTGCTTTCGGCTGAGGCGGATTGCGTCTCCCTTAGGGAGGATCGCGACCGGCCCGTCGAGGACGGCCGTTCCCTTCAAGGTAAGTTATTCCACCTTTCTTGTCTTTACTGTTTCTCTTGATTGTAAAAGTTGCTCCAGCCGTATACTTTGTACTGCAGACGAAGTCACCCGCCTGAAAACTGAAAAGGCTGAAGCAGTCGCTCGGGTGAAAACCCTTGAGGCGGAGTTGGAATCCACTCGCAAGAATTCAACCAATCTTGAGGGGAGCTCCACGAAGGCTCAAGAAGCGCTGAAGCAGCTGGAGGAGGCGGGTGCTAAGCACGACAGGGATCTTGTCGACCTCATCCGTCCTTCGGCTCAAAAGCTTGCGGGTAAGCTGTGTTTCGCTTTTCTTTTACTGTGGTTTGAATTTATCCTGTTTTCTTAGAGATTTAATCTGTCTTTGTTCCAGACGCCCTTCGGATTGGACTGGAGCTTCTTGGAAACCAGCGACTGGACGCCCTCACGGATTCATGCACTCAGCTCCAGGAACATGCGAGTAGAATCTGCTCCCTCGTTGGTGATGCCACCCGAGTGTTGACGCGATTCCACGAGCGTTTACTGGTGGACGTGGCGATTATGCCTACGCTGGACGGCCTCCTGAAGGTATTCCTAGGCAATAAAGATCTTCTCTAGGAGTACTCAGTCGCTCAGTCCGAGTGCGGGGCCAGGATGGCTATTCAGTTTGCCTTGGCGCATGGAGTCTCGGATGACCTGGAGAAGGTGTATTCGAGCGTTCCTTACGACACTCATGGCAAAAAGGTAACACTCCGTCCTTTTGGCGCTCGTGCTGAAGTCCTTGCGAAGATGCTTTCTGAGGTCCTCGCTCGTGCTAGTCGTAAGGGGCAGCCTTCCGCGAGTGGAACCACTTCTGCAGCCCCTAGATAGTTTTTTATTTCCTTTTGCTTGTCGATGTAATGAACCTTGGGATGTATTCCCATATTTTATGTTGTGTAATCGAAGTGTTTTCTGAAATCCTCAGTGTCTGATTGTTGCGCCTTACTTTTGTATGCTCCTGATGGGAGTAGCACCCGAGGTATGGGTGGTATGTTCTTGAGTGGGGTCTTGTGATTTTTTCTGAACTTTCTTTTTTTCTTTCCAGGTAGTGGATCCCAGCATAGAGTCTTCGAGTGGGCATGCTTCGCAGGTTAATCCCCTTGTTTCTGCTGCCAGAATGTTTGCATCACTCTGTGACCGTGTTGCGGATGGCGAGCGCAAGTTGAAGGCTCTGCGAGGTGTGGCCGATGTTGCCAAGTCGAAGAAGAAACTTGCTGCGGAGCGTGAGCAGTTTGTGATGGAAGAACTGGCGGCTGTTGCCAAGGGCATGCTCTGTAAGTTTGCGAGCCCCGAGTACTTTGTCGTTGGTTCCTCTGTTTGTTTTGACGCCTTTGTTGTCCTTGCAGTTGTTGAACCTGACGGAGTCTGTGAGACCCATTGGGTGGATAATCACATTATTCACGAGTCAGGTAGCCCCAAACCTCATGCGAATGAGTTCTAGTCCGACCGCAATCGAGGCTTTATCCTAGCCACCCTGAAGTATCGGGCGAGCCAAGCGCAGATAATCGTCGAGTCTTGTCGCGAGGCCTTGTCTTCTGTCCATCAGACATTTTACCCTTTGGGTGTTGTCCCAGATAGCTTGAGTAGCTTGCTTAGGATGTTCCATCGGGTGGGGGAGGTTCGAGAGTGCGTACGCCAACAACTTGTCAGTGGGGCGCAAGTGGCACTTGCCTTTGTTCGGCTGTGGCACCCTGAGGTCAACTTCCTTTCTGTGGCGCGGCTTCCTGACTCGAGAGGTTCAGCAGTGGATTTTTCTCCTTATTATGCGGTCGTGCGTCCTGCAGTGGAGCAGATTGTTCGACTAACTTCCGAGGAGGTTAATCAAATGCTTGCAGATGAGGCCGCTCGCCGTTAAGTGTAATTCCAAGATGTAAATATCTTGTTGTAAGGTGTTTTGAAGGTGTAGACCTTGTGACCTTGTATATTTCCGTCGATGTTTTTAAGATGTTTATAAGGTGTGTACCTTGTTGTACCTTGTATTGTTTTTATCGAGCGATGTTACTCGAAGGTATGTGATGATGCTAGTTAGGCGTAGCCCCCGTGTGTTTGGGGTGTGTACCTGTCGTTTTTAGCATGTTTAGAGAAAACAAGAAGTCGCGATTGCTATGGTTGAGAAACCATGTATTTATTGATATGGCCGAGAAAAAGCCATGTGTTTGGTCGAGCTACAGTGTGGCTGGTACAACCTTATTTCTTGCGAGTAGAATAATTCTAGGGGTAGAACTTGCGGAGATGCGGAACGTTCCACGGGTTGGAGTAGATACCACCGGCTTTGGGTTCTTTAATCGATAGGCGCCTCCTGGGATAACTTCATGTATTATGAAGGGTCCTTCCCATGGTGGCTCGAGCTTGTGTTCTTCTTTTGTTTGAGCCACAGCACCAGGTATCCTACCACGAAAGATCTCTGGCGTATACGGTGACTGTGATAGTTGCGCAACGATTGATGGTATACTGCGGATGTTGCGAGTGCAATGTCCCGGATCTCATCCAGTGCATCCACTTCTTCTGCGAGTGCCTTGTTTGAGGTTTCTTCGTTGTATGCAACGACTCGTGGAGCTCTGAATTTGACGTCTTTGAGTAGAACGACTTCAGCTCCGTATACCATGAAAAATGGCGTATAGTTTGTTGACCGATTTGGTGTTGTGCGTAGGCTCCACAGTACTGATGGTAGTTCTTCGGCCCAGTGCCCTGCTGCTGGGTGCAACCGATCTAACAGCCGCTTCTTTAGTCCATCCGAAATTAATCCGTTAGATCGTTCGACTTGGACATTAGTTTGTGGGTGAGCTATCGAGGCGAAGCTGAGGGTGATTCCCTTTTCCTCGCAGAATTTCTGTGTTTCCTTGGCTATAAAGTTGATGCCGTTGTCTGTGATGATGTTGTGTGGTACGTCGAATCTACAGACGATGGAGTCGAGGAATCGCACGACGCACTATGCGTGCGCGTAGGTGACTAGCATGGCCTCTATCCATTTTGTGAATTTGTCGACTGCCACGAGAAGGTGTGTGTATCCTCCAGGTGTTGATTGCGCAGTGGTCCCACCATGTCTAGCCCCCATTGGGCGAAGGGCCAGGCGATGAGAATCATGTGTAGTTCTGTTGTAGGGGCATGCGGCCTGGACGCAAACCTTTGGCAGGCGTTGCATCTGTCAACTAGATCTTTGGCATCTCTTGCTGCTGTGAGCCAGTAGAATCCTGCCCTGAAGGCCTTGCCCACGATGGCTCTCCAACTGGCGTGGTGGCCGTAGTCTCCTTGGTGTATATCCCGGAGCAATTCCTTGCCGTCTTCGGGTGCTATGCATCTCTGCAATACTCCTGATATGCTTTGCTTGTATAGCTCGCCGTTGATCACCCGAAAGGATTTGCTTCGCCATACTATTTGTCGGGCCTTGCAAATGTCTGTTGGGAGCTGCTTGTTGGACAAGTAGTCGAGGTATTTCTGCGTCCAGACTGGCTCGAGCAGAAAAACTTGCCTTGAAATATTGTGGATGAGCTCGATCATAGCAATTTGCGGGCTGTGTCTGTTTCCACTACTGCGGGTGTTCCTGGTGGCTTTTTGAATTTGAATGATCTCTTGATCATTCTTTTGAAGTAGATTCCCGGCGTTATGGGTGCATTTGTGGATCCCATGTTTGCCAGCTTGTCTGCTTCCTCATTGCTTGATCGTGGGATGTGCTTCAGTTCGTACCCCTTGAAACTTCCATCGAGTAGGTTGTACATGTCACGATAAACGACCATGTTATCCGCGATAGCATCGCACTCTTTCATCGTCTGCTGCACGATGAGATTTGAGTCTCCATATATCATCAATCGGGCGGCTCCGCAGGCGATTGCCATTTTCATTCCGTGTAGGAGGGCCTCATACTCTGCGTCGTTGTTGGACGCTGGGGCATCAGGAGGTAAATCCAGTCGCAGGACGTATTGCAGCTTGTCTCCTTGGGGAGATATAAGAATAACTTCAGCTCCGACTCCTTCGTTTCTTTCGACCCGTCGAAGTACATGATCTAGTTGCTCGTGTATTCTAGGGGTCCTGGTGTTTGTAGCTCCGTCCACTCGCTTAGGAATTCCACGATGACCTGGGACTTTATAGATTTGCGCCCTGCATAAATGATGTCCCAGGCGCCTAGCTCGATGCTCCATTTTGCGATTCTTTCGGATGCCATTGGATTATTCATGATGGCACCGAGTGATGCGTCGTTTAGCACCGTGACGGTGTGCTCCTGGAAGTAATGCTTAAGCTTTCGGGCCGTGAGGACTACGCCATACGCGAGCTTCTGATAGTGAGGGTATCGCTACTTGCATGGCGAAAGCACCTCGCTAATGTAATATATTGGCCGCTGAACACCGTACGCCATGTTATCTTCTGGCCGCTCGACGACAATAACCGTGCTGATGACTTGGTTTGTTGCGGCTAGGTATAGATATAAGGGCTCCCTCTCTTGTGGCGTTGCCAGGACGTGTCTACTCTGCAGTGCTCTTTTTAAGTCGACGAACGCCTTTTTTGCTTCCGGTGTCCACTCGAACTTATCCGTTTTCTTCAGCAGCTTGTAAAAGGGCAATGCTTGCTCGCCTAATCTTGCGATGAATCTGCTCAGAGCGGCTAGTCGCCCTGCAAGCTGCTGTACGCCGCGAAGATTGGTTGGCTCCTTCATCGTCAAGATTGCTTGAATTCTATCTTAATTGGCTTTGATTCCTCGGGCGGACACCAAATACCCGAGAAGTTGTCCCGCAGGAACGCCAAAGACGCATTTTGTCGGGTTGAGCTTGATCCTGTACGCGTTGAGAGTGTTGAATGTCTCCCTGATGTCCTCGAGGAGTGTGTCCTCCACTCGAGTTTTTATGACGATGTCATGAATGTACACTTGTACGTACTTTCCAATGAGCTTGGCGAGGCATTTTTGCATGCAACGCTGATATGTTGCGCCTGCGTTTTTTAGCCCGAAGGGAATTGTCGTGTAGCGGTAAACACCGTGAGGTGTGATGAACGATGTTTTCTCCTCGTCCTCCTCTTTCATCATGATCTAATTATAGCCCGAGTAGGCGTCCAAGAAGGAGAGTCGCTGGCAGCCTGCAGTGGAGTCCACGATCTGGTCGATCCGTGGCAAGGGGAAGTTATCCTTGGGGCAGTGTTTGTTCAACGACATGTAGTCGATGCACACGTGAAGGATGTCAGTGTTTTTCTTCGGGACCAACACCGGGTTTGCTAACCATGTGGATATTTTTACCTCTCTGATGAATTTTGCGGCGAGAAATCGATTCACTTCTTCTCCGAGTGCCTTCTGTTTTGGCTCGGAGAATCATCGGGTCGTTTGCTTGATAGGTTTGGCGTCTTTGAATACTTCGAGTGAGTGCTCGGCGAACTCCCTGGGTATCCCTGGCATATCTGAAGGCTGCCAGGCGAAGATTTCCCAGTAATCACAGAGGAGTTCGACGAGCGTGCCTTCCTATGCAGGCGAGAGGGTGGTGGACACCATCACCGTCTTCGTGAATTCTGTCGGGTGTACTTGATGCTTTCGAGTGTCGCTGTTTGCACTGAACTCGAGTTTTGGAGTGTTTTTTTGGTGAGTGGCATCACGGAGTGGTCCGTGGTCTTTGACAATTCTGCTAGCTCCTCCTGCATCCCGAAATATTTCACGATCTCGTTGAACTCAATGTCACACTTATCGGATTTTTGGAAGTCTCCATTTATGGTGATGGTGCCGTATTTCCCAGGAAGTTTAAGCTTCAGGTAGGCATAGTGGGGTATTGCCATGAATCTCGCGAACGCTGTTCGACCGAGAATGGTGTGGTACTGTGAGGGCCAGTCGACTACTTCGAAGTCGAGGAAATCTCGCTTATAGTTTCTTGGGTTTTCGAGCACCACCTCCAAGTTGATTGTGCCGAGTGGTCGGAATACTTTGCCTGGTACTATCCTGTGGAAGTATGTTTGTGATTCCGCGAGTCCGTCCAGGTTCATGTTCATCTTACGGAGTGTGTCCGCGTAAATGATGTTGATCCCGCTGCCGCCGTCCATGAACACTCGTGCGAGGTCGTAGTTGCCTATCTGCGCCTGAATGACGAGCGCGGCGTGTCCTGGTCGGTATACCCGAGGGGGGTGGTCATCTTTGGAGAAAGTTATCGATTGATCTGCCATCTTCAAGTATTCAGGTGTGGACCGTGGAGCTTGTACTGCCATGACCACTTGGGGTGTGTTTGTTTTCTGGACCCTACGAGAGGGGCAGACCTTATGTATCATTCCGAGTAGTCCCTGGGGGTTCGGGTACCCATTGTTTCCTTGGTTTGCGGCGGGTGGCGCTGGTAACATGGCCAATATCGCGTTCTGATGTCCTGGTGGAGGTAGGGGCTTTGGCGGCTAGTGTCCTCCTGGGAGTTGCGAGTATCCCATCGCGGCTCTGTTCTTCCTCGTGTAGGCCTCGTGGATGTCTTGAAATTTTCGGTAGTCCTTGAGGAGGTGAGTTGCCTTGGTCTTTCCTGTGCGCTTATCTGTGAATAGATGTAGCGTGCAGTAAACGTCAAAGTCTTCCTTGGGATTTTTGTCATCTGGCTTTGGCTTCCATTCGCGATTTCCACGAGGTCCGCTGTCGCGATTTTTGGTGAATTCTACCGCAACCAGTTCTTCTCGATCGCCGTGATCGTTGTGCTTTCTCTTTTCTTTCGACCATGGCGGTCGTCCTCAGGTGCTGGCGAAGATGCCTTCTCATTGCGCACGAATTCTTCACTGTTGGCCCATCTGTTGGCTATGGCCATCAGTAGGGATGCAAAGTGGGATCCCACTTATCCCACTTATATCTCATTTGTGAATGGTTAGTTCAAAAACTTTGACAAAAAATTGAACTAAACACTTACAAATGAGGTATAAATGGGACAATAAGTGGGATAAGTGGGATCCCACCTTCACATCCCTAGCCATCAGCTCCCCGATGGTTTTGGGTGCGGCTCGCCCCAGCTCTTCTCTGAAGGCGGCTCGTTGAGCTCCTTTGGTGAAAGCTTCGACTTCAACTTCCTCTGATATGTTTCCCACCGTATTTTTGAGCGTGGTCCACCGCTGAATGTACTCGCGAGTAGACTCACCACTCTTATGCTTACAAGCCCGTGGCTCCTCGATGGACACAGGTATTTTGTATGTTGCTTGGAAGTTCTTGCGGAAGTCGTACATTAGATCGTCCCATGATCCGTAGTACGCCCTCGGTCTTCCTTCGGGCCAGCTGCGCGCAGCGCCTACAAGATGTAGGTTGAGGTACTGCATAGCTGTTCTCTTGTTCCCACATTGGCATTTTACTGCCGTGAGGTAATCTGATAGCCAGGATTTGGGCTCCAGCGAGCCGTCGTACTTTGGTACTTCCGTCATGATTCTGAACCTTTTGGGCATCGGCACCTCACGGATGTCTCAACAAACCAATGCGCCGCAGGCCTTTTCGTCGGCTTAAAAAGAGCACTGCAGAGTAGGCGCGTGCCTGCGAGCTTGGGCGGCGATTTTTGCGGCTTCCATGCCTAACCCCTTCTGGACTTGCCGATATTGCTCTGCGCGGGGGTCATTCTCGCACGGTTGGTTCGCCTGTAGGTACGTGGCTGCCGCTAAGGCTGCGGCGGCGGGAGTTGTAGGGTGCATGTTGCCGTCGTCGTCGACGTGCATGAGGGATGTCTCGAGTGTCTTGCTGATTCCGCTGAGGGATTCGAGATCCATGGCGGCGGTCTTCGAGACGTATCTCTTTTTTGAGGGATTGTTTCCCACCGAGCGAGTGTGAGAGAGGGCCGCACGACGCCCGCTCGACTCATCCGCTGCTTTCTTACGTCTTTCCAAATTCTTGCGAGCTTCATTGATCGGTCGACCCACTCGCACCAGATGATAGTGGTACGCGGTTAGACCTCATGAGGAGCTCCGTCCGTGATTGGCTGGCCTAGATGTACGGCCTCCTTCGCTCTGACCCAGGCGTCGCGTGAGACTTTGATGCGCTCTCGCTCCTTCAGGATTTCCTCCATTTCCGCGGGTGGGTCAGTTGACCCTGCCATGCAAACCTGGGTCAGATATGGCTCGCGAGTCCTAGGCGTGAGCTGACAGCTTCTGCCAACCCGAGAGGGTTCCTCAGCCGCGATAGTGTGGAAGTTGTGGATGCAGGGGCGGATGGATCCACCACTGGGCGCTAGGTCGGGACCAGTATCGTCGGATGGCGAGTCGAGGGTTGCCGGGCTTGGGACGGACTCGGAGTCCAATTCGACGAGATCGATTTGCTCGGGAAAGTGCAAGATCCCCGCCTTGTTGGCGCGGAAGTGGAGGCTCCCGAACGTCAGGCTGACGCTTTTCTCCAGCTCGATGAACGCCGGGCGCGATTCCGGCAAGTGGGGCGCGATGACGATTGACCCGAAGCGGATTGGTTCCGCCAGAGTCGATGTTCCGGGGCACCAGCTGAAGGTTGGCGATGATGAGGCCGAAGACGTCGTAGATCCAGCGCCCGCCGTTCCCGCAGACGGCGCTAATTGTTGAATGGTCATCTCAACAAGTCCCTCGGATGATCCAGTAGGGTTTCGATTAAGAGATCGTATGGACGCTGGTGACGATCGTCAGCTAACAGGGGGGCAAGATTTACCCAGGTTCGGGGCCCTCGTAGAGGTAAAACCGTTACTCCTGCTTTGTCGTTCTGTATTATCAATAGATTGGTTACAATGGGGGGAGCTCAAGTCGAGAGTATGGATTCGAACTCAAGGCTTTGGTGGTGCGAAATTGCTTGGATCCCCCTCCCGGTAGTTCTCCTGGCCTTATATAGGTGTCCAGGTCTCGAACCGTACCGGGGGCGGGGGGTGGTTACAAACCCTAGCTTTAGGTCGGTTACAAGTTTCCTTCTTGACCCGCAAGGCTTTGTAGGTGGGCCTTTGATTGGGCCTTCTTGAACTGTTGGTGGCACCTCACCTTGGGCTTAGGTCTTGGGCCTTGGACCGGGTAGCCTCACCCGATAGGTCCAGGATTCATCCCCACGCCAACGATGTCAAGTGGATTTCTTTGCTTCACGAAACATCAGTGGTTGTAGCTAACATTTAAAAGTATCAATAGAACTTGTGCCCTTACAAAATCCATGGATTTTTGATTGTTGCACTAACCCTCTAATGCGAATTGCTCTTTGAGTGTGGTGTGAAGGAAGTTTTCAAGGGTCAAGAGAAGAGGGTGATATATGTGATCAAGAAGAGTGCAAGGTCAAAGCTTGGGGATACCCCCGTTGTTCATCCAAGTATATTTTAAGAAGACCCAGGGCATCCCCTTCTTCATCAACAATCTACCAGGTCACTTCTAGTGAAACTATATTTTTATTCGGTCACATCGTATGAAGTTTACTTGGAGCGTCTGTTTGTTTTTCTTTTGTTTTCTCTTGTTTTATTTTGTTTTTCTTGCCAAAATAATATAGTTGGACCCTAGCATTCCTTGTTTGGGAGAGAGACACGCTCCGCTTTTTCATTTGAATACTCGTTATGCTCGTATTCTTAGTTTTTCTTCTAGCTGCTGCAAAATTCCTGTTTAGATCTTGTTTTCATTGCAATTCTTATTCAGAGCTGTTAGTTTTAGTAGTGTTGTGTGCATACTCTCATGTTTTTTTGCTGTAAAATTTAGAGAGTTTCTGTTAAAGCATATTTTGTATGGTGCTTGTTGGGAAAAGAAACTGCTGCTTGAAGTAGAATTTATAACAGTGCAAGTAGAAGCTTGTATAGACTGTGGCTAGAATTTTTCGTATCAAGCTAGATGTTATTTTAATTCTAAAGCATAGTGGTTATTTAGTTGCATGATTAGCCTCAAATAGCTGAGAGTGTTTAATGTGCCATTGAAAGAATCATGAGTTGTTCTTGTCATATTGAAGCATAAATTTGTGGTGTTCTCCTTTGAATGTTTTATTTGGTTGACTTGGCGCATGCTCACACCATGTTTATTACTATGAACCAGTCACGAACAGCCTCTATGATCATTTAGTTTTTGAACTTGTGGTACCACTTATGTTTTGATTAATGATGTTTATGTCGCTATGCATGATTATGGCTCTTATCCTCTCTTGATTTGTCGCTCCCAGTCTTTTGCTAGTCTCCACCTGTACTGAGTATGAGCTCTAATCGTGCATCCAACTCCCAAAAACCAAAATTTTCCCATTGTGTCCACCATACCTACCTACATGTGGTAATTAAACGCCACTCCAAATTAAATCGCTCATGTGTTACTTTTAAAACTTTCAAAATTACTCCTGTTTTGCGCTCCTGTTTTAGCTCATGAGGACGTAAATAGAGAATCTTTATATCACCTGTTGATTGGGCTTTCACACCGTGGACTAGTGGCTTCTTCCGCTTATCCAATGATAGAAGAGCTGGCAACGGGGTGCCCAGCCCCAAATTATTAACAACAAATTCTCTTCACTATTTTTGCCCCTGATTTATCAGTCAAAGCATAATTGTGTAAACAAAAGAGAAAGAGGGATGGACTTCTACCCAGATGCGTCCTTCTATGGGAGCCGCTCTTGTGAATTCTAGTTGTCTTGTGACATACTGTATTTTCTGTTTACCATTCGTTGACATAAGCATACACCTCTCTTAAAAATGTTTTCAATACCTCTGTTTAATAAAATAAAAGCTCTAGCACATGGGTGATCCATGCTTCCTTCTGCGAAGGGCCTTTCTTTTACTTTTATGTCGAGTCTCCATCTTCTAACTTTATGCACAGTTGAAAGAGCATAGTTGCCATTCTGAGTTTTATGTGCATTTGTCCCAGAAACATTATTAATTGATTCATGGTGTGTTATTGCTTGTTCTCTAATTATTTGTTCTAGTATTCCTCATGAACTTTGAAGGTGTCCTAGCATTTATGTTTTGCCCCACTCTTAAGGACTAGCGAAATATCCCTTTGCCATGTTATCTCTATGCTTGAAACAAACATATATCTTTTGTTGCATTATTATTCATGAACTTTTATTTGTGTTAATTCTCATGCTGCAAGGTGATTGCTATGCGTTATTGTTAAAATTCTATTTATCATGCTTGTGTTGAAGTTCCATGATCTCAGCTTACTTATGCTTTTACATTATTGATGATCAAGTTTATGTCGGTAGCATTTTACCTCAGAAATTTTGTGTTTTTATCGTTTACATACTCGAGGACGAGTAGGAACTAAGGTTTCAGATGTTGATACGTCATAAATGTATCCTTAATTTCTAATGTTCCATGTTGTTTACTACCTATTTATTATACACTTTATGTCATTTTTATCGATTTTCTGGACTAACCAATCGACAAGATGCCAAAGAGCCAGTTCCCTGTTTTCTGCTGTTTTTAGTTTCAGAAAAGTTGTTCTGGAAATAAACTCGGAATTGGAAAATTCGAAGTCCGGAGGTCTTATACGTCTCCAACGTATCTATAATTTCTGATGTTCCATGATGATATTATGCCAATTGCTACATGTTTTCTCCCTTCTTTATGTCATTTTTATCGATTTTCCGGACTAACCTATTGACAAGATGCCACAGAGCGAGTTCCCTGTTTTCTGCTGTTTTTAGTTTTAGAAAAGTTGTTCTGGAAATATTCTCGGAATTGGAAAATTTGAAGCCCAGAATTCTTAGCATTCCCGAAGGTTCCACGGAGCCCCGAAGAGACCCGGAGGGGGCCTCAGGGGGCCCACACCATAGGGTGGTGCCCCTCCCCCTTGGTCTCACCGGGGGGTGGTGTGGGACCCCCAGGGCTCCACCGCCTTTGCTCTTTCGCCTATATATTCCCCTCTGAAGGAAAACCCTAGGCACCTGATAAAAAATCCCCAAAAAGTTCCGCAGCCGCCGTCGTCCTCAACCCTGGATCAGGGGGGTTCTGAAGCTATCTCCCGGCACCCTGCCGGAGAGGAGATCATCACCAGAGGCCTCTTCATCACCATGCCTGCCTCCGGAGTGATGCACGAGTAGTTCATCCTTGGACTACAGGTCCATAGCAGTAGCTAGATGGTTGTCTTCTCCTCCTATGACTCGTTGTTTAGATCTCGTGAGCTGCCTAACATGATCGAGATTGTTCTTATGTAATTCTATGTGCTGTGTTTGCTGGGATCCGATGAATATTGAACTTATGCCAAGTTGATTATAGTCTTTATTGCATATGTTATTTGTGATGTTGCATCCTTTCCGTTGCTAGTGGTTGCTCTGGCCAAGTAGTTGCTAGTGGCTCCAAGAAGGAGTATTTATGCTCGATAATTGGGTCCATGCCTCCTTTTCGCCTGTGCTCGAGTGACAAAAATGTGGCGGGGGAGGATGTGCTGTTTCCACTAGGGAGAAAACAACGGTGTGAGTGCCCGCGTGTACAATCATTGCTTACATTACACACATTGCTTAATGCGATTATCTGTTGCTTGCAACTTAATACCTAAGGGGGTTCGGATGATAACCTGAGGGTGGATTATTAGTCATAGATGCAGTTGGATTACGGTCTATGTATATTGTTGTAATGCCCGCACTAAATATCATGGTAGCCATCATGTCATGAATGTGCACTACGGTGCAACCTCTATTTGTCAATTGCCCAGCTGTAATTTGTTCACCCATCATGCTATCTTTTATGGAGATACACCACTAGTGAACCTATGAACCCCGGTCCATTTTCCTACACTGTTAAACAAACCACTACAATTTCCTGTTTTCTTTACTTACTGTAAGCATACACTATTTTCACGCTATACGTCTAATCTTTATTTTCAGCAAGACCGGTGAGATTGACAACCTCACTGTACCGTTGGGACAAAGTATTTTGGTTGTGTTGTGTGCAGGTTCCGCGTTGTTGCTGACACCTGTGAGGCGCCATCACCACCGTTAGTGGCATCAACCTTCCGAAGATCCTCTTTCTCCTACTGGATTGATAACCTTGGTTCTTAACTGAGGGAAATTCTTACCGCTGCACTCATCACACCGTCCTCTTGGGGTTCCAAACACGCCATCACAAGCAGCAAGAATTCCTGGCACCATCGAGGCGTAGCATCACGAATTTCTGGCGCCGTTGACGGGGAGAAAGAATTCTTCTGGCAAGGGGATTCTCTCACTCTCAACCTCTTTATTTCGTTTATTGTCTTTTTTTATTTTTGTCTTGTTTTGCTTCTTTACATCAAAAACACAAGAAAATTAGTTTACTTTATAACTGTTATTTATTTGCTTGCTTTTCTTTTGTTAAAATGAGTTACTCTGAGAATACTAAGTTGTGTGACTTCACTAGCACAAACAACAATGATTTTATTTGCACACCTATTGTGCCACCTGCTCCTACTGCTGCTTTCTATGAATTAAACCTACTTTATTAAATCTTGTTATGAAAGAGCAATTTTCTGGTGTTAGTACGGATGATGCTGCTGCTCACCTTAATAATTTTGTTGAACTATGTGAGATGCAAAAATATAAAGATGTGGATGGAGATATTATTAAAAAAAAATTATTTCCTTTCTCTTTGAGAGGAAGAGCTAAAGAATGGTTGCTATCTTTGCCTGGAAATAGTATTGATTCATGGACTAAGTGTAAAGATGCTTTCATTGGAAAATATTATACTCCTGCTAAGATTATATCCCTGAGAAGTGACATAATGAATTTTAAACAATTTGATAATGAACATGTTGCTAAAGCTTGGGAAAGAATGAAAACTATGGTGAAGAATTGTCCCACTCATGGACTGACTACTTGGATGATTATACAAACTTTTTATGCAGGACTGAATTTCTCCTCAAGGAACCTATTGGATTCAGCTGCTGGAGGTACCTTTATGTCCATCACTTTGGGCAATGCAACAAAGCTTCTTGATGATATGATGATAAATTATTCAGAGTGGCACACTGAGAGAGCTCCATAAGGTAAGAAGGTAAATTTTGTTGAGGAAACCTCCTCTTTGAGTGAAAGGCTTGATGCTATTATGTCTATGCTTGTTAATGGTAAAGCTCAAGTTCATCCAAATAATTTTCCTTTAGCCTCTTTGGTTTCTCAAGAAGAGCATGTTGATGTGAACTTTATTAGAAATAATAATTTTAACAACAATGCTTATCGAAATAATTTTGGTGGAAACAATTATAAGCCCTATCCTCCTAATGGTGGTGGTGGTTATTCTTATGGTAGATCTGGAATGCCTAGTGAGGAAAGGATTGTAGAAGTTGAAAAAGCAACTAAGAACTTTATGAAAATGCAATATGAACAAAATAAGTTGTTTACTAAAACTATGGAAGAGCAATCTGCTATGTTGAGAAGTATTAGCCAACAAATTGGGAATTTAAATAGAGAAATCTCTGGTTTGCAAGGTAAAATTTCAAGTGTTGAGGTTAGTATTTCGGCCCTGTCAGAGGCACAATTTTCTTTGATCAATAAAATGGCTGCTAAAACTAAAACCGTTGAAGATAATCCTTTTGCTGCAACCAATGCCATTCAAGTTTGAATTGATGATAATGTTAGGTTGATGGCTGAATTACGTGCTAGGTGGGAAAGAGAAGATGAATTGGCTAAAAAGAATAATATTGCTAGAGTTTGCACTATCACCACCACTAGTAAAACTAAAGCTCCAAGTGCTAGTAAACCTCCTACTATCAATGGTAAAGTAGTTGGTGTTAACAAAGTATCCACCCCTTCGGTGAAACGTGCTAAATTGCCTCAAATTGCTGAAATTGCTTCTGACAAAAGTGCTGAAATTTTTAGAGATGTGGGAGATAATGGTTCCATTACTTTTGATGATAATAATTTTTATTTTGATGATTGCAATATCTCTGAAGTTATTATGTTCCTACAAAAGGTTGCTATAAGTCCCAATGCTAGTGCCATTAGCATGGCCTTTACTAAACATATTACCAATGCTCTCATGAAAGTTAGTGAAGAAAAGCTGAAACTTGAAACATCTATCCCTAGGAAATTAGATGATGGTTGGGAGCCCATCATTAAGATAAAAGTAAATGATTTTGATTGCAATTATTTTTGTGATCTTGGTGCTAGTATCTCTGTTATGCGTAAAAAGCTTTATGATATGCTTGATCTACCACCGTTGGAGCACTGTTATTTGGATGTTCATCTTGATGATAATGATAAGAAGAAACCTTTCGGTAGAATTGATGATGTTCTTATTATGGTTAACAATAAACTTGCCCCCTGTTGATTTTGTTGTTATGAACATTTAATGCAATTCTTCTTGTCCTATTGTTTTGGGAAGACTTTTTCTTAGAACTGTTGGTGCTGATATTGATATGAAAGAGGGGAGTATAAAATATCAATTCCCACTCAAGAAAGGTATGTAACACTTTCCTAGAAAGAGAATGAAGATACCTTTTGACTCTATTATTAGAGCAAGTTATGATGTTGATGCTTCTTCACTTGAAAATACTTGAGTTGCTTTCTATGCCTAGCTGAAAGGCGTTCAAGAAAAGCGCTACCGGGAGACAACCCGTTTTATTTCTCCGTTTTCAACCTATTTTACGTTGTTTTCTTTTGTTTTCTTTGCACCTAGGTGTTTTCTATTCCCTTAGCAACCCCGCTGTATCTTTTCTTTTGTGTCTTTGTTGAGCCAAGTAAAGCCTCTAGTGGAAAGTTGAGACTGTATTTCGGATTTCTGCGCAGGAAACAGATTTCTGCTGTCCACTGTTAAATTCGTATAAAATCACAGAAAATTCAAAATCACCTGAGGTTTTTTGTGCGTAATCCTGGGCTATATACGCAACTTTTCTTAGTTGAATACTTTTTGATTTGAGAAACATAAGATTTTCAAAAAAATCATCTTTACCTGCTGTTCTGTTTTGACAGATTTCTGCCAATAATTGCATTTGCATCTTAATCTCTTTCTTTTGGTGTTATTTTGAGAAAGGGAGTTTTAAAATAAGTTGTGACAGTAGATAATGTGTTTATGAGTGTTAGGCTTGTTTTGAAACTGAACCATGTGAATTTATTATTTCGATTGCACTAACGTTGCTAATGAAGATTGTGAGAAGTTTGGTGTGAAGGAAGTTTTCAAGGGTCAAGAGAAGAGGATGATATGACGTGATCAAGAAGAGTGAAAATACTAAGCTTGGGGATTCCCCGGAGGTACATCCCATCAAATTCCAAGAAGACTCAAGCGTCTAAGCTTGGGGATGCCCAAGGCATCCCCTTCTTCGTCGACAAATTATCAGGTCACTTCTAGTGGAACTATATTTTTATTCGGTCACATCTTATGTGCTTTACTTGGAGCGTATTTTATTTTTGCTTTCAATTTGTTTTTATTTTTGCAATAAGCTTGGTTGGATCCCAGCATTATTTTATTGTAGAGTGACACGCTGCGCTTTTTCATGGGAATACTTTGTATTCTTAATGTTTGTCTGGCTACTGCATTTAGTTAGCTCCCGTTTTGCATGCATCTCTTATCTAAGAGTTGTTAGTTTTAGTAGTGTTATGTGAGTACTCTCATTTTTTATTGCTGTATCATGAAGAGTATTATTGTTAAAACATATCTTGTATGGTGCTTGTTGGGAAAAGAAACTGTTGCTTGAAGTAGAATTTTTAATAGTGCAAGTAGAAGCGTGTATAGACCGTGCCTAGAACTATTTCATATCATGCTAGATATCATTTTAGTTTTAAAGCCTTGTGGTTATTGAGTAGCATGATTAGACTTAAATATCTGAGAGTGTTTAATGTGCCATTGAATGATTCATGAGTTGTTCTTGTCATACTGAAGCATAAATTTATGGTATTCTCTTTCGAATGTTTTATTTGGTTGACTTAGCGCATGCTCACACCATGTTTATGACTATGAACCAGTCACTAAAAACCTCTAGGATCATTTAGTTTTTGAACTTGTGGTACCGCTTATGCTTTGATTAATGATGTTTATGTTGCTATGCATGATTATGGCTCTTATGCTCTCTTGATTTGTTGCTCCCAGTCTTTTGCTAGCCTCCACCCGTACTGAGTATGGAATTCTACTCGTGCATCCAACTCCCTAAAAACAAGTTTTCCCATTGTGTCCACCATACCTACCTACATGTGGTATTTAACTGCCAGTCCAAGTAAATTGCTCATGTGTTACCCGTAAAACCTTCAAAATTACTCCTGCTTTGTGTTCCTGTTTTTGCTCATGAGGACGTAAATAGAGAATCTTTATCTCAATTGTTGATTGGATTTCACACCCTGGACTAGTGGCTTCATCCGCTTATCGAATTGATAGAAGAGTTAGCAACGGGGTGCCCAGCCCCAAATTAATACACACAAAATATCTTCACTACTTTGCCCCTGATTTATCAGTCAAAGCATAATTGTGTAAACAAAAGAGAAAGAGGGATGACCTTCTATACCAGTTGCGTCCTTCATATGGGAGCCGCTTTTGTGAAATCTAGTTGGCTTGTGACGTACTGTATTTTCTGTTTACCATTCGTTGACATTAGCATACATCTCCCAAAATATAGACACTCAGTGTCAAACTTTTAATACCTTTGTTTAATAAAATAAAAAGCTCTAGCACATGAGTGATCTCTGCTTCCCTCTGCGAAGGTCCTTTCTTTTACTTTTATGTTAAGTCTCCATCTTCTAACTTTATGCACAGTTGAGAGAGCATTTTTGCCTTTCTGAGTTTTATGTGCATTTGCCCCAGAAACATTATTAATTGATTCATGATGTGTTATTGCTTGTTCTCAGATTATTTTCTCTAGTATTCCTCATTAACTTTGAAGGTGTCCTGGCATTTATGTTTTGCCCCACTCTTAAGGACTAGCGGAATACCACTTTTCCATGCTTTCTCTATACTTGAAACAAACATATATCTTTCTTTGCATTGTTATTCATGATCTTTTATTTGAGATACTTCTCATGATGCAAAGTGATTGCTATGCTTTATTAATAAAGTTCTATTTATCATGTTTGTGTTAAAAAAGTTCCATGATCTGAGCTTACATATGCGTTTACATATTATGATCAAGATTGTGTGGTAGCATGTCACCCCAGAAATTATTTTGTTTATCGTTTACCTACTCGAGGACGAGTAGGAACTAAGCTTGCGGATGCTTGATACGTCTCCAATGTATCTATAATTTCTGATGTTCCATGATGATATTATGCCAATTGCTACATGTTTTCTCCCTTCTTATGTCATTTTTATCGATTTTTTGGACTAACCTATTGACAAGATGCCATAGAGCCATTTCCCTGTTTTCTATTGTTTTTAGTTTCAGAAAAGTTGTTCTGGAAATATTCTCGGAATTGGAAAATTCGAAGCCCGGAAGTCTTAGAATTCCCGAAGGTTCCATGGAGTCCCGAAGAGACCCGGAGGGGGGCCTCAGGGGGCCAACACCACAGGGTGGCGCGCCCCCCTAGGCCGCTTCGGGGGGTGGTGTGGGGTCCCCAGGGCTCCACCGCCTTTGCCCTTTCGCCTATTTATTCCCCTCCGAAGGAAAACCCTAGGCACCTGATCAAAAATCCCCGAAAAGTTCCGCAACCGCCCTCGTTGTCAACCCTAGATCAGGGGGGTTCTGAAGCTGTCTCCCGGCACCCTGCCGGAGAGGAGATCATCACCAGAGGCCTCTTCATCACCATGCCTGTCTCCGGAGTGATGCGTGAGTAGTTCATCCTTGGACTACGGGTCCATAGCAGTACCGATATGGTTGTCTTCTCCTCCTATGCCTCAATGTTTAGATCTCGTGAGCTGCCTAACATGATCGAGATTGTTCTTATGAAATTCTATGTGCTGTGTTTGCTGGGATCCGATGAATATTAAATTATGCCAAGATGATTATAGTCTTTATTGCATATGTTATTTGTGATGTTGCATGCTTTCCATTTCTAGTGGTTGCTCTGGCCAAGTAGTTTCTAGTGACTCCAAGAGGGAGTATGTATGCTCGATATTTGGGTTGATGCCTCCTTTTCGCCTGTGCTCGAGTGACAGAAACGTGACGGGGGAGGATGTGTTGTTGCCACTAGGGAGAAAACAGCGGTGTGAGTGCCCGCGTGTACAATCATTGCTTACATTACACACATTGCTTAATGCGATTATCTGTTGCTTGCCACTTAATACCTAAGGGGGTTCGGATGATAACCTGAGGGTGGATTATTAGTCATAGATGCAGTTGGATTACGGTCTATGTATATTGTTGTAATGCCCGCACTAAATACCATAGTAATCATCATGTCATGAATGTGCACTACGGTGCAACCTCTATTTGTCAATTGCCTAGCTGTAATTTGTTCACCCATCATGCTATCTTTTATGGAGAGACACCACTAGTGAACTTACGAACCCCGGTCCATTTTCCTACACTCTTAAACAAACCACTACAATTTCATGCTTTCTTTACTTACTGTAAGCATACACTATTTTCCACACTATACGTCTAATGTTTGTTTTCAGCAAGACCGGTAAGATTGACAACCTCACTGTACCGTTGGGACAAAGTATTTTGGTTGTGTTGTGTGCAGGTTTCGCGTTGTTGCTGACACCGGTGAGGCGCCATCACCACCATTAGTGGCATCAACCTTGTGAAGATCCTCTTTCTCCTACTGGATTGATAACCTTGGTTCTTAACTGAGGGAAATTGTTACCACTGCACTCATCACACCCTCCTCTTGGGGTTCCCAACACGCCATCACAAGCAAGAAGAATTCCTGGCACCATCGAGGCGTAGCATCAAGAATTTCTGGCGCCGTTGCCGGGGAGAAAGAAGTCTTCTGTCAAGGGGAGTCTCTCACTCTCAACCTCTTTATTATGTTTATTGTCTTTTTATTTTTTATTTTTGTCTTGTTTTGTTTCTTTATATCAAAAACACACAAAAATTAGTTTACTTTATAGCTGTTATTTATTTGCTTGCTTTTATTTTGTTAAAATGAGTTTCTCTGAGAATACTAAGTTGTGTGACTTCACTAGCACAAACAACAATGGTTTTATTTGCACACCTATTGCTCCACCGGCTCCTACTGCTGCTTTCTGTGAAATTAAACCTGCTTTATTAAATCTTGTTATGAAAGAGCAATTTTCTGGTGTTAGTAATGATGATGCTGCTGCTCACCTTAATAATTTTGTTGAACTATGTGAGATTAAAAAATATAAAGATGTGGATGGAGATATTATTAAACTGAAATTATTTCCTTTCTCTTTGAGAGGAAGAGCTAAAGAATGGTTGCTATCTTTGCCTAGATATAGTATTGGTTCATGGACTAAGTGTAAAGATGCTTTCATTGGAAAATATTATTCTCCTGCTAAGATTATATCCCTGAGAAGTGACATAATGAATTTTAAACAATTTGATAATGAACATGTTGCTAAAGCTTGGGAAAGAATGAAAACTATGGTGAAGAATTGTCCCACTCATGGACTGACTACTTCGATGATTATACAAACCTTTTTTTACGGAATGAATTTCTCCTTAAGGAACCTATTGGATTCATCTGCTGGAGGTACCTATATGTCCATCACTTTGGGCAATGCAACAAAGCTTCTTGATGATATGATGATAAATTATTCAGAGTGGCACACTGAGAGAGCTCCACAAGGTAAGAAGGTACATGCTGTCGAGGAAACCTCCTCTTTGAGTGAAAGGCTTGATGCTATTATGTCTATGCTTGTTAATGGTAAAGCTCAAGTTGATCCAAATAATGTTCCTTTAGCCTCTTTGGTAATGCTTCAGAACCCTCCCAAATTATGGTTGACGATGACGATGGCTAGGGAACTTTTCGTGGATGGAGGCTCGGATATTTAGGGTTTTCTCGAGGATATCAATATATAGGCGGAAGGGCGATAGCGGTGGGCGCCCAGGGGGCCCACACCACGTGGTGGCGCGGCCAGGGGGCGCCACCGCATGGTGTGGCCACCTCCCCGGCCCCCTTCAGGTCTCCTTCCCACTCCGTGTATGTGTCAGCAAAATAGGGACTTTGGCTGTTGTTTCGTCAAATTCCGAGAATATTTCTAGAACAACTTTTCTGAAATAAAAAAACAGAAAACAAGAACTAGCGTTGTGGCGTCTTGTCAATAGGTTAGTCTCAGAAAATGCATAAAAATGCTATGAAGTGTATAGAAAACATGTAGCAATTGGCATAATATCAACGTGGAACATCAGAAATTATATATACGTTGGAGACGTATCAAGCATCCCAAGCTTAGTTCTACTCGTCCTCTAGTAGGTAAAACGATAAAAACAAAATAATTTCTGAGGTGACATGCTACCTACACAATCTTGATCAACATTATTGTAAAATCATTGCAAGATGAGATCAAGATCAAAGTACTCTAAACATAGGCATGATAGATATAATTTTAATAATGTAACTTAGCAACTATGTTGCAACATAAAAAGCAACACAAACAGAAGATCATGAATAATAATGCATTGAAAGTTATATGTTTGTTTCGAGCATAGAGAAAACATAGCAAAGTGGTATTCATCTTGTCCTTAAGGGATAGTAAACCATAAATGCCATGAGACCTTCAAAGTTCAAGTGATGACTAGATACAAATAATTTAAGAACAAGTAATAACATATAATGAATCAATCAATAATAAATTTTGGGACTGATGCACATTATACTTAGAATGAAAACTACGCTCTCTTAACTTGTGCATAAAGTTAGAAGATGAAGACTCAACATAAAAATAAAAGAAAGGCCCTTCGCAGAGGGAAGCGGGGATTACTCATGTGCTAGAGCTTTTTATTTGATTAAAACTAAGATATTGAAAACAATTTTGAGAGAGGTGTATGTCTATGTTAACGAATGGTAATGAAAAACTCATCATAACTTATGTCAAGCAAGGTTTTAGACTTTTGAGAGCCGTTTCCGCTGTCTATTAGTTTGGCACTTCCCCGCACCTTTCGTTTCACAAACCAGGGCTATCCGTATCCACGGGTACCCACCAACTTTCATCAAACCATGGGGAAGTGCCTTTTTGTGATTATTTGGCACCAGCTCTCTGCAAATTTAAATGAGCACAAATTCCATACTCATTGGGTGAAATAGGGAGAAGACCTTTGCTTGACATAAGACACAATAAACTTTAAACTACTTACTCATGAGCTAAAACAAGAACACAAAACATGTATAATTTTGAAGATTTAAAGGTAGCACACGAGAAATTTACTTGGAGTGGCAGTTAAATACCACATATAGGTAGGTATGGTGGACACATTTGGCAAACTTTGGGTTTTTGGGATTTGGATGCACGAGTAGAGCTCATACTCAGTACAGGTGAAGGCTAGCAAGAGACTGGGATCGACAAATTAAGAGATCAATGATGGACATAATCATGCATAACGAGAAAAAATTATTAATCAAAGCATAAATGATATTACAGTTCAAAAATTAAATGATCATAGAGGCTAGAGGTGACTTGTTTGTAGTCATAACATGGTGTGAGCATGCGCCAAGTCAACTCAAGTAAAGCATTCGAAGGAGAATACCACAATATTATGCTTCGATATGAAAAAATAACTCATGATTTATTTCAATGGCACATTAAGCATCTCAGATATTTGAGACAAGTCATGCTACAACAATAATTATTAAGCATATAATTAAAATAATATCTAACATGACATGTTAAAGTCTAAGCCACAATCTAAACAAGCTTCCATTGCACCATTATAAGTATGAAATATTTTATTTCATTCCAACACCAATCAATTTATTTCAACAAAAACTCTCCAAATAGTTTATCAATGAAACAAGAGAGTACTACTCTACAAGAACTAACAGCTCTGAATAACAGATGGATGAAAAACAGGAGCTAAAAGAATTGCAGTAGCTAGACAGTGAATGAAGAATACAAGTATTCATATGAAAAACTGGAGCGTGTTTCTCTCCTACACAAGAATGCTAGGATCCAACCAAGTTTATTACAGAAAATAAAATAAAATAAAAACAAACATACACTCCAAGTAAAGTACATAAGATGCGAGTGAATAAAAATATAGTTTCAGTAGAAGTGACCCGATAAGTTGCTGATGAAGAAGGGTTTGACGCTTGAAAACTTCCTTCACACCAAAATCGAAGTAATTCTCATTAGAGGGTTAGTGCATAATCAAAAACTCACATTATCTGCAAGGACACAAGCATTACCAATACTTTCTAAAAATTAGCTACAGCCACTGATTTCTGTGTGGAGCAAAGAAATTCACTCAACATAGTAAAAGAGAGAATACAAAATAAAAGGCAGAATCTACCAAAACCATAACAGTCTGTAAAGACGGATTTTTTTGAGGCACTTACGTTGCCCAAATCAGAAAACTTAGAACTAATAAAAGTTGCATACATATCTAAGTATAACGCACAATTTTTTTAGTATGTTTCGATTTTTCTGGAATTTATGGCGAATTAAACGGTGGACAGCAAAAATCTGTTCCTGCGCAGAAATCCAAATCTAGCATCAACTTTCCACTACAGACTTTACTTGGCACAACAATTCGAAAAAGTAAAGATACAAAGGAGATGTTACATAAGTAAACAACATCTTGACTCAAAGAAAACAAAAGAAAAATTTCAGAATAAAACATGGGTTATCTCCCAACAGTGCTTTCCTTTAACGCCTTTCAGCTAGGCACAGAAGGCAAGAAGATGCTCACATAAGAAATATGAATTAAGCAAAAGAGAGCATAAAGAAGAAAGTATAAAACAAATTTAATTCTAACCCACTTCCTATGCATAGGAATCTTTTAAAGAAATAAATTAAAGAATCTCAAACTAGAAATCATGGGAAGGTTGAACAAGAGCAATTTCAAAACTTTCAACAAAAAGAGAGGTGTTTTAGTAACATGAAAATTCCTACAACCATATTTTCCTCTCTCATATTAATTTTCAGTAGCATCATGAACAAACTCAACAACATAATTATCACATAGAGCATGTTTTTCATGGTCTAAGAGCACACAATTCATATCAAGCTCTAAATAGTGGGATCAAAAATAAAAATAATGACCTCTTCTTTCTCACTTTTAGCAATAGCAAAACAAGATGATTGGTCACTCTTAAAAGGTATGGGACACATTATAGCAATCCTATTTTAAGTAGCATTATAATTTATAACATCAAGTAACATAGGACCATCATCTAGACCATTATCATATCAATTTTCTAAACAAATTTCCTCATTATCATGCATATCAATAGTTGGAATAAATAGAGGATTATCATAGGATTTATCAAAGTAGAATGTATTATCATAAATAACAGTAGCAATATCATTCTCACAAGTTTCATTCATTGTAGTATCAAGGTGACAAGTATAGCAAGTATCAATTTCATCAAAAAGGGATATTTCAAAATAATCAATAGGATCATCACAATTATCAATATAACACTCATCTTCCTTTGGTAAGAATGGACAACAATCAAATAAGGTATGAGTTAAAGAGTTACTCTCATTGGGAGGTATACATGGGTAGCTACTCCATTCTTCCTCCTCTTGATCATCACTCTCCTCCTCTTGTTCATCCAATGAGTTTCCAGATTGAGAAATTTCTTCTTCCATAGGCTCCTGCAAGGCATTAGTATCCTTCTTTGGGGGAGAACATCTATTAAGATATTTAATTATATAGCAATTACAATCCTTGTAATTATCAAAGAAATATTAAAATATAGCATTAATCTCGTATTTATAAGGTGCATCATCAATACTTTCAAGCAGATAGGCAATTTAGAATGCACCCTTCCAAGAAATAAATTCCTAAATTTGTTCCAGATCATAAAAGTCATAATTGCCCTTACCATAAGAAGATGTGGTAACATTATAATTATACTCCCATTGAAGGGGGGGTGTTTATACCTCCTACAGCAACAATATTTATCAAAGCCATAAGTAACATTATAGTTAGAGAACAAGTTTCTAGCAATGATATACAATTTATTAATTTGTTCCCATAAGTGTTTCCCTTTTTGTGACAAGTGGTGTTCCTTATAATATTTTTGTTGTTCTTCTGTGAACTCACCTTTCCAATAAGATCTAGTTTCAAACAAATCAATCAATGATAGCAAGAATGATAAAGCAAGTAACAAGCAAGAAAATAACAAAGTAAAGAGATTGGAAGTGAGAGACTCCCCTTGCAGAAATACTCTTCCTCTCCGGCAACGGCGCCAGAAAAGAGCTTGATGGCGTGTGGACACACATTCGTTGGGAGACCCCAAGAGGAAGGTATGAAGAGTACATCGGCAAGATTTTCCCTCGGAAAAAACCAAGGTTTAATCGGACCAGTAGGAGAAAGAAATCACTTCTGAAGATTGTTAATAGCTGATGTTGGCAGGGGGCACTACTAGGGTCAGCGGCAACGTGGAATCTGCACGCAACACAACCAAGATAGTTTGCCCCAACGAAATAGCGAGGTTGTCAATCTCACCGGTTTTGCTGAAAACAAAGGATTAGACGTATAGTGTGGAAAATGATATGTGTTTGCAATGAATAAAATGAGAATAGTGTTTGAAGTAAAAGAGAACAATATTTGCATTAGGTTGTATTATCAGCGTGAAAGACTGGACCGGGGTACATAGTTCACTAGTGGTGTCTCTCCATAACAGATAAATAACATGCTGGGTGAACAAATTACAGCTGGGCAATTGACAAAATAGAGGTTGCACCGTAGTGCACATACATGACATTATGATTACTATGAGATTCATTTGGGCATTACAACATGTTACATAGACTGTCATCCAACTGCATCTATGACTAATAATCCACCCTTAGGACGTCATCCGAGCAAACTTTGGGTGTTAAGTTGCAAGCAATAGATTATTGCATTAAGTAAAGTGCATAATGTAAACAATATAATTATCCTTAGACAAAGCATTGTTGTTTTATCCCTAGTGGAAACAACACATCCACAATCTTAGAAGTTACTGTCACCCTCCCAGATTACTGGAGGCATGAACACACTATCTAGCATAAATACTCCCTCTTGGAGTCTTAAGTATCAGTTTGGCTAGAGAATCTACTAGCAACAGAGAGCATGCAAGATCACAAATAACATAAACATGATATATCTATAATCAACTTGACATAGTATTCAATATTCATCGGATCCCAGCAAACACAACATGTAGCATTGCAATAAGATGATCTTGATCATGTTAGGTAGCTCACAAGATCTAAACATGATGAGTTAAAAGAGGAGAAGACAACCATATCGCTATTGCTATGGACCCGTAGTCCAAGGATGAAGAACTGACGCATCACTCCGGAGGCGGGCATGCTGATGGAGAGCCCTGTAGTGATGAATCCCCTCTCCGGCAGGGTGCCGGGAAGAGCTTCAGAACCCTCCTGAACTAGGGTTGATGACGACGGAGGCTGTAGAACTTTTCGTGGATGGAGGATCGGGTATTTAGGGTATTCCCGAGGATATCAATATATAGGCGGAAGGGTGATGTCGGTGTGTGCCCACACCACGTGGTGGCGCGGCCAAGGGGCGCGCCGCCACATGGTGTGGCCACCTCCTAGGCCCCCTTTGGGTCTCCTTCGGACTCCGTGTATGTGTCAGCAAAATAGGGACTTTGGCTTTTGTTTCGTCCAATTCTGAGAATATTTTCTGAACAACTTTTCTGAAATAAAAAATAGTAGAAAACAGGAACTGTCGCTGTGGCATCTTGTCAATAGGTTAGTCCCAGAAAATGCATAAAAATGCTATGAAGTGTATAGAAAACATGTAACAATTGGCATAATATCAACATGGAACATCAGAAATTATAGATACATTAGAGATGTATCGAGGCTTATAGACAAATACACAATTGGCTCTCAAGACCCTTTGTCTTTATCTAGTAGAATTAGAGGATCTAATTGGAGATCCTCTAATTGAATTAGAGACTCTTCTAATTGGGTTTTGAGTTATACTCTCCCGATTAGACCTAGCTCTAACTAGCTCTTGTCTCGCATGTGTTGAGAACTTCCAGATTCATAATAGCTCTAATCACAGTTGATTAGAGCTACCAATTGGCAACGCCAGAAGGCTATCTCTCTTCGTCGGTGCCGAGTCCTGGACGGTGGAGCGGTGATAGGTTGACACGAGCGTACATGTGCACGCCATAAGAGGGATTACATGTGTGATCCTTGACGAGGGAAGATTTAGCGACATCCTTGTAACTAGGCCTAGTTGTGAGGATCTACGATTGTGCAAAACTCTTCTACGACTACATCGATTCTGTTGCCCGGTGAGTCATCAGCATGATCCTCACATGTATGGGCATGCCTCGTTATCTGCATAGTGATCACCACCAAATTACGTGCGATCAGGGAAGTTTTGATCGCAACGTATCGATAACATCGCGTGTTTCCGTCGTGGATGGCTGATAAGTGGATTTTGCTCTCGATGTTTTGGTTTGGTCCGTCGCAGACTAGTTTTGCACGACTTTTCGCTAATTATACGTTGTGGATTTTTGTCTCCGGCCCAGTATCCCACTTAGAGCCCAGTTGCCTTCGACGAAACCGGGCTGGTCACGTAGAACGTCGCAAATTTTCGTCGAACCACACATCCTGCGCTGTTTGACTAGCTACGACCGACCAGTTGATGCCTGGACCCCACTTGTCATCCAGGGTAAATAAGCATGCACATAATATTCAAAATTAAGCATGCACATAATCTTCGAAATCATCACAGTTAACATTACAGTGAACAAGCCGTTTTTGAAAGAAATCACAAAAAGAAAAGGATAGACATCAGACCTAGCATCCTAGCCAAGGGTGCGCCTCCGCCAGCGCCGCCGCATCTTCATTCTGCATCGAATGGAGGATCTCTTCCGCGGTGTCGGCCTCTGGCTTGACAGTGAAAAGCCGGGCAAGCCTCGCTTGCCGGAGCTCTTCTGCCGCGAAACTCTCTAAGGACGCTAAAATCCCCGCATGCATGTGGTGCCAGTACAAAGCCTCGTTGTGGAACTCGACGGCGAGATACTCCTCCTCTTCTTCCTCCTCGACGTCCGAATGTGCAATGGGTGGAGCCGGAGGTGTTGGTGTGCGAGACGAGTTGGCCTAATGCACCTCGCGCCGGTACGCCTCGCGGGCACGCGCACGCTGCACCGGGGAAAGTACATGTGGATCTGCTGCTGGCGGACCTCCTCGTGACTGCCAAACATGGTACCAGTGGATCTGCGCACATCGAAGTTTGGGAGTAGAGAGGTGTGGCAGAGACGGACAATTTGGGAGTAGAGAGGAGAGCGTTTTGCGCCCGCATGGGGAACCGCTGCATTATCCACAGTTTGGGAGTGGAAAGGAGAGCTGGCCGGGTATCCCACGTGGCGAGAGTGTCAACCAAATTACTGAATATATAGGAGATCTAACTCATAAAATGCACTCCGAAATGGAAATGAATTGATATGGTTTTACATTTGCAACAATGGTTACCCTAGTACTAATACTAATATACTGCCTCCTCGCCCTCTTCGATGTCTGTTTCGCGCCACCATCGCGGTTACATGCACTCTGAAGCATAGGAGATTTATAATAACTGAAATTAGCATCACAAAAGGTTCAACAACATGTCCACAGTTTAACAAGAACTTTTTTTATGCCAACATCCACTCCAAAGCCACATCCATAGGTTCACATCATCCACCGGATATTTTCCTATGCCAACATTCATTCTGAAGCCACATCCAGAGGTTCACATCATCCACCGGAACTTTCCGAAACTGCGTCCATAGAAACACTAGTAAAAAAGCATCATACATGTTTAGCACATCTATAAAAAAGAAGAAGATATACTTCCATACATACAAAGATGAGTGACAAAACTGCCTCACATGTACAAATGACACAAGTACAGAGGTGATAAACCACTAGACCCGGTGGCATAAACAAGCTACTAGGTCCTTGTAAACGCTACTAGGTCTAGAGGAGTCTCCCTCTGCATTTTAACATTGCATAGTTTAATCATCGACACTGTGATAAAACACAAATATGGCACTCTTTTTTCTATGGTACGCCAACTGTTGGAGAGATTGCTGCATATTAATCATCGACAGAGAACCAAGCCTAGATAGGGGCCTCATAGTAAAGAAGCACACACAAATCGATGAAATCATCGAACACTTGCCAAGTAATATGCAGAACCAATATGGATCATGCATTACAGACAAAATCATAATTGGGGCCTCAAAGTAAATAAGCACACAAAAATCAATGAGATCATCGAGCACTTACCAAGGAAGGTGCAGAACAAATGTAGTTGTACACAACACTAGGTAAGTGCCAATTATCTCACCAAGAAAAGGTGCATAGTTTAATCATCGGCACACAGAACAGAGAATGAACATGAAATAAGCAAGCCTCATACATACATTGCAAAGAAAGTGCAAAGGGTCAAGCTCCACAGGACCAGGGAGCATGAACAAACAATGTCCATGTAAACGCTACTAGGTACTGGGGAGTAATCCTTTGGATTTTAGCATTGCACAGTTTAATCACCAGCACATGCAACAAAATAGAGAAATGAATAACAGCTAGACTCATTGGCAAGCATTGCAGGTTGACATAATCTAATTAAAGTCCAAAGTAGTTTTACCTCATTCTATAATCTTGCAAGAAACTTAGAATGTATCTCAACTTCACATTGGTGTCCTTCGCACTCTCCAACAGGGTGTCTTTTCCCCTCTGGAGCATGTCGCACTTCTCTTCGGCTACTTTCAAAGTTTTCTTTGCACTCTTTAGCTCAGAATCAAGCTTAGTAACCAAGCCGTGCATGATCATATAGGTTCTCTTTTGATCCCGCAATTCCAATTCGAGTGCTAGCATTTTTGAAGCTTTCATCGCCTGTCCAGCCTGTCCTCACAGCAGACGAAACAAATTACCTTCTCAGCGCTGATATCATCAACCAACTTAAAAACTTCATAGAGACGTTGAGATTCAATTGTCTCAACTGACTGCTGCACCAATTTCTGAAGTACGCGACATGCTGCAGAAGTCACAGCCTACACTGTGGTCCTGTAGCCAAATACGAAAAGAATAAAAATCAAAGAAGTGTCGACGAAGGCGAAAGGAGATAGATGAATCTTAAGAGAACATTTGGCTACAGGACTAATTTATATGCTATTTACCTCGGCTATCTGAATAACAAGGGACTTTGCGAGCTCCGAGGCCTTGTTCAGGTCGATCTCCATTTGGGTGGGGGAAACGATCTCCGAGGGCCCTGTTACGGTAGCGTGAGCTAGATCCATGGCCGGTGGTAACTTAAAACATCAACGGTGACCTACATCCACCGACATTTAACCTACATCTGTCGATATCAAACCTAGATATGCCGACATCTAACCTACATCGCATCGTTTGGTTGAGAATGGGGAAGGGAGGGAACCAGGGCTTACCAGTCATTGTTTGAGAATGACGCCGAGGACGGGGGGAGGGCAAAGCCGTGGTAACCGCCGTTGGGGCGGGAGGGTGAAGTGGAGGCTTTCTGTGGAGGTCGCTTTCAGTGAAGGAGTAGCCGAGTGGGCGAGGAGCGCGGTGGTGGAGATTTGGTGCGCAGACGCTGGCGAGTGGGACCTTGCATGAGGCTGTTTCCGTGGAAATTTGGCGCGTGTCTGTTAACAGTCATAATTTATTCTTGTTTTTCAGATTGAAAATAAAAAAATAAAAAAGAACCAAAAGGAAAGGAGTTTTAGAATATGATCGCATTTTTATTCTACTTCTTCTGATTCTTCTTTCTTTTAGTTAGCAAATAATTGCAAACTAAGACAGTTCCTAGTAGTGGGAGAGGCTGATTCATTTCCACACACCAAAGTTCGAGTCTTGTTACTCACATTTGTGATGTTGCACCAACTATTGGCTTATTGGGCATGATCCACTAGTAAATGGATGTGACAATTCATTGATCGACCGGATCAATGAGTTGTCGCATCCACTTATTACTAAATCATGCCTAATAAGTTTTTCTTGGCATCCTTAAAGCATGATCGGGCTAAGAAATATATTAATATAATATACACACCATATACTACTTAATTTTGGGTTCTTACATACCAACGTGATAGAGGTTCTTAAAGAGTTCTTACTACGCGCACACCAGACGACACTACTCATTAAGTTCGTACAATACCAAAAGTAAGAGACAACACAAACAGAGCGTGCAAGATGCAACAATGAGTGCACCAGCAGCAGCTACATCATGTACTGCCGCTTCCGATCCTTCATGGCCCTCCTGGCCTGGTTGGAGTTCGGCCGAGGAGGAGGTTGCGCGAGACCCGCGAGGATATCCTGCGCAAGCAGCTTCTTCAGGAACACGCCGTAGGCAGCGTGCTTGGCCCGAACATGGGGCGCACGATACTCAGAGCCAATTCCCACACCGACGGCATGTCGGATCAAGTTGTGGCGATCGTTGGCTATGTTTTTGACACAGAAAGGGCTAAACAAGTTGCCGTAACAACGGTACCGAATGGTGCCCGCCTGCAGTGATGGAGGGATAACAACCCGGTAGGCCAACTCCAAGGAATAACCCGGCCCAAAGGACGCTGCGCAGGATCCGGTTAAGGATAAAGAAACTTTTGGGAGGCCCAAGTTTGTAGGCCCAGTAACCCGGATTGTGGGTTATGGTAAAGGAAAGTTAGGGTTTGTGCGCCGTGTCCAGGTAGGATCCAAGGTGCGCCTTGGAGGGTAAGCCAGGGGGTACGGGTGCTTTATAAACCGACCCCTAGGAGTAGTTTATCGAAATCTAAGAACCCTAGCAATATCGTTTGATATCGAACATCCCGTGTAACCCGAGAGTTGAGTTATTATATTAAGATCGGAGACTCGGCGACTTCGCTTGCCAGCTACCAGATCGATTACCATCATGTTTTCCTATGAGCTAAACCCTCTCCCAAACGCCTGTGTCGTCTTGCCCCAAGATCAGTTACCCCCGGTAACGTCTGCCGTGATTATCCCACGACAGTTGGCGCCCACCGTGGGGCCTGCGTCCAAAGGTGTTTACGTCACGGGAGAAGCTCGGAAGAACATGGAGAATCTTGTCGTCGGCGAAATCTACATCGACCATAAAGGAGAAAAGACGGTGGATGATTCCGGCTGGGGGCCAGAATCGGATCGCCTCGAATCCGGATCCGTCGTGACAATCGGCCGGATCAGCGTCTTCATTGGTATGGTATGTACTTCCGGTTCGATCCCTGACAATTTTGGATCTGATTCTGTGTCAGGGGAAGCCACTTCTATCCGATCAGATGATGAAGAATCGATTGGAACGACATATCCGGCGGAAGAACCCATCGCGAAGTGGGAACAGCCGGAGGAGCTGGCATGGACCCCGCGCGGCCGGGTCGAAAGAGAGGATGATACCGAGTCTATCCTGGATCTGCTGGAGAACCGGTATGAGGAGAATAACGGCGAAGAAGAACAGCATGAATTTACACCGAGTATCGTACGCCGAGTTGCGGTCTACACGGCTCCCGCGGCTAATCTCAACCAAGAGAACGCAACCGCGGCAGCAGTCGGGGCGGCTCAGGCATTGGCCCAGCAGCAGGGCGCGGCTAACGGAGACCCGGTTCTGGCCCGGGTTGATGGACAATCGGCATCAGTGACCAGCCGCGCAGCAGACGAGGAGTTACACGCAAATACGTTCGGATTCCTGGGAAACCGGACACCAGGGGCGGGTCCTTCGAACCCGCGTCACCCGGCCTTATTCGATAATAATATGATCTTAGACCCCACGGTTCTTGCTACGGTTATCACACCAGAAAACGCAGCGGAACGTGTCAGGGATCTGGATGTGGCTCGTCGTGCGTTGGAACAGCAAAGAAGGCAAGTAGAGGCAGAAAGGCAAGGGATGGCCACGCGGCAACGTGAGCTGGATGCGCTGGAAACTCGGCTCCGAGAGGAAACATCTAGAGTACATCAAAGGCATCAAACTAGGTTACCAGCAACGGGCGGGGTTATTAATCCGGCTGCTTTATTTATCACACCTCAGGATCAGCCGATACCAGTGGTGAACCAGGGGACCGCACCCCAACCGGCAACAGCGGGGGCACATCCGGCAAATGAGCGGGCCGGGTTACCCCCACCACAGACTAGAGTCACAACCGGCAACGATCTACCACCACCGCCACCACCACCATCACGATTTCGCACACCAGCAGGTCACTACAACAATCCCATGGACAACGTGTATGCGGCAACACTCGCGTTAAATCAAATCCCTGTGGGAGAGTCACCCCATGCAGAGAAGACCCGGCAAGCAATCGATCTGTTGCACACTGCGGTGGCGCAGCAAGCCAATTATCCGGATCATAGAAGTGGGATGCACGGGACGCCATACGTCAGTCAACAACAAGGGAATATCCAAACAAGTTCAGCACGGCGGAGGGAAGAGCAGCAGCAAATGCCGCCTCCTCCCCGCGTTCAGGCAGCATCAGCAGCACAGGCTGTTGTGGACAGTTCCAGGGCTCGGAGGGCCGCGGCCGGATCTGCAGCGCATAGACTACCCGCAGCGCCGCCCCCAGCCGCGCCCCCCGCTGGATCACACGTTTCTCGAGCAAGGCCGGCCTCGACCATTCTTGCAGGACCCAAGTGTCTCTCGGATAATATCAGAGCTGAACCTTACCCGGAAAAATTCAAAGAGCCAGGAAAAGTAGTGAATTACGAGCCAACTATGGATCCAGAAACATGGCTAAGCAGTTATGACATGGCAATGTCGATTCGCAACGCATCCGAGAATCTCCAAGCCAAGTTCATGTACTTGATGATGTCAGAAGGAGCAGCAAAGTTGTGGTTCACCAATTTGCCGGAAGGATCGATCAAGTCCTGGGAGGAATTGAAGACCGCGTTTGTCAAGCACTTTCATGGGACGTGCAGGAAATTGTTCACTATTGATGATCTAGAGCGATGCGTCCAGAAGAAGGGAGAGTCGGCGCGCAGTTGGGTGCGCCGGGTTATGGAAATACTTCACTCATCCACAGATATTCAGCCCAAGGATGCACTACAAGCTATGGCAAAAACATGCAAGTATATACCTTTAGTGCAAAAGTTAACTCGCATGAAATCCAGTCGGAATGCGTCGGAGGTTACAATGGGAGAATTGATGGATGCGTGCAACAAACACGCTGCGACAGATACTACAGAGGAGGAAGTTGATGACAAGAAGGTAAAAGCAAACACAAGTAATAGCGGAAGAACCGGCAATGGATCGGCACCGGGTAATAACGGAAATAACCAGAACAAGCGCCCATTTAAAGGAGGCTCCGAGTTTGTCGCCAACACAGAGGCCGGGTCTTCGAGACCCAGAGCAGAAGGAAATTTCAACGGAGGTAATCACAGTGGAGGAAACTATCAAGGACCACCAAGGCCGAGTAACAATTGGGACATATTCAGAATGGCATGCCCGAAGCACAGCAGGAACGGCAGGCCAGCTAACCACTCCTTGGAGCAGTGCGCCGACTTACAAAGATGGAAAAATGAGGAAGTGAACAGAGCTATGCGAGGTGCAGGACGGGGAGGAGGACCGGGTCCAGGGGGAAACCCGGGCAACAGCCCACCCCCAGCTGGTAACCCGGCTGCTGGAAATCAAGGTAATAACCAAGGGGGGACAGGAGGTTTCCAGGCTAACCCCAAACAATTGGGTCAATATCATGTGCATACCACAGGAGGTTCTAACAAGGACAAAAAGATACTGAAGCAAGCGGTCAACTCAGTTTCGTCAGCTGTCCCGAGATACCTGAGATGGTCAGAACAGGAGGTAACATGGAGCAGAAGGGATCACCCAGAAAGAGTAGAACACCCGGGAGTCTTGGCATTAGTAGTCGCACCACAGGTCAATGGGTATGAGCTGAAAAAGGTTTTGATGGATGGTGGAAGCAGCATCAATATACTGTATTGGGAAACCTTCCTACGCATGGGCCTCAAGGAGTCTCAGCTACAAAAAAGCTCAACAATTTTTCATGGGATAGTGCCGGGTCATTCAGCGTGCCCCGAGGGAAAAATCGCATTGGAGGTAGCTTTTGGGGAGTCAAAGGATAACTATCGAGTTGAGTGGCTCACCTTTGAGGTAGTCAAATTGCGCAGCCCTTATTACGCGTTATTCGGAAGGCCGGCTTATGCCAAATTCATGGCAAGGCCGTGTTACGTGTATCTACAGGTAAAAATCCCGGGTCCCAAGAAGACCATTACCATACATGGAAATCGAGACATAGCAGCTGAATGCGATGAAGGAGACGCAGCAATGGCCGAGCAAGCCTGTAGAAGAGAAGAACTCAAGCACTACCGGTCTCAAGCAGACTCGGAGGACAGAACCACATCAAAAAGGCCGAGTACTGAAGGCGAAAGAGCAAAGTCCAAGGTAGCACAAGATACTAAAATGGTGGCTTTTATCGAGGATGACTCCCCCAAACAATCCGCTATAAGAGAAGAAACTACACGGCCGCTCACAACCAGCCACGTCATGGAAACACCTCACCCGGGTTGGCTAGTAAACCCGGTACTCATCATGAAAAAGTCAAACATGTGGAGAATGTGTATCGGTCACGTCAGCCCGGGACCGGTGCCCAAGAAGAACTAAACAATGTAACGGGCAGCAGGTTTCAGACGCGCTCCTTTCCTACCCAGGGTACCTAAGGGGACTGGAAGGTTTTTAATGAGGCGGCCTGCTGATCCAAACTTTCTCGCATCAATAAAGAGATGGTTATCAAGTCCTATCTTGTTACAGCCTTTGCTCCGATTACAAGTAAGTAATATCCATGTGACATCAATACATCAGTATCATCAAGAATGTTGGGTATATATAGGTCTCGGGGGCTGGTTGCTCAAATAGCGCAGCCACAAGCCCAAAGACCCGGCCTTGATGCCTATAAGTTATAGGGGCCGATTATTCGCAAACGAGTACAGCTACAATCTTATAACTGGACAAAGGAGCCAAATTTTCTTGACTTTTCTTACTTAAGCTCGATGTGACTCGCACCAAAGTGGCATGATTTGCTCACTTACGATTACAATCAGCCATGAAGCCCAATGGGACTTGTCTGACCCTGTTTTCGTATAGATGTAACAACATGGTATCCACGCGAAAGCCGGCTTACAGTACAAGATAGTCAAAAGGGTCATCTAAACCACAAGTTATGCAGAGTACAAGGCTAATAGCTGGAAACTCAACGCTTATCAAGCATAACTTCATTATCCATATGAAACAATTCCGGGTTTCGGCTTAAGCGACAACAAGTTTGTTCTCTTCGAAAAAACCACACACCACAGACTCGGAGATTCGGGCCTTGGGGACTGTGGGTTTCGAAACAGAATCAAGCTGTTTCATCGGTAAGCTCGAAAGACCCCACCGTCCGAGTCGTGGGGACTTAAAGAAAAGTCCACATGTTAAAACCCACGGTACTCAGAAATAAAGAAGGAAATAAAAAGAAACTCGGATATCAAGAATAAGTCCAAAAATAGGCAAGTATCAAGTTCATCAAAAGGCCTAGAAAGGCACGAGGTGTAGCACAGAATTAAAGTGCGTTACAAGTTGCGACACTAGTATCAAGGGTGCAAAGGCGCACCGTCAAAAGAATACCTTTTTTTGAGTAAAAACATCAAATGATTGAAGTATTTTTATGGCGTTTTGCTCATTCGGCTTCCTGAGTAGAGTCCACATTTTTGCCCTTACCCTCCGGGTCTTGCTCCTGGACTTGCTTTTTTCCGGCATCATCACTCGGATTCCTTGCGGCAGGACGGGCTGGTGGAGGAACAGCTGGGGTAGAGGTGGCTGGCCCTGATAACTCGGCCTCTCTCTTCGCAGTTGCTTCCCTCTTCTTAGCCGAATCAGCAGCCCATTTCTCCAAAATATCAAAAGGCGGGGGTGCTTCCTCTGTAACAATTTTGCCTTCAGCGTCATATGAACTCATAATCGTGTTCAGATCCATACTATCGGCCAAAGTGGTGGCCGAATGACGCACTGCAGACTGTACGGCCTTGAAGTCCTTGGGTGTAAACTTGGAGCCATCCGCTTTAAATTCTGGAAACCCGGATATCATCTTTGCCGGGTCAAGCTTTGGAAAGTAAGCCTTAGCCAGGGTAAAGGCCCGGGTCATACCAATCCGGCATGACGAGCGTTTCCATATTTCAATCCAGCCAGGCACGGTGGAGCAGGCTTTGATGAGATTTTCCTCACCCGGATATACCTCCGTAGGCCACTTCACGGCATCCAGTATAAATTTTGTGCTGGCAAAGAAAGTCCGAAGCACAGTCTTCAGGGTTCTAGCCTTGACAATGGCATCCTCCTCGGGGGTCGCAAGGTTGGCACCTACAGTTGAAACAAAAGAATGAACGTATCAGTAATCCCGAGTATCATATAATAAAGCAAAGACATGAAGTCAATCGGCAGCAAAAACTTACTAAGCAAGATCTGATAAGTATCGGCGACCTGGTCCGATAGTTTCTTTAGTGCGGTCTGAGCGGTATTGCACTTCTTCTTGTATTTAGAAACATCCTTCTTCAAAGTTTTCATGTCATCCTCAAGGGTTTCCCTCCGCTTTACCTCGGCAAGAAGAAGTTGTTCGGTCTTGAGTAAAATTTCATCAGACCGGGTTATCTGCGCCTGTAAGTAGCAAGGAGCACAAGTATCAGTTGGATATTATGGTAAGCTGAGTATTGCATAAAGTACCAAACATAACTTTAGCAAGTCATGCTCGGAACTTGGGGACTAGGCATGCACTACGAGATATCAAGTGTTATTACCTGGTGCTCTGCGGCCATGCGCTCCAAGATATTGCTCTCTGAAGTCTTCATAGTGAGGAGAGTGTTCATCAATTGATCAAAAGTGTCTTTACCTGTATCAGAGGACCCGGGGCCTGGGAAATTCCGAGAAGGAGTTTTCTTCTTAGTGGGAGGTGGCACCCGGGTCATTTGTATGTCGGAATCCGATGCTCCTTCTTCTGCACCCAAGGTTGTGACTCTGTTCTTCTTGCTTGCGTGGGAGGCAATCGGATACTCGGCTTCTTGCGTGTCCGGGTTTATCGGTGACGCTTGTGTTTCGCCGCTAGACGCGGCTGTTGTCTTATCAGCCAGGCTCCCCTTACCCGGGCCCTCGGTCTCCATATCCTCTTGGTCGCTGGTAACGACCGTGGCCCTATAGATATTATGAGTGAGCAGCTAGTGTACAATCAGGAAAGGGTGATGAAAACATGGTAGAGCATTTTACCCGGTATTCACCGCGAAGTCCGAAGGGAATCCGTCGCTGGACCCGGGAGAGGCTGGAAAGTATCAAGTAAGATTTCATAAGGGAATGGTTCAAGAGGAATGTTTCGTCCGAGAAAGGATAGCGTAAATACCAGCCCGCCGAGTCGGAGTCGATGAAATACCTGGGTTAAGAGCACCATCACCCGGGTGATTTCGAGTTGACCTGCGCTTGGTCATGGGCGACTCCTTCGAGTATGGCCAGTGGAACAACGTCAAGGTAGCTCATGTATATCATTAAAGGAATACGAATTGAATGCAAGGAGGTGATGTGAAACCTTGGGGGTGGCCTCTTGGGGTTTTCTCTTTGATCCGACTTTGACTGTCGGCTCCAATTCCTCCTCGTCGCTGGCGGATTCTACTTTGCCGTCGGTGTCTTCTTCTTCGTCATCTTCTTGTTCTGGATATCATCAAAGTTATAAGTTGGAAAATGAAGGGGTTATGATGAGCTTAAAGGAACCCAATAAAATCCGGAGAGCACCTTCGTCCGAGTTAACGGCTTCTTCTTGCTCCTCTGGACTCTCGGAGCTAGGAGAAGTGTTGATCTTCCAAAAATCATCATCAACCTGAAAAGTATCAGTACAAGGGTCATCAACTGTATCGAGTGGAAAAAGCAAAGGTAAAGACGTCAAAATTGGATATTCACCTTGGGGGCTGGGTTCTCGAGTGTGAAGGGCTCTAATCCGGCTATGTTCCGGATTACCTCAAGCTTTTCTGTCAGAAAACCCTTGATAGTTTTATGAGTGTCACCAGCCGCGAAGCTGTTGTCAGAGTACCGGAGCGGGTCTGTAGATTGCCCCGAATACTCGCACATCAACTTTGTGCGGATGGAGTTGGGTTGAACCCGGAAATCGACCCAAGTCTTCACCAGGTTGAGCCCGATGAGACCTTGGGCCGTGAGAGTGGTGATTTTGGCTAGCAGAGGTTGAATTGCCTCCCTGTCCGAGTCAGGGGCAAAGGCACTAAATTTCTCAGAGATGTCAAGAAGACCCTCTGAGTAACCCGACAGTTTCTTTTGGCCGGGTGGGGAAGTGTCTTGGCAGTAAAAGTACGAGAGCTGCCAGTGCTTGACATGGGAGTTAAGGGTAAGGGGTGGCATCAGAGAATTCTTGCGGCGCTGGATAGAAACCCCGCTGCAAGCGAGAAGTGCTCCGTCACCGCTTTCACGGCACGGTTTGCACTGGAAAAGCTCAACGAAAAGAGCCAGACTTGGCGGAGTGCACAAGTATGACTCGGAAAGGACGATAAAATGGGAGACATTTAACACAGAATTAGGACCTATGTCAAAAACACGAAGGCCATAGTGGCTCAGGACGTCGCGGAAGAAGGGGTGACCCGGAGGACGAAAGCCCCGGGTCACGTGCTCTACAAAGCATATTACCTCATCTTTTGCCGGTGTAGGCCGGGTCTCCTTGCCCGGCACCCTCCACTGGATATCCTCTTGAGGAGGGAGAACTCCCAGCTCGACCAGCTCCTCCAACTTGGCCTTGGTGACCGTAGACCGTGCCCAGTTGGCGGATATGGAGTTGGTAGTTTTGGCTTTAGTCGGAGTTTTTCCCTGCTTCTTGGGAGCCATGTGGTTGACCTGCAAAGCACAAGGTAGAAGGATAAAAGGAATAAGACACGGAAGCTGTGAGCCGGCCAAGTATCGGCAAGGTAATATCGAGACACGGAAATTGCGTATTATCCGGGTATCAGTCTGCAGAGTGAGGTTCGGACTATCTGGGTATCGAGTATTATAGCAAAAATTATGGGGATCTAAGCGTTGAAAGAGCTTTTGAGGACGATGGATGGCTGCACAGGCACTTAGTGCGAATAAAAGGAACTGGAAAGGGGAGGATTGGCCGGGTGACTAAGACAAAGGCGGAAATTTTGAGTGGTTCGAGCCCAGATTGGAGGTTCCGTTTCTAGATTTGCGGTAAAATTAATGAATATGGGCGATAGGAAAACGCAACAAAGTATATATCCCACGTATTGGATGGGTTAGAATGAACACAAGCGATCTAATGCGGCATGACCAGGAAAATGACCGGCGGGTTGACCTAGATCTAGTTTGAAGAAAATCAAGAAATTGCGGAGGTTAATTAATGGGAATGGGAGTCTTACTGGAGGAGGTTGAAGTGAATCTCGACGAAGGCAAATCACGCAAGATTGGTGTCCCTTTGCGGTTCCCGACGGGCCGGTTGGAGATTTGCCGGTGGATCTTGGCGGTGGCGCGGAGTGAGCTGTGGTGGAGCGCAGCCTCCGGCCAATGGGCTCCGGTGATGCGCGCGGGATTTCCGTGGTGGCGCTCTGTGAGCTTGAGTGCGGAGGAGGAAATGAAGAAGAGTGGGGGGAAATGAGCCGTTAGGGTTCGGGTTACCCCCCAAGGAGCCTATTTATAGCGCGAGTGGATAAGCCCGATTCAGCGAACGGGAGCCGGGAGTTGCGGAGTAACGGCTATCTATTTGATTTTTTGCGAGATGCGCTTTAAATGTTGAGCAAGGTATCTGAACGAAAAGGAGAAATAGATCCATCCCGTGATATCAGGGTCAATTATCGAGTATAGAATCTTGACATTTTTGGGGTTTAGACCTGGAAAGGTAAGTCAGGTATTTGGGGAAGAGCCGGGTTACTATATGGCCACCATGGAGTAAGGCCTAGCTATCTATCAAGGCACCTTAACCTGGCCTCCACATACTTGTGTGTTTGATATCTTTGCAGGGAATAGCGAGCGCTTCAAGGAAGGATCCGTGAAGCCCAAGCTATTCTGGGGACTACTGATGGAGGGATAACAACCCGGTAGGCCAACTCCAAGGAATAACCCGGCCCAAAGGACGCTGCGCAGGATCCGGTTAAGGATAAAGAAACTTTTGGGAGGCCCAAGTTTGTAGGCCCAGTAACCCGGATTGTGGGTTATGGTAAAGGAAAGTTAGGGTTTGTGCGCCGTGTCCGGGTAGGATCCAAGGTGCGCCTTGGAGGGTAAGCCAGGGGGTACGGGTGCTTTATAAATCGACCCCTAGGAGTAGTTGATCGAAATCTAAGAACCCTAGCAATATCGTTTGATATCGAACATCCCGTGTAACCCAAGAGTTGAGTTATTATATTAAGATCGGAGACTCGGCGACTTCGCTTGCCAGCTACCAGATCGATTACCATCATGTTTTCCTCTGAGCTAAACCCTCTCCCAAACGCCTGTGTCGTCTTGCCCCAAGATCAGTTACCCCCGGTAACGTCTGCCGTGATTATCCCACGACATGCAGCTTCCTCAGGAGATGTCTGCTCTTCGCATCCATAGAGCCCTCATCTGAGCCGACTTCCAGATTTTCTTCCTGCAAATTTGCAATAAAACAAAAGTTAGCAACACAATCTAATTCTCAAAAAAGTAATATACCTAACCAGATCACAAAGAACATACAAAAATAGTTCTTCATTTATTTGGATACACTTCATCAAGTAACTTATTTAGCAGATGCGCCCTAAAAAGGACATCAATGTTGAGAACAACGAGTCGAATTTTATACACATCACAGTGTCCACTATATATATTTGCTGAACTAATGCACAAAAACAGATAATAACATATCAGGAATTCATTGATGATCTAAGATAACACTCAACAGATTAATATTATAATCAGGACATTTTATTATGCCTTACGAGATCACAAATATCATACAAGAATCGTTCTTTAATTATATGCATAAACTAGATCAAGTAATTATTGTGCACGGGGTAAAATATGTGATGTTTCAACAAATTCATAATGTGTCAAGAGTGTGTACGAGGCAAAATAACTACACAAATTGAAAATGCTTCCAAAAAACGTAGAATCCCTAACTCACATGCACACAAAAAACTAGAAGCCATAAGAACAGATGCAACTACAAACCTCTGAATCCTGAAGACAAAAAAAATCCGCGAACGCCTAAGTACGGATGCAACTATAAACCTCTAAGTCCCTAATACAAAAAAACCTGCGAACCCCTAAGTACAAATGTGATGAGGACATCCCTAGTGTTTCACCTATTATTTCACATGATATTCCTACAAAGAATGATGAAGTGAGGATTGGTCCTATGACAAGATCAAGGACTAAATTATTACAACAACAGGTGAATTCACTCCTACTTGAGTATAACATTTGTGATTATGAGAGCTTTACACTACCTAAATCCATGCATGTTTGTATTCTTAGGTTTGTTGATAACACAAGCATTAAGGAGGGAGAACAAGGAGATATGATGCACATGGATGGAGAGGAGCTAAAAACAAATGTTGAACATGATGAAAACAATTCTACAAGTGTGGAAAACAAGTGCTAGATTCTTATTCCACACTCATGGAGGGACATAACAAGAGGAGGGCGCCCACAAAGAGTATCAATGCGCCATATAGAGTCCAATTAGTGTTAAACATGGTTTGTATACCATTATGGCCGCATCCCCTAACATGGGTCGGTTTTTATCTATTTGTGGTTGAGTCCAAGTCCAAAACTAGGCCCAAGTTGGGTTCCTATTCGGGTTGGTGGGTCTTACTTGCGCAAGTTACCTTGTGGCCGCACCCCACCCCTCATATATACCCCTTGAGGTGCATAGGATAGTTTAGACTACGTTAAAACAAAAACCCTAGACTTCTAGATTGTATTGCTTGAAGCATTCATCTTGAATCATATACCTTTGCAAATCTGAGTGTGTTCTGCTGTTCCACTGGGAATAAGGAGAAACATGACCACTTGGAGTCGGTGGCTACGTGTGCAAGAGTGTGGAGTCTCGAATATCCGAAGGGGTTAAGTGCTGTTGCAATTGGTAACAGGGTTTAGCCAAAGGAGAGAGCGAGGTATCACATTATTTATCAAGTTATCAAGAGAGTTCACTAAGAAGATCGGGCTACCCCTTATCATCTTGGTATCAGATTACTGGGTTTACTCGGTGAGCTGTATCTATCCCTTTAGATTCGAGTTGTTTTTATACCTATCTAGAAAAAGCCACAAAAAAATAGTGTAGTTGATTGCCATAGCTTTAGATAATTGCTAGTTATCAAGTTTTAGTGCTGTTTTGTGTTTTGATTTTGTGTTACTTTTTCTTCTTTTGAGTCTTTAGGTTTCGGTTAGGGTTAGGGTTCTTAGTTGTTCTTATTTTTCGAGTCGAGTCTATATCAAAAAAAATCCAAAAAAAATTAGCTACCCGCAACTATCCTTGTTTTCTAATCCGAGTTGGGCAAGTTTTACTCATCCAGGGCACGGTTTGCTTGCAAGTTCTGCCGCGGTGTGAGTTATTGTTGCTAGGGTTCTAGTTCCACTCGGTTTCGTTCTGCCTCCGCGTGAAAAACCTACCAAAACGCTGCCGCGGTACACTCCTAGCCGCAGTCGGATTTGTTCCCAGCGCGCGCTTACAAATCCACCCAAAACTCCCGCAGCACCCTTACCAAATTGCCTCACCGCAACCCACCAGCTACCCGCGCGCGCAACACACTTTCGCCCCGTTTTCCTCTGCCGCGAGCTCGTTTTCGCCTCGATTCTCTGCCGCCGCTGCCATGGTTTTTTTTCCTCTGCCGTGAGCACGTTGCCGGCAGGATTTTGCGCAGTTTGCTGCCGCAATACCCTGCCGTGAGCCCAAAACACTCTGTTTTGCTGCCGTGGTGAGTTTTACCTGCCGTGGACTTCCTAGCTAGTTTTTAGGTTGTTTTCTTTTGTTTTTATGTGTCATTTTCTTTAGGAATTCCAGTCCAATCATTGTGAACCTTAGACAAAGCCTTTCTACAGCAATTTAATAGGTATCTTGCCCACAAGACTAGCTACTTTGTTGCTCTTTTCAGGCTGCTCACTATCATATTGTGTCACATTGATTTAAGCATTTATTTTCAGTTGCTCCTTTAGTTATTTTTCGGACATAAAAGTATAAAAAAAAGAGAAAAACAGAAAATAGAAAAAGAGAAAAAGCAAAAGAAAGGCCATTGAGATACATTGCTATTACTATCATTTGGAGCTGTTTTCATTGCTATCATTGACACTACACATTGAGCAATCTTGTGCCTGATTTTTATTGAGCTTGGCTAGTGTCTTTCTAGAGCATTGCAAAATTTCCTACATATATTTGCATTGCCACATTTGTCTCCACTTTTGGTGTGTGTTTTCCTAGGTGTTATTTTTGTATCATTCACAAACAGCAATAGGACTTGTTAATTGGTGATTGTTAGGTATCCATACCAAGCCCCACCATATAACCTGTTTTACCTTTGTGAGTGCAAAAACCCCTGGGTATTCTATTCTTCACACCAAGTCACATTAGTTGCTATTACTTGTGGTAAGATTTCCTATTCACTTTGGAGCAGTAAGGATCACCTCTTTTGCTGGTTTGAGTGAGTTGAGAGAGAGCACCACAACCCATAGCAATTTGTTTATTTCACTAACCCATTAATCATGGTTGCTCCTAGTGATGTTTCTACACAGGCTAAGAAGAAACATGGTGATGAACAAGTGAAGTGGACAGATTTGGAGGAGATGAATGAACAATTGAGATCCACTATTGCTTCTAAACATGCTGAATTAAATAATCTCATTGACAAGCATGGAGTGGATATGGATACACATGTTCAGAATTTGGGACTTCAAATTGGACAAGTGACTGATACAACTGCTGGTACACAAGAGCAAGTTAATAGAATGCAAGCTTCTCTTGATACATTGACTACTAGAATTGGTGCCTTGGCTACTTTATTGGACCAAAGATTGCCTGCCCGAGAGGATGGTGGGAGTGCTTTTGGTGATGCTGAGGAGGAGGAGGGGGAGGCTAATTTTGTGCCTCCTAAACGTGGAGGTGGTAGAGCTAATCATGGTGCTGGCGTTGACTTTCAAGCAAGGAGGGTCCCTGTCCATGAACAAAACCGAGAGGATGATGGTCTTGGTAAACCAAAATTTATGTTACCCACCTTCAATTTTGATACTGATGATGTTGAAGAGTACCTCATGTGGGAGCTCAAGATGGAAAAATTATGGGGATGCATGACTATAATGAGGAGAGAAAAATCAAGCTTGCTTCCTCAAGTTTTGATGGCTATGCTTTGCTATGGTGGGATAATATTACAAGGACAAGGGCAAGAAATAGAGATCCTGATATTCTTACTTGGAGGGAGATGAAGCAAGTTATGAGAGATAGGTTTGTGCCCAAGAATTATTTGAGGTCTTTGTATGACAAATTGCAACAATTGAAGCAAGGTACAAAATCTGTGGATGCTTATTATAGAGAGATGGAGTTGATATTGCAAAGAGCTAGAGTGAGAGAGGATGTTGAGCACACTATGCAAAGGTTCCTTTCAGGTTTGCAATTCAAAATTAAGAGCATTGTGAGGCATACACAATATAATGATATGAATGAATTATTGCACCAAGCAAGGGAGACTGAAAAGCAATTGGACGAGGAGGCTCTTATGGCTCCAAGGAGACCTTTTCCTAATAGGTCTTCATTTTCTTCACCACCATTGCCTCAACCTACCCCTAGCCGTGGGTTTTCCACTACAAAAAGTGAAGGTACTACCTCTATGTCTAAGAGGCAAGCACAACCAGCAGCTAGTGCAAGTGGATCCACTTCTTCTACAGCTCGAAATAGGGACATGAGCTGCCATACATGTGGAGGTAAAGGCCACTTCAAGAGAGATTCTCCAAATAAAAAGATTATGCTTATTAATGAGTACAATGAGTATGAAACTGGTGATGATGCCGATCCTACTCAAGAGGATGCTTATGATGATGATGATGGTCCTCTTGATGCATATCCTTCCACATATCCTACTTTTGTTTGCACACCTAGAACATTGAGTATACTTCCAAGTCCTGAAAGTCAAAGATGCAACTTATTTCAAAAAAGAGCAATTGTTGGTCCCCAATTGGCTTGCAAGGTTATTATTGATGGTGGTAGTTGGAGAAATTTGGCAAGCAAAGATTTGTGTGCAAAATTTAAGTTGAGATATATTACACACCCTCATCCTTATCATATACAATGGCTTAGTGATAAAGGAGAGATGAAGGTTACCCACATGGTGAGAGTTGAATTCCAAATTGGGCCTTATAAAGACACCATTGAGTGTGATGTGGTGCCCATGTCAGTTTGTCACATGTTGCTTGGGAGGCCTTGGCAATTTGATAGGAGTGTGATCCATGATGGGAGAGAAAATACCTATCAACTCAAGTGGAAGGCGAAGGACATATTGTTGATACCTATGACACCACAACAAATTGTAAATGAATCTAGACAAAAAATTCTTGAGAGTGTTGAAAAGAGTGAGAGTGAAAATAAGAGTGTGGTGAGTGACAATAGGACACCCAATTCGAGTGGTAAAAATAAAAGTGAGCGAGTGAGCTTATTATGCATGCTAGCTACTAGAGAGGACTTGAGAGAATTTAGGGAGGATCCTACAATGCTTCCTATAGTGCTTATGCACAAGGGAGAAATTTTAGTTTCTAATGACATGACCCCTATTCCTCTTGGTGTTTCTCATGTGTTGCAGGATTTTGAGGATGTTTTTCCAAAGGAGGTGCCCTCGGGTTTGCCACCATTGAGGGGTATTGAACACCAAATTGATTTGATTCCTGGATCCTCATTGCCAAACCGAGCTCCCTATAGAACTAATCCCCAAGAAACAAAGGAGATTTAGAAACAAGTGGAAGAGCTTCTTGATAAAGGTTACATTCGGATAAGCCTTTCTCCTTGTGCTGTTCCTGTTATTTTAGTGCCTAAAAAATATGGTACATGGCGCATGTGTGTAGATTGTAGAGCAATTAACAATATCACTATTCGTTATCGTCATCCTATACCACATTTGGAAGACATGTTAGATGAATTAAGTGGTAGTGCTATTTTCTCCAAAATTGATTTGCGTAGTGGTTATCATCAAATTAGGATGAAAGAGGGGGATGAGTGGAAAACAACTTTTAAAACAAAATTTGGTTTATATGAGTGGTTAGTTATGCCTTTTGGATTGACTAATGCACCTAGTACTTTCATGATATTAATGAACCATGTTTTGAGAAATTTTATTGGTAAATTTGTGGTAGTCTATTTTGATGATATTCTTATTTATAGCCACAATGAACATGAGCATATTGATCATATTAGACAAGTTTTGCAAGTGCTAAGAGAACATAAATTGTATGGTAATTTGGAGAAGTGCACTTTTGGCAAAGATAAGGTCATATTTCTTGGTTATGTTGTTTCTAAACATGGGATTGAAGTAGATAAATCAAAAACTGAAGCTATTAAAAATTGGCCTATTCCTACTAATGTGAGTCAAGTAAGAAGTTTTAATGGATTAGCTGGTTTTTATAGAAGATTTGTCAAATATTTTAGTACACTTGTTGCACCTTTGAATGAACTCACTAAAAAGGGTGTAGAATTTGTGTGGGGAGTTGAACAAGATATTGCTTTTGACGCTATTAAAGAGAAGTTGATTTCGGCCCCTTTGTTTATGCTTCCTAATTTTGACAAACAATTTGAGATTGAGTGTGATGCTAGTGGCATAGGTATTGGAGGAGTATTAATGCAAGAAAAGAAACCTATTGCCTATTTTTCTGAAAAATTACATGGTGCACAATTGAATTATTCTGTTTATGATAAGGAATTATATGCACTTGTGAGAGTTTTAGAGGTGTGGAAACATTACTTATGGCCTAAAGAATTTATTATACATAGTGATCATGAAGCATTAAAATTCTTAAAGTGCCAATCAAATTTGAATAAAATACATGCTAAATGGGTTGAATTTATTGAGTCTTTTCCATACATAATTAAACATAAAAAGGGATTGGACAATGTAGTTGCTGATGCTTTATCAAGAAAGAACATGTTACTCTCTAATTTAGAGATCAAGGTTTCGGGTTTGGAGGGTATTAGAGAGCTATATGCTAATGATAATGAATTTTCTATGCCATTTAATAAATGTTCTAATGTTAAGGCATGGGATAAATTTCATATACATGATGGATACTTGTTTAGAGCTAACAAATTATGTATTCCCGAGTGTTCTTTGCGTTTATTCTTATTACAGGAATCTCATAGTGGAGGATTGATGGGACACTTTGGAAGAGAGAAAACATTGCTCATGTTGGCTGAGAATTTTTATTGGGCACACATGAGAAGAGATGTGTATAGATTGTTGCAAAGATGCATTACATGCAATAAGGCAAAATCCAAGTTGAATCCCCACGGTTTGTACACACCATTGCCATCACCAAGTACACCATGGGAGGATATTAGTATGGATTTCGTGTTGGGTTTGCCAAGGACAAAGAGAGGTCATGATTCCATCTTTGTAGTTGTGGACAGATTTTCCAAGATGGCACACTTCATTGCTTGCCACAAGAGTGATGATGCTTCTCACATTGCAAATTTATTCTTTAGAGAAATTATGAGATTACATGGAGTGCCAAGAACTATTGTTTCTGATAGAGATGTCAAATTTATGAGCTCCTTTTGGAAGACACTACGGGGGAAGCTTGGAACTAAATTGTTATTTTCCACTACTTGCCACCCCCAAACTGATGGGCAAACTGAAGTGGTAAATAGGACATTGTCCACATTGTTGAGAAGCATGATCAAGAAGAATTTGAGGGAGTGGGAAGATTGCTTGCCACATGTGGAATTTGCATATAATAGGGCTGTGCATTCAACCACTAATTTTTGTCCCTTTGAGGTGGTTTATGGATTTCGGCCTACTACACCACTTGACTTGTTACCACTTCCAATTCAAGAGAGAATTAATATGGATGCATCTAAAAGGGATGATTTTGTGAAGAAGATACATGATAAGACAATGGATTCTATTGAGAAGAAAGGGAAGTATGTGGCTCAAAAGAGAAATCAAAAGAGGAAGGAAGATATTTTTCAAGAGGGAGATTTAGTATGGGTACATTTTCGGAAGGATAGGTTCCCTAAGCTAAGGAAATCAAAATTATTGCCAAGAGGTGCTGGTCCTTACAAAGTGATTGCAAAAATAAATGATAATGCTTACAAGATAGATCTTCCAATTGATGAGTTTGGAGTGAGTAATTCCTTCAATGTTGCTGATTTGACACCATATCATGGAGATGACCTTGATGAGGACATCAAGGCTTTTCAAGGTGGGGAGGATGATGAGGACATCCCTAGTGTTTCACCTATTATTTCACATGATATTCCTACAAAGAATGATGAAGTGAGGATTGGTCCTATGACAAGATCAAGGACTAAATTATTACAACAACAGGTGAATTCACTCCTACTTGAGTATAACATTTGTGATTATGAGAGCTTTATACTACCTAAATCCATACATGTTTGTATTCTTAGGTTTGTTGATAACACAAGCATTAAGGAGGGAGAACAAGGAGAGATGATGCACATGGATGGAGAGGAGCTAAAAAAAAATGTTGAACATGATGAAAACAATTCTACAAGTGTGGAAAACAAGTGCTAGATTGTTATTCCACACTCATGGAGGGACATAACAAGAGGAGGGCGTCCACAAAGAGTATCAATGCGCCATATAGAGTCCAATTAGTGTTAAACATGGTTTGTATACCATTATGGCCACATCCCCTAGTATGGGTCGGTTTGTATCTATTTGTGGTTGAGTCCAAGTCCAAAACTAGGCCCAAGTTAGGTTCCTATTCGGGTTGGTGGGTCTTGCTTGCGCAATTTACCTTGTGGCCGCACCCCACCCCTCATATATACCCCTTGGGGCGCATAGGATAGTTTAGACTACGTTAAAACAAAAACCCTAGACTTCTAGATTGTATTGCTTGAAGCATTCATCTTGAATCATATACCTTTGCAAATCTGAGTGTATTCTGCTGTTCCACTGGGAATAAGGAGAAACAGGACCACTTGTAGTCAGTGGCTACGTGTGCAAGAGTGTGGAGTCTCGAATATCCGAAGGGGTTAAGTGCTGTTGCAATTGGTAACAGGGTTTAGCCAAAGGAGAGAGCGAGGTATCACATTATTTATCAAGTTATCAAGAGAGTTCACTGAGAAGATCGGGCTACCCCTTATCAAAATGCAACTACAAATCTCTGAATCCCGAATACAAAAAACCTACGAACCCCTAAGTACAGATGCAACTATAAACTTCTGAATCTTGAACTTGCGTGTACAAAAAACCCTCGAACCCCTACGTACAGATTCAACTACAAACCTTTTAATCCGGAATACAAAAAACCTCGAACCCCCAAGTACAGATGCAACCGCAAACACACGAAGCCCAAACTTGTATATACAAAAAAACCCAAAATGCAAATGCAACTACAAACACTAGAAGCCCGTACTTGCATGCGCAAACCCTGGATCTTTGAAAATAAACTAAGCCGGCCTGAACATAGATACCTTAGGGTACTCGTCGTCGACATCCTCGTCGAACGCCCGGGGATCCCCGTAGGGATCATCCAGATCCGCCAGGAGAGGAAAAGCTGCAGGCGCCTCCACCGCAGCAGGAGCAGGCGGTGCACTCGAAGCGCCATGGTCGGCCGACAAACCTGCGGCGGCGACTTCAGTGGCCACAACGATATTTTGCGGCTGCGACGAACGGGAACCGCCATGGGAGGCTCCTGCGGCGACGACAACAGAAGGGACGACGCGTCCTTCTCCTGCTTCAAACCTTCCATTCTGCGGAACCGCCTCGCGGTTGTACGCTCGGCAGTTGGGAGAGAAGGAGGGATGGGAGGCGATGCGGCCGGGGCGGAGTTCGGTTCTTTGCTAGAAATGGGGGAGAATGGAGGGTGGAGAGAGGCGATGCGACCGGAGCTTTATATACTGAGTGCCATTTCGACTGGTCGTGATGAAGCGTGCGCATGCATGGTGGGAATGCACCGGCTGACTTCGTCAACATAGAATGATGTGACATTTAGTCACTGACAAGTGGGCCTGGGATGCTGCGGAGCCACCAATCAGTGACTCAAATTCACCACAAAGCTCACCCCACCAAGTCAGCGAATATCAAATACTCTATCGTACATGTACGTGTAGAAAAGAGGACACCATTATATACATGTACGCATACAAATCAATATGGCACGTGTTTGCTTGAGAAACGTGGTACCAATCTTTGTCAAGTTCACTACAAATAATGGAGAGTTTAGAATGGTATGTGCAAACACAACTACCATGTGTATGCAGCCAATGTGACGAACATGTGGTTACGTGCCAACACGCCTCTGCATTCACACACCTTGGTCATGCACACGTCGTCGTGCAGGTGGTGGTTCGGCTGCCGCGCGTAATGGCGACGACGGGACGCGACCTAGACCAGGCGGCGGGATGGCGGTTCGCCTCTGCCGCACGCCTAGCATTAACACGGTATGCAGTCTTCCCGGCTCCCCAAGCTGCGCCAGGGCCATTGCGGTTCACATGTCGCCGCCATTTACTCCGATGGGACGCGTGCTCCGACGCGTGCACCGACGCCGTGGCGAAGCCACACAAGAGCTGGGTCAATTGACTACACAACTTTTCTCAATAGTACAAAGCATAGATCATGCAACAAAATATTCAAATAGGTGTATTTGACTACACATTTTGCATCGACTACACAGAGTTTGAGTCCTGGCTCCGTCACTACCGACACGTCCTTGCCCTAATCTCCCCCATCGCCACGGCTTCCCCTCTATCGACGATACCATGTCGCACCGCCTCCATACTTCGTGGGTGACGTTCACCGAGCAGGCGGCGCACCGTGGGCTAGACCCGCCGTCAGACAACAACGGGAGTGGCGACGACCCCTTCGATTGGAGGTACAATGAGGAGGCGGATGGGGAGGAGGGGCCGGAACTACCGCAGCAAGAGGCGGCGCAGGAACCGGAGCAGCACCCTCCGTTGTGGCCTAACCAGGTGGTGGCGTACAACTCGTTGGCCACATGGAACAACGAGGAGGCGTTTCGCCGGGTCCAATCGGGGTTCGATGAGGCGGGGGGCAACCGCCGAGGCTGCCGCCATTCAGTACGCGGCGTTCGGCGAGTAGCAGACCCTCATCGCGCAGAGGGAGGACGAGTCCGCATTGTTCATGGCCGCCCAGAGTGCGGCGCATGAGGAGTTCAACGCCGCACGGGCACAAACAGAGGCGCTTCAAGAACACCGTGCCCGGGTAGAGGACGCGGAGGCGCTGCAGCGGCTGTTTACCCGCTCACGCGCACGCAACAATAGGCGCGGGCCCGCCCGCTCGCAGGCAGCGGAGTTGCAACGGATGGGGGTGCAAGTCAGGGCTAGGCGGCGTTGTCTCGCACATGTGGCCAGCCCCGATCCGGCAGCGAGCAACGATGAGGCTGGCCCGTCCATGGCGCCGAACGATGACCAGGCCAACATGGCAGCGAGCGACGACGAGGAGGACAGCCGGACCGACGACTAGGATAGTTTAGGCCTAATTTATATTTCCCGCCGTATTTTTAATTAGAATGTAATGATCTATAATTACTAATATATATGTACTACTCCAGTTTTAATTATAAGGATAATTATAAACGTGTGGTGGGCGCACTAAACCATGGTGGAGCACCCGTTTAGTTATAAACCGTCGATGCCCCCCTTCGAAAAAAACGGAGGGAATATTGTTAAAAGTATAGCTAGATTTTGTTTATTAATGTAGATATGGCCTAACCTAACACAACCAAACAAAATAGTATTGTGTTCTACCCCCTTCCGACGCGGTCATAGGGGTAGACCAAAAGGTTGACTTCTGGTAAACCGATCAAAGTTCTAGTGAAGCGTGGGCTCTAAAGTGTAGGAATCCTAAGTAAACCATGGTGGAGCACTAAGAATACTTGTAAATGTGTGGTGGGATCGAGGTGGGGAGGGGCCAATATCCTACCCATAGGTCTGACTGGTTTCACCAGCATCACATGGGAAGGTTATGCACTACACTTAGAAGTTGAACCGTCGATGCTCCCCCTTCGGGAAAACGGAGGGAATATCATGAAAAGTATAGCTAGATTTTGGTTATTAATGTAGCTTTGGTCTAACCTAACACAACCAAGCAAAATAGTATTGTGGTCTACCCCCTTCGGACGCTGGTCATAGGGGTAGACCAAAAGGTTGACTTCTGGTCAACAGATCAATGTTCCAGCGAAGCGGGGGGGGGGGGGGGGGGGTCTTGCCAAGAGGTGGGCCCTACCATGGTGTTCATTGGGCCAAACCAAACACCACCAAGCAATTGGTTCCATTTTGCTACCCCCTTCCGGCTCACGTAGAGGGGCAAGAACGGCAGTTCCGTCTTTTTCCCTAGCGGGGCTATGGTTTCTCCGGAGAGGGGACTCCGGATCGTCTGAATGCCACCAAATCCCATGGCATGCCATACCATGTGTGTTAGAGTGTGTGATGGGTCTTGGGATGGCCAACATTACCTCGCTCTCTGACAGGGGGATGCTAACCCGGTATGCCAAGCTCTGAGGAAATAACCCGGCCCGAAGGATGGCGTGCAGGATTCGGCTAAGAATAAAGAAGCTTGTGGAGGCCCAAACTTGTGGGCTTAACATCCCGGGTTATGGGCCATTGTAAAGGAAAGTTATGGTTAGTGCGCCGTGTTCATGTAGGATCCGGAATATGCCTTGCCGAATAAGTTAGGGGGTACGGGTGCTTTATAAACCGACCCTCAGGTATAGTTTTAGAGAGAGAGATCTAAGAACCCTAGCAATATCGTGTGGTATCAAGTATCCAGTGTAAACCCTAATCGAGTTATTGTATCGAGAATAGAGATCCGGCGACTTCGATTGCCGGCTGTCAGATCAAGTTGTACCATGTCTTCCCTTGAGCTAAACCCTCTCCCGAACGCCTGTGTCGACTTGCCCCAAGATCAGTTACCCCTGGTAACATCTGCCGTGATTATCCCACGACAGTTGGCGCCCACCGTGGGGCCTGCGTCCAAAGGTGTCTACATCACGGGAGAAGCTCGGAAGGGCATGGAGAATCTTGTCATTGGCGAAATCTACATCGACCACGAAGAAGAAAAGTTGGTGGACGATCCCGGCTGGGGGCCAGAATCGGATCACCTCGAGTCCGGATTTATATTGACGATCGGCCGGATCAATATCTTCGTCGACACGGTACGAACGACTAACTTAAAAGGACAATATCATGTGCATACTACAGGAACTTCTAGCAGGAACAAAGAGACATCAAAGCAAGCGGCAAATTCGGTTTCATCAGCCGCGCCGGGATATCTTAGATGGGCAGAACAAGAGATAACGTGGAGTAGAAGAGATCATCCGGAAAAGGTGGAGCGTCTAGGAGTCTTGGCGTTGGTGGTTGCTCCACAGGTTAATGGTTACGAGCTGAAGAAGGTCCTGATGGACGGTGGAAGTAGCATCAACATCCTTTATTGGGAGACCTTCTTACGGATGAGTCTCAAAGAGTCCCAGCTGCAGAAAAGTTCGACAATCTTTCACGGGATCGTACCGGGTCACTCGGCGAGCCCCGAGGGAAGGATCACCTTGGAAGTTGCTTTTGGGGAATCGACGGATAATTATCGAGTGGAGTGGCTCACGTTCGAGGTGGTCAAGTTGCGGAGTCCTTACCACGCGCTGTTGGGGAGGCCGGCTTACGCCCAATTCATGGCTAGGCCGTGCTACGTGTATTTGCAGCTGAAAATCCCGGGTCCTAAACGGACCATCACTATACATGGGAACCGGGATATAGCGGCCGAGTGCGACGAAGGAGATTCAGTTATGGCCGAGCAGGCATGCAGGAAGGAAGAGCTCGAATATTACCGGTCTCAAGTAAACCCGGACGATAGAACAGCCTTGAAAAAGCCGAATACTGAGGATGAGAGAGCAAAATTCAAGGCAGCGCAAGACACCAAGAAGATAGATTTTGTCGAAGGGGATTCTACTAAGCAGTTTACCATAGGGTCTAACCTGGGAAAAGAGCAGGAGGGAGCGCTCGTGGAGTTCATTCGCTCGAATGCAGATGTGTTTGCCTGGACACCCAGCGACATGCCGGGTATCCCTACAGAATTGGCTGAGCACAGTTTGCATGTGGATCCCAAGTCCAGGCCCGTGAAACAAGGTTTGAGGAAAATGAATGAGGAAAGAAGGAAAGCTATAGGCGAAGAGATCGCTCGGCTACTGGCAGCCGGCTTTATCATGGAAGTATTTCACCCGGATTGGTTGGCTAACCCGGTTCTGGTGATGAAAAAGACCAACGAGTGGAGGATGTGCATTGACTTCACTAGTCTTAACAAGCATTGCCCAAAGGATCCGTTCGCGCTCCCAAGGATAGATCAGATTATAGACGCAGTAGCTGGAAGCGATCTGTTATGCTTCCTGGATGCATATTCCGGGTATCATCAGATTAAGCTCAAAAGGGAGGATTGGGAGAAAACATCATTCATAACCCCGTTTGGGGCCTTTTGTTATAAAACTATGACATTTGGGTTGAAGAACGCTGGCGCAACTTACCAACGGTGTATTCAAAAGTGCTTTGAGGACCAAATCGGACGTAACGTCCATGCTTATGTGGATGACGTGGTCATCAAGACCAGGAAGGCGGAGACATTTATCGATGATCTAAAGGAGACATTCAAAAACCTGAGGAGGTACCAGATGAAGCTTAATCCAACGAAGTGCGTGTTCGGAGTTCCGGCTGGGAAATTACTCGGCTTCATAGTTTCCGAGAGAGGAATTGAGGCAAATCCAGATAAAATCAAGGCAATCCAGAGTTTGAAAAAGCCGGAGAACTTGAAGCATGTTCAAAAGCTCACGGGCTGTGTAGCAGCCTTGAGCCGGTTCATATCTAGACTCGGAGAAAAAGCAATACCCTTGTATCGGCTCTTGCGAAAATCGGATAAATTCGTATGGGACGAAGAGGCAGATGAAGCGTTTGAAGCACTAAAGAAGCAATTATCTGAAGCACCAGTACTAGCGGCGCCGGGTCCTAAAGAGCCTATGTTGCTATACGTGGCAGCTGGCCCCCGAGCCGTTAGCGCAGTGGTTGTCGTGGAACGCAAAGAGGACGGGAAAGGTTACCCGGTTCAGAGGCCGGTTTATTACGTCAGTGAGGTGTTATCAGAAGCAAAGCAGCGCTATCCGCATTGGCAAAAGCTGGTGTTCGGGGTCTTTATGGCTAGCCGGAAGTTGAAGCCGTATTTCCAAGAGCATCCGATAACAGTGGTTAGTTCAATACCAATGTCGGATATCATCAGAAACTCGGACGCGACGGGAAGAATAGCCAAATGGGCGATAGAGATGGGGGATTATCATATCAACTACGAACCCAGGTCAGCAATCAAGTCTCAAGCTTTAGTTGATTTCGTTAACGATTGGACACATACAGGCATGACTGCAACGGTTCCAAATTCCGAGTCATGGGTCATGCACTTCGACGGATCAAAGCAGTACGAGGGATCAGGAGCTGGGGTGGTGCTAACATCACCCAAAGGGGACAAATTGAGTTACGTGCTACAAATTCACTTCGACTGTTCCAACAACGTTGCCGAGTATGAGGCCCTATTGCATGGCTTAAAGGTAGCCAAGGAGATGAGCATCAAGAGGATACGGTGCTTCGGAGACTCGGACCTTGTGGTACAGCAGGTGTCGGGAACGTGGGACAGAAAGGACGCAACTATGGCGGCATACCGCAGGGAAGTTGATAGGGTAGCAGGATGTTTTTCCGGGTATGAGGTGGAGCATATAGACAGAAGAAAGAACGAGGCAGCCGACGCCCTCGCCAGACTCGGCTCGCGCAGAGAGCCGGTTCCACCTAACGTTTTCCTGGACGAATTATGGCGACCATCAGTTAAAATCGAGTCAGAGGAGGAATTGGCAAATCAAGACTCGGATTCAGGGCTCGTAGCCACTGTACGTACTATTCCCGAGTGGACAGAACCGTTTTTGGCCTACCTATCACGAGGTGAGTTACCACAACAGGAGGTATTAGCAAGGCAAATTTTGAGGCGAGCAAAGGGGTACTCTATCATCAATGGGGAATTGTACAAAAGAAGTGCAGCAGGAGTCTTTTTGCGCTGCGTGGCACCGGAAGAAGGCAGACAGATTCTCAAGGAAATCCATGAAGGCGACTGTGGGCATCATGCGTCCACAAGGTCTCTTGTGGCTAAAGCTTATCTACACGGGTTTTTCTGGCTCACGGCCCTAACGGATGCGGAGCGATTGGTAGCAAGGTGTGACGGATGTCAAAGGTACGCTCGCCAAACCCACGTGCCGGCTATGGAGTTGCGGACTATCCCGTTAACTTGGCCGTTTGCCGTCTGGGGTATGGACATGGTTGGCCCCTTCCATATGTCACCATGCAAGAAAACACATCTTTTGGTGGCTATTGATAAGTTTACCAAGTGGGTTGAGGTTATGCCAGTTACTAATTGCGAAGCAGCTACATCAGTCAAGTTCCTGAAAAGGATTATCTACCGGTTTGGGTATCCCCACAGCATAATTACCGACAATGGAACCAACATGTCCCTTGGTGAGATGGAGAAATTTTGCGGCAACAATGGAATCCGGCTCGATGTGGCATCGGTGGCTCATCCCCAGGCCAATGGACAAGTGGAGAGGGCAAACCAAGAATTGCTTCGCGGATTAAAACCACGATTGCGAGTTCCCTGTGTCAGGGCCGCTGGTGCATGGGTTGAGGAACTTCCGTCTGTGGTTTGGGGTATCAACACTACACCTAACAGATCCACTCAGATGACACCCTTCTTCATGGTCTATGGTGCGGAAGCAGTGTTACCAAGTGATATTATTCATGATTCGCCCAGAGTATCAGCTTACGTCGAAGTAGAGAACGAAAAAACCCGGCAGGACGCCGTAGATATGTTAGAAGAACAAAGAGAACAAGCCCTGGAAAGATCAGCCATATATCAGCAAGATCTACGGAGGTATCATAGCCGGCGTGTGAAGACCCGGGTATTCCAGGAAGGAGATTTGGTTCTGCGTCTGGTACAGTCAAACGAAGGAAAACACAAATTATCACCACCATGGGAAGGACCATTTATCATAAGCCGGAGCCTACATAACGGATCATATTATTTGATAGATGCAAGGGAAGAGTCGGCTACAGTCAATGACACCGCACACACCACTTCATCTATGCAAGAAAGAGATAGACCATGGAACGTGGCTCAGCTGCGCCCGTATTATACTTAGTAAAGACTATATTGGCAAGTGGAATTGCACGATGTAATAGGCAGCAGGTTTTCTGACGTACTCTTTTCCTATCCAGGGCACCTTTGGGGACTGGACGGGTTTTTAATGAGGCGGCTTGCTGACCTACATTTTTCATATCAAGTAAAGAGATGGTTATCAAGAAAAGAGATGGTTGTTATCAGTTTTTCATATCAAGTAAAGAGATGGTTATCAAGAAAAGAGATGGTTGTTATCAGGTTATGTATTCTCAGTACGATGCGTATATCTAGGTCTTGGGGGCTGATCGCTTAAATAGCACAGTTACAAACTCAAAGACCCGGCCATGATGCCTATGAGTTATAAGGGCCGATTACTCGCAAACGAGTACGGCTACAATCTTATAACCGGACAAAGAAGTCCAAATTTCTTGGCTACTCTTACTTAAGCTCGATGTGACTCGCATTAAAGTGGCATGATTTGTTCGCTTATGATGGCAGTTAGTCATGAAACCCGACGGGAATTGGCTGGCTACGTCTTCGTATTGTTGTAACAACATGGTATCCACGCGAAAGCCGGCTTACAGTACAAGACAGTCAAAAGGGTCATCTAAACCACAAGTTATGCAGAGTACAAGGCTGAATAGCTGGAAACTCAATGACTATTAAGCATAACTTCAAAACCGATGTGAAACAACTCATGGATCTTTGTGAAAATAGCAATAAGCATTTTGTTGCCTTTTCAAGATCAAGTGTCCTAGGCTCGGCAATCCGGGCCCGGTAGCTTGAAATCTTGAAAAGAACTGGCTTACTTGTATAGTTGCAAAAATCCAAATATCCGAGTCTTGGGGACTTGGGGACTTCGAAGCAAAATCCGCTTGTCAATACCCATGAGACCCGGAAATTGAGTTTTCACAAAAGGAGCAATAAATAAAACCAGATATCGAGAACAGATGAGCTTAAACTTACAAAGGTCGGAACAGGCATCGAGTATATCAAGGCCTTAGTGTGCATTACAAAATACTGGTGAAAAAATATCAAAGGTGCACAGGCGCACCGCCTAAAAAATGACTGTTTCAAAAAGTATGTCGACCGACTGACGCTTAAGAAGAGGCATCGGAAACCATATATCACTCGGCGCCCATCTTGGCCTTACCCTTGCCATCATTGGTGGTAGCAGCAACACCCGGATCGGCGGCGCCAGCCCCTGCAGGGGGCGGAACGACTGATGTTGAGGCAGCAGGAGCAGAGCCGGCTTCAGCTTGTTTCTTGGCAGCCTACGCCCTTATCGCAGCAGCTTCCTCCTTCCACCGGGCCAGCATGTCATAAGGCTCAGGAAGATCCGACTTAATTGCTTTGTCGGCAGAATCATATGCTAGAACAAGTATGTTAACATCCAGTTCATCAGCAATTACGCTGGCCGGGTAACGGACCTCCTGCTGGATGGCCTGGAAATCCTTTACTGAAAACTTGGATCCGTCAAGCTTGAACTCTGGGAAGCCGCCCATAAGCTTCGCTAACTCGAGCTTGGGGAGATAAGCTTTCGCAAGCGCAAGCCCCCGGGTCACTCCAACCCGGCAAGATGAGCGCTTCCAGTGCCGAATCCACTCGGGAACAGTGGATAGGGCGTCCAACAGCCTCCTCAGGTCAACATATCCTCTACCCGGACACCGTAACTCATCAAGGATCCATCTGGTCCCGGCACATAGCTGCCGGATAGCACTCTTTATGGTTTTCAGCTTGGCAATGTCATCTTCGTCCGGCATGGCTTCGTCCGGGCCTGAAGTAAAATGAAGATATAAGTCGGACAACTTTTGCTGTTTGTCAAAAGGATAAAACCGGAGAAGGAAGCATACCAAGCAAAGAACGATAGGTGTCAGATATTTCGACGGAAAGGCTTGTCAGGTCATCTTCGGCTTGGTGAGCCCTTCTTCGGTACTTCTTCATTAATTGCCTGTTCCTCCTGGCTTCAGCCTCTGCTGCTTCACGTAAAGATATCTCCTTTTCAACGAGCTTGGCGGCGTCCGCAAGTTTCTCCTCGTATTGAGTCACGTAAGACTGCATGGATGTTAAGAAAGCATTGGTCAGGTAGAAGAGCACAGTTATCAGTCATTGGTATAATAAAAGTACCGAGCAAGTCATGAATGAACTCCCTCGGAACTTGGGGACTGGACAAAGGTACAAGCAACATTAATCAAACTTACCTCGTGTTTGGTTATCAAAGACCCCAAGATATTTTCCTCGTTAGCCCTTAAGGCGCGCAGGGTCTCTAGCATCTGGGCAAAAGTTAACTCCTCGGAGCAAGTCCCGGAAGAGCCGGCAGCTTGATCATCTGGTAGGTGGGTTCCCCTTGCATTTGGAGTGGAGACCCGGACAGTCTGAGTGTCCGGGTTGGGAGGGCTCATCTTTGTATCTAGAATTTCTATCTCTTCGTCTACTGGTTCCGATAAGGAAGGAGATCCGACGGTTTGGGAAAGTGGATTGTTCAGAGGGCCTTGTTCCCGGTTAGTGGCCGCATCACCACCAGTTGCGGCGTCTGCGTCGTCAGTCGGCTTCTCCACCTGGAGGTTATCCGTTTCTGTGTTTTCCGGGTCACTGACGGTGACCTGAGCACTGAAAGAAAGATGAAAAAAGGCAGTTATTAATGATGACGGTGGCTCGGATGAAAGTTCGCTAGAGGCAAAAAGAAATAGTAAGGCAAAAACTTACCCGGCATTTACGGTGTAATCCGATGGGAGCTCGCCACTTGAAGTAGATGAGGTATTCGCAGGAACCACTAATGGAACCCGGAATTGCCCGGCACGTGGGTGGTTAGGAGAAGGGTGGCGCTGAGGAGAGTTGGAAGAGCGAGATGGAGGAGCACTGCCACGAGGGACCGAGGGGGTGGAAATGCCCGGGTTAAGTGGATCTTCACCTGGGGAGCTCCGAGTTACCCTGCGCTTGGCTGGGAGGGAATCCTTCAAGCATGATGAATTTGATAATTGATGGTTAAGTCGTCGCATGACGTCAAAGGAGTAAGGTTCAGAGGATAATGAGGAAAAAGGAACCTTGGACACTGTCCCCCTGCCTTTCCTCTTGGCCCCGACTGTTGCCTCTGGGTCAGACTCGGTTCTCTCCGGGTCGTCTTCATTGTTTCCACCCTCGTCTTCTAGCCCTGCGAACCGGGTGTGCATTCATTGGAAAAAAGACAGACGAGAGGAAAGTAATGCAAGTAAAAATATGCAGATCCTGAGTGAATACCTTCACTATCGTCAGTCGCTTCGTCCTCCTCTTCCGGGTCTCTGGAGGGGGGGAGTGGTTCAACTCTCCAGAAAGGGTCATCAGCCTGAGGTAAAAAGATAAGATTAAAGGCTTAGAAGCAGTATCGAGTTGAAATGCGGAAACAAGCTATGAGCGCCGGGTATTACCGCTGGAGCTGGATTTTCCCGGGTAAACGGAGGTAACCCGGCGATACCCTTTATCGCCTCCAGCTTCTCCGCCAAGAAGCCCTTGATAGTCTTTATAGTATCACCGGTCGCAAAGCTCTTGGTGGAGTAGCGGAGCGCGTCTGTGGTGTGCCCCGAGTACTCGCACATCAATTTGGCGCGAACGGAATTAAGTTGGATTCGGAAATCGACCCAAGTTTTTATTAAATTGAGCCCTAGGAGGCCCTGGGCTGAGAGAATGGCTATCTTGGCTAGCGAAGGAAGGATTGCCTCCCTGTCTGAGTCTGATGCGAAGGCATTGAAAGACTCGGAGAGCTTGAGGGGGGCCTCTGAGTAACCCGGCAGCTTCTTTTCGCTGTCGGGGGAGGTATCGTGGCAGTAAAAGAAGGATAGCTGCCAATGTTTAACGTGGGAGTGCAGGTTGAGGGTTGGCATCAGAGAATTCTTACGGCGTTGGATAGATACCCCGCCGCAAGTGAGAAGCGCTCCGTCGCCGCTTTCGCGGCACGGCTTGCACTGGAATAACTCAATGAAAAGAGTCAGACTCGGTGGCATGCACAAGTACGACTCAGATAGAACAATGAAGTGGGTAATGTTTAACATGGAGTTAGGCTCTATGTCAAACACCCGGAGTCCATAATGATCTAAGACCTCCCTAAAGAAAGGATGACCCGGAGGACGAAATCCCCGGGTCACGTGGTCAACGAAGCAGATTACCTCGTTTTCTTCGGGGGTGGGACGAGTCTCATTACCCGGGACCCTCCAGTGGATGTCTTTTTGAGAAGGGAGGGTTCCTAATTCGGCTAGCTCGTCCAATTTGGCTTTGGTGGTTGTGGAACGCCCCCAGTTGGCAGATATGGTTTGGGTGGTCCTAGTCGGAGCCGGCTGTTTCCCTTGTCGCTTGGGAGCCATGGGGCCAGCCTGCAAAACATAAAGAGAAGAGGCGTGTGAAATAAGACCCGGGAATACTGAGGCATCCGAATATAAAAGTATCAAGAAGGTGCGAAGTCGAGAACTGTCCGGGTATTGAGCACACTTGTGAAATTGTTGGTCACTTACATAGGGAAAGGTATTCGGGGATGACAGATGGTTGCCCATATTTATATCGCAAATGAAATGGCTGGAAAAGGAGGGTTTTTCCGGGTGTTAATGCAATAGGCGGAAAATTGAGGAGGAATGGATCTAGATGGAAATGCTTGCGGATGATTTTTAAGTAAAATTGGTAATCAATGAGGGTTGGAGGATCATTTGTGATTATAGGGCAGATGATTAAAGGAGTTGGCAAGCCTCGAGTCGATCTAGTTTGGTGCAATCGGACAAATGACTTGCGGGTTGACCTAGATCCGATCTTGGGTAAATTGAAAGTTGTGAGGATTGATTGACTGGTTGCGAGGAGCTTACCGGGGAGATTGGAGTCTAATACGATGGCGACGGGCGGCGTGGCTCGAATGAGAGGAACGGAGGAGCAACGATGACACTTGACGGTGGCGTAAGGCGACTCAAGGGCGGGCGCGGTCGCTGGTGAGCTTGCGTTGGTGACCTGTGCGAGCTCCTCACGATGGTGTCGCGAGGGTGTTGGGAGCAAGGAAGAAGAGGGGAAGTTGTGGCGTGGTGAGAGGCTTAGGGTTGCCCATTAAGTACTATTTATAAGGCAAGGGTGAGCCTATCCTAACGGCCAGTAGCCGGAAACCGCGGGGTAAAGGTTATCAGCGAAGATCTTGCGGGATATGCGTTGAGTATTGAGCGAGGCATTGGGACAGAAGAAGGAAAGGATTAGCCCGACAATGACGGGACTGATTATCGAGCATGAGATCTTGGCATTTTTGTGGTAGTCTGGACCTGGGAATTTGAACCTAAATATCTGGAGGCCAAATCCGGGTTATCACATGGCCACCATGGAGTGAGGCCTAGCCGAATATCAAAACATCTTAACCCGGTCTTCATACGCCCGTATGATCTATATCTTTGCAGGGAATAGCAAGCGCTTCAAGGAGATCCATGAAGCCCAGGCTATTGTGGGGACTACTGACAGGGGGATGCTAACCCGGTATGCCAAGCTCTGAGGAAATAACCCGGCCCGAAGGATGGCGTGCAGGATTCGGCTAAGAATAAAGAAGCTTGTGGAGGCCCAAACTTGTGGGCTTAACAGCCCGGGTTATGGGCCATTGTAAAGGAAAGTTATGGTTAGTGCGCCGTGTTAATGTAGGATCCGGAATATGCCTTGCCGAATAAGTTAGGGGGTACGGGTGCTTTATAAACCGACCCTCGGGTATAGTTTTAGAGAGAGAGATCTAAGAACCCTAGCAATATCGTGTGGTATCAAGTATCCAGTGTAAACCCTAATCGAGTTATTGTATCGAGAATAGAGATCCGGCGACTTCGATTGCCGGCTGTCAGATCAAGTTGTACCATGTCTTCCCTTGAGCTAAACCCTCTCCCGAACGCCTGTGTCGACTTGCCCCAAGATCAGTTACCCCTGGTAACATCTGCCGTGATTATCCCACGACACTCTCTGTGTTAGGGCTTCGCCGGCGTCGGATTCTCTCTGCGGCTTTCAGGACTACTTAGAGCCCAAAACTCCCGGATATGACGGAACTGAGGAAATCTTACCAACATGTGGGCCCTACCCTTGTCTTGGGTGTTCCTTGGTCCTAACCTAACACAACCAAGAATTTGGTTTAATTTTCTACCCCCTTCCGTCTCACATAGAGGGGCCAGAACGGCAGTTCCGTCCTTTTCCCCAGCGGGGTTATGGTTTCTCCGGAGAGGGTTCTCCGGATCGTCTGAATGCCACCAAATCCCATGGTATGCCATACCATGTGTGTTAGAGTGTGTCATGGGTCTTGGATGACCAACATTGGTTCTCTCTAGAGGGTTCACACTACCAAATTCCGTGCGATTCAGAACGTTTTGAGCGGAACATTTTGATAACATCACGCGGTTTCCGTCACGGATGGCTGAAAAGTGGAATTTTCTCTCGACGTATTGGTTTGGTCCGTCGCAGGCTGGTTTTCCCCGACTTTTTGCTAGTTTTATGTCGCGGGTTTTCGTCTCCGGCCCAGTAGCCCACTAAGAGCCTAGTTGCCTTTGACGAAACTTGCCTGGTCACGTAGAACATCGCGAATTTTTCTTGGAGCCACACATCCTGCCCTTTTTGACTGCTTTGACTCGCTACGACCATGCCCTTGGTGCCTGGCCCCACCTTCAGGCCGTGTGCACCGTTTGTAGCCGTTGGTACTGTGGGACCCAATTTAGCCGTTAACACAGCTGAACGTACCAATTAAATAACTCGACCACACCACCGCAAATCCTCCGCCGCCTCTGCTGTAAATCCTCTGTCATTACCACACCGCTGCCGCTGACGAGGGCGCGCAGCTAAATTTCCCTCTCCTCTTTCTCCCTTGGCGATTCTAGGGTTCTTCCCTGTCTCCCCTGTCTCACATGGCGCGCAGGTAAAGCATGGCCGCTAGCGGCGAGAGTTCATGCTCGTCGCACGAAGGGGGTTTCCTCCTTGCCGCCGCAAACCTATCCCATACACTCCGACGCCCTTGGACCACTCCAATGAAACAAAATGTCTGTGCGGTTTGAATATGGCCATGTGGATTTCTTAGACCGACCATAATCCAGGCCAGAGATTCCTGAAATGCCAAAGACGCTTGGTAAAGATTCGTGCTTTAGTTTCAGTTTGGTTGCAAGATTTTGCTTTTGGTTAAATTTTATCTTATTTTGGTTGCAAAAGTATGGAATTCCTTATGGTTGTGGAAAGTTCTCATGGCATGACCCGGAATGGACAGAATTCCAGGAACAGGTGGTTCTTCAACTGTGTAATGCAGTGTTTAGAGAGAAGGACGAGAATAGCACATTGCAGGAAGAGATAAGTGCACTGAGGCAGAAGCTAGATCAGGTGTTGCGGCAAGGGGCACACAAAGAAGGTGCTGATGAAGCTGCTGGAAAACCTGCTCATGAAGGCAAGATTCAAGATTCTGGCCATAATCTATTGATGATTTGGGGTTTTTCAGTTTTATTTGCAATGTGTCTTGGCATGATGATGTTTGGCAGTTGAGTAATGGCATATTAGCAATGTAAGGAAGATAATTGGGCAATGGTAGCACTTGAGTAATATCATGTTCGCGGTCAATTTTATGGGCACTTGTATGTACTCTATGTTTAATGCTATGGTTTTGACATATACGAGACAAATAGCTAAAAATCACACACACACACATAAAAAAACAAAATTCAAAGAAAATGCAAGAATGTACTTCAGTTCAACACAAGCATACACACACGCATGCACATCAGTTCAACACAAGCATGCAAGCAGGCATGCACAACAGTTCAACACACAGCATGCAAACAGGCATGAGCATCAGTTCAGCAAAAGCATGCACACAAAGCATGCAAAATCAGTTCGACACAAGCTTGCACAAAGGCATGCAAGATTATTCTGCATCACTATCATCTGCGGGCAGTGCACCCGGATGACTGTCATACTCCGCATATGTGTCGTCTACTTCATCCTCACTGACTTCTAATTCATCGTCACCATCTTGTACTTCACCTTCCTTATGCTGCACAGGCACTTTTTTCCGATCTCTGATATAAGCCCAAATCTCATATGCTGAGAGGATGCGGGGAGCCATGTCAGTGTGTTCCAGAGTAGCCGGAGGCAGAGGACGCGGGGACTACTCAGAGCCCGAAACTCCTGGATGTGACGGAACAGGGGGAATCCTGCCAAGAGGTGGGCCCTACCATTGTCTTAGGTGTTACTTGGGCCTAACCTAACACAACCAAGCAATTAATTCCACTTTACTACCCCCTTCTGGCTACATAGAGGAGCCAGAACGACAGTTCCGTCTTTTTCCCCAGCGGCGCTATGGTTTCTCCGGAGAGGGGGCTCTGGATCGTCTGAATACCACCAAATCCCATGGTATGCCATACCATGTGTGTTATAGTGTGTCATGGGTCTGTTATTCCCAAGATTCCACCTCTCTCTCTGTGTTAGGCCTTCACCGGCGTTGGATTCTCTCTAGCGGGTTCCAAAACTACTTAGAGCCCGAAACTCCCGGATCTGATGGAACATGGGGAATCTTGCCAAGAGATGGGTCCTACCATTTTATTGGGTGTTACTTGGGCCTAAACTCACACAACCAAGAAATTAGTTCCAATTTTCTACCCCTTTCTGGCTCACGTAGAAAGGCCAGACCGGAAGTTCCATCTTTTTCTCCAGCACGCCTAGGGTTTCTCCGGGGAGGGGCTCCGGAGCGTCTGAATTCCCACCCAATCCCAGGGTATGCCAAACCATGTATGTGATGCATGTAAAATGCATACATGAACTTTGCATGTTATTACTTGTTTTTCCTACATATTAGCAACTTATATTCATGTTTTATAATGATTTGGGGGATTTTCTGAACAATCCCCCTTCTTTTGGTTCTAACCCTGTTTTTCCAGAAAACGTACTTTTTAGTGTTTCAGACTTTCCGGGAGCTTCAGGACTCCAAAAAGGGCAAGGCCAAAGAGCACGGTTCAGAATTTTCGAGACGAAGACCATGGGCCAAAGTAGAGGGCCAAAAGGCCAACCAGGTGGAAAAGAGGACCCTCCACGCGGCCATATTCCTTGGCCGCGTGTGGGGCCCCCTTTTTGCCCCCGTGGCTCCGATGCCGTCGATCTTTCTTCTCCCGAGTGTCTCGTGACCTAGAAACGACTATATAAAGGGTCTCCTGGCCTTTTCGAGAAGGAGGCGGCGCCGAGATATGAAACCACGAAACAGAGAGACAGAATGCTGCCGCCGGAGAAGATCGGAGGGGGGAAACACCGCCGGGATCACCCCCGGAGGGCTCCACCCCCTCCGGCGTGTTCATCATCAACATCTGCAGCAAGATCAGCTCCATCTCTCCAATGTAATCTCTTGGCAAACACGATGTATGATGCAATACTATATTCCCTTGATGTATTGTGTCTCCCCGTCTATGTTTGAGTAGTGAATTGTTCTTGGCAATGGTGAAATAGTTCGTTGATTGGTTGCATACAAGTTTGTTATCTTCTATGATTGTCTTTATGTACAATATATGAGTGCACGCATATGTTGGGCAATGCATGTAAGGTGATCACCGGTAGCATAATGGAGTGGTGGTGACTTGGGAGTGACAGTAACCTGAGACCGAGCCACAAAGTTAAGTTATTGGGGGATATATATAGGGGACCTTAGAACGTAAGGCTATGGTGGGACTTTATGTCTTAATCAATCTTGTGCAGTCATTTACTTGGCCACATGATCCATCATAAGGGGTTGTAGATCATTTACTTGACTATACCTATTCATGGCTCCTTCCTAGAAGAAACAACTAAGACTAAAACATGTGCTTCACTAATTGTGACAACCACACGAGCGAAACACCTATTGCTAGAACACTTGCTCCCTTGAGATACTTGAGATATTTTCTGCTTGCTACTTGTGAAACTTGCTTAGAAACTTGCTTTAGAAACTTGCTTTAGGATTACTTGCATTTTAAACTTGCTTCACTAGTTACTAGACAAACCACACTCCACGTCACTTGCTTTTAATTAGTTAGTTCCTTTTAGTCAAACATATTGCTTTGCATAAACAGCCATATAAGAGGGTTATAGGGCTTTAGAGAATAGATAGCTTACCTTTAGCTCCTCGTGGGTTCGACACCCAAATACTTATCGAAAGGTACTACAATTGATCTCCTGCACTTGGGAGTCATCAAGCACTTTTCTGGCGCCGTTGCCGGGGAGCGTTGTGCTAAGCTTTTATTCTTGTTTTCATTGCATACTAACATATAAACTTAAAACACAAAAAAAATAATTACAAAATGGAAAACAACCAAACAATTTTAGAACTGTATAATATCTACCTTGAATTAGGACATGAAGTGTTTGAGGAGAAATTGAAAAATTATTTGCACAACAATTATATTTGTGGTAGTACTAATTCTTTGAACACCTTTATTGCTAAGGAAAACCTTGAGCTTGGGGAAGTTTGTATTGATGAATATGATATTTTTAGTCCCCCTGCTATTGAGGATAAAAATGATATACTTGCTGATTCTATGGAAAGTTTTAAGCTTGGGGAAGTTGGTTTTAATGAGCATGATATTTCTAGTTCCCCAAGCTTGGAGGAGAAAATTCACTTTGATGATACTATGCCTCCTATATATGGTGATTGCAATGAAAATTATGAATGTTTAACTCCCACTATCACTAATGAGGATTTTACTTATGTGGAGAGTAGTGATTCTTTTATGCATGTAGCTCATGATAAGAATGTTTTATGTGATATTCATATTGTTGAATCTATTCATGATGCTACTGAAAATTATTATGAGAGAGGGAAACATGGTTACACATATTTCAACAATATTAAGTTCCTCTCTTTATGATGAAAGTATTGAAGTTGCACTTGATATACCTTTCTATGCTTGCTATTATGTGCTTCTTTTATTTGTTTCATTACAAAATGCCAATGCATAGGAAATGGGTTAGACTTAAAAATAAATTGTTTAATATTTTTTGGTGTGTTCCTTATGCTTTAATTTCCTATTCGGTTTGAGCACACATTTATCTTTTTTCAACATGTAAAATACCTTTACCTACTGTTATCTATCATTTAGTTTAAGATTTTCATTTTATAAAATTTTTGGGAAAGTAAATGAGAAGGATGATTAATGGAGAAGTTGGGGTCGACCTTGAACATGTGTTGTTCATGCCAATGAAACCATTGCAAAGTCTCTATCATTAAAACTTTTTCCAAAGCTAAAAACAATAAAAAATATTAGTTCACTACTGTAACATCACATTTCTGTCTTATTTCTCATCATAAATGGCAAGAATAATCTTATATGAGAGATAGGATTAAACAATAGTAATTAGCTGTCCAGAAAACAGATTCCTGAACTTCACTGCGAATTTTTTTTAAAATCACAGAAGTGGAATTTTAACCTGGTAATTTACGACAACAATATTTAGTTATCACTACATATTTCATTAGTTTTAAGTTTTCTGATTTGAGCAACTTAAGTGCCTATAAAAATTCACTCTTTATGGGCTGTTCAGTTTTTGGCAGATTATGTCTTTATTTTGCATTGCTCTCATTACTTGTGTTTTGTGTGGTTCTTTTGATCAAGGAGCAATGCACAACTGTAGTAACAGTAGTTAATATTTAGAATCAACTAATGATGTGTCTTTGCTGTACCTATGTGGATTTTATTTATGGAGGCACTAACCCCTCTAATCAAGTTTTATGTTGACATTTGTGTAAGAAGAATTTTTCAGGAGGAAAAGTTGAGTGAGATGAACAAAGATCAAGAGGGACAACCAATCAAGCTTGGGGATGTACCCCTGGGCTCACCCTACATGTATAAAATAAGTACAAGAATCCAAGCTTGGGGATGCCGAGCCACCTCACTCCAACCATCATGATGTTAAGTAAGAAAAGCCTAGCTATACGGCTATCAATAAAGCGCTTTACGGGAGGCAATCCGGTTGTTCTTAGTTGGTTTTTCCTAGTGTCCTCTTGCAGTAACAAGATACTTAGTCTTTAGTTTAGTTTCTGGAGTTTTCAATAAAGTGTCAAGTTTCACCCATTTCGATTTAAAAGTTGCTATCCTAGTGCTTGGAATTTCTGTTTCAGCACGATTCTGCTCACCGTACGATTTTTCATTTTTTATCTGTAAGTCAGATTGAGCTAATTTTTTAGTATGTTCTGAAACTTTTGGTACTCTGTACTAACCAAAATTGGATTAATTTTTTGATGAGTCTAGATTAGGGAAAACGTTCGTTTTGCTGCTATTGCTTTTCTGGACAGATTTTGCCTTCTTTTGTTGGATGCACTCTTTGGGTTTGGGACTTGAATTTCCTTGATCTTTTCGAGCTAGAGAGTCAACATACATCATTATGAACCTTATTGTCTATCTTCTGGAGCATTTGTTTTGGAATTTTTCGCAGCATACATACGTTTTGTTTGTCCTTGCTAATCTCACCCCACAGAAAAAGAATGGGAGAAACATGTTTTGTAAAGTTTTTTCACAGGGAATAGAGGAGCTGCACCAAGAGAGATCCAAGAGTGGTGAAAACCACAAGCTTGGGGATGTGGTGAACACCCCCCTGGACCAGCACTCTTTTGGTTAGCACACGTCTACTTTCTGTTTTTCTAAGCAAAGCATTTATCGCAGAAACTTGAAGCGTCTAGTTTTTTTTTAGTTTATTTGTGAGACCACCACCACAATTATCTTTATGAGAATCATCTAATAGAATAATGGGTTGAATTAAGTTGGATGCTGTTATATTTATTGGGAAAGGGATGCTTTAGTTGATTATAAAAACTACTTATAGTTGCATGATTTATATGTTGTTTTAGGTGTAGAAATTTGCAATAGTGTTGTCATGAGCTATCTCTTATTTATGTTTTTGATGTTAATTGTTAGTTTACTTAGTTTGTCATGAAATGGGTAGTTCTATGGACACTAATGCATGCATAGTAGCTGGTCAACTATCTCCCTCTTGCTAGCCAAAAAAGTAAAAATTCCAACAACTATAAACTTGTTTCCAACACCCTTTAGCCAAGTATTTCCAGTGAGTCCACCATATCTACCTATTAGCTTCAGAGCTATTTCGAGTATGTTCACCATGTTATAGTGTTATTTATGTTCTAAATTAAGATATTCACTTTATTAATTTTCATGAGCTGAATTTGGGATAGGACTCTCACGAACTTTTTAATGCACACCTTTACTTTTCATTGCACTTAATAAACATGACCCAATAACGGGAGCTAAAAGTTTTGCGTTTGACAAGTGTTTGGTTGGGAGCTAGCTATAAACGTGTATCACTGGAAAGCTTTCAACATTGCACAAAATTTTACATTTGGTTGATATCATGTACTTTTGTTTTTGGACTCCTGCCATGCCGAAATGAAATAGAGGAATAGTAAGTTTTGATGAGTAAGTGTATTTATGACTAGAGAAACGCATTGGGCTGCTAACCCAAGCCATGCTTGATCATGGTGGAAATTTACTTACAGCTAGAGTGGACTCTACAAACACATCCTACAATAAAATAAGAAGCTAGCATATAGTGAATGAAATAAAAAAAAGGATGATGAGTCTACTCCGTTTGTTCATCTTGTCATTGTGACATGGGCTGGTTTCCATGTCATGGGGCAAGAGGTACCTCTTTGCAGTTCTCTATGATGTCATTAATACTCATTATGATTGTACAAAGCTTATTAGGAATCTTAAGTTGAGTAATCATGGAGTAGGTTTTCACACTCACGGGGCATGAGGCATTCAACCAACACCTTGTCAATCACATTACTTCAACATTCACAATTTAAGATGCCAGTGATAAAGGGGCAATGAGAGTCTTAGACCAATGGATGCCACATTTCAATTAGTAATTTTAGTTGAATAATTTAGAGGCTAAATAAGACTTGATCATGTTTTACCTCTACTCAATTTTCTCCAGAGTGTCCACCATATTTTCTATTTTCAATTATGCTATTCTTTGACCAGTATAGGATTTTATTTTTCATTTTGTGTATGCATTTGGTCCATAGTGCTTTTATTTCATTATACACTTTGTGAACTTTCATGAAGCATCTTTGCTTGCATATTTGATATTTCTTATAACATGAATTGTATGTTGCTACTCATCTACATTATGAATCATTTGATTATATGTAGCATGAATAATCTTCTTGGATATTCCATGATTGTTTTAAAATGCAAAGTCCATGTTAGTTTTATCACCTTCGTACTCGAGGACGAGTATGGGTTAAGCTTGGGGATGTTGATGCATGGAAAATGCATACATGAACTTTGCATGTTATTACTTGTTTTTCCTACATATTAGCAACTTATATTCATGTTTTATAATGATTTGGGGGATTTTCTGAACAATCGCCTTCTTTTGGTTCTAAACCCTGTTTTTCCAGAAAACGTACTTTTTAGTGTTTCAGACTTTCCGGGAGCTTCGGGACTCCAAAAAGGGCAAGGCCAAAGATCACGGTTCAGAATTTTCGAGACGAAGACCATGGGCCAAAGTAGAGGGACAAAAGTCCAACCAGGTGGAAAAGAGGACCCTCCACGCGGCCAGATTCCTTGGCCGCGTGTGGGGCCCCCTTTTTGCCCCCGTGGCTCCGATGCCGTCGATCTTTCTTCTCCCGAGTGTCTCGTGACCTAAAAACGACTATATAAAGGGTCCCTGGCCTTTTCGAGAAGGAGGCGGCGCCGAGAGACGAAACCACGAAACAGAGAGACAGAAGGCTGCCGCCGGAGAAGATCGGAGGGGGGAAACGCCGCCGGGATCACCCCCGGAGGGCTCCACCCCCCTCCGGCGTGTTCATCATTAACATCTACAGCAAGATCAGCTCCATATCTCCACTGTAATCTCTTGGCAAACACGATGTATGATGCAATACTATATTCCCTTGATGTATTGTGTCTCCCCGTCTATGTTTGAGTAGTGAATTGTTCTTGGCAATGGTGAAATAGTTCGTTGATTGGTTGCATACAAGTTTGTTATCTTCTATGATTGTCTTTATGTACAATATATGAGTGCACGCATATGTTGGGCAATGCATGTAAGGTGATCACCGGTAGCATAATGGAGTGGTGGTGACTTGGGAATGACAGTAACCTGAGACCGAGCCACAAAGTTAAGTTATTGGGGGATATATATAGGGGACCTTAGAACGTAAGGCTATGGTGGGACTTTATGTCTTAATCAATCTTGTGCAGTCATTTACTTGGCCACATGATCCATCATAAGGGGTTGTAGATCATTTACTTGACTATACCTATTCATGGCTTCTTCCTAGAAGAAACAACTAAGACTAAATCATGTGCTTCACTAATTGTGACAACCACACGAACGAAACACCTATTGCTAGAACACTTGCTCCCTTGAGATACTTGAGATATTTGCTGCTTGCTACTTGTGAAACTTGCTTAGAAACTTGCTTTAGGATTACTTGAATTTTGAACTTGCTTCACTAGTTACTAGACAAACCACACTCCACGTCACTTGCTTTTAATTAGTTAGTTCCTTTTAGTCAAACTTATTGCTTTGCATAAACAGCCATATAAGAGGGTTATAGGGCTTTAGAGAATAGATAGCTTACCTTCAGCTCCTCGTGGGTTCGACACTCAAATACTTATCGAAAGGTACTACAATTGATCTCCTGCACTTGGGAGTCATCAAGCACTTTTCTGGCGCCGTTGCCGGGGAGCGTAGCTTTTATTCTTTTTTGCATTGCATACTAACATATAAACTTAAAACACAAAAAAATAATTACAAAATGGAAAACAACCAAACAATTTTATAATTGTATAATATCTACCTTGAATAAGGACATGAAGTGTTTGAGGAGAAATTGAAAAATTATTTGCACAACAATCATATTTGTGGTAGTACTAATTCTTTGAACACCTTTATTGCTAAGGAAAACCTTGAGCTTGGGGAAGTTTGTCTTGATGAATATGATATTTTAGTCACCCTACTATTGAGGATAAAAATGATATACTTGCTGATTCTATGGAAAGTTTTAAGCTTGGGGAAGTTGGTTTTGATGAGCATGATATTTCTAGTTCCCCAAGCTTGGAGGAGAAAATTCACTTTGATGATACTATGCCTCCTATATATGATGATTGCAATGAAAATTATGAATGTTTAACTCCCACTATCACTAGTGAGGATTTTACTTATGTGGAGAGTAGTGATTCTTTTATGCATGTATCTCATGATAAGAATGTTTTATGTGATATTCATATTGTTGAATCTATTCATGATGCTACTGAAAATTATTATGAGAGAGGGAAACATGGTTACACATATTTCAACAATATTAAGTTCTCCTCTTTATGCTGAAAGTATTGAAGTTGCACTTGATCTACCTTTCTATGCTTGCTATTATGTGCTTCTTTTATTTGTTTCATTACAAAATGCCAATGCATAGGAAATGGGTTAGACTTAAAAATAAATTGTTTAATATTTTTTGGTGTGTTCCTTATGCTTTAATTTCCTATTCGGTTTGAGCACACATTTATCTTTTTTCAACATGTAAAATACCTTTACCTACTGTTATCTATCATTTAGTTTAAGATTTTCATTTTATAAATTTTTTGGGAAAGTAAATGAGAAGGATGAGTAATGGAGAAGTTGGGGTCGACCTTGAACATGTGTTGTTCATGCCAATGAAACCATTGCAAAGTCTCTATCATTAAAACTTTTTCCAAAGCTAAAAACAATAAAAATATTAGTTCACTACTGTAAAATCACATTTATGTCTTATTTCTCATCATAAATGGCAAGAATAATCTTATATGAGAGATAGGATTAAACAATAGTAATTAGCTGTCTAGAAAACAGATTCCTGAACTTCACTGCGAAAAATGTTTAAAATCACAGATGTGGAATTTTGACCTGGTAATTTACGAAAGAAATATTTAGTTATCACTACATATTTCATTAGTTTTAAGTTTTCTGATTTGAGCAACTTAAGTGCCTCTAAAAATTCACTCTTTACGGGCTGTTCAGTTTTTGGCAGATTATGTCTTTATTTTGCATTGCTCTCATTACTTGTGTTTTGTGTGGTTCTTTTGATCAAGGAGCAATGCACAACTGTAGTAACAGTAGTTAATATTTAGAATCAACTCATGATGTGTCTTTTCTGTACCTATGTGGATTTTATTTATGGAGGCACTAACCCCTCTAATCAAATTTTATGTTGAGATTTGTGTAAGAAGAATTTTTCAGGAGGAAGAGTTGAGTGAGATGAACAAAGATCAAGAGGGACAAACAATCAAGCTTGGGGATGTACCCCTGTGCTCACCCTACATGTATAAAATAAGTACAAGAATCCAAGCTTGGGGATGCCGAGCCACCTCACTCCAACCATCATGATGTTAAGTAAGAAAAGCCTAGCTATACGGCTATCAATAAAGCGCTTTACGGGAGGCAACCCGGTTGTTCTTAGTTGTTTTTTCCTAGTTTCCTCTTGCAGTAACAAGAGACTTGGTCTTTAGTTTAGTTTCTGGAGTTTTCAATAAAGTGTCAAGTTTCACCCATTTGGATTTAAAAGTTGCTATCCTAGTGCTTGGAATTTCTGTTTCAGCACGATTCTGCTCACCGTACGATTTTTCATTTTTTATCTATAAGTCGGATTGAGCTAAGTTTTTAGTATGTTCTGCAACTTTTCGTACTCTGTAAGCACAAAAATTGGATTAATTTTTTGGTGAGTCTAGATTAGGGAAAACGTTCGTTTTGCTGCTATTGCTTTTCTGGACAGATTTTGCCTTCTTTTGTTGGATGCACTCTTTGGGTTTGGGACTTGAATTTCCTTGATATTTTCGAGCTAGAGTGTGAAAATACAACATTATGAACCTTATTGTCTATCTTCTGGAGCATTTGTTTTGGAATTTTGCGCAGTATGCATACGTTTTGTTTGTCCTTGCTAATCTCACCCCACAGAAAAAGAATGGGAGAAACATGTTTTGTAAAGTTTTTTCACAGGGAATAGAGGAGCTGCGCCAAGAGAGATCCAAGAGTGGTGAAAACCACAAGCTTGGGGATGTGGTGAACACCCCTCTGTACCAACACTCTTTTGGTTAGCACACGTCTACTTTCTGTTTTTCTAAGCAAACCATTTATCGCAGAAACTTGAAGCGTCTAGTTTTTTATTTTATTTTATTTGTGAGACCACCGCCACAATTATCTTTATGAGAATCAGCTACTAGAATAATGGGTTGAATTAAGTTGGATGCTGTTATATTTATTGGGAAAGGGATGCTTTAGTTGATTATAAAAGCTACTTATAGTTGCATGATTTATATGCTGTTTTAGGTGTACAAATTTGCAATAGTGTTGTCATGAGCTATCTCTTATTCATGTTTTTGATGTTAATTGTTAGTTTACTTGGTTTGTCATGAAATGAGTAGTTCTATGGACACTAATGCATGCATAGTAGCTGGTCAACTATCTCCCTCTTGCTAGCCAAAAAAGTAAAAATTCCAACAACTATAAACTTGTTTCCAACACCCTTTAGCCAAGTATTTCCAGTGAGTCCACCATATCTACCTATTAGATTCAGGGCTATTCCGAGTATGTTCACCATGTTATAGTGTTATTCATGTTCTAAATTAATATATTCACTTTATTAATTTTCATGAGCTGAATTTTGGATAGGACTCTCACGAACTTTTGAATGCACACCTTTACTTTTCATTGCACTTAATAAACATGACCCAATAACGGGAGCTAAAAGTTTTGCGTTTGACAAGTGTTTGGTTGGGAGCTAGCTATAAACGTGTATCACTGGAAAGCTTTCAACATTGCACAAAAATTTACATTTGGTTGATATCATGTACTTTTGTTTTTGGACTCCTGCCATGCCGAAATGAAATAGAGGAATAGTAAGTTTTTTATGAGTAAGTATATTTATGACTAGAGAAACGCATTGGGCCGCTAACCCAAGCCATGCTTGATCATGGTAGAAATTTACTTACAGCTAGATTGGACTCTACAAACACATCCTACAAAAAAAAAAAGAAGCTATGCATATAGTGAATGAAATAAAAAAAAGGATGATGAGTCTACTCCGTTTGTTCATCTTGTCATTGTGACATGGGCTGGTTTCCATGTCATGGGGCAAGAGGTACCTCTTTGCAGTTCTCTATGATGTCATTAATACTTATTATGATTGTACAAAGCTTATTAGGAATCTTAAGTTGAGTAATCATGGAGTAGGTTTTCACACTCACGGGGCATGAGGCTTTCAACCAACACCTTGTCAATCACATTACTTCAACATTCACAATTTAAGATGCTAGTGATAAAGGGGCAATGAGAGTCTTAGACCAATGGATGCCACATTTCAATTAGTAATTTTAGTTGAATAATTTAGAGGCTAAATAAGACTTGATCATGTTTTACCTCTACTCAATTTTCTCCAAAGTGTCCACCATATTTTCTATTTTCCATTATGCTATTCTTTCACCAATATAGGATTTTATTTTTCATTTTGTGTATGCATTTGGTCCATAGTGCTTTTATTTCATTATACACTTTGTGAACTTTCATGAAGCATCTTTGCTTGCATATTTGATATTTCTTATAACATGAATTGTATGTTGCTAGTCATCTACATTATGAATGATTTGATTATATGTAGCATGAATAATCTTCTTTGATATTCCATGATTGTTTTAAAATGCAAAGTCCATGTTGGTTTTATCACCTTCATACTCGAGGACGAGTATTGTAACACCCGGGGGATTTCCCTCAAATAGAATTGCTTGTTTTCTTTTTGCATGCATTGCCTCATGCATCATATGCACCTTTGTTTTCAAACAAATTTAAAAATTCAAACATGTTCCAAATGGGTTCAATTAAAATTGCAAAAACAAATCATTTCACATTGTAATTCATATTTGAATTGGAAATACTAAAATTGGTTGGTTTTAAAAATTGGTTTTATAAGAAACAATAAATTGAATTCAAATTCAAATTTCAAATAAGTTGTGCAATTTGAATTTTTGGAAACAAAACGTCATGCACCTGGGCTTTTGTGCTGGGTAATCCACTAAAAATAATTGTGAAATGAAAATCCCCAAAACTTGCTCTCCTTTTCTCTTCTTTTTCTTTTCGACAAAAAAAAAGAAAAAAAAGAAAAGAAGTGGTGGAGGAGGCAGGCCACCCAGGCCCACCTACGACCCCAGCAGGCCAAGGACCAACCCACCAAGGCAGCCCACGGTGGGGCTTTCTTCTCCGTACAGAGAGCACGAGGAGGGCGTGACCCCTCCCGTGTCTGTCCACCATGGTCCCCTCCTCTCCTTGCTTGCCCCTCCATAAAGCCAACCCTCTGGCCCTCCTCAAACCCTAGACCTCTCCCTTCTCCCTCCTTCACCCGCCGCCACCCTCCTCTCTTCCTCCTCTGCTAGTTTCTTCTCTGAATTTTCGTCTAAACCGAGACAGAGAACCCCTCCATGGCCTGATATGGGAGCTCTCGGATCAGAGTCCTTGGTTGCCGAGAAGGACCTCCATGGATGGGAATGGAACCGCCGCACCCTCCCCTTCGTCATCGCAGAAGCTCGAGGTTCGGAGCTTCCCGGATCCTCGGTGCCGTCAAGATCATCCCGACCCCGTGCCTTGCTCGTCTACACCGTCACCATGAGTCTTCCCCGAGCCGTCCACTCAACCAGCGATCCCAAGGTGAGAATCATCCTCTGGGATCTCTTCCCCACCCTCCTCAGTCTCTGTTAGCAGTGCCATCGAGCGCAGTCCGCGTGAGTTCGTCGTCGGTCGCTTTTGGTCCGTCACCGCACCGCGTCGATACACTTCATCTATGTTCAGATCGGTATATCTACAGAAACCGCGACCCAGTGCAGTGGCTCCATTCCCTCGTGTGCAGACAGAGATCCCGAGTTCGATTCCCCCTCGCGGCGAATAAAACCCACCTTTTTCCTGTTTCTTTTCCACCGCGCGCCTCGGGGCTGATTTGTTTCTTATCGGGCCACGCACTGATCTGTTCACAAAGCGCACCACACCCCACTGGTGAAGGAACTAGTCCGCACCCCTGCAGACCCGGGTTCGAATCCCTGCGGTCGCATTTGCCTCCCCTTTTTTCCAATTTTCCGCGCGGGAGTTGGCCCACCAGTCGGTGACCCCGGTTGCCATCGTGGCTCACCCGCCTCGTCAACGCCGCGTGGCGCTTGGGCCCGCTCGTCAGTCCCTCTGGCTGGACTGCCAGTGAGTGGAGATTTCCCAGATCCAGATCTGGATCCGGAATCTTGCACCCAGGCCCCTGCCCTTCTACTTTTTGTACCGGAGCCCTTCCACACACTGTTTCCACCACGAACAGGTCCCTGCCTTTTCTAAATAACAGCCCAATATTCAAATGCACATAACTAATTCATTTTAACTCCAAATTTAAAAAGTAAAATATGTTTTACAATCAAAATTCTCTGTTCTTTTCAAATATACAATTTGTTTACTGTTTTTCCTAATTAAAAGTGGTGCAATAATTCAATACTTTAATTAAACCTTTTAAATTGCAAAAATTCATAATTAAATATTTAAAATTCCAAATTTGGCAAATGAGATATCACATTGAAGCTAATGTTGTATACATTCTATTTTCATCATCCACCATGCCATTTAATCACTTCAACCTAATGCTTGCTTGTAATTCACTTAAATAACTATGCATGCACCTGTGATTTTCCAAATGCAACCTTATCTTTGCATTTGGGCCCATTTAAAATGTTTCATCATGTCTTGTATTTATTTTGATGCACCCTTTAACTTGTCATGCATCCATATCTTGATCATGCTGGATCTTTTGCCGTAGAAGTAATTGTTTCATCCGTTGATTCTTTTAGTGCTTTGCTTCTTCGCGGATAGGACGTTGAGATGATGTGAGCACCGACAAGTTCTACGGATGTACCTCTACTTGCTGGATTCCAGGCAAGTATACTCACTTGCTACCCATGTTGCCTTTCATCACTTGTTACCGATTCTTTCCGTTGCCTTTATGCTAGCCTAGTATTTTCGATGCTTGTGTCTCGATCCTATCATATGTTTACCTTGCAACCATGATATAGCCTTCCTTCCCCTTCCTATTAACGGTTGTTTGTTTACCTTGTTGGCCCTCGTGTCGTAGTTGCATGCTTAGTGTTGTTTGCGCTCAAGTCTTGTTGTCCGTCTTATCACCTGTTTAGTTTGATAGTTGGGTTTCAACTTAATCAACAACATGTTAATGTTTTGGGTAATAATAATTTGATGATAAGGCACCGGCAGGAGGCCCGGCGTGGTTTTGAGGCCTGCTAGTGTCAAACTTAATTAGGAAAAGGGTCTTGTCCTCCGAACCATGTTGAGCGCGCTAACCGCATGTGGGAAGCGTGTATGGGCGCCCCCCCGCAACTTTGATTCGATTCGCATCTTGTCCAAATCGCCACACTTAGTTCGGGTTTTCCATTTGCCGCATGCATATGCAGGTGCGAACCCTTGGCGCCAGGGTGGAACTTTTGTAGTCGGCATTTAGGGAGACACGTTCTTAGAGTGCTATGAGGGTCCCCTTTTCTTCGTGGGGCTTGATTAATCGTGCGCTCAATTGCACGTGGTTCTTTGGGCTTGATGTGAAGAAGAGTTGGGTTGTGTTGAGTGCCTCGCTTGGTGGAAGTGCATTTCCATCTGGCGGGTCATTATTACGTGTACGGCCAAATTGGTGCATCCCTGCAGGGTTAATCTTCTCGAGAATCCGTGTTGTCCGCGGTTATGGATGACTTGGTGAAAGTGCTGGCTAACAAGTACTCAGACAACTTACACTTAACGATGATAACTTGACTAGTAATATAGATTACCTCCACCATAAAAATGAATGTCACCTTAATCAACAGTGTGAGTTTCCTTGGGTTGCTTCCTTAGTAGGGGTAGCACTGGATGGGTATTGTTTGGTGAGTAGTTGTAGTTGGTTCTGATACGCTCTCTTATCCCTTTCTATTAGCCGGAAGTTGTAGCGCGTCTCTTTAGTTGTTAGTGCTGCCCGCTGCCGCTTCTTTGCAATAATCCCTTCCTTCCGCTCTACCCAAATTATTTGTATCTTGTGATGATTGGTTACCCTGGTATCTTGTGAGTATGGTTTATCCACTTGCCAGTACTTAATAGTACTAACCCACGAATCCATTTCGTGGCTGCATATTCCACATTGCAGTCAACAGGTTTGAAGTCTGACGACGTTAGCTTGGGAATCCCTCCGGCTTGGCCTGGGCAGGGATTGGGCGCCATCGGTTATCTTCAGGACTCTTAGTCCAATTTGTATCTTGTCTGTAGTCGGACACTATGTTGATTCTTCCGCTGTCATTTGGATCTTTGTACAGTATCAGTTGTATCCTTGACTCGTTTGAGTCGTCTTGTATATATCTCTTCTGTTGTTGTGGAATATTCGTGAATTGTTGTAATGTTATCACAAGTGGCAACCTGGAATCGATTATTATGTGGATTTTGGCGGAAATGCTGAAATCTGCATAGTGCCCGATCCCGGGGCGTCACAAAGGTTAAGCTTGGGGATGTTGATGCATGTAAAATGCATACATGAACTTTGCATGTTATTACTTGTTTTTCCTACATATTAGCAACTTATATTCATGTTTTATAATGATTTGGGGGATTTTCTGAACAATCCCCCTTTTTTGGTTCTAACCCTGTTTTTCCAGAAAACGTACTTTTTAGTGTTTTAGACTTTCCGGGAGCTTCGGGACTCCAAAAAGGGCAAGGCCAAAGAGCACGGTTCAGAATTTCGAGACGAAGACCATGAGACAAAGTAGAGGGCCAAAAGGCCAACCAGGTGGAAAAGAGGACCCTCCACGCGGCCAGATTCCTTGGCCGTATGTGGGGCCCCCTTTTTGCCCCCGTGGCTCCGATGCCATCGATCTTTCTTCTCCCGAGTGTCTCGTGACCTAAAAACGACTATATAAGGGGCCCCCTGGACTTTTCGAGAAGGAGGCGGCGCCGAGAGACGAAACCACGAAACAGAGAGACAGAAGGCTGCCGCCGGAGAAGATCGGAGGGGGGAAACGTCGCCGGGATCACCCCCGGAGGGCTCCACCCCCCTCCGGCGTGTTCATCATCAACATCTACAGCAAGATCAGCTCCATCTCTCCACTGTAATCTCTTGGCAAACACGATGTATGATGCAATACTATATTCCCTTGATGTATTGTGTCTCCCCGTCTATGTTTGAGTAGTGAATTGTTCTTGGCAATGGTGAAATAGTTTGTTGATTGGTTGCATACAAGTTTGTTATCTTCTATGATTGTCTTTATGTACAATATATGAGTGCACGCATATGTTGGGGAATGCATGTAAGGTGATCACCGGTAGCATAATGGAGTGGTGGTGACTTGGGAATGACAGTAACCTGAGACCGAGCCACAAAGTTAAGTTATTGGGGGATATATATAGGGGACCTTAGAACGTAAGGCTATGGTGGGACTTTATGTCTTAATCAATCTTGTGCAGTCATTTACTTGGCCACATGATCCATCATAAGGGGTTGTAGATCATTTACTTGACTATACCTTTTCATGGCTCCTTCCTAGAAGAAACATCTAAGACTAAAACATGTGCTTCACTAATTGTGACAACCACACGAACGAAACACCTATTGCTAGAACACTTGATCCCTTGAGATACTTGAGATATTTGCTGCTTGCTACTTGTGAAACTTGCGTAGAAACTTGCTTTAGAAACTTGCTTTAGGATTACTTGCATTTTAAACTTGCTTCACTAGTTACTAGACAAACCACACTCCACGTCACTTGCTTTTAATTAGTTAGTTCCTTTTAGTCAAACTTATTGCTTTGCATAAACAGCCATATAAGAGGGTTATAGGGCTTTAGAGAATAGATAGCTTACCTTCAGCTCCTCGTGGGTTCGACACTCAAATACTTATCGAAAGGTACTACAATTGATCTCCTGCACTTGGGAGTCATCAGTATGTTATAGTGTGGCATGGGTCTTGGATTCCCAGGATTGCCTCACTCTCTATGTTATGGCTTCACCGGCGTCACATTATTTTTCGCGGGATCGAGGAGTACTCAGAGCCTGAAACTCCCGGATCTCACGGAACGGGAGGAATCTTGCCAAGAGGTGGGACCTACCATTGTCTTTGGTGTTACTTGGGCCTAACCTAACACAACCAAGAAATTAGTTCTACTTTGCAAACCCGTTTCGGCTGACGTAGAGGGGCCAAATCGGTAGTTCCGTCCTTTTCTCCAACATGCACAGGGTTTCTGCGGAAAGGGGCGGCTCTGGAGCGTCTGAATCCCACCCAAGGCTAGGTTATGCCATTACATGTGTGTTATAGGGTGGCATGGGTCTTGGATGCTCAATATTATCTCGCTCTCTGTGTTAGGGTTTCATCGGTGTCAGATTCTCTCTAGCGGGTTCCAGGACTACTTACAACCTTAAACTCACAGATCTGACGGAATTGGGGGAATCTATCTAAGATGTAGGACCTAAAATTTTCTTGTTTGTTACTTGTGCCTAACATAACACAACCAAGCAATTGGTTCCGCTTTGCTACCTATTTTTTCTCACGTAGAGGGGCCAGAACGGCAGTTCCGTCTTTTTCCCATCAGGGCTATGGTTTCTCTCTAGAGGGGGCCTCGGATCGTCTGAATGCCAAAAAATCCCATGGCATGCCATACCATGTGTGTTAGAGTGTGGAATGGGTATTGTATGCCCAAGATTCACTCGCTCTCTCTGTGTTAGGGCTTCACCGGCGTCAGATTCTCTCTCGCGGGTTCCAGGACTACTTAGAGCCCGAAACTCCCGGATCTGACGGAACTCGGGGAATCTTGCAAAGAGGTGGGCCCTACAATTTTCTTGGGTGTTCCTTGGGCATAACCTAATACAACAAAGCAATTGGTTCCACTTTTCTACCCCCTTCCGGCTAACATAGAGGGACCAGAACGACAGTTCCGTCTTTTTCCCTAGCGGGGCTATGGTTTCTCCGGAGAGGGGCCTCCGGATCGTCTAAATGCCAGCAAATATCATGGTATGCAATACCATTTGTGTTATAGTGTGTCATGGGACTTGGATTCCCAAGATCCCCCCCTCTCTCTCTCTATTAGGGCTTCACCAGCATCGGATTCTCTCTGGCGGGTTCCAGGACTACTTAGAGAGCCCGAAACTCCCGGAACTGACGGAGCTCGGGGAATATTGCCAAGAGGAGGGCCCAAACATTGTCTTGGGTGTTCCTTGGGCCTAACCTAACACAACCAAGCAATTGGTTCGAATTTTCTACCCTTTTCCGGCTCACGTAGAGGGGCCAAAACGGCAGTTTCGTCTTTTTCCCAGCGGGGCTATGGTTCCTCTGGAGAGGGGGCTCCGGATTGTGTGCATGCCACCAAATCCCATGGTATGCCATACCATGTGTGTTAGAGTGTGGAATGGGTCTTTTATGCACAATATTACCTCGCTCTCTCTGTGTTAGGGCTTCTCCAGCGTCAGATTCTCTCTAGCGGGTTCTAGGACTACTTAGAGCCCGAAACTCCCGGATCTGACGAAACTGGGGGAATATTGCCAAAAGGTGGGCCCTACCATTTTCTTGGGTGTTCCTTGGTCCTAACCTAATACAACCAAGAAGTTGGTTCCACTTTTCTACCCCTTTCAGGCTAACGTAGAGGGGCCAGAACGATAGTTCCGTCTTTTCCCCTAGCGGGGCTATGGTTGCTCCGGAGAGGGGCCTCCGGATTGTATGAATGCCACCAAATACCATGTTATGCCATACAATATGTGTTATAGTGTGTCATGGATCTTGGATGCCCAAGATTCCCTCTCTCTCTGTCAGACCCCGGACCCAGAGATATACATACTGTTATGTGCTCCTAGTCATGGACCCACAAGGACTTCAGGGTTACCAGCCCCGGCCGCAACAAACAATGGCAGGCAGACCGGATTCATCGGCACGCAGGCCGGATCACCTCCGTACTACTACTCCTTGTGTTCAGGCTAGTCATAACCAACTATGCATAACCAAGCGTCCACGAGTCAGATGAAACTGAAGGAACGGGACCAAAGGTATACAGAGTTGCTATGTGTCCAGAAAGTGCAACAACAATCGAGGGTTACTCGGGTTACCTCGCCCCAGGCCAAATCACATTGGCAGGCGGGCTCGGACATGGATCATCGGCTCCAGAACCCCTCGACTGCGACAACTATGCAGGCATAGTAAAAAACTGTATAACAATGAGCTCGAAACCAACAACCGATCAAAGCAGCACTCTAGACATGGAAGCTGTATTGAACAGGTATTACTAGAGTATAGATTTACAACCAGAGGTCACATGACCCAACATTACATCATACAACAGAAGGAAAACTATGTTGCTAAACAAAAAGAACCAAAAGGCCTAAGAGGCCGCAACATAAGCCGATGCCCCAACCCATAGATTCCAGGCTGCTACCTGGGAACCCCGAACTACTCGTCGATGTCCATGTTGAATCACAACCGATGTGAGTAACTGGAGGTAGTCAAAAAGTCTTAGTTAACCTATTATATATCTGCTATTTCAGAAAAGGTTTTTATGAAGGTTGATTTGCGCAAAGCAATATTTGTTTTCCAAATCGAGGGAGAACAACACGTCTCATGGAGCATTTTTAAAACAGATGAGAGAACTTGATTAATGTAAACATCATATTTCATACCACCAATATCATTTCTCAGCACTTCACATGCTACAAGGGTCACCCCTCTCGGCATCTCTGAGGAGGCACCCTTCATTCTTTGTCAACATCTTTTACGGCACGTTCAGGTTATCTATGGCCGAACTACTATCACCAAGTCGTCCTTAACCGCGGACACAGCTTCTCGAAAATATTTATCCCTGCAGGGGGTACACTTTACCCACACGTACCAACTGACTCTTAGTGCATACGTTTCAGCACTAGTCCTGGAAGTACCGGCAGAGGGTGGTTCGGCCACGACCTTTACCCTGCGCAACCTTATCCATGAGTCAACCCAAGACAGGGCCACCCCGTCAACAGGCAGTTGGCCATCTTCCTGACGGCACCTGTCTCTGTGAGGCGGGGTAAGATACGTGTACGTCCATCACTTGACCCCGGTCACGCCCTAGGTGGAGAATTTTTTAAAAATGTTTAAAAGGTTTATTTGCGTTGCCGAATGGAATCTCCAACTACGTGACTCATGATTAAGCCAAACAAGTTAGTTGGTCGGCGAGGCTCATGGCCATCGCGCGTGGTTGTACGCTCAGTCTTGGCTTCTGCACCCGACCTTACTCCTAGGGTTGGCAAGTACGGAATGAACAACCACTTCCCAAGTGGCCTTCCGTCCAAGCCTTAGTCAAATTATCCACACCATGCTCATCTTACCACGTCATCATATCATGCTAGGTTATCGCAGCTCTGGTTCATCAATCGGATGGAGCAGAGGTATCAAACATGTATGGCTAAGCATAGCAGATATAAGGCTCTGGCGGCGCTCACAAACAACCCTATGGCAGCTCAGAGTAGTGGATCGGGTCAATGAAGCAATGCATCATATATAGGAGGACTCTACCTACTGACACAAAATACTTTGGAACCGAATGCAATGTACGAGAGAAGGAACCACTTTGGAAAACATACATGAGCAGATAAGAGGTTATGCTTGCCTTGCTTATGAGAAAACCAACAAACAGATCTTCTGGAATAAGTGCTTGACTTGCCGGTTAAGATCAAGTATTCACCGATGGAGTTGTCGATCTTCGCTCCGGAGTCTTGTTCTAACGAAAAGAACAAACACCGGAAAGGAAGAGAACATTCAACACATAGCACGATGCAATGCACAATATTTATGCGTGACAAAGTTAATGCACTTTGATAGAAGATCTAAACATATACGATGGTTTGCTAGGGTTTGTATGATGGTTAAGCATTTTTACTGATAGTAGCCCCGAAATGGACCCCGGAGGGCACTTCGGGTGATTCTAGAAGTGGGTACAATTTTAATAGCTCAAATAGGTTTAAAAAATTCATAAATGGATTGCATTTATCATTTTGAGCATTTTGGTATATAACTTGTATTTTTCTGATTTTATGGAATAAAATCTTATTTTCTTTATTTTAGATGATTTAATTGCATTTAAATAATACCCAAAATTAAAGTTTGTCAAACATGTATGAAAGTGACATATTTGGGTTGGAAATATTTTTCTGAACACAACCATATATTTTTCATATTTTTCTGAGTTACCGAAGTGAAGATATTAAGTATTTAACATTTAATTCATTTCTATAATTAGAAAATGAGTAGGGCCCACGTGTCAATTTGAAATTCGTTTTGTTAATTAAATTAAACAAGCTGACAGGTGTGGTCCAGGCTGAGGTCACGCTGACATCAGCGGACGGCCGGCCGGAGGCAGTGATGGTCGTCGCCGATGAATCCGGCGACCAAATAGCACGCCGTTGGTCTCTATAGGAAGCCCTAGACGTGGGCTACCCCGTGGTGGTGGCGCCACCACGATTTGGCCACCGGCGGCAAGCCGCCGAACACGTGACGGCGGCAGCTACCACTGCTCCGGCGAACTCGACCATCTCGGGCACGGGAGCAAGCGAGGGAGAGGCTAGGAGGGACAGGAGCTCACCGGGAACTCGGTGGTGTGCTCGGGGAAGCGAGTCGGCACCGGACGTCGACGAATCGGCGGCGGAGCCCGACGGCCGGAGGCGGGGAAGCAGGGATGGCGGCGGCGATTTAGGGCATCTCGGCCCGATTCTTGTTGCGAGGCGGGACAATAGAGGATGGTGACGACGATGGATAGCTCAGCGCATACTCAGGTGGACGGAGACGGTGGGGAAAGCGGCGGAAACCCCGTCGGGCTAGGGTTAGGGTTTTGGGTGCTGGAACCATGGAGAGAGAGTGGGAGAGCCGTGAGGGGTGAGAGGGAGGGAGAGGCACGGCGTTGGGGTCCTCTGGGTGGCACCGGGGCAAGCAGGCAGCTGCGTGGCAAGCTCGCCGGGGAGCTGTGTGCCTGCCTGTCCCGATGGGGAGGAAGAAACAAAAAACCATATTTGGAAAACCCCCTAGGAGAACAAGGTTTTGGAGGAAGGTCCTTTTCACATAGAAAATAGAACCAAAAGTAAGTTTTGAGGGCCTTTTTGTTTAGCAAAAATTTCACAACAATAACTTTTGGAAAGATCTTCAAATTTGCCACATTTCCATCACAAGTTTTGTTAATTTTGAACAACTTTTCAGAACAACCTTTGTGGGTTGCTAGTTTAAGTGATTTTTGTCATTTCACTTGTTATTTTCAAATGCAAAAAATTTCACCAACATTTTCCATGCATGTATGCCATGTACACAACACACAACACAACTTTATTACAAAGTAGGGCTGTTACACTCTCTCTCTGTTAGGGCTTCACCGGCGTCGGATTCTCTCTAGAGGGTTCCAGAACCACTTAGTGCCCGAAATTCCTGGAACTGACAGAACTCGGGGAATCTTGCCAAAAGGTGGGCACAACCATTGTCTTGGGAATTCCTTGGGACTAAACTAACACAATCAAGAAATTGGTTACACTTTGCTACCTCCTTCCGGCTCATGTAGAGGGGCTAGAACGGCAGTTCCGTCTTTTTCCACATCGGGGCTATGGTTTCTCCAAAGAGGGGGCTCCGGATCGTCTCAATGCCACCAAATCCCATGGTATGCCATACCATGTGTGTTAGAGTGTGTCATGGGTCTTGGATGGCCAAAATTCCCTCTCTCTCTCTATGTTAGGTCTTCACCGTCGTCGGATTCTCTCTGCGGGTTCCAAGACTACTTAGAGCCCAAAACTCCTGGATCTGACGGAACTGGGGAAATATTGCCAAGATATGGGCCCTACCATTGTATTGGGTGTTCCTTTGGACTAACCTAACACAACAAAGAAATTAGTTCCAATTTTCTACCCCCTTCCGGCTCACGTAGAGAGTCCCGAACGGCAGTTTCGTCTTTTTCCCCAGCGGGGCTATGGTTTCTCTGGAGAGGGTTCTCCGGATCGTCTGAATACCACCACATCCCATGGTATGCCATACTAGGTGTGTTAGAGTGTGTCATGGGTCTTGGATGCCCAACATTCCCTCACTCTGTGTGTTATGTCTTCACCGGCGTCGGATTCTCTTTGGTGGGTTCAAGGACTACTCAGACCCCAAAACTCCTGGATGTGACAGAACAGGGGGAATCCTGCCAAGAGGTGGGCCCTAATATAGTCTTGTAAGTTACTTGGGACTAACCTAACACAACCAAGCAATTACTTCCACTTTACTATCCCCTTCCAGCTACGTAGAGGGGGCATAATAGCAGTTCCGTCTTTTTTCCCAACTGGGCTAGGGTTTCTCCGGAGAGGGGCTCTGGAGCACATGAATACCACCAAACCCCATGGTATTCCATACCATGTGTGTTATAGTGTGTAATGGGTCTTGGATGCCAAATATTCCCTCTCTCTATGTCAGGCCTTCAGCGGCGTCGGATTCTCTCTAGCGGGTTCCAAAACTACTTAGAGCCCGAAACTCCTGGATCTGACGAAACAGGGGAATCTTGCCAAGAGGTGGGTCCTACCATTTTATTGGCTGTTACATGGACCTAAAATAACACAACCAAGCAATTAGTTCCACTTTTCTACCCCTTTCTGGCTCACGTACAGGGGCCAGACCGACAGTTCTGTCTTTTTCTCCAGTGGACCTAGGGTTTCTCCGGGGAGGGGCTCCAGAGCGTCTGAATTTCCCACCCAATCCTAGGGTTTTCCAAACCATGTGTATTAGAGTGTGGCATGGGTCTTGGATTCCCAAGATTCCCTCACTCTATGTGTTATGGATTCACCGGCGTCGCATTCTCTTTCGCGGGTTCCAGGACTACTCAGAGCCCGAAACTCCCAGATCTCACAGAACGGGGGAATATTGCCAAGGGGTGGGACATACCATCGTCTTGGGTGTTACTTGGGCCTAACCTAACACAACCAAGCAATTGGTTCCACTTTGCAACCTCTTTTCGGCTTTCGTAGAGGGGCAAAATCGGTAGTTCCGTCCTTTCCTCCAACATGCCTAGGGTTTCTCCGGAGAGGGGCGGCTCTGGAGCGTCTGAATCCCTCCCAAGGCTAGGTTATGCCATACAATGTGTGTTAGAGTGTGGAATGGGTCTTGTATTCTGAAGATTCCCTCGCTCTTTGTGTTAGGCTTTCATCGATGCCAGATTCTCTCTAGCGGGTTCCAGGACTACTTAGAACCTTAAACTCACGGATATGACGGAACTGGGGGAATCTATCCAAGAGGTAGGACCAAACATTGTATTGGGTGTTACTTGGGCCTAACCTAACACAACCAAGAAATCGGTTCCGCTTTTCTACCCGCTTCTGGCTCACGTAGAGGGGCTAGAATGGACGTTCCGTCTTTTTTCCAGTAGGGCTATGGTTTCTCTGGAGAGGGGGCTCTGAATCGTCTGAATGCCACCAAATCCCATGATATTACATAACATGTGTGTTATAGTGTGGCATGGGTCTTGTATGCCCATGATTCCCTCACTATCTCTAGGTTAGGGCTTCACCGGCGTCAGATCCTCTCTAGCGGGTTCCAGGATTACTTAGAGCTCGAAACTCCCGGATCTGACGGAACTAGGGGAATATTGCCAAGAGGTGGGCCCTACCATTTTCTTGGGTGTTTCGTGGGCCTAACCTAATGCAACCAAGAAGTGGGTTCCACTTTTCTACCCCTTCCGGCTAACGTAGAGGTGCCAGAACAGCTGTTCCGTCTTTTTCTCCAGCGGGGCTATCGTTTCTCCGGAGAGGGGGCCTCCGGATTGTCTGAATGCCACCAAATCCCATGGTATGTCATAAAATGTGTGTTATAGTGTGTCATGGGTCTTGGATGCCCAAGATTCCTCTCTCTCTCTCTCTCTCTCTCTCTCTCTCTTTGTTAGGGCTTCAGCGACGTCAGATTCTCTCTAGCGGGTTCCATGACTACTTAGATCCCGAAACTCCCGGAACTAACGGAACACTGGGAATCTTGCCAAGAGGTGGGCCGAACCATTGTCTTGGGTGTTCCTTGGTCCTAACCTAACATACCCAAGCAATTGGTTCCACTTTTCTACCCCCTCCAGGCTCTCTATTGTAACACCCGGGGGATTTTCCCCCAAAGTAGAATTGTTTGCTCTCCTTTTGCATGGCATTGCATCATGACATTGCACTTGGTTTCAAAACCAATTAAAATTTTGAAACACTTTCAAAAATTCAAACAATGCACATCTGTTTTCAAATCAAATTGTTTTCAATACACTTGAAGTGTAAACATAATATTTGTTGGGTTAAATAACACACCTCTTACTAAAACCCCAATTTGAATTTCAAATTCAAATTTAAACAGTAATAAAAAAAAGCTTTTGAATTTTGGAAATCCATTTGTCATGCAATTGGGCATTACCATTCCTAAATACAAATAAAATTATTTCATAAATTTTTGGACAAATAAAACTCTCCCAAAATTCCATTCTTCTTCTCACCTTTCTCTTACAAAAAAAAGAAATAAAAATAAAAGGAGAGCTGTTGGGGGAGGCAGGCCAAAGTAGCCCACATACCACCCCAGCCCGTTAGCCCCCCAGCCCACCCCTGTTTGTCGTCTTCCTCATGAGGAAGGTCACGTACAGAACGTGACCATGGTCCCTCCATGGTCCCCTCCCCATCACCTTTCCCCTCCCTTAAATCCACCCCTCTGCCTCTTCTCAACCCTAATCTCTCCCTTCTCCTTCCTCCCCTCGCGCCACCAATCTCTCCTTCCCCCTGTTTCGCGTCTCCCTCGCTCTGTTGCCCTCCACCAAAACCTAACGGAGACAGTCATGAAGTTCTTCACCGCACCGCCGCCATGGAGCACCAGGAGGCATGCAGAGCACGGGAATGGAACCTCCATGGTGTTCCCCATCTCCACACCGAAGATCGGGGGCCGAAGCTTCTTGGAACGCCGCCGACGGGACCTTCTTCCACCTCTGTCCAAGTGTACGCTGGCGTCATCTACATCGCCTCCTGTACATCTCCATCATCCAGGAACCTTCCTGCTTCGACCACAACCCCTTGGGTGCGCCTCCGTCCTTAGGGACCCTTCCCGCTACCCTCCCCTTGCTCTGGGCGCGCCATCGAGCGTCAAAATCGCTGCAGTTCGTCCCCATCACCGTCCCGTGCGCACATCTGAAACTTTCAGTTTTCGTCAGTTAACTCGAGTGCATGCTTGATCTAGATACAGTGCCCACTTCTATCACAAACACGCACAACAGCCCATTGGCTGCGCACCCCGTCCGCACGCCCTGGAGCCCCGGGTTCGAATCTCCTCTTCCGCAGCAAAAGCCACCCCTTTTTGTCCATTTTTCTTTTATTTCCCGAAACCCAGAAAAACAGATCTGAGTCTTTAATTGTAAAATCCATAACAAATTGAAAAATGCTCCAATTTCAATGATTCAAGTTTCTGTGGATTCAGAATCTTGTGCTCTTTCTATTAGTCACAAAGTTGCAACATGTTTCTGTAATAAATTGTGCACTAAATAATTAAATACAGAAAATGCAATAAAAATTGGAAACTTTGGGAATTCATAACTTGAGTTTTGTTCACCCAAATTGAGCAAACTTGGGCTCTAAAAATTTGTCTTAACAAACTCTACACAGTGGTATTTTATTTGGTCACAATTGAATTAAATTTGAACATGTTTCCTTCTGTTTACTAAAAGGGGCAGAATAAAAATGGTTATGGAAAAATGCATAATAAATTCAATAATGATCCAAAAATTATGTTTAATAGCTCAAAATGTTCATTGAAACATTTATACATGTTTTCAACCTTTTCAATATAATTTGTTCACTGTTTTTCCTAATTAAAATTGGAGTAATAATTCAATACTTTAATTACACCTTTTAAATTGCAAAATTCATAACTTGGGCAATTCAAATCCAATTCCAACATGTAAAATATGTTTTCCATGCAAAATTGAATAAGATTTCCAAATATAAACTTTGTTTTCTATTTTGAGTAAATTAAATTGCTGAAAACAACTATTTCTTAATTAATGCATTAAAATTGTCAATTTAATAACTTGCTCATCTAAAATCCAAATTCAACAAATGAAATATGTATTCCACCTAAAATTTTGTGTTCTTTCCAAATATAAATTTTGTTATCTGTTTTAAACATTTAAAATTGGTGAAAACAACAAATGTTTGTTTAAATCATTTAAAATGTCAAAGTTCATAACTTAATAAATAAAGTTCCAAACTTGGTAAACAACATATCAAACTGAAGCTATTGTTGTTTTCTTATTGTTTTCATCATCCATGCATCATTCTAATCAACTTTCACATGATGGTTATTTGTAGATCATTTAATTCAACATTAATTCATGGGCTTTTCCATATGCAATCCAAAATTGCATATGGGCCCATTTAAATATGTTTACCATGTCAACTAGTTTATATTTGATGCATCCTTAAACTTGTCATGCATCCATATCTTGATCATGCTGGATCTTTTGCCGTAGAAGTAATTGTTGCATCTGGTGTTTGTTCTAGTTCGTTGCTTCTTCGCGGATAGGACGTTGAGATGATGTGAGCAACGACAAGTTCTGCGGATGTACCTCTACTTGCTGGATCTCAGGCAAGTATACTCACTTGCTACCTATGGCTGCCTTTCATCACTTGTTACCGATTCTTCCCGTTGCCTCTATTCTAGCCTTATGATTCGATGCTTGTGTCTCGATCCTATCATATGTTTACCTTGCAACCATGATATAGCCTTCCTTCCACTTCCTATTAACTGTTGTTTGTTTACCTTGTTGGCCCTCGTGTCGTCGTTGCATGCTTAGTGTTGTTTGCGCTCAAGTCTTGTTGTCCGTCTTATCACCTGTTTAGTTTGATAGTTGGGTTTCAACTTAATCAACAACATGTTAATGTTTTGGGTAATAATAACTTGATGATAAGGCACCGGCAGGAGGCCCGGCGTGGTTTTGAGGCCTGCTAGTGTCGACCTTAATTAGGAAAAGGGTCTTGTCCTCCGATCCATGATGATCGCACTATCCGCATGTGGGAAGCGAGTATGCCCCCCCCCCCGCAACTCTGATTCGATTCGCATCTCGTCCAAATCGCCTCATTCAGTTCGGCTTTTCCATTTGCCGCATGCATATGCAGGTGCGAACCCTTGGCGCCAGGGTGGAACTTTTTGTAGTCGACATTTAGGGAGACACATTCTTAGAGTGCTATGAGGGTCCCCTTTTCTTCGTGGGGCTTGATTAGTCGTGCGCTCAATTGCACGGGGTTCTTTGGGCTTGATGCGAAGAAGAGTTGGGTTGTGTTGAGTGCCTCGCTTGGTGGAAGGGCCTTTCCATCTGGCGGGTCATTCTTACGTGTACGGCCAACTTGGTGCATCCCTGCAGGGTTAAATCTTCTCGAGAAGCCGTGTTGTCCGCGGTTATGGATGACTTGGTGAAAGTGCTGGCTAACAAGTACTCAGACAACTTACACTTAACGATGATAACTTGACTAGTAATATAGATTACCTCCACCATAAAAATGAATGTCACCTTAATCAACCGCGTGAGTTTCCTTGGGTTGCTTCCTTAGTAGGGGGTAACATTGGATGGGTATTATTTGGTGAGTAGTTGTAGTTGGTTCTGATACGCTATCTTATCCCTTTCTTTTAGCCGGATGTTGTAGCGCGTCTCTGTAGTTAGTTAGTGCAGCCCGCTGCCGCTTCTTTGCAATAATCCCTTCCTTTCCGTTGTACCCAAAGTATTTGTATCTTGTGATGATTGGTTATGCTGGTATCTTGTGAGTATGGGTTATCCACTTGCCAGTACTTAACCGTACTGACCCACGAATCCTTTTCGTGGCTGCATATTCCACATTGCAGTCAACAGGTTTGAAGTCTGACGACGTTAGCTTGGGAATCCCTCCGGCTTGGCCTGGGCAGGGATTGGACGCCATCGGTTATCTTCAGGACTCTTAGTCCAATTTGTATCTTGTCCGTAGCCGGACGCTATGTTGTTTCTTCCGCTGTTATTTGGATCTTTGTATTGTATCAGTTGTATCCTTGACTCGTTTGAGTCGTCTTGTATATACCTTTTCTGTTGTTGTTGCGGAATATTCGTGAACTGTTTTAATGTTATCACAAGTGGCAACCTGGAATCGGTTATTATGTGGATTTTGGCGGAAATGCTGAAATCTGCATAGTGCCCGATCTCGGGGCGTCACATCTATGTCATGGTTCTTGTATGCCCAAGATTCCCTCGCTCTCTGTGTTAGGGCGCGTTTCACCAACGTCGGATTCTCTCTGGATGATCCAGGACTACTTAGAGCCCGAAACTACCGGATCTGACGCAACTGGGGAATTCTTTCCAAGAGGTGGGCCCTAACATTGTCTTGGGTGTTCATTGGTCCTAACCGAACACAACCAAGCAATATGTTCCCCCAGCGGGGCTATGGTTTCTCCGGAGAGGGGACTCTGGATCGTCTAAATGCCACCAAATCCCAGCGTATGCCATAACATGTGTGTTAGAGTGTGTCATGGGTCTTGGATGCCCAATATTCCATTGCTCCCTGTGTTAGGGAGCGCTTAACCGACGTTGGATTCTCTCTGCATGTTCCAGGACTAGTTAGAGCCCGAAACACCCGGATCTGATGGAACTGGGGAAATCTTGCCAAGAGGTGGGACCTACCATTGTCTTGGGTGTTCCTTGGGCCTAACCTAACACAACCAAGAAATTGGTTCCAATTTTCTACCCCATTCCGCCTCACGTAGAGGGGCCAGAACGGGAGTTCCGTCTTTTCCCCCATCGGGGCTATTGTTTCTCCGGAGGGGGGCTCCGGATCGTCTGAATGCCACGAAATCCCATGGTATGCCATACCATGTGTGTTAGAGTGTGGAATGGGTCTTGGATGCCCAATATTCCATTGATCCCAGTGATAGGGCTTCACTGGCGTCGGATTCTCTCTCGTGGGTTCCAGGACTACTTAGAGCCTGAAACTCCCGGATGTGACGGAACTGGGGGAATCTTGCCAAGGGGTAGGACCTACCATTTTCTTGGGTGTTCATTGGGCCTAACATAACACACCCAAGAAATTGGTTCCACTTTGCTACCCCCTCCGGCTCACGTAGAGGGGATATAATGGCAGTTCCGTCTTTTTCCCTAGCGGGGTTATGGTTTCTCCAGAGAGGGGGCTCCGGATCGTCTGAATGCCACCAAATCCCATGTTATGCCATACCAGTGTGTTAGAGTGTGGAATTAGTATTGGATGCCTAAGATTCCCTTGCTCTCTGTGTTAGGGCTTCACCGGCGTCGGATTCTCTCTACGGGTTCGTGGACTACTTAGAGCCCAAAACTCCCGGATCTGACGGAACTGAGGAAATCTTGCCAAGAGGTGGGCCCTATTATTGTCTTGAGTGTTCCTTGGGAATAACCTAACACAACCAAGCAATTGGTTCCACTTTGCGACTCCCTTCCGGCTCAAGTAGAGGGGCCAGAACGACATTTCCCCTTTTTTTCCCCACCGGGGCTATGGTTTCTCCGGAGGGGGGCTTTGGATCGTCTGAATGCCACCAAATCCCATGGTATGCCATAACATGTGTTTTAGAGTGTGGCATGGGTCTTGGATGCCGCCCAAGATTCCCTCACTCTCTTTGTTATGGCTTCACGGGCGTCAGATTCTCTCTGGCGGGTTCCAGGAGTATACTCAGAGCCCGAAATTCCCGGATATGATAGAACGGGGAAAATATTGCCAAGAGGTGAGCCCTACAATTCTTTTGGGTGTTCTTTGGTCCTAACCTAACACAACCAAGCAATTAGTTCCACTTTGCTACCCCTTCTGGCTCACATAGAGGGTCCAGAACGGCAGTTCCGTCCTTTTTCTCCAGCGGGCATAGGGTTTCTCCAGGGAGGGGCTCTAGAGTGTCTGAATCCCACCCAAGCCTATGGTATGCCATACCATGTGTGTTAGAGTGTCGCATGGGTCAACAAATCAATGTTTGGAAAGTGGGGGCTTTGGAGTGTCGGAATCCTACGTAAGCCATGGTGGAGCCCTAATATACTTATAAATGTTTGGTGAGAGGCGGGGAGGGCCAATATCCTAATCATAGGTGTGACCGATTTCACCGACATTGCATAGGAAGGTTATGCATTACCTAGGGGGGAACCATCGATGCTCCCCTTCAGGCGAAATGGAGGGAATCTTGTTACAAGTAGATCTAGATTTGGGTTATCCATGTACCTATGGCCTAACTTAATATAACCAAGCGAAAAAGAACAGTGGTCTACCCCCTTATGACACTGGTGATAGGTGTAGACAAAAAAGTTGACTAGCATTTAATGGCTAGCAAAGTTTAAGCCACCTATCAACATGTAGTACTATTCCACATAATTGACCCTTTTCCAGGATTTTAGGTCAAATACTTTTGGGATTTCTTCACAATCTTTAGTAAATAATTGCATAAATGCTCAATTTTTGTAAAGCCATCCATCAGCTTCTGACGACTAGCAAAGTTTCCTGCAGTTCCCCAAAATTTCGCGTCGCTCCAAAAAATTCGCGCCAGGACAGCCCGCCCAATTTTTTTCGTGCAAGGATATTTTACATCTCAGCCCTCCCGCAAAAAACTGGCAACCTTTAGCCTGGAGGTCATTTCTGTAATCGTTCCAAAACCCTCCCTTATCCCCTCGATCGGCCCTCTCGCCAAAGGAGAAAGCCACTACTTCGAAATATTCACTCCCCCTTGTCCTCCCAAAACTGATCCTCTATTCCCCGGGTCTCACACCTCGCCGTATAGCTCGCTTGCCAGAAGTCCCTCGTTGCCGTCGAGATCACCCTCCAGATCTGCCACATCACCGCCCTTTTCGCTGTCCAGATCCACGACCTCGCCGTTGTGCTCGGCGGTCAGCCAAATCGTCTCCAACCTCGCCGGACGTTATCTTCCACCTCGCCACCGACCTCGCCGTACGTCCAGATATGCCACCTCGTCTCCAACCTCACCGCAACATCACCGTCAATGTGTGCAAGAACGCTGAAACAAGTGAAGATTGAAGGCGAGAAACACAACAAGACAGAAGGCCCTAAAGCCACATGCAACTATTCCTTATAAATTGCTCGTCTATTTAATTGTATGTTTGATGCTTCCTTATTATCCTGCTTATGTTCAATGCAGTTAATCTTTCTAAATTGGTTTTTTGTTTAATCGTATGTTCTGTGCTTCATTATTATCCTAATTATACTGCTAATGTTTGATGCAATAATCTCTCTAAACGGTTTCTTTTAACGGAAATAGGAGGGGGGCCTTCTTGCATAAAAAAATCCAGCTTTGTTTTCCTATGGTAAAACTTTGCTCATTTAGAGCAATCTAGCTTGTATACTACGTATTAGGTTTAAGGTAACTTTGCTTGTGATCCTATCAGTCTTAGTTAGGATCATAATTTATATTACTTCCACCGGACTATTCTTACAAGATGAGTGCCTTAATTTTTTATGCTGTATTAGGTTCTTATGAAGTGTTATATTTTTAGTTTACTTTGAGTTCTTTATTCATGTTAGGATCGCCACTACATCCCATTGAAAAAGAGCTTGCCAGAACTATCATGGTAAACAATGCAAAGATGCATGAACTGGGCGTAAAGCCAACAAGTTTTCTTTCATGTCCTACTGTACCCCCCCTAAAAAAGACCAAGAAGCAAGACTCTGGATCTCAGTACATGCTTGTGTATGATGTTGAAGAGGAATCAGATGCCACTAAAGGAGATGTGTCATATCAATCACTATCCAGCGTGGACAACGAGTTGCCGGTTATTCCCTAACCCGGTAGCTAAACATTCTTTCATGATATCATAACAACTAGGGTGCACCTTTCTTATCTTGTGTTGAGTTGTTTGATCAATGTGGTGCCATATATTTTGTGCTACTTCCTCTATTCCATACTATAAGACGTTTTGGCAAGCTAATTAAGGCCGTGAAATCCTCTTATAGTAATTACGGCTGTCTTTGTCATTTCAACATGGTTTCCATCTATCTTCCTCACATGCTTGACACCTTCTATTCCATCTATGCTTCTCATCTGCTAGTTCATTACACACAGTTGGTTGATTATAATCTTCTAGTTTTCATCTATTTTTTGTTCATGCTTGTCATCTTCTATTTTCATCTATCTTCCACACATGCTTTACACCTGCTATTTCATCTATGCTTCTCATCTGCTAGTTCATTACACACACCATTGTTTGACTATAATCTGCTAGTTTTCATAAATTTTTTGTACATGCTTGTCATCTCCTAGTTTCATCTATGTTCTGTACATTCTTGTCATATGCTATTTTATTTGCATGCTTGATAGGAAAGCAAGAAAAGGGTGATGTCTCGATCTGCTTCAGAGGATGAGGATGATAGTGAAGTTGTCATGCTGAAGAGTGGAAATCATACTTTCTCAAAGAAGGCCCGTGTCGAATCAAGTCTTTCAAAGTCTGAGCTTGAACCACAGCTTGATGTGAATGTGCGCAGAACAATTGCTGATATGAGGATGGCGAAAGCAGAATCCGAGCAACTCAGGCTGAAGTTTGTACTTGATATGGAAGACATTCGGAAGCAACAAGCTGCGCTAAAGAAGTCTCAATTAGAAGAAGTTTCCCTACTTGAGATGCTGGCTGAGCAGATGCGTGGTCCTTGAAATTGTGGTTCTGTATGTTGGTTTGATATTCTGTGAGAAAAACTAAGTATTTGATGCCTGTTATGTGGTTTGCTTTTCTACCTGTGTGCAATTGGCGATTATAATGATGATGTAACCACCCAAATAACACTAAAACCGACAACGTAGTAACGTAACGTAAAAGTCTGTCAAGGTAAATACCGACAAGTGGCGATGTATGCCCAGCCCACGTGTCCTACTATGAGTGGGCGATTAGACGTTGTAAATATAACGTCCCCGGAACGGTGATGACATCACCCAAATCCGAGACGGAAAAAAAACGTCATGGAAAAGACGTTGCGTGGCACCATTCGGTTGGAGCACGTGCCACGATTGTAGCAACAAAAAAAACGTCGCTGTGTAGCCCGCGACGAGCAGATTTTGTCCCAGAAGAAGGCGACGTGACACTATTTTGTTTCCATGTGGCGTATGTTGATTGGTCCACATGGTTTTGCCTGATTGGTCGAGACCCGTGACGGAAAAAACGTCGCTGGGTAGCCTGGGACGAACAGATTTCGTCCCAGAAGAAGGCAACATGGCACCATTTTGTTTCCATGTGGCGTATTTCGATTGGTCCACATGGTTTTGCCTCATTGGTCGAGACTCGTGACTTAAAAAAAAACGTTCCCGTGTTTGCCACGTCAGCTGATTATGATAACGGCCGTTAGAACCTCGTTTGCCACGTGTCACCTCATAGCGACGAAATAAAAATGTTGATGCTTATTGGGCCTAGGCCGGACGGCCCAACTGGTGGCGACGATTTGCTGAATGTTGCGGATAGCCTTGAAGTTTTAGGTTCATATAAACATCGCAGACTCGTCCCTGACAGTCGATCTGATACGTTTTCATTCCGTCACGCAAAACATACCGGATTACCCTTAGCGACGGTTTGGAGCTCATCCGCAACGTTATTGAAACGTACCAGACCGCGCGGAATTTGGTAGTGGATCTTAGCGGACTATGTAACATCCCAAATTTACTAGCAAAGGGTTGTGGTGTTGTTATCATGTCATAGCATGCATGAAAAATTTGAACCAAGTTTTAATTTGAATCTTAATGAAACTTGCATAAAAATCACTTAAAGTGAGCACTCCAAATTTGATTTTAAAACAGTTCCAAAATTTGAGAACCAAGTAATGGTTTGGTTGGAAACTTGATGAGCTCTCCAAAAAGTATTTTTGCCAATTTTATTTCTTGCAAAAAGGACCTGAAAACAAGGTTTTAAGTTCTGTTTTCTATGGAAAAGGGCTTCCCTGCAATTCCCAGAAACTTCCAGGGGGTTTTGTGAAAAATCTTTTATTCCCTTTACTTCCTCCTCCTGCCAGAAGGATGGAAGAATGTCGACGCTGCCGCACGCCACCTCCTGCTAATCCTTCCGCGAGGATAAGGGCAAGGAGAGATCACCCCGCACTCCTCTACCTCCTCCTTACCTCGCCCCTCCCACTCTCTGTCTCCCTCAACGAGCAGAAGACACGAAACCCTAACCTACCGAAGCAGCCGCCGCCGATGTAGACCACCTCGACGCCTGTCGTTGGTCCCAGGAGCTCCGCCATGTCCTCCTACACCACCTGGACGAGTCACGCTTGACGGGAGCTCCCCTGTCGCTGGAATCGCGCTCTCCTCTTCAACTCCGGCCGACGGCCGCCGTGCCTGATTCCGGCCGACTCCGGCCTCTCCTCGCCTCCCCGATATCTCCTACGCATTCACGGTGAGGTTGTCGTCCTCCCCATGCCCTTCATTCGCCCCTCCCAATCCGGTTTGGCCGTTCGCCGTTGTCCGCCGTCCGCCGCCGCGTAGCTCCTCACCGGCTCGCCGCCGGTAACAATTTGGTTGCCCCGCTGCCGCCCACACGTTCGCCGAGTCCTCCTCTAGCTCCCCAACTAGTTGGTTTCGCGAATCGATCAACGGAGCGATCGATTCCTTCCACAGCAGTGCCTCTGTGGCCGTTGGTGATGTCACAGTGACGTCACTAGGACGTCATATTTCATATCTCCTTAATTCTAGAAAATGTCTAATAATTCAAGAAAAGAATTAATCCTAATAATTTAATAAATAATGTTTTATAGTTCAGAAAAATAAAATTGGGGTACCAAGATGATCATAAAAATATTATCTATTCAAATATGTAATTTTCACACATGTTTGAGAAAGTCCAAAAATGAGCATTTATTTAATATTGTTTATTCATTTAAAAATGGAAAAATAAGTTTTTAATCACTAAAATTAGAAAATTAAAAGTTATATATCAAATTGCTCAAAATGACAAATGCAATCTAGTTATGATGTTTTCAAACCCGTTTGAGCTTTTAAAATTGTACTCACTTTCATAACCGCCCGAAACCCCCTCCGGGGTCTATTTCGGGTTAATTTCAGTAAAATTGCATATCTGCCATACAAACCCTAGCAACCCATCGAGCATGTTTAGGGTTTCACCGAAGTGCATTAACTTGCTCATGCATACATATTGTGCATTGCATCGATGCCATGTGTTGATTTTTGTTCTTCTTGTTTCGGTGTTTGTTTCCCCTCGGTAGAACATGACTCCAAAGAGAAGGCCAACAACTCCAATGGTGAATACTTGATCCTAACCGACAAGTCAAGCACTTATTCCAGAAGATCTTTCTCTGGTTTTCTTGAAGCAAGGCAAGCATAACCTCTTATCTGCCCATATATGGTTTCGAAAGACTTTTTGACTCTCGTAGAATGCATTCGATTCCAATGTATTTTGTGTCAGTAGTTAGAGTTGTCCTATATGATGCATAGCCTACTTATTCCTGATCCACTACTCCTAGCAGCCATAGGTTTGATTGTGTTCATCGCCAAAGCCTGAAATATGCTGTGCTTAGTCATACATTCGTGTTATCTCTGCTCCATCCGGTTGATGAATCAGAGTTACGAAATAATCTAGTATGGCAGGAAGTAGTGGTAAGTTAAGAGATATTTGTTTAACATGATTTAAAGGTGTGGATGACGAGACCATAGAGGGTCTGTGGTGGTTGTCTCGTTCATGTCCCTAGGAGCGAGTTCTCGTCTTCGAGCCAAGACTGAGTGTGCATCCACACGGGGATTGGATTCCCCTCGGCCTCAACTTGCCTAGTTTGTTCCATGAGTTGCCTAGTTCGGGCTTTCCATTTGGATTTGCGGGGATGTTAAAAACGTTTACAAAACTAGGACGTGGCGGTGCAACAGCCTGTGGCGAGACAGTAGTTGAAGCACCGCTCACAACGATAGAGACCCGGCAGGAGATGGTCACTCCCTATTGGCGGACCATCTCTACTCGGAGCGACTCATGGAATAGGCGAAGCAAGGGAAAGGTCGTGGTCAACCTCCATCTGCCGGCACTTCCCGGAATAGTGCTAATGTACTAGCATTAAGAGTTGGTTGGTACGTGTGGTTAGAGTTGTACACCCCTGCAGGGTTAAATCTTTTCGAAAAGCCGTGTCCGCGGTTAAGGACGACTTGGTGATGGATTCTGTGATCATAGACAACTTAAACAGAATGATTAAAACTTGCTGATAACGAATGAAGGATGCCTCCTCGGAGATGCCGAGAGGGGTTACCTTGTAGCATGAGTTACCGGAACAACTGGAGGTGGTGATCTTTGAAGCACGAGGTGCTGATATGATTTGGTGGATTAAAAAGATGGTGATATTAGTAGTTGAGTAGCTTTCTCATCTGTTTTCAAAATACTCTATGAGACGTGCTATTCCTTCCTCAACTTGGAAAAAAAAGATGGCTTTACGCAAAATAACCTTCATAACTCTTTCTAAAAGAAGCAGATATATAATAGGTTAACTAAGTCTTGTTGAGTACCTCCCGTACTCATGTTTGCTTCAACTTGGTTCAGGTGGAGTTCCTCAGTTCGGAGGTGTTTCAACATGGACATTTCGACGAGTAGTTTGGGGTTCCCAGGTGGCAGCCTGGAATCTATGGGCTGGGACGTCGCCTTATGTTGCGGCCTCTAAGGCCTTTTTGGTTCTTGTTGATTAGCAACATAATTTGCCTTCCGTTGTCTGATGTAATGTTGGATCGTGTGACCTCTGTTTGTACAGCTATACTCTAGTAACATCTGTTTAATACAACTTTCATGTCTAGAGTGTTGCTTTGATCGGTTGTTGGTTTCGAGCCCGTTGTTATACAGTTTTGGCTATGCCTGCATAGTTGTCGCGGTCGAGGGGTTGTGGAGCCGATGATCCATGTCCGAGCCCGCCTGCCGATGTGATTCGGCCTGGGGCGAGGTAACCCCAGTAACCCTCGATTGTTGTTGCACTTTCTGGACACATAGCAGCTCTGTATAACCTTGGTCTCGTTCCTTCAGTTTCATCCGACTCATGGGCGCTTGGGTATGCATAATTGGTTATGACTAGCATGGATACAAGGAGTAGTAGACCGGGGATCCGGACTACGTGCCGATGAATCCGGTCTGCCTGCCGTTGTTTGTTGCGGCCGGGGCTGGTAACCCTGAAGCCCTTGTGAGTCCATGGCTAGGAGCACATAACAATATGTATATCTCTGGGTCCGGGGTCTGACAGACTACCACTACCAAATTCCGCGCGGTCTGGGACGTTTCAATAATGTTGCGGATGGGCTCCAAACCGTCGCTAAGGGCAACCCGCGACGGTTTACGCGACAGAGTGAGAACGTTCCTGATCGACTGTCACGGATGATTCTGCGACGATTCAATTAACGCTAAATCGCCGTGAAGTCCGCGACAGACAATTCAACCGTCGTGAGCTACTGGCCGGCCCGGCACAAGGCCCAACAAGGAGCGATATTTTTTTCGTCGCAGCGTGTGCACATGTGGCATCGTATTTTCCGTTACCCGTCACCGGCGTCAGTTCTACCATTCCTGACCTCATCATTTTCTTGACATTTTTAAAAACGCCGCGATTGGAAATACCGTTACCTCCTTTTATGATGTCATTGTTTCCGTTTTATGACGTCATAATACGTGCGACGTTTATTTTCCCATCGCGGGTTCAAGCACTATAGAGGTGCCATGTGGCGCTCTCATAAAGTTCCACGTATACGCTTATTCTCGATGAATTTATAACGTTGTCCGACGATGAGACGTTTTAGTTCGTCGTAAGACGTCGTGGATCATGAGTGAGCACGTGGACCAACATGCCATGTCCACGTTGAAACGTATCCGTGACGTATTTTTTCGTCGCGATTTTCATCCAATAAGGTTCTGCCTCATGGACCATATAGTACCACGTGTTCTTGTATCCGTAACAGATCGTATCCGTCGCCAGGTACTCTGATGACGTCATCGTGCATCGACGTTTTTTTCCGTCGGGGTTCAAAAGGCCGTTTAGACTGTGCGGACGAATTTTAAATTCTAGCACTCTCAGTTTTCACGGAAAAAGCATACACAAAAACATGCAGCAAATAAGACTGGTCACAGCCTCACAAGGGCCACCCGCAGAGGCATCAAAGGCCATCTGCAATAGTTCATAGCCTCACAAGGGCCACCAGCAGAGTCATCGAATGCCATCTGAAATAGTTCACAGCCTCACAAGGGCCACCAGCAGAGACATCGAATGCCATCTGCCATAGTTCATAGCCTCACAAGGGGCACAACAAAGCTCGCCAAGGGCACCTACCAAAAAGCCACCAAAATACATCACGAAGAGAAACAATTTCATATCAGCTACCCAGTTCGCCAGCCGCAGGGTTGTGTTGGGGCGTACGAAGTGGCCCAGCCACAGGGTTGTGTTGTGTTGTACCCAGTAGCTCTTGAATAAGGGCATTGGATTTATGTTGAGACTGGGTATACTCTACAGATTGTTTTCCGATGTCATCCAGTTCTTATTGGCGGGCGATCCTGTCTGCATCGGCCTGATCCCTGGCTGCCTTCAGCTCCATGACAAGTTCTTGCTTCGTGCTTATCTCATAGTCAAGATGACGCTGGAGCTCACACTTTGTTGCTCTAAATCGGGTAGTTGTCACGCCTATATTCTTTAGGAACGTAGGCTTTTGGTAGCCCCGCCCGAGCACCTCAGCGACAGCTTCGACGGCACACAAAGGTGTCCTGACAGTGCCCCCGGCTAAGCTGGCGCCATCTTCTCTTCCATTTCAGCCTAAAAAGTATGCAAAAGGACAAGATGAGATAACAGCTGAACTAGCTCATAAGGAACATCTATTATATATTAAAAGTATATGATGGGCTCACCAGAAAAAAGAGAATTACTCTAGAAAATCCCACAAAAATCAGAAACATCTGGCCATTAATTTGGCACGTCAACATACCACAACCATTAGATCCTGAAATCAACTTATTAGCACACGACTTGAAAGAAATTACCCACCGATGCCCCGGATTTAGGTACGTACGTGCTCTATCAAAAGATCAATCTAATGTGAAAAAAAAAACAGATCGATAATGGGTGCCGGCTCTCCTTCCTCGTGGCGCCGCCATGTCCGCTTTATGCTTTCGGCATGTCAATCCTTCTCGTGCTATACCTCCACAAGATCAGGTATCACGTCATCTCCTTGCTCCATCAACCCCGTCGCTCTTTTTTGCCATGCTTGTCAGTTTTTCGTCCAAGAGGCTGACATGCATGGCGCCTTCTCGCGATTACAGATCGGTGCCTCCAACGAGAGTAGCAGGACTGCGCAAGAGTAAGCACTCCCGTGCCGGCGGACGACCTGCCTCAATCCTTTGTTATGGGTGCACGAAGATGTAACGTGTGACTGAGGGCCTCAATCGGGTTTCAAACAGGTCCGCGCCGTGTGCAAGTATAACCATGCCTTCGATTGTACGATTTTTCTCTTAATCGCTATACAAATAGTCTGGCACGCATGGTGATTGATAGGGGGTATTAATTTTTACTACAATTCATGCAGGAATCAGGATTATTGTGATTCCTAAGGTCGACACCGGCAAGCTGCATGCTGTTGTTTGCTCCTGGCACTACAGGAAATAGGGGGCACCAAGTTAATTACGCCGGCCATCATCAACGCTGTCCCAGCTTAGTTGCACACCGTGGGACAATTGAACTGCATGCCAGCTGATGCTTCGTTCAGTTTTCTTGACAATACATAACCGTAAGCCTTTCTCATGTACCGCATGACCACAACTACAAATTTCCTATTGGTTGGAGTTTAACAAATTATGTCTATGCTAATCCAAAATATCACTTTTAATTATGCTGATGCAACTATATTATCTTTATCTCTCTCATCAACTTAAACTCGCGTTCCTTCAGAGGAGTCACCAGGTCTTGAGGATGTCATAAGAAGCCTTACTGCCCGCGATTCTTTTTTAGCCGCACACCATGGCGACGAGGCAAGAAATGGTCAGATGGGTAAAAGCTACGAACAACATTCTCCAAAATTTTATTTTGTAGCATGTAGACTGTGAAATATGGTTCTGATAATTTCCATTTTCCGTCGCTCTTTTTTGCCATGCTTGTCAGTTTTTCGTCCAAGAGGCTGACATGCATGGCGCCTTCTCGCGATTACAGATCGGTGCCTCCAACGAGAGTAGCAGGACTGCGCAAGAGTAAGCACTCCCGTGCCGGCGGACGACCTGCCTCAATCCTTTGTTATGGGTGCACGAAGATGTAACGTGTGACTGAGGGCCTCAATCGGGTTTCAAACAGGTCCGCGCCGTGTGCAAGTATAACCATGCCTTCGATTGTACGATTTTTCTCTTAATCGCTATACAAATAGTCTGGCACGCATGGTGATTGATAGGGGGTATTAATTTTTACTACAATTCATGCAGGAATCAGGATTATTGTGATTCCTAAGGTCGACACCGGCAAGCTGCATGCTGTTGTTTGCTCCTGGCACTACAGGAAATAGGGGGCACCAAGTTAATTACGCCGGCCATCATCAACGCTGTCCCAGCTTAGTTGCACACCGTGGGACAATTGAACTGCATGCCAGCTGATGCTTCGTTCAGTTTTCTTGACAATACATAACCGTAAGCCTTTCTCATGTACCGCATGACCACAACTACAAATTTCCTATTGGTTGGAGTTTAACAAATTATGTCTATGCTAATCCAAAATATCACTTTTAATTATGCTGATGCAACTATATTATCTTTATCTCTCTCATCAACTTAAACTCGCGTTCCTTCAGAGGAGTCACCAGGTCTTGAGGATGTCATAAGAAGCCTTACTGCCCGCGATTCTTTTTTAGCCGCACACCATGGCGACGAGGCAAGAAATGGTCAGATGGGTAAAAGCTACGAACAACATTCTCCAAAATTTTATTTTGTAGCATGTAGACTGTGAAATATGGTTCTGATAATTTCCATTTTTTATTCCAAGTTTTCATCCAGAAGGGCATAGGACGACAGAACAAATATACTCACAATTCACATGAGATTTTTTTTATATGTTTACTTACTCGCTCACTGCTATATGAAAAATATAAGATCTGGATTAGACTAGAAATTATGAACTCCATCCTTCAAGAATGTGTACAATTTTTGTATGATGATATGCCGCATTGTGTTTTCTCTAGATGTTTTTCGAATAATTAGTATCAAATCATATAAATGTATCACATGCATCTTATGGTCGTATTATCTCAGTATTGAATATTAGGTACCAGTAGAAATGTTTGTCACAATAGCTTGATGTAAACTTTGATTCCAAAGTATTGATTCTTTCATCATTTCATTGCAGGTATGAATCATTCATATTTTTTTAATTGAGTAATTGTGGCAGATGTTACACATATACGACCTACACGTTTTCATGGAAAATTTATTTCTGTTTACCAAATGTTTGCCCTTTCTTATTATGTCAGCGTAGTCTATAAACATGGCCATGCCTCAAGTTTATGCATTCTTGATTATTTTGTAGTAAACTAAAAAATCTTTACTACTGAGTTAATTATTTCAAGATAAATATAATTATTTTTTTATGAAACACTTTGATGTCAGATCTACTAAAGTTTATTTCTTACTATGATAATTTGATAGTCTATTATCAAACATTTTGATTAATACAAAACTAATCACACCTAACATTTAAAGCTTCATGGTTTATATTGGATAGTTCATCTACATGGATCAATCAAAACATTTTTAATAATATTCATTCTTTGATTAGTCCGGCTTTTGCAAGAAATATAACTACAAAGATCGGTGATATCTGCAATGGAAGAAATGCGACATCTAAACAATAAAAGATTAAAACATATTTTTTTTAACCCTCCTCCCTTTAAATAGATATGCATGTGGATAGGGGGCCTAACACTGCCGATGAAGGTCCCAAGCCTGGAAAAAGTGGACGAGACTCAAAAAAGTAATTCGTTTTGTGACCAACAGCACAGCGTTACAATAGACCGTTTCATACATAAGTTAGATTGCAAAGGGATTCAAGTGGCCAATTTCTGAAATGGTAGGAATATCATGGTTCATAGTGCACAGTTGCGTAACAAACCAACCGCGGATCTAAGCTCTTAGCAACAGACCATTAGGTAACATCCTTTGGATCAACAAACATATGGTAAGACAACTGCAAAACTATCTCATCAGATCACCATCAGGGTCGTATAGATATAAGCAAAACACAACAGCCATAGACGGATAAACCTCTATGAAATACAAAATAAGGAAATGCACAGTAAGCATTTGCACCAAATACAAAAACTTGGGGGAAAATCCAAGTGAAGTTGTTGGTAATTCATATTCAAATCAAAATTAAGATGCCAGATTATCGCCATTCATGTTGTCTCTGAGTTGCACATGGGTAGAAAACTTGTAACATACTACCTCCGTTTCAATATATAAGACGTTTAGCCTACTAAAAAATCTTATATTATACGAGAAAAGAGGTAATAGATATCACTTCCACATAAGCTATAACCGAGAATTTAAGTTAATTCTTAGTCACACAAAATTATAGGAACCAAAAATATTTCCAAATTCATATTATAAGCGAAATTAAAACCATATATCACATTTAAAACTAAGGAAATATATAATACTTCAAAGGTTAAGAAGAATATTTACAATTAATCGTTTCTTTTAAAGAGAAAAACTATTTCTTGGACTGAAATCCCGATGCTGCAGACTTAAATTGCATTCTGAAATATTGCATGTGTTGTTCATTTTTTAATTTAATGTCAAATCCGCAATTTTTTACTAGAATTTATTTATTCCATAGCAGGAATTATAACATATTAGATTTACGGATGCGTCTTGGCACACGATTCTGGACATTCGCTCTGTTTAATATTGTTAAAACCGGTAAGTGTAGCCTTAGATCTTGGCGACATGTTAAGGTTTTGGAGAGAATACCTACCAAGACAAAATAGTCTCTCCGGTCCTAACCGTATTCAACCAGTTTTGGCTCGACATTTGACATAGCTGATTCGACCCCTGGTCATTATTAAGAAGTATTAATATGCTTTAGTGCATTGTTAAAGGCCATCATATAAAAGGAAATGTCCTTCAATATTTCATACCAAATTATAGTTGATAAATATTCATAATTATCAAGAAAATTTTCTAAGAAATGATATATCACATTTTTAATTTTAGATATTCAAATTAAAGAAACACCGCAATTTTTTTTAAATATGTTGCCCGCGCAATTGCACGGGCCACTTTGCTAGTTGATATAAAATATAAGATGACAAACATACATAAGATACAGATGACAAGCAATTAAACACGCATGTACATTAATAGCGAAAAGCGTAGATAAATTAGTTGACGACAAGGATGTACAAAACATAGTTGGAAACCATGCTGAAATCACACCACGCTCAAGTGCATATTTTAACAGACGTATCTGGTGATGCTGAAATGACAAGGGATCTGCATGTACAAGCATATATGCAACATCAGCTGAACTAGCTTTTTTTGTAGATAAAAGACATTTTATTGCCCAGCTTTGACTTAAAAAAGCTCAGAGTTCACACAAAGTTTGATTACACGCGCTGCGGAATACATCTTAGCCAAAGTTGCTTTTAAGGGACAAAGATGATGGAAAAATAGGCATCTGAGGAACATAGATGAAAATAGCACACGACAAGCATGTACAGAACATAGATTAAAATAGCAGATGACAAACAAGTTAAAGCATGTGTCTACATGAACTAGCAGATGACAAGCAAGTTAAAGCATGCATGTACATGAACTAGAAGATGACAATCATGGGTGAAATAGCTGATGACAGAAGTTTGCAGCAGAATTCACAAAGGGAAGGTGTCCTACAAGAATCTATTAAGGTAAAATGTTGATTACAGAGATGTGAAGAATCCTGGGGGGCTTACAATTGTTATTTTCACAGGCGAAGGGTATGTTCCATCCGGCTTTCTTATGTGCGTAGCTTTGAATAGTTGAACTGCATCTTGATCCATGTCGCAACAAATCTCATAGCTCCGAGAACCCGTATGAGCAGGGAACATGACATAGCCTCTGCTTTTTGCAGCTTTCAGACATGCCGTCTACACAAACAAAGTATGAAGTATTAGCAACAATCATGGTTATAGAATTGATGCAATAGCAGTTCGAGTGAGCAAAGACACATACCTGTTTCTTGGTTAAGCCCCAACTAGCTAGTAAAGTTTTCCATTCAGCATCTCTAATCTTCTCTATTGGTGGAGGTTTACTCAAAACCTTACTGTTGTCTCTGACATTGTCCCAATACACCTTCTTCAGAATATGACGCCTGTGCTTTGTACGGCTCTTGAGATGAATTTCAAGAGAGGACACAATATAGGGGTCGTCGAGGTCCATCAGAAACTTTGACTGAACAAATGAAATAGCATACTTCAGTTTTATGAACACATTGACAGAACTGGAATCAGGAGTTACAAAACTTACAACCACATGGCCAGCAAAGGCTTTAAATATGTCGATCCTTTTCTTGTACTGCTTCCAATCGAGTAAGATGGGGACAACCTCCTTGACTGCAATTGAACATGCAGTGGCATACATGGCAGCAAACTTTGTGTCAGCTGGCCTAGTACATCCAGGAGGAATAACTATTCTGATCCCGTTTCCTCTGGACATCCTGTCCAGCCCCTTTCCCATGTTTATTCCCCCATCAACCCCACCTCCACCACTTATAGTGATCTCTCCAGGTTGATTATCTAAAAAAATGTGGCCGCGCTAGAGTTAGTGTTATGCATTTCGGATTTAATTCTGGAAATGGATAGCATAGTTCTACAACATGTTACCTTCCTGGCACAAGTGATGCCGATCTTCAGACCATGGGTCAGAAACTGAAAGTACACAAAGGTCAATTGGAGGGGGGGTGAATAGGTGACCTACAAATTTTAATCCTTTTTCAATTTTAATTGGGCTTTAGGAAGTAAACAACTTGGTTATCTAGATGTGCAACTAGTTAGACACCCTAAGTGACAAATAACGAGTATGCAACGGAAGTAAAAGCAAGACACAAGATAGCCACAAGTGAAAGTACGGAGACAAGGATATGTTTCCCGCAGTTCCTTCTTAAAAGAAGTATGTCTACGTTGGAGAGGTGGGGAGCCACCTAGGTGCTCCTCAATAGCACGGATGTGCACACCTTGTTCTCCTCGAGCTTCTCCAGTGAGGGAGATTATCGTTTCCACTATGAGGTCGACTTGAAGGCGTTGACCAAACCTTTACAAGTAGTTGAGGCTACTCCACAAGTGAGATGGAGTCTCTCAACAATCCAAAGCTTCTTGCTACAAGGTGGAAGCTACAAGCACTAGGGTTTCTCTAGGATGACAAAGCAACCAAGAGATTACAAGATCCCAAGAGGTATGGTGTGGGAATACAATTTTTGGCTTGGTAGAAAGGTAGATTTAGGCCTCCTCCATGAGATCCTTGAAGGGCATCGAGTTTGGTTGGAGGAGGAGGGAGATCGGGGCGTTTTGAGCTCTTGAACAATGGACGACAGAGAGGAATGGACGAACTAGCTATCTAGAGGAAGAAGACAGCTATTTATAGGCTCCTCCAATTTCTGACCGTTGTAGTGCGCCAGGGCCGGAATATTCCGGGGTTAGCACCGGAAATTTCCAGTGCAGCAAGGCCGGATATTTGAAATATCCGGGGGGGGGGGGATGTTGAATATTCCGGGGCCGGAAATTTCCGGCCAATATTCCGCCTCCATCTCTGCGCACGGGTAGTAGCATCGCGCTGAAATTCTTCTAAGGACCAGACAGGATATTTGAAATATCCGGGGGCGGATTTTTGAATAATCCGGGGCCGGAATTTTCCGCCCAATAGTCCACCCCCATCTCTGCGCGCGGGCACCAGTGAAAACTCCGAAAACTGCTAAGGACCTGAGGGCCGGATATTTGCCCTGGAATATTCCGGGCAAATATCCACCCCACCTTCTGTGCGCGGGCAGTTGGAGAAGAACACTTAGTCGTTTGAAGAGGCCAGAGGGGCCAGAATATTCCGGTGTAAGGACCGGATAGTCCGCCCTATATACACTGGAAATTCCGGGGTCAGCACCTGAAAAATCCGGTTGCAATATAGATAATTTCCAGAAATCCTCTTTGAACTTTTTGAGAGTATTATCAATAATCATCTGAAAGGCCAGCTGCAAACACTTAGACAACATTGTTAGGGATAGGATACCCGCGTTGTTATCATCACCAAAATCATTAGAGAGATTATGAGCTTTCAATCTCCCCCTTTTTGGTGAGTGATGACAACACGGGTATTTGCATGGAGATAATCTAACAATGCGATAGAACAAAAACATCACAGATAGCATATATAGGAGACATGCCTCCCAATAATATAAGTTCACACAATCAAATCCACGAATAACGAGCACGAGAGAACGAAGTTCAAAAAACACACGAAGAGATAAAAAAAACGATAAACACGAGGAAACCCACCCTGCAAATCCCCGTGATCTCTAGATCTTCTCCCCCTTTGGCATCAGGACACCAAAAAGAGAAAATAGAGTACTACGTCCCAGGGAGAAAACTCTAGGCCTGGGTATCTTCTTCCTCCTCCTCGCTAGTAGAAGCAATGTCCTCATCATCATCAACACCTAGATCCTAGTCCACGTCGCGGTTGTTCCAGTCCTTGTAAGGGATCCTCTCAGGAAGAGCAGCAGGGATGTTGGGAACATTGAGGGCAGTCATGATGGCACGCTGATTCTCATGAATGTTGCAGCGCTCCACGTAGGCATTGTAGTTCTGCTTGTGGATGCACACGTTCATGCACATCACCTTCTCAATAGCCCGAACGATCCATGAGCGCTTCTTGGTGCCTGGAGAAGCTGGACGCATACGAGGATCACGGTGTCCCTGACCAGTGGCACCAACGTCATGAGCAACTTGCTGAGTGTGGGCGGCCTTCTTGTACAGCTTGACATCATGGTGGTCCTCATAGTCCAATTCCAGATCCTCACGGGGTTCAACAGGGTAGCGAGACTTGATGAGCTTCATGATGTATGGAGCATATGGGGGCACCTTGCAGTTGAAGAGAGCAAAGTGGATCTCATTGAAGATGAAATCCATCACATCAATCTTGTGGCGCTCGGTATTGGTCATGTCGCCCTCAGAGAAGGTCGGGTAGGCGTGGTACATGAGGTTCACTAGGCCACCACGGATCTCATCATTATTGCCTGCACTAGGGGCAATAGTCTCTATGAACATGTGCAGCAGGATGTCATATATAGGAAAGAGACCCTTTGCAGATCCCACAGTACCACGAGGACCATACAGCTCAGCAAACGATAAACACGAGGAAACCCACCCTGCAAATCCCCGTGATCTCTAGATCTTCTCCCCCTTTGGCATCAGGACACCAAAAAGAGAAAATAGAGTACTACGTCCCAGGGAGCAAACTCTAGGCCTGGGTATCTTCTTCCTCTTCCTCGCTAGTAGAAGCAATGTCCTCATCATCATCAACACCTAGATCCTAGTCTACGTCGCGGTTGTTCCAGTCCTTGTAAGGGATCCTCTCAGGAAGAGCAGCAGGGATGTTGGGAACATTGAGGGCAGTCATGATGGCACGCTGATTCTCATGAATGTTGCGGCGCTCCACGTAGGCATTGTAGTTCTGCTTGTGGATGCACACGTTCATGCACATCACCTTCTCAATAGCCCGAACGATCCATGAGCGCTTCTTGGTGCCTGGAGAAGCTGGACGCATACGAGGATCACGGTGTCCCTGACCAGTGGCACCAACGTCATGAGCAGCTTGCTGAGTGTGGGCGGCCTTCTTGTACAGCTTGACATCATGGTGGTCCTCACAGTCCAATTCCAGATCCTCACGGAGTTCAACAGGGTAGCGAGACTTGATGAGCTTCATGATGTATGGAGCATATGGGGGCACCTTGCAGTTGAAGAGAGCAAAGTGGATCTCATTGAAGATGAAATCCATCACATCAATCTTGTGGCGCTCGGTATTGGTCATGTCGCCCTCAGAGAAGGTCAGGTAGGCGTGGTACATGAGGTTCACTAGGCCACCACGGATCTCATCATTATTGCCTGCACTAGGGGCAATAGTCTCTCTGAACATGTGCAGCAGGATGTCATATATAGGAAAGAGACCCTTTGCAGAGCCCACAGTACCACGAGGACCATACAGCTCAGCAAGCCTGTTCTTCTCATACTCCACTCCGTCAACGTGCATGCGAGAACCCTGAGGGACATTGAGACCAGCAAAGGGGTAGCCAAGCTCAGCTGCAAAGTCATGGAATGTGGCGGTGAGAAGGTGAGGGCAGACATCCAGGACATCCCAATATTCTTAGAATCATCTATGACAAGAGTGGCGAAGAATTGCTGAATATAGGTGGTGTTGAAGGAGTATTTGGTCTCCATGAGGGGACGCAGACCCAGAAGTTCAGCCACCTGCACAGAGTTGTTGAAGCAGGCAGGATTGGCAGCCATGTGTTCAAAGTTGATAAACTTCATTGGGCAGACTGGCTTGCTCATCACTTTGTATACTTGCTTGAACAGAGTTTCCTGCTCAACGTGCCAGAAACAGGAGTCAATGGTTGGGTCTTGAGGACCCTCAGTGTACCAGGCCTTGGCGCACCACGCCTTGAACTCAGGGATGGACATGGTGGCCACGTTAAGAGCAGCCTTGCCCTGATGCTTGCCTACCCTGTGAGCTGCTCTAGAAGCATCACGGTCACGTGCATACTCCTGCTCTGCATCCCTCGCACGACGGCGACTCTCCGCCTCATCCACAAACGTACCCTCATCATCTTCCCTCAAGTGGCGGTACCTCTTGCGCATGCTAGTCACCTTAGGAGGCCTAGAGCTTGAACCATCTGCGAGAAAAGCAAGAGAAAGTGCAAAGAAAACAAACAGAAAACAATCAAAATGGGGGCTCACATTTTTTGAAGTGGAATAACAGATCTCTGTTAGAGATTCAGGGCAGGACGGATATTTCGGCCTGGGGCGGAAATTCCGGCCTCAGATGAAATTTCCGGGGGGCAGAAATTCCGGTCTGGGGCGGAAATTTCCGGCCTTCGAAATTTCTGCATCAGATATGAGAATAAGGCCTGCCATGAATCTAAAACTTTGATGAAGTACACTAGGGGGAACACTAGGGGAATATGTGATACTAGTGTATGAATGTTCTACCCCAGAACACAAGTAAGATGAAAGAAAACGAGATCTAATCATCCGGTAACGCTAGATTGCGGAGAAAACGGAACACATACCGGGATCCATGGGTGAGGAACGGATGAGCGGTCTCTTGATCTGCAAAAAGCAACCGGAGGACGAAGAAGGGAGGCGAGAAGGCCTCCCGAACGGCTCGGAGTCGGTGGCAGCAGTTGGGGGCGGAGTGGAGGCGAGGGGAGGGGGAACAGCCAGGAACTGCCCCTCCCGTCGCCTATTTATAGCCCCCAGCCACCCAGACTGGAATATTCCGGTATTAAGACCGGAAATTTTCGGGGGCCGGAAATTTGCACCGGAAAATCCGCCCCAAATATCTGGTGTGCCTTCTATGAGCGGGCACACTGGATGTTTGGGTTGATTTTCGATACAATTTCGAGCCCCGGAAATTTCCGGGGCATAAGACACGGAATATTCCGGCCCCCGGATATTTGCACCGGAAATTTCCGCCCAAATTTCCGGGGTGCCTTCTATGAGCGGGCACCTTGGAAATGGGAGAAACTTCTGAGGCAACCATCACGGGGGCCGGAATTTCTGGGGTTCCTGTGCATTCCGAGTTTTGGTGGAAAATGGATAAAGAAGTTATCCTCCGAAAACAACGAACAAATGAGAACAAAGGCGACAAACACACTAACACAAATGAATCCCAAACAAAACACGAAGAGAAATGTTGGTGGCCGGAGCCACCGTGTTTGAGTGTATACCAAGGAGCCGCGAAAATATATCTTGGGCCCAAAAGTATGACTCACGATTAAGCACAATAAGTCACAAAATGACTAGATATGCATGAAGTTTTGATTGTTTTGCGCATGATAGGTGGAGTGTTAGTTCATGAATTGAAATACGCTCCCCTATGTCCATGCCTACATCTACACCTAGATATCACATGTAGTGAAGGCAAGTATACAAGGGTTCAAGAGAAGTTAGACGCATCGATAACATTTAGTTCATTACTCAAACCACGAAATCTTGGTTCATCAAGGGCCTTCGTGAATATGTCCGCGAGTTGATCCTTGGTCGGCACATAGGAAAGATCAATATCACCCTTCTCAACATGATCCCAAATGAAATGATGCCGTATCTCAATGTGCTTCGTCTTGGAGTGAAGAACGGGATTGTAGGCGATCTTGATGGCACTCTCATTGTCGCACAAGAGGGGAACTTTGTCAAAGTCGATGCCATAATCTCGCAATGTTTGCCGCATCCATAGCAATTGAGCACAACAACTCGCCGCGGAGATATATTCGGCCTCGGTGGTGGAGAGAGCGATGCAATTTTGCTTCTTGGAAGACCAACATACCAATGAGCGACCAAGAAATTGACAACCACTGGATGTAGATTTCCTATCCGTCTTCTCGCCCGCATAATCCGCATCCGAATACCCAATGAGCTGAAAGCTTGAACCCTTGGGATACCAAAGACCGAAGTGTGGGTATGAACTAAATACCGAAAGATGCGCTTAACCGCTTCAAAATGACTTTGTCTCGGGGAGGCTTGAAACCTTGCACATTTACCTACGCTATACATGATATCGGGTCTAGATGCACAAAGGTAGAGCAAAGAGCCAATCATGGAACGGTATACCTTTTGATCTACCTCTTTACCATTTGGGTCGGGTTTCAAGTCAATAGTCGTGGACATGGGAGTCTTCATAGGCTTGGCATCATGCATGTTGAAACGCTTGAGCATATCTTGAGTATACTTGGCTTGCTTGATGAATGTGCCTTCGGGGTGTTGCTTGATCTCAAAGCCAAGAAAATACTCCAACTCGCCCATCATAGACATCTCGAATTTATCCGTCATAAGCTTGCAAAACTCATCATTGAATGCAACGTTAGTAGACCCAAAAATGATATCATCCACATAGAGTTGGCATATGAACAAGTCACCCCCAACCTTTTTGGTGAAAAGGGTGGGATCGATTAAGCCAACATTGAACCCACGATCCACTAAAAACTCTTTAAGGTGCTCGTACCATGCACGTGGACCTTGTTTAAGCCCATAGAGCGCCTTATCGAGTTTGTAGACATAATCGGGGTGGTTGGGATCCTCGAAACCCGGAGGTTGCTTGACATATACCAACTCATGGATGGGACCATTTAAAACTGCACTTTTAACATCCATTTGTTGTATCTTGAAGTTATGATGAGAAGCATATGCAAGCAAGATACGAATTGATTCAAGACGAGCTACGAGAGCGAAAGTTTCACCGAAATCGATGCCTTCGACTTGAGAAAAACCTTGAGCTACCAATCATTCCTTGTTGCGAATGACAATACCATCCTTATCTTGCTTGTTCTTGAAGATCCACTTGTTGCCGATGACATTCTTGCAATCTTTGGGTCTTGGCACCAACTTCCACACCTTATTGCGCTCGAAGTTGTTGAGTTCATCGTGCATAGCTTCAAGCCAATCTTGATCTTCAAGAGCTTCATAGACCTTCTTGGGCTCAATGTGAGAGACGAAAGCATGAGCCTTGCTAAAATCCTCCAATTGCCTCCTTGTGACGACCCTTCCATGAACTTGTCCAAGTATCATGTCCTCCGTGTGACCGACACGAGCAAGATTATCTAGCCTTCTCTTTGCCCTACGAGCTAGCATCTCCTCCAAAGTTTCCTTGGATATGGCTTGATCATCACCTTCATCATCGGAGCCTTGTCCTCCTAGCCCTTGATCTTGTTCATCAAGGGGAGGTGGATCACTAATATGACGAGTTCTATCATCAACATGAGCATCTTGTCCTTGTCCTTTATTGTGATCTTGGCCTTGATTATGAGCTTGGCCTTGAGTGTTAGCTTGGCCTTGATTCATGGAATGATCTTGATCATTAGCTTGGCCTTGCTTTGAAGAATTAGGGCTTGGTCCATCTTGTTGGGTAGCTTGAGTATCAACGTGTGTAGTCAATGGCTCCACTTGTGTGGAGCATAGTCCTTCTCCCTCCGTCATCCGGTAACCCTCAATGGGGATTATTTCACCAATCCCCATTCTTCTTATGACGATGGGAGGAATTGCATCTCCTACAACACCATGATCTATACGCCCCCCTTGGGACCCATTATCCTCATCAAACACCACGTCTATAGCTTCTTCAACTTGTCCAGTGGACTTGTTGTAGACTCTATAGGCGTGAGCATTTGTGGCATAACCAACAAAGATGCCCTCATAAGATTTAGTCTCGAATTTCGACAAGCGTTTGCCTCTCTTACGAATGAAGCACTTGCACCCAAAGACCTTGAAATATGAAACATCCGGCTTCTTGCCCGTGAGAATCTCATAAGGGGTCTTGTTCAAGATCTTGCGGAGATACAATCGGTTGCTAGCGTGACAAGCGGTGGAGACGGCCTCGGCCCAAAAGTTATAAGGAGAAGAGAACTACGCAATCATGGTACGTGCCGCATCCATTAGTGTACGATTCTTTCTCTCCACCACACCATTTTGTTAAGGGGTGTAGGGAGTGGAATATTGATGAGCAATTCCTTCCTCGCTAAGAAATCCCTCCACGGTGTAGTTCTTGAACTCGGAGCCATTGTCACTTCGGATAGCCATGATGCTCTTATTATGTTGGCGTTCCACAAAAGTGATGAGCTCGATGACCCGCTTTTGAGTCTCACTCTTCCTCTTGAAGAAGTACACCCAACAATATCTTGAATAGTCATCCACAATCAGCAAGCAATATTTTTTTCCTCTAAGACTATCATATGATAGGGGACCAAATAGGTCCAAGTGAATGAACTCGAGGATTCTTGAGGTGGTGATGTTGGTCTTGGTGGGGTGAGCTTCTCCATGTTGCTTTCCAAGAACGCAAGAGCTACACACACGATCTTTGGCAAACTTAGCATTCGTTAGTCCTAGAACATGATTGCCACTTTGAAGGTCATGCAACATCCTCATATTGGTGTGGGCTAACCGGCGATGCCATAGCCAACCCACATCAACTTTAGCCATTAGGCATGTCGCGGCACACGTGTCTCCTTTAGAGAAGTCCACTACATACATGTCGTTCTCGACATGCCCAACAAAGGCTACTTTAAGAGTCGTCTCCCAAGTGACAATCACATTTCCAGTACTCACGGAGGAGTTTGACGAGTGCGCCTTCCTATGCGGACGAAAGGGTGGTGGACACCATCACCGTCTTCGCGGGTTCTGTCGGGTGCACTTGATGTTTTCGAGTGTCGCTGTTTGCACCGAACTCGACTTCTGGAGCGTTCTTTTTGTTGAGCGGCATCACAGAGTGATCTGTGTTCTTTGCCAACTCTTCCAGCTCCTCCCGCATCCCGAAAGATTTCGCGATCTCGTTGAACTCAATATCGCACTTATCTGACTTTTGGAAGTCGCCATCTATAGTGATGGTGCCATATTCTCCTGGGAGTTTGAGCTTGAGGTATGCGTAGTGTAGTACTGCCATGAATCTCGCAAACACTGTTCGGCCGAGAATGGCGTGGTACTGTGAGGGCCAGTCGACTGCTTCGAAGTCGAGGAATTCTCTCCTGTAGTTTCTTGGGTTTCCGAGCACCACCTCCAAGTTTATTGTCCCGAGTGGTCGAACTGCTTTTCCCGGTACTATCCCGTGGAAGGATGTTTGTGACTTTGCGAGTCCGTCCAGGTTTTTGTTCATCTTGCGGAGTGTGTCCGCGTATATGATTATGATTCCGCTGCCACCATCCATGAACACCCGAGCGAGGTCGTAGTTGCCTATCTGCGCCTGTATGACAAGCGCGGCGTGTCCTGGTCGATGTACCAGAGGGGGATGGTCTTCTTTAGAGAAAGTTATCGACTGGTTAGCCATCTTCAGGTATTCGGGTGTGGATGGTGGAGTTTGTACCGCCATGATTATTTGGCGTGTATTTGTCTTCTGGGCTCTTCAGGACGGGCGAACCTTCTGGAACTGTAAGGTGGCAGCTCCCCTTGGGTTTAAGTCTTGGGCCTTGGACCGGGTAGCCTCACCCGATAGGTCCAGGATTCATCCCCAGATCATCGTGTCCGTATTGTTTCCTCCTCTTCTTTTGGCCGTGGCGATCCTCCTCGGGCGCGGGTGAAGATGCTTTCTCGTTGCGCACGGAATCTTCGTCGTTAGCCCATCTGTTGGCTATCGCCATCAGCTCCCCGATAGTTTTGGGTGTAGCTCGCCCCAGTTCTTCTCGGAAAGCGGCGTGCCGAGCACCTTTGGAGAAGGCTTCAACCGCAAATTCTCCCGACATATTTTCCGTGGTATTTTTGAGCGTGGTCCATCTCTGGATATATGCGCGCGTGGACTCGCCGCTTTTCTGCTTGCACGCTCGCCTTTCTTAGATGGTTGCGGATCGCTTGTACGTCCCTTGGAAGTTTTTCTCGAAGTCACGGGTGAGATCCTCCCAAGATCCGTAGCACCCACGCGTTCTTCCTTCGAGCCAACTGCGGGCGACGTCTATGAGGTGCAGGTTTAAGTACTGCATGGCCGTCGTCTTGTTCCCGCGCTGGCACTTCACCGCGGTAAGGTAGTCTCCGAGCCATGAGTTGGGTTCTATCGAACCATCGTACTTTGGGACCTCCGTCGAAAATTTGAATCTCTTAGGCATTGGCGCTTCGCGGATGCTGTGACTGAAGCATATGGCGCCGCAGGCCTCTTCATCAGAGGAGGTGGACAGCGATCGGTCGCCATTCCTGCGTGCTCGGACCTTGTCGACCCTGTTTTGCGTGATGCATCCCCGCGCGTCGTACTCGGGCCGGTCGCGATCGTCTTCACGGCGTGGTTCCCAGCTGCGATGTCGCGATCGGCCTCCATGGTGTCGTGGGCTGCGGTCGCGATCCCATGGGCTATCTCTGTCGCTACCCGAACTATCGCCTCGGAGTCGGGCTTCTTTCCCTCGGGCGCGACGAGGTCATTTCTTGTCTCCCCTTCTAGGTGACGTACTCCCGCGTCTGCGGGGTGTTTTGTCTGCCCTCGGGGTTTTTTCCGATTCTGGCGTTGTCGCGTTTCTGTGGGTTTGAGCGGCAATTCTTGCGGCTGCCATGCCTAGCCCCTTCTGGAATGTCGATGTTGTTCCGCACGGGGATTGTTTTCAGGCGGCTGATTTTCCTGAAAATATGTGGTGGCTGCTAGGAGTGCTACGGCAGGAGTCGTCGGGTGTACGTTACCCTCGTCGTCGACATGCATGAGGGATGTCTCGAGTGTCCTGCTGATTCCGCTGAGGGACTCGTGATCCATGCCAGCGGTCTACGAGACATACCTCCTTTTCGGGGGATTGTTCCCCACCGAGTGAGTCCTAGAGAGGGCCGCACGACGCGCGCTCGACTCATCTGCCTTCTTCTTTTGTTCGTCCAGATTTTGGCGGGCTTCGGCGATCAATCGACTTCCCGTACCAGGTGACAATGGTATGCGAGTAGGTCCTCTTGGGGGCTCCTTCTTCGGGAGCACCGCCGTTCTGTACCGCTGCCTTTGCTTTATCCCAGGAGGCTCGCGATACCTTGATGCGCTCTCGCTCCTTTCGATTGTCTTCTGTTTCCTCGGGTGCCTGCGTTGATCCTGCCATGCAGACCTGGGCCAGATATGGCTCGTGAATCCTAGGCGTGAGTCGATAATTTTCGACGGATCTGGAGGGCTCCTCGGTTGCGATGGTGTGGAAGTCATGATGATTGCGGCGGATAGATCCTCCACTAGACGCTAGGTCGCGACCAGCGTTGTCAGGCGGCGAGTCGAAGGTCGCCGGGCTCGAGACAGACTCGGAGTCCGATTCGCCGAGATCGACCTGCTCGGGGAGGTGCAAGATCCCTGCCTTGTTGGCGTGGAAGTGGAAGCTCCTGAACGTCAAGCTGACACTCTTCTCCAATCCGTTGAACGCCGGGAGAGATTCCGGCGAGTGGGGCGTGTAGATGAGCGACCCAAAACGGATCGGCGCTGCCGGAGTCGAAGTTCCGGGGCTCCAGCTGAAGGTTGGCGATGATAAAGCCGAAGATGTCGTAGATCGAGCGCCCGCCGTTCTCACTGACGACGCTAATTGTCGAATAGTCATCTCAACAAGTCCCTCGGATGATCCGGTAGGGTTTCGATTAAGAGAACGTAAGGATGCTGGTGACAGTCATCGGCTAACAGGGGGCACGATTTACACAAGTTCGGGGCCCTCGTAGAGGTAAAACCCTTACTCCTGCTCTTTGATCTGTATTATTGGTAGATCGGTTACAATGGGGGTTCCTCAAGTCGAGAGTACGATATCGTGCTCAAGGCTTTGGTGGTCTAGCTTAGATTGGATCCCCCCCTCGGTTGTTCTCCTAGCCTTATATAGGTGGCTAGGTCTCAAACCGTGGCTGAGGGGGTTACAAGCCCTAGTTTTAGGTCGGTACAAGTTTCTTTCTTGACCCGCAAGTGTTTGCGGGTGGGCTTCAGTTGGGCCTTCTAGAACCGTAAGGTGGCACCTCCCCTTGGGCTTAAGTCTTGGGCCTTGGACTGGGTAGCCTCACCCGATAGGTCCAGGATTCATCCCCACGTCATGGAGTCCAACTCCACCTCCCTCCTTCCCTTTTTCTTTTTCTCCTTTTTATTTTCTATTTTTCTCCCGAGATAATTTTAGGAAAAATACCAGGACGATGAGTACCATTTTGTGAAGCCACTTGGGCCCACATGACAGCCACAATAATTAGGGTTCAGCCATGAGGGGGAAATCTGCCCCCTCTCGGTACTCCCTCCCCTTATATGGAAAGTCCCCGAAACTTCTCTGGAACCGGTTAACCCATATAGATAAAATCATCGATATCAGTGGTAGAAAACATGCCTCTAGTCCAGGGCTGTAATGGGCTATAGTCCCGAAATCCTATCTGGGACTACTCAACCGGGACTAGAGGCCCCCCTTTTGTCCCACTGCACCACGAACCGCGACTAGAGGCCACCCCACGAGGCCCTCCCAGTGCACCACTTTTAGTCCCGGGTGGTAATATAATCCGCGACTACATAATGTTTTCTTTTTTATTTTTTTATTTCCCGATTTTCCTTTTCATTTAGTCTAATTCTAATCATTGTCCCTTAGTCTCAATTATTTTTAACTCTAACAACTCTTCTCTCACTCTGAACTGACACTTCCCAGTATGTCACCCATCCTTAGACTACTCAACTCTCACTACGCTTAAGTTCTGTGTTCCTTCCCTCTCAGCTTCCAAGAAACAAATCATGTTTTACTGACAATAGTATGATGTCAATCATGTTAACCTTTGAACTATGATGTCGCATGTCTTTATTTTGTGAATCCCAAAAATTATTTAGTTAAAAAAATAAGTAATAATAATCTTGAATTCAAATAATCATTAATTAATTTAAATAATAATTTTTTTTTAATATTGAATATCCGTTAAATAGAAAATTGGCAAATGATATTGTCTAAGTAGATTAGAAAAATTAGAGAAGTTCAAATATATATGATCGACCTTCCATATCATATTTTCCATCATTATGTATAGATCGATATGTACAAAATTTACTCCAGATTGTTAGTCATTTCAACATATCTCCAGATAGATATTTTTTCTCTTACTCCACATTTCAACATAGCTCGGGTATCAAATTAAATTTTCTAAATTTCATCACATATACATAAAGTTCTTTATTAAGCTTGCTCAGATCATATATAATTAAACATGGACATAATTAATATAGATATAATATATAGTACTACATAACGTCTTCTAGGGAATATAAATATAGATGTAATTAAACATCACGTCACGAGAGACTCGACACCAATCAATACATAATATATATAGTGACGATACACACGCGGTACTAGTAATAATGGAACTAGGTTTGACATAGCATCACGAAAGGCTCCCATCTACTCGAGTTGCTCGTCTTCCGAATCCCAAATAGTAGGAGACCAGGGCACTAGGTGACCCTGCCCATAGCCGAAGATACTGATAATACAGTATAACTCGTAGGCAATGTACCCATCGGTGGCAGCATAATCAATGTTGATCTAGTCAAGTTGGCTCTTCTCCCAAAAATTGTGCTGCCAACTAGGGAAATATTTCTTCATGTCACGATGTTTCTCGTCCATCAATGCGGCTGCCATATCAACCATCAAAGTCCTTTCATACTTAAACTGGAACAGGTCCTGGAGATCAATATGGCACTGAGATGGTATCTCAATACCCAGGTGTTCCTCATCTCCGACTTGTTATTCCTTATATCAACGCTAGAAAAACGTATGTCGCTGTTAATAAGGAAATCCAGGAGTTCTAGACATTTTTGTCACTACTGCAACAAAATAATGGAACAAATGTTAATAACGTTGCAACAAGTATATATTGTTTCAAATGTAACAACAAATGGAACAAATAATATTAATACCGTTGCAACAAGTATACTGTTTCAAATGCAAAAACAAATGAAACAAATGTTACTACGCTGTAACAAGTTTGTTCTTTCCAATGCACATATAAGATTCAAATGGGAACAAATTAAATGGAATTTCCAATACATTGCTATATGAATACACATAGATACACGTACATGTTGCTATCCTATGCAATTTCCAATACATTGCTATATGAATACACATGGATACACATGTTGCTATCCTATGCAATTTCCGATCCTATATATAGAATCAAAATAAGAGGAGAAAATGGGAAAAGAAAGAGAGGAGAAGATCGATCGGAGAAGTTTGTGTTTACCTTGCCCATTGGAAGACAAGGACACGCCTCTTGTCACATTCAACAACTCAATTCCCATGGTGGAGAATGGGGAAGAAGAGAGGAGAGCAAGAGGATGAAGAAGGGTGACATCGTTACTGTAGCAATTATCGATCGTTTCTCTGTTTCTAAGCCTCTCTCGACGATGGAACAACTTCCAACGCGTGGGAGGCAAACGGTTTGGTCATTTAGTCCTGGGCCGTATTACGACCCGGGACTAAATGCTCTCAGGCTAGGCGAAGGGTCGCCAGACAACTTTTAGTCCTGAGCCGTGTTACGACCCGGGACTAAAAGGGTTCGAGGCGACGCGAACGGTTGCCAGACGACTTTTAGTCCCGGGACGTGTTACGACCCGGGACTAAAAGGGTTCGAGGCGACGCGAATGGTTGCCCCGCCCCCACTGGTCCCGGTTCGTAAGCTATTGGAGACTAGAGATAAAAAAACCTATAGGGGTTTTTCAACTAGTGTATTATGTCAGATATATATTTTTGACACCCTAGGACATATCATGCCCCCCTGCATTTGCTTTGTAAACCGTGTATCCTCAATTTCTCTTTCAGAACAATTCCGGAATAAATTCCGGTAGTAATATGTTTCTATTACTCTGGGACATCCAATGCCCTCGTTATAAATTCTCTCTGATATAGAAAATATATCTCTCACGCAAAAAGACAGTTTCGATGATACTTCTAGTTGATCTGGACCTACACATATACAAGAAAATCAGCCCAAAGTTAGGTGGGTTTCCCCTACAAGTTCTATAGTGTGTGGACATGAAATTGGAAATCCTTTCCTTTTCAATAATCAATAGTCAGGTCGTGGATGCTGGTCTACACTGCATCATTTAAAAAAAATCCCTACGTACACTACCAAATTCCGCGTGATCAGAGACGTTTTGAGCGCGACGTTTTCATAACGTCGCGTGTTTCCGTCGTTGATGGCTGAAAAGTGGAGTTTGCTCTCGAAGTTTTGGTTTGGCCCGTCGCAGACTGGTTTTGCCCGACTTTTTGCGAGTTTTACATCGCAGATTTTTGTCTCCAGCCCAGCAGCCCACTAAGAGCCCAGTTGCCTTCGCTGAAACTGGCTTGGTCATGTAGAACATCGCGCATTTTTGTCGGACCACACATCCTGTTCTGTTTGATTGCTTTGACCGGCAACGACCACGCCCTTGGTGTCTGGATCCACCTTCAGGCCGTGTGCACCATTGTAGCCGTTGATATTGTGGGACTCAATTTAGCCGTTGACACAGCTGAACGTACCAATTAAATAACTCGACCACACAACAGCAAAGCCACTACCGTCAATCCTCCACCGCTGCTGTAAATCCTCCACCGTTACCACACTGCTGCCGCCGACGAGGGCGCGCAGATAAAATTCCCTCTCTCCTCTTACTCCCTTGGCGATTCTAGGGTTCTTCCCTGTCTGCCCTTTCTCACATGGCGTGTAGGGAAAGCATGGCTGCTAACGACGAGAGTTTGTGCTAGTCGCACGAAGGAGGGTTTCCTCCTTGCCGCCGCAAACCGGTCCCATACACTCCGGCGCCCTTGGACCACTCCAATGAAACAAAATGTGAGTGCGGTTTGAACATGGCCATGTGGATTTCTTGGACCGACCATAATCCAGGCCGGAGATTTATGACATGCCAAAGATGCTTGGTAAAGATTCGTGCTTTAGTTTCAGTTTGGTTGCAAGATTTTGCTTTTGGTTAAATTTTATCTTATTTTGGTTGCAGAAGTCTGGCATTCCTTATGGTTGTAGAAAGTTCTCATGGCATGACCCAGAATGGACAGAATTCCAGGAACAAGTGGTTCTTCAACTACGTAATGTAGTGTTTAGAGAGATGAACGATAATAGCACATTGGAGAATGAGATAAGTGCACTGAGGCATAAGGTGCCGATGAAGCTGCTGGAAAACCTTCTCATGAAGCCAAGATTCGAGATTCTAGCCACAATCTATTGATGATTTGTTTTTTTAGTTTTATTTGCAATGTGTCTTGGCATGATGATGTCTAGCAGTTGAGCAATCGCATATTAGCAATGTACAGAAGATAGTCGGGTAATAATAGCACTTGAGTAATATCATGTTCGCGGTCAATTTTATGAGCACTTGTATGTATTCTATGTTTAATGCTATGATTTTAACATATACGAGACAAATAGCTGAAAATCACACAAACAAAATTCAAAGAAAATGCAAGAATGCACTTCAGTTCAACATGAGCATGCAAGCAGGCATGCACATCAGTTCAACACACAACATGCAAACAGGCATGCGCATCAGTTCAACACACAGCATGCAAATAGGCATGCACATCAGTTCAACAAAAGCATGCACACAAAGCATGCAAAATCAGTTCGACACAAGCTTGCACAGAGGCATGCAACACTAGACTGCATCGCTATCATCTGCGGGCAGTGCACCCGGTTCACTGTCATACTCCGCATATGTGTCGTCTACTTCATCGTTACTCAATTGTAATTCATCGTCACCATCTTCTACTTATTTGACACTATCTTGTACTTCACCTTCCTTATGCTGCACAGACACTTTTTCCGATCTTTGATATAAGCCCAAATATCATCTACTGAGAGGATGTGGGGAGCCATGTCAGTACGTTCTAGAGTAGCCGGAGGCGGAGGATGGGATATCGGGTCAGCAGGAACATCCTTATTGTCAGAGACTTCGACATCTTGATGTGCTAGAATACTAGGCCTCTCCTCCTCATCATTGTCCTCCTCATCTTTGTCCTTATCATGTTCGGACACATCAAAGGTCCGCCTATGCTCAAATTTTTGGACTATCCGCCAGTGTTCTCCCCCTACATTTTCTGACACATAAAACACTTTTTGTGCCTGGGTTGACAAGATATACTTATCATCCTCGTACCACAACTTGGAAATGTTGATGCTCCTAAACAGTTTATCATACTTTTCCAGTTTAAACATGTCCCATGCCCCTGCCTCCTTCAAGACGATACCAGTCACAACCAAATAAAACAACTGTCCGTTTATGTTTCTCGGTAAAGATATAAGTCAGATCTTTTATTTCCTTGAGGACACCATAAAAATCTCTTGCGGCCCCGCTGTGATCTCCAGCAGTCATGATTCCACTGTTCACATGACAAACTGAATATGTTGCACGCTCAGCGGTGACAAACCGAACTAAGTTCACATGACAAAGTGAATATGTTTTAACTTTGCTGTGTGGGCCAAGTGCCAATGCGAACAACTCATCTTCATGAACTTCTGGTCTTTCCTGTGTCTTGTTCATCATCTGTGTACCACAGAAAAAAAGAAAAACAATATGGTCAAAATCATGCAATGAAATGCAAAAGGTCAGAGGGAAATGCAAAAGGAAACTTGCATGCTCTTTGAACCATCTTGGAAAATCCTGCTCAACCCTAACTCCGACATCGGGCATCCCTTCTTCCTCCAGCTTTGTCATGAACTTTCTACAAACTAGAGAGTGTAATTGTGACAAATAGCTAAAATGTGTAGGGTAACATAAAATTCAGACGTAGGGAAGAGAGAACATACTGGATATAGCATGTAACCTTGCTGCAATTGTAAGGACATACCAAGCCATTCTATGAAGCTCTCGTTCAACTTTTTGTTTAACCTCATATCTCCGTCGTCGGTTGTACCTTGTCTCGGTATCTTCTTTCAAGTATCTAGAGGCAAATTTCAAGCACTCGGAGGCAATGTACGCCTCTGCAACTGAACCTTCTGGATGTGCCATGTTCCTCACATATCTCTTCAAAGTACTCAACATCCTCTTGATTGGATACATCCACCCATAGTTCACAGGGCCTCGGAGCAAAGCGTCGTCAGGTAAATGCACAGCCAGGTGGACCATAACATCAATAAACGCCGGCGGGAAGATGTTTTCAAGCCTGCACAATATTACTGGGATTTCAGCTTTCAGCCGGAGCAGAACACTTCTTTCCAACCTTTTACTGCACAAGTCCTTGAAAAAATTCCCTAGGTCACCAATCGACCGATAGATATCGTCTTTCAATAATCCTCGCAACCCAGCAGGTAATGTTCTCTGCAACAGGATGTGGCAGTCATGGGTTTTAAGTCCCGAGATCTTGCGTGTTTGTACATTGACACACTTGGACATGTTGGAACAAAAACCATCTGTATATGTACAGTCAACTAGAAACTGGCACAGCTGTGTCTTCGCATCTTTTTTAGGGTATACTGTCCATAGTGCATTACACATTTATATTTCTTTGGGTCCACGTTCGGGGGCATATTCGGTGGAACCAGCTGCAAATAATTTATAATGCCAAGGGTATAAAGATCCTTCCTGGCATTGACGGTGTCCTTATTCTTCCCTTCCATTTCAAGGACGGTGCCAAGGATGATGTCTAAGACGTTCTTTTTTATGTGCATCATGTCGAGATTATGCCAAAGTTTCGACTTTGGCCAGTACTCCAAGTCCCACCAACCAAGCCTACGCTTCCAGATCTGTGTAGGTTCTCCACGCTTCCTCTTCTTACTGATGCTCTGGAGACCAATTCCTGGTTTTAGATGTCTAACCTTCTCCAGCTCAGCTTCTAACTCTTTATCAGTAAATGATTCTGGCCGCTCGTTCTCGACGAAATGTTCACCTTGAAGGTATGTCTTTCCCTGCCAGTAGTGGTCAAGGGGGAGGAAACGATGGTGCCCAATGTAGCACAATTTGTTGGTTATGGGCATTGATAGAGGATCTTTTTCACAATGCAGGCATGCATCATAGACTTGAGTGGTACGCCCAGACATAGTGCCACAAGCTGGGTAGTCGTGTATGTACCAGAGTACCGCAGCACGAAGATCAAACATTTCCCTAGAAAAGGAATCATAAGTCCGCACACCCTTCCAAAGGTCCTACAAATCTTCAAGCAACGACTGAATGAAAATACCAAAGTCCTTTCCAGAACATGTTTTGCCAGGGATTAGCAAGCAAAGAAGGTGGTTCTTCAACTTGCTAACAGCGACACTCGAAAACATCAAGTGCACCCGACAGAACCCGCGAAGACGGTGATGGTGTCCACCACCCTTTCGTCCGCATAGGAAGGCGCACTCGTCAAACTCCTCCGTGAGCAAAGAAGGTGGTTCTTCAGTGCAAACAGCGACACTCGAAAACATCAAGTGCACCCGACAGAACCCGCGAAGACGGTGATGGTGTCCACCACCCTTTCGTCCGCATAGGAAGGCGCACTCGTCAAACTCCTCCGTGAGTACTGGAAATTTTTTGCCTGGCAGCCCTCAGATATGTCAGGGATACCCAGGGAGTTCGCCGAGCACTCACTCGAAATATTCAAAGACGCCAAACCTATCAAGGAAACGACCCGACGACTCTCCGAGCCAAAACAGAAGGAACTCGATGAAGAGGTGAACAGACTACTTGCCGCAAAATTCATCAGAGAAATCAAAATATCCACGTGGTTAGCAAACCCAGTGCTGGTTCCGAAGAAAAACACCAACATCCTTCGGGTGTGCATCAACTATACGTCACTGAACAAACACTGCTCCAAGGATAACTTCCCATTACCACTGATCGACCGGATCGTGGACTCCACTGCAGGCTGCCAATGACTCTCCTTCCTGGATGCCTACTCGGGCTATAATCAGATCAGGATGAAAAAGGAGGATGAGGAGAAGACATCGTTCATTACACCTCACGGTGTCTACTGCTACACGACAATTCCCTTCGGGCTAAAAAAACGCAGGCGCAACACAAAAGGAGGAGGTCTTGGCATACGCTAGCCTTCAAGAGCTGTCCACGAACAAGGTACGATCTAGTGACAGTCTATGGGCCAAGTCTGCGGCAGATCTCCCACAGCCGCAGCGGGTAATGGCTCTTGCATATAAAGGGGGCTAAGACTATATGGTTGCAGGTACATCGCGTAAATCTAAGCGCTCAATTATCGTTTTATATTAGTGAAATTAAGAGTAGAACGTGACGCTTGGTTATTTCATTAGGAAAGAGTAGGGAACGTATAGACTCCTCCGTTTTTGCGGTTAGGGAGGTAGATAATTCTAGATCTTTTGTGGTTTAAAAAATTCTTTACCTAATAATGATAATGAATTTGCGAGTACTTTAACTATGAGAAGGGCTTTCAATCTGAGTGAAGACTTAGGGAATGATGGTCATGATGTAATAGGAGAGCACACATATCTCGTAGCACGAGGGGTCAAGGTTACACGTAACCATAAAAATAAGGTGACCTATTAATCAAAATTACGACGTAGTGCTATAACTAGAAAATTGAAAAAAATTAAAATAGGAGGCATGATATGGAATAGCGATGGGTTTGGATATGCAACGAAGTATGTATGGGTTAATGATATAGTGAAAAAAACAAAAACTTGATTTTATGGCCTTGATGGAAACAGGAAGAACATCTTTCCCGTTGGCTCGACATGGTACTGCTTACCCCCACAAGGGAGGTCCGACAGATGTTAGTGGGTTCCAATATTACGTATCTTTTCGAATAAAACGTTGTCATGGGATATTACTGCGTGAAATTTCATATAAAGACTAAGTTGGATGGGTTTCTTTGGGCTCTAGTGGTACTATACGGGGGGCTGCTCAAGATTCCAAAAAAACAAATTGCTTGGTGGAATTGGCGCGCATGTGTGAGGAAGAAACACTACCCATGTTGGTGGGGGATATTAATATTATAAGACGTAAGGAATAAAAGAATAATGTAAATTTCCCATGTGTTGGCCATTTATTTTTTATGCTATTATGTATAGTCTATATTTAAAAGAGTTGCACCTCTCAGGCCGTTAGTATACTTGAGCTAGCAGGCTAGAGACCCCAGCGTTTGAGAAGGTAGATCATTTTCTGCAACTGGCCAATGGAAACAGAAATACCTCTTAATCTCAGCGTATGCCATGACTTGCACGTGATCTGATCATACACCTTTGAATTTAGACTCGGGGAACAAACAAATCTAGGAAATGATCCATTTTTATTTTGAACTTTTTATTTTGAACTTTCGTGGATACATCATGAAGGTTTTCTATGAAATGGTTCGTTGGGAGTGAAACTCGATTACCATAGGGAAGTCGCCTATAGAATTGGAAAAAATTAAAATTAGAAATTTGCGCAGGTTTGTATGGGGCTGGGCAAGGAACTTGAGTGGTGAATATAAAATTCACTTATATATCAACTTGATATAAAAGCAAAAATGTCTCATCATAGGGCAGCCATAGTGTATGCCAAATACGGTTGCCAAATTGAGTTTTGGATTTTGTCAACATTGTGGAGCATAGTTATTTTGTTGCCATAGCCAAATTTTTGGGAGTGAGAGCAAATAGAAGATCCAATGCCAAATTCATTTGAGTGAATAAAATAATAGTATGGAGGGGTGGCACTAGAGAGGGGTGTGCAGCCCAAGAATATTTCACTATTACTTTATACATAGTGGGCCACACAATTAGGAAATTTAGCATTTGGCTTTGGCTTTGGCATATTGTAGCTAACATATCAAATTTAGCACTCATGTCAAATAAATCTATGTGTCAAATTTGGCTTTGCAACACTCTGGATGCTTTTCGTAGCCGAGTGGGATCCTAAGAAGGAAGTGGATGAATGTCTAGCAAAATTAAGACATGGAAAGGAGTCCAAGTGGGCTCAAGGAAGAAAAGTAAAATATATTCAGTAGGGGGAACAATTCGAAGTATTTCCATTTAATTACAAATGGCAAGCAGAGAGAGAAAAGAATATTTCAGTTATATCAAGATGGGGATACTATTGTGGGTGAAGCCAATCTTAAAGCGTTCATTCTTGAGTACTACCAAAAAAAGTTTAGAGCACCGGTTCCGAATAATTTTACGTTAGATTGAGGACTTCAATGAGGATATGCCTCAAGTATCCTCCGAAGAGAACACTATTTTAATGTATCCATTCACGAAAAAGGATATGCCTCAAGATGAAACACAACAAAGCTCCACGGCCAGACGGGTTTCTTATTGAGTTCTATAAAAAGTTCTAGGAGGTTATTAAATATGATATAATGTCTACGTTTAGCCGAATGCACAAGGAGACTTGCCACTTGTTAATTTAAATTTTGGGGTTATAACATTGCTTCCCAAAAATAGGATGACACTAGAATCGGACAATACATACCCATTTTTTATTTTGAACGTGAGTTTTAAAATATTTACAAAATTGGGTACTAATAGGGTGACGTCTAAGAGTGTTTCGTCCAACCCAAACGTCGTTTATACCCGGAAGGGTATTCTGGGGGGGAGTTGTGATACTCCATGAAACAATTCATGAGCTTACGAGTAAAAAATTAAATGAAGTGTTATTTAAAATTGATTTTGAAAAGGCCTATGACAAGGTTAATTAATCGTTCTTAGAACTACGCGTAAAAGGATTTACACCATAGTGGTGTGAATGAAATGCTAGATTTGTGCAAGGCGGCAATGTCGGGATATGAGTGAATGATGATATCGGCCATTATTTTCAGACACTAAAAGGCCTACGACAAGGATATCCTATTTCTCCCATGTTGTTCAATCTTGTGGCAAATATGTTGGCTATTTCTCATTGCAAGTGCTAAGGAGGATGGTCAAGTTGGAAATCTGACATCTCACCTAGTTGAGGAAGGTGTATCCATTCTTAACACGGATGCCACTATCTTAATTCCTGAACACGATCTTGCGAAGGTCGTGAACATGAAACTCATTTTAGCTTTGTTCGAACAATGGTCGGAGTTAAAAGGTAATTTTTCACAAAAGTGATTTTATTTTTTTGGCAAGGCAAACGAGGCACGAGATGACTATGGTCACATATTTGGTTGTGAGGTAGGGGACCTACCGTTCAAATACCTTGGATCCCTATGCATCATAAAAAGTTACTTAATAAAGAATGGAAACCCCTAGAGGATAGATCAAGGATAGATTTGAAGTAATTTGCGATCTTGGGTTGGCAATATGCTTTCATACAACCTTCATCTTGTTATCATAAATTCGGTTCTAACGAGCTTGCCCATGTTTATTTTTTCATACTTTGAATTATCCAAAGGGGTTAAAAAAAGAATGGACTTTTATCGATCTCGATTTTTTTTGGCAAAGTGATAGTTAAAAGCAAAAATATAAACTCAGCAAATGGAATATTGTATGTTAGCCAAAGGACCAAGCAGGGTTGGGTATTGAAGTGGCTACTAAGTAAATGGTTGTTCAACTAACACGAAGAGGGGGTGTGGCAGGAGTTATTATGCAATAAGTAGAAGTAAAACCTAATGATTCACTGTTTTGGAAGTGTATCATGAGAGTGAAGCACGATTTTTTCTCGTGTGGTACATAGAGACTAATGCGAGTCTCTATGTCGAATCAACCGGATAGCCTGAAAGTGAACTTGAAAACTAATGGTATATTTTCGGTTAAGTCTTACTATGTCGATTTACTCAATGGTCATACAATATTTTTGTGAAATTTTTTCTGAAAAATAAGATCCCACTAAAGATCAAGATATTTTTATGGTTTCTTAATCACAAATTACTATTAACAAAGGATAATCTACTTAAAAGAAACCTGACGAGATGCAAAAAATGTGTTTTTTTAAACGAGGATAAATATGTTGAGCACTTGTTTGTTTCATGTTGGAGAATCATCCACTTCACGTTTAACATTTATCCCCATCTAACATAGCCAATACGTTTTGAAATTGGTTGAATGAGATCGATAGGCACGTGTAGGCGTGTCAGTTTTCCCTTGGGCAATTTGGAACTGTCGCAATAATCTGGTTTAGAAAAGGAAGTTGTTCATTATTTGCAGCTCATCAACATGGCGGTCTAACTTGATACACATGTGGTCATTCCTACTCCCTGTCGAGCAACAGGGATTTATGGATAACGTGTAACATCCCAAGTATGAAAATCATCCACTTAGAATGTTTGTGGCATGTTTATTTAAGTATTGCATCATATCATCATTTTGTTCCATGTTGTTTGCATTTGTTTCTTAATTATTGCAATTGTTTTCCACTGTTTTCACAACTCAAATTCAAACCTTTTTCAAACATTGGTTTCATACTTGCTCTGTTACAACTTTTTGAATAAAATTCACAAATAATAACAACCATTTTGGGTTCCATGTTTTCCTTAGTGATCACTTGTGAAAATAATGGTTTTAAATCAATTATTCATTTTCCAAACACAATTTAAAATTCAAATCCAAGCACCCAAACAGAACCATTTTTTGAAATTATGTTGTTGACAAATCAAATCAACTCAATTTGCTTTTTACCATAGGGGTTACCCTATTTTAATAGTGGTTTTTATTAATGAATATTAATATTACCCCTTTCACTCAAATTTGGTTCAAATTTAAAAAATCAATCAAATGTTTAAATTTTTGAAAATGAAAGTTGCCAAATGGTTGCATTTGGCCTAAGGAGTCTATCTGAATTTTTCCAGATTTTTATCTAACCTAAAACCTAAGTTTTTCTTCCAAAAGCAAAAGATACAAAAAAAAACAGAGAGCAAAAAAAAAATAAAGCAAACGCAACGCGCGCGCAGCAGAAAACAGAACCCAACCCACCTATCTACCGCGCGCGCCAGGCCCAGCCCACCCTAGCGCAACTTAACGCTTCGAGATTCGCGCCGCTCTTCTAATCATCTTCGTCGCGCGGTACGGCAGCGCATCGGAGGCGCCACCGCACCCCCGCAGCGACTCCGGCGGCCAGCGACGCCCTCCGCGCCTCTATAAAAGCCCTAGGGTACCCCCGTACCAACCCTAGCTCCCTAGGTTTCCTTTTCCCTCGCCGCCGCCGCCATTCGTTGCTTCCCCGGCGAGATCCCCTCCTCTGCTCCACCCACCGGCGACAGGAGCTCTGAACCCGACGACAATGCCGCCACCTCCCATCTTGTAACGGCCGGGGATTTTCCCCGCTTAGCTTTGTCTGTTTTTCTTTTTTTTGTTTGTGCATCGTCATGCATAATGCATCATCGTTAGTTTGAAACTTGCAAACCAATTAAAATTCATCAAATCCTATTTTCCAAAATTCTCTACGAGTTGTTTGATGCATCAATCTATTTTAATTAGTCCCAAAACAGTCTCTAAAACTAATAAAACAAACCCTGGAAAAAAAAAACAAAAAGAAACGTGTGGGAAGAGAGCAGCCCAGCCGGCCAGGCCCAAAAGGCCCAGCCAGCCTTCCCCCCACCGAATCCCTCCCCCAAACCCTATTTTTCTTTTCTTCCCTCACATTCTGCCCCCCGCCGTCTCTCATAATTCCGCTTAGGTCCTCCCACCGGTGCAAATAAAAAAAAAAAAAGAAGCAGCGAAAGGAACCGCACGGGAGAGCGAGCGCATCGCTGCGTCTCTCCCGCACGACCCCCTCGCTCAAGCCTCCTCCTTCGACCGTCGCCTCCCCTCCTCCCATCGCTACCTCCTCTGCTTGCTGCCAATCCCGTCGCTCCTCTCCGACCGCCCCCCCTCCAAGCTCTCCCCTTCTCCTCCCTCCCCTCTAGCTCCGGCAATCCCCCTTCCCTCTCTACTCCCCTCCGCCCCGCGGCCCGGATCAACCAGCCGCCACACCGCAACCCCTGACCGGTTGCGGATGTGGAGCGCGCCGGCGGTGGCAGCGAAGCCGACGCGGCAGGGTCCCCAGCGGCTGGGGAGGGCGCGGCAGCAGCGTCTCCGGCTACGGTGGCTGGAGCTGGGGTGGTGAAGGTGGCGGGACTGGTGACAGGGAGGTCGTGCAAGGGCTGCCTCTACTCGTCGGTGCTCCGGTCCAAAGGGCGCGGCCCCGTCTGCGTCGGCATCACCCGCTCCATCCCCCAAGTTCCTGATCGCCTGGTCGGAGAAATTGAGTTGGGAGCTATTCAAGAAGGTCGCCACATGTCCAACTTCAAATATGCATGCGCTGGATATTCCATATACCTAGATGACAAGGACAACCCTCCTGGTAATGGAGAGAAGTGTGCAGCGGCTGCCGTCCAAATGCGCCAGTCGCACGTCGCCCCGGATGCCTGTGACAAATGGATGGAGGGGCAGGTTGATAGGACGGTGCCGTCACCGTTTTGGTGTGGCCGAGGCCTTCGTGCCCGTGTGTTCCGTGTCTGTGAACTCGACAAGATTCCCGGCGACGAGTACGGACACCGGAACTCCAAGTTCGACACCGACCCGTACCTCATCGACAAGATCCTCTACGACAAGTACCGCTACGTCGAGCTACATCGAACCGTGAACGACTACTATCTCCATCGTGTCCGTTTTGCGTTGGTCGCCTTCGTGCGCGCCCGAAGACCGGAACCGTCAGGTTCGCCTTCGACCCCGAAGACGGTGTTGTTACGGTTCGCCCACGACTACTACGACTACATCGACTCCGGACGTTGAACGACTACGTCGACGACGATGACCGCGTGATTTGAGAACGACTACTTCCTCTACGGCGTGAACGACTACCTCCATGACGATGACCCTGGAACGACTACGTCCTCGACGTCGACTACTTCCACTACGTGGTTACCAACTACTTCCTCGACTACATGAGAACGAACATCTACTTCCCCTACTTCCTCTACGTCGGCTACTTCGTCCACGCCCCGAACACTCCGGCGTTGTTCCGAAGATCTCCTTCTTTCCGGCGTCAAACCCGAAGATCTCCCCTCCACACGTGCGAACCCAAACCCTAAAACCCCTATACCTATGCCCTATTTTCTATAACATATCAACTATATTTAAAATGTCATCGCATCATGTTGGCATTGCATTTTGTGGGTGCGGGTAATAGTAATGTCACCTAATAATTAAATATGGAATGTGTTGGGGTATTTAATTCAATTGTTGCCCTATTCCATTTAATATTGGATATATCACCTCTACCTTGATTAAACCTGTTAATCAACATTTAATATTGATGGTTAGCTAAACAACTTGAACCAATTCCTATTTCTCCGGACTCCGGTTCCGATTAAATTGCTTAAGTTGTTTCCTCTCCGTTGCATCTTGCCATGTCATGCATATAAAATAGGATCATGCTGAATCTTTTGCCGTAGTAGTAATTGTTGCATCTGGTGTTTCTTTTAGTTCGTTGCTTCTTCCCGGATAGGACGTTGAGATGATGTGAGCAACGACAAGTTCTGCTACCTTGCGGGATCTCAGGCAAGTATACTCACTTGCATGCCATATGGCTGCCTTTCATCACTTGTTACCGATTCTTTCCGTTGATTCTTTTCTGCTAGCCTTAGTTGTAGTTGTTTCTGTTGCGAACCTATCACATGAATCCTTTAACCCTGATATTGCCTCACCTCCACTCCTATAACCTTTGCTTGAGCCTGTGTCTTACTATCTTGCTTAGGGTTGTTTTGCTCGAGTCTGTTACCCGTTACTTTCTGTTATTACTTCCTTATGTTCCGGGGGCTCGATGCTTAATTAATCAATCAATCCTGTTAATGCTATTGTTAAATAATAATTTGATGATAAGGCACCGGCGGGAGGCCCTTTGAGGTTTTGAGGCCCGCTAGTGTCGACCCCCTAATTAGGAAAAGGGTCTTGTCTACTGATCCATGATGAGCGCACTACCCGCATGTGGGAAGCGAGTATGGGCGCCCCCCTCAACTGACTCGATTCGCATCTCGTCCAAATCGCCGTACTAGTTCGGGCTTTCCATTTGCTGCATCATATGCAGGTACGAACCCGAGGCCAGGGTGGAACTTTTGTAGTCGGCATTTAGGGCGGCGTGGTCTTCCAGTGCTATGAGGGTCCCCTTTTCTTCGTGGGGCTCGATTAGCCGCGCACGCACAGCACGCGGTGCTTTGGGCTTGATGCGAAGAAGGGTTGGTTGTGTAGAGTACCTCGCTTGGTGGGTTAGCTCCCCATCTGGCGGGTTATTCTTGCGTGTACGGTTACTATGGTGCACCCCTGCAGGGTAAATCTTCTCGAGAAGCCGTGTTTTCCGCGGTTATGGATTACTTGGTGAAAGTACTGGCTAACAAGTACTCAGGACAACTTAAACCTAATGAATAACAACTTTTCACCCAATGATTAACAACTTGACTAGTAATAGGCTTATTGACACAATAATCTGAACCATCATTAACTCAACTGTGTGAGTTATCCTCGGATTGCTTCTTCGGATAAGGGGCGAGATCCAGGATGGGTTTGTTTGAAGTTATCTTTCAATTGGTTACTATTACTCGATCTCATCCCCTTTCTGATAGTTGGAAGTAATAGAATCTCTGTAGTTGGTTAGTGCAGCCTGTTGTCGCTTATTTGCAATAACCCCCTTCCTTTCCGTTGATCCTAAAGTATCTGTATCTTGTGATGACTGGCTACGCCGGTAACCTGTGAGTATGGGTTTTATCCCCCTTGCCAGTACTTAACCGTACTGACCCACGAATCTCTTTCGTGGCTGCAAATTCCAAATTGCAGTCAACAGGTTTGAAGTCTGACGACGTTAGCTTGGGAATCCCTCCGGCTTGGCCTGGGCAGGGATTGGACGCCTTCGGTTATCTTCAGGACTCTTAGTCCAATTTGGATCTTGTCCGTAGACGGACGATATGTTGTTTCTTCCGCTGCTATATGGATCTTTGTGTTGTATCAGTTGTAACCCTGGCTCGCTCGAGTCATCTTGTATCTATCTGTTGCTGTTGTAATTGTGGAATATTCGTGAACTATTGTAATGTTATCATAAATGGCAACCTGGAATCGGTTATTATGCGGATTTGGCGGGAATGCTGAAATCTGCATAGTGCCCGATCTCGGGGCGTCACAAATGGTATCAGAGCCTTGGTTCCGATTCCCGAGATTGTTTCGATACGAATGGTTATCGAAGCAACGGGTCCGCAAAGCCTGTAGGATAACCTCGCTAACGGTCGTTGTTTCTAGAGTGTCAAAAACTATTTATGCTAAACTATTTTGGAGAAACATCTCAATAGGATTCTTGTTTTCTCCTTATCCCTATTCTATTTCCCCTCCCAAATCTTATTTGTTTTGGAGTCTCCCCTCTGGTCTATCTTTCAAAGTGTTAGGATCCTACGTGGGTGGACGTTTTCTGAGCCTTTAACCTAATAGGTTCGATCATCGGAAGATTCCTGGTGGAAGAACATCGTCGTCACTCCGAGCAAGAAACCCTTGTTAGTGGTGTCGAGGAGATCAGCTGGAAGCACGAAGAATCGATAGTCGACCTTCTTTCCCCTCCCGGGTTAGCAGGTGGATTGCGAGGGTGCAATCCCTTGTTAGTGGTGTCGTCTGTAACGGCCGGGGATTTTCCCCGCTTAGCTTTGTCTGTTTTTCTTTTTTTTGTTTGTGCATCGTCATGCATAATGCATCATCGTTAGTTTGAAACTTGCAAACCAATTAAAATTCATCAAATCCTATTTTCCAAAATTCTCTACGAGTTGTTTGATGCATCAATCTATTTTAATTAGTCCCAAAACAGTCTCTAAAACTAATAAAACAAACCCTGGAAAAAAAAAACAAAAAGAAACGTGTGGGAAGAGAGCAGCCCAGCCGGCCAGGCCCAAAAGGCCCAGCCAGCCTTCCCCCCACCGAATCCCTCCCCCAAACCCTATTTTTCTTTTCTTCCCTCACATTCTGCCCCTCGCCGTCTCTCATAATTCCGCTTAGGTCCTCCCACCGGTGCAAATTAAAAAAAAAAAAGAAAGAAGCAGCGAAAGGAACCGCACGGGAGAGCGAGCGCATCGCTGCGTCTCTCCCGCACGACCCCCTCGCTCAAGCCTCCTCCTTCGACCGTCGCCTCCCCTCCTCCCATCGCTACCTCCTCTGCTTGCTGCCAATCCCGTCGCTCCTCTCCGACCGCCCCCCCTCCGAGCTCTCCCCTTCGCCTCCCTCCCCTCTAGCTCCGGCAATCCCCCTTCCCTCTCTACTCCCCTCCGCCCCGCGGCCCGGATCAACCAGCCGCCACACCGCAACCCCTGACCGGTTGCGGATGTGGAGCGCGCCGGCGGTGGCAGCGAAGCCGACGCGGCAGGGTCCCCAGCGGCTGGGGAGGGCGCGGCAGCAGCGTCTCCGGCTACGGTGGCTGGAGCTGGGGTGGTGAAGGTGGCGGGACTGGTGACAGGGAGGTCATGCAAGGGCTGCCTCTACTCGTCGATGCTCCGGTCCAAAGGGCGCGGCCCCGTCTGCGTCGGCATCACCCGCTCCATCCCCCAAGTTCCTGATCGCCTGGTCGGAGAAATTGAGTTGGGAGCTATTCAAGAAGGTCGCCACCTGTCCAACTTCAAATATGCATGCGCTGGATATTCCATATACCTAGATGACAAGGACAACCCTCCTGGTAATGGAGAGAAGTGTGCAGCGGCTGCCGTCCAAATGCGCCAGTCGCACGTCGCCCCGGATGCCTGTGACAAATGGATGGAGGGGCAGGTTGATAGGATGGTGCCGTCACCGTTTTGGTGTGGCCGAGGCCTTCGTGCCCGTGTGTTCCGTGTCTGTGAACTCGACAAGATTCCCGGCGACGAGTACGGACACCGGAACTCCAAGTTCGACACCGACCCGTACCTCATCGACAAGATCCTCTACGACAAGTACCGCTACGTCGAGCTACATCGAACCGTGAACGACTACTATCTCCATCGTGTCCGTTTTGCGTTGGTCGCCTTCGTGCGCGCCCGAAGACCGGAACCGTCAGGTTCGCCTTCGACCCCGAAGACGGTGTTGTTACGGTTCGCCCACGACTACTACGACTACATCGACTCCGGACGTTGAACGACTACGTCGACGACGATGACCGCGTGATTTGAGAACGACTACTTCCTCTACGGCGTGAACGACTACCTCCATGACGATGACCCTGGAACGACTACGTCCTCGACGTCGACTACTTCCACTACGTGGTTACCAACTACTTCCTCGACTACATGAGAACGAACATCTACTTCCCCTACTTCCTCTACGTCGGCTACTTCGTCCACGCCCCGAACACTCCGGCGTTGTTCCGAAGATCTCCTTCTTTCCGGCGTCAAACCCGAAGATCTCCCCTCCACACGTGCGAACCCAAACCCTAAAACCCCTATACCTATGCCCTATTTTCTATAACATATCAACTATATTTAAAATGTCATCGCATCATGTTGGCATTGCATTTTGTGGGTGCGGGTAATAGTAATGTCACCTAATAATTAAATATGGAATGTGTTGGGGTATTTAATTCAATTGTTGCCCTATTCCATTTAATATTGGATATATCACCTCTACCTTGATTAAACCTGTTAATCAACATTTAATATTGATGGTTAGCTAAACAACTTGAACCAATTCCTATTTCTCCGGACTCCGGTTCCGATTAAATTGCTTAAGTTGTTTCCTCTCCGTTGCATCTTGCCATGTCATGCATATAAAATAGGATCATGCTGAATCTTTTGCCGTAGTAGTAATTGTTGCATCTGGTGTTTCTTTTAGTTCGTTGCTTCTTCCCGGATAGGACGTTGAGATGATGTGAGCAACGACAAGTTCTGCTACCTTGCGGGATCTCAGGCAAGTATACTCACTTGCATGCCATATGGCTGCCTTTCATCACTTGTTACCGATTCTTTCCGTTGATTCTTTTCTGCTAGCCTTAGTTGTAGTTGTTTCTGTTGCGAACCTATCACATGAATCCTTTAACCCTGATATTGCCTCACCTCCACTCCTATAACCTTTGCTTGAGCCTGTGTCTTACTATCTTGCTTAGGGTTGTTTTGCTCGAGTCTGTTACCCGTTACTTTCTGTTATTACTTCCTTATGTTCCGGGGGCTCGATGCTTAATTAATCAATCAATCCTGTTAATGCTATTGTTAAATAATAATTTGATGATAAGGCACCGGCGGGAGGCCCTTTGAGGTTTTGAGGCCCGCTAGTGTCGACCCCCTAATTAGGAAAAGGGTCTTGTCTACTGATCCATGATGAGCGCACTACCCGCATGTGGGAAGCGAGTATGGGCGCCCCCCTCAACTGACTCGATTCGCATCTCGTCCAAATCGTCGTACTAGTTCGGGCTTTCCATTTGCTGCATCATATGCAGGTACAAACCCGAGGCCAGGGTGGAACTTTTGTAGTCGGCATTTAGGGCGGCGTGGTCTTCCAGTGCTATGAGGGTCCCCTTTTCTTCGTGGGGCTCGATTAGCCGCGCACGCACAGCACGCGGTGCTTTGGGCTTGATGCGAAGAAGGGTTGGTTGTGTAGAGTACCTCGCTTGGTGGGTTAGCTCCCCATCTGGCGGGTTATTCTTGCGTGTACGGTTACTATGGTGCACCCCTGCAGGGTAAATCTTCTCGAGAAGCCGTGTTTTCCGCGGTTATGGATTACTTGGTGAAAGTACTGGCTAACAAGTACTCAGGACAACTTAAACCTAATGAATAACAACTTTTCACCCAATGATTAACAACTTGACTAGTAATAGGCTTATTGACACAATAATCTGAACCATCATTAACTCAACTGTGTGAGTTATCCTCGGATTGCTTCTTCGGATAAGGGGCGAGATCCAGGATGGGTTTGTTTGAAGTTATCTTTCAATTGGTTACTATTACTCGATCTCATCCCCTTTCTGATAGTTGGAAGTAATAGAATCTCTGTAGTTGGTTAGTGCAGCCTGTTGTCGCTTATTTGCAATAACCCCCTTCCTTTCCGTTGATCCTAAAGTATCTGTATCTTGTGATGACTGGCTACGCCGGTAACCTGTGAGTATGGGTTTTATCCCCCTTGCCAGTACTTAACCGTACTGACCCACGAATCTCTTTCGTGGCTGCAAATTCCAAATTGCAGTCAACAGGTTTGAAGTCTGACGACGTTAGCTTGGGAATCCCTCCGGCTTGGCCTGGGCAGGGATTGGACGCCTTCGGTTATCTTCAGGACTCTTAGTCAAATTTGGATCTTGTCCGTAGACGGACGATATGTTGTTTCTTCCGCTGCTATATGGATCTTTGTGTTGTATCAGTTGTAACCCTGGCTCGCTCGAGTCATCTTGTATCTATCTGTTGCTGTTGTAATTGTGGAATATTCGTGAACTATTGTAATGTTATCATAAATGGCAACCTGGAATCGGTTATTATGCGGATTTGGCGGGAATGCTGAAATCTGCATAGTGCCCGATCTCGGGGCGTCACACATCTCCATCTAGCCATCTACCCCCGGGAATCAAAAGCTCTCTCTCCCCGCTCCCGTTTAGACACCTGAACACCCCCGGAGATCAGCCACACCTCCCCCGCCGTCCACGGCAACGCCGCCGTCGAGCTCGGTGTTCTTCTCTGCAACTCGACAGCTCCCCGTGGTATCCTTCCCCTCTCTCCCTCTGTCACTTGCGCAAGATCCCGTGCACGTTTCTGCACACAGCACACACACACCCCCTCGCAGCGAGCACGGCCACGATCAGTTCCCGCCGGCGAGCACTGAACCTTTGTCTGTCAGTCGAGCATGCGATTCGTCGTTAGTTAAATTCAGTAACTTGGCGCTGAACCTTAACCTGTATCCGTTTGTATCCCTGTCAACTGAACGAGAACAGCGCAGTGGTACTGCACCTTGTGCGCGCAGCGCTGGGCGCGGGTTCGAGCCCCGCAAGCCCCAATTTTTGCTCCTTTTCGCTTCCAGCGCAGCAGGCCCACCTGTCATGGACTCTCCCTGCCACGCAAGCATGCGCGCAGTGCCACAGTGGCCTGTGGCCCACTGGTTAGTGGCTAGGGGTAGAGAGCCAGTGGGTAACAAATGTTTCTGCGAAATTCCAGGAAATTACAAATTCATTTTAATTAGCAGAATTAAAACAAAACTTCAAAATTTAATAACTTTCATTCTACAATTCCAATAAATGCAAGTTTTATATGAATTCTGATCCAAATTTCCTAAACTTTCCAAATATCCAATTTGTGTACTGTTTTGGAAATTACAAATGCATTTTAAATTCAAACTTAAATATTTCAAATGCTAATTTCTAAAATCCATAACTAATTATTTATTAATCCAATAAATGCAAATAAAATATGTTTTCCATACCATTTTAAATAACCTAATCAAATATAATTTTTGTTTTCTGTTTTGAATAATTAAAATTGCCTAAACAATTTAAATCTTGTTTAATTCAATTAAAAATTGTTTAATATTGTTTAATTCATAATTAAATAATCCAAATTCCAATTTCAAAATGTGAAACATGTAATCCAACAAAAATTTGATAACCTTTTCAAATATCAACTTTGTTGTTTGGTTTGAGCAATTTAACTTGATGAAAACAACCACTACTTGTTTAACCCCATTAAGTACCAAAAATTGCCAAACTTAATAAATGTTTTCTAAACTTGTTAACCATCATTCCAATTGCATTTAATATTGTTATTTTCTTGTCCTTCATCATGCATGCTTCATGCTAACTCACCAACACATAATGCTTAGTGGTAGAACAATTAATTCAACTCTAAGACATGGGCTTTCCATATGCAATCTTTGCATATGGAATCCAATTATACTTGTGTTATCCTATCAATTAGGTTATTTTGATGCATCTATTAACTTGTCATGCATCATATTTGATTGTGCACTATGCCATGATGATGATTGTTTATATTTCTGCCTTGTTTGTTTGCTTCTTCTCGGATAGACGACGACGTTGATACCGACGACCTTTACGACACCCCTTCTGAGGATCTAGCTCAGTACCCGGCTACTGGGTTTGCAGGCAAGTTATCACTCACATGAACCACTGTGTTCCTTTCAACATTGGTTACCGATACTTTCCGTTGATCCTTTTCTGCTAGCTATAGTGGTAGTTGTTTCTGTTACGAACCCATCACATGAATCCCTTAACCCTGATATTGCCTCACCTCCACTCCTATCACCCCTTTGATTGAGCCAGTGTCTTACTAGCATGCTTATGTTGTTTTGCTCGAGTCTGCTATCAGTTACTTTCTGTTATTATATTCTGTTATATCCTGGGGCTCGATGTTAAACAACACCTGTTAATTTGAGGTAATAATAATTTGCTGATAAGGCACCGGCAGGAGGCCCGACGTGGTTTTGAGGCCTGCTAGTGTCGACCCTAATAGGAAAAGGGTCTTGTCTACTGATCCATGATGAGCGCACTATCCGCATGTGGGAAGCGTGTATGGGCGCCCCCCTCAATTTGACTCGATCCGCATCTCGTCCAAATCACCACACTTAGTTCGGGCTTTCCATTTGATGCACGCATATGCAGGTACGAACCCGAGGCCAGGGTGGAACTTTTGTAGTCGGCATTTAGGGCGGCATGGTCTTCCAGTGCTATGAGGGTCCTCCTTTTCTTCGGGGGGCTCGATTAGCCGCGCACGCACAGCACGTGGTGCTTTGGGCTTGATGCGAGGAAAGGTTGAATTGTGTTGAGTGCCCCGCTTGGTGGGAAAGGCCTTCCCATCTGGCGGGTTATTCTTACGTGTACGGCCAAATTGGTGCACCCCTGCAGGGATAAATCTTCTCGAGAAGCCGTGTTTTCCGCGGTTATGGTTGACTTGGTGAAAGTACTGGCTAACAAGTACTCAGAACAACTTACACCTAACTAATGATAACTTGACTAGTAATAGGTTTATTGACACAACAACTTGATCCATCATTAATCCAACTGTGTGAGTTATCCTTGGATTGCTTCTTTGGATAAGGTGCGAGATCCAGGATGGGTTTGTTTGGTGGTTAGCTATAGTTGGTTACGATACGCTATCTTATCCCTTTCTGATACACCGTAAAATTGTAGTATGTTCTGTAGTTGGTTAGTGCAGCCAGTTGCAGCATCTTTCATACCTTTTCTTCCGTTGATCCCAAGGCATCTGTGCTTGGTGTTGACGGGTTACACCTTGGTGAACTGTGAGTCTTGCTTGCCAGTACGTTGTTGTACTGACCCCTTTGGGGCTGTGGTTTACGCAGACTACGACTACGGCTATGATGACCACCAGGATGGCTACTTCGTGGAGTTTGACGAGACTGCAGACGAGTAGATAGCTGGACCAGGGCTGGATCCAGGACCTACGTGGATGGGCTTCGTCTTCTTTATTTTCTCCGGCTTCTTAAGCCTGTTGGATTTGTCTGTACCCAGACACCGTTGATTGCTTCCGCTGATGTAATGAATGCTATGTTGGGACATGTGTCCTCTGGATGATTGTATTTGCTTTTTCTGCCTTAGTGAAGGCTATTTGCAACCTTATTTCAATCTTTTGTGTCTTAGAGGCATGTTGTGTTATCCTTTTGTTCAAAACCATTGACGTACCATGTGTGTATGGTATGAAGTACGTCAATGGTAGTATCCTGATTTCTACGGGATAGTTTACATCGACGGTGAACAGTAACGGTTGGTTGTCGCACATAAGTGCTGGCCTACCCGTAAGGGGACGCGGGAGCCGTTAAGCCCCGTAATCCAACCAAAATACTGTTCAGTTCGTACGGTGAGTATCCTCTAGAAGTCCGGGTGCGACAAATGGTATCAGAGCCTGTCTGCCTGTAGGATCCCTTTTTACTGGTCGCAGTTGAGTCTAGAAACTATTTTGTAGCTATATAGGAAAAATGAAGCGTGAGAGTAGGAATTCTGCCATTTTTCTTCTTTCCCCACCCACCCACCCTTTTCTGGTAAGGAAGTGCAACGTTGTTTTCTCTCTTCTCACCTAAACTTTCAAGTTAGGATTTCACGTGTTTTGGGTTCTCCTTAGTACCTCAGGACTTTTGGTCTCGTTTTCCCGATGTTGCTTCGATATCCTGTCCTTCTAAAGAACCTTTCGTCCGTTGAAACCTTGCTGTTGTTTTCCACTTCATTTCTTCTACCGGAGTCTAATCAAAACCTCCCAAATCATCTGCAGATGGATCTCAGGTTCTACCCGCAGGTGGTTCGGATGACTCGCTGTGAGAGCACCGCCGGTTATCCGGAGATGCTGAGAGACATGGTTACCTATCTGGGGTTCCATTGGGCACCAGAGTACCAGGTCTACGAGCAGCAGCGAGAGTTTGACCAGACCTGCTACCGGGCTATCGTCTACATTCTGTCGGATGATGGCAGGAGCGTTGTCCACCGCTACGAGGCAGTAGGTTCCACAGTGGATATGGCTGTGCAGCAGGCCGCTTACGTGAGTCTCACCGTCCTCCGTGCTGACTACTGGGGGTTTGACGATTCTATCTATCGTCACATCCCCCGTGGTTACATCACGTCGGCGGGAGTTCACTTCACTCTCCACAGCAACCTGGATACCTACGAGTCTGATAGCTCCAGGCTGCAAACCACTGCTCAGTTCGTGAGGCACAGTGACGCAGCTGTTTCCGCACTTTCTCAGGAGTTAGCCTCAGTCAGGGAGCAGCTCCACCTTGCTCTCACTCGTCTGGCGACGTACACCACAGACTTTGTTGGAGATGAGCGCTTTGCACGTTGCGTTCAGACAGCTGGGTTACCGCTGCCAGATGCTGGAGGTTACGAGCCGATCAGAGGCCCACTTCTCGACCTTGGAGCTGGTTACACAGGGATTCCCCGCTATGGAGCACAGGGAGACGATGCTTTCTACTTCACCACACCGAGAGTTGCTCTCAGAGCAATCCCGCTCTACGTGGATCGTCGTCATACCTACTTCCGTGGGATTCCTCCTCACCGTATCTCTCGTCGTACTACTCGCCGCCGTCCTGCGTGATGAGCATGGGAGTACCGATGTATCCGTTCCTAGCTATGTTTAGTTATCCTTTGGCATTCGAACCATGTATTGGTCTGTTGGATATTCTGATGTTTTTGAACATGTGATGATGTACCTGTTGGTTATCTATTCATGCGTCGGAATAATCTATCTTTCGGTTACCAAGTCTATCCTTTTCAGTTATTGTGCTAAAATGCATTTCTGTTCAGGATGCCTCCAACCAGGAACACCATGCCTGAACCACCTCCGCTCACGGAACTGTTGACTCAGATGACTCAGGTCGTGGCTCAGATGGCCCAGATCCAGGCTAACCAGAACAACAACCAAAATGCTCCGCGAGTCAGCATCAAGGAGTTTCTGAGTCTGGGGCCGAGAGCTTTCGTGGCAACACGTGAGCCTCTGGATGCTGATGACTGGATCAGGGAGATGAACAGGGCTCTGGAGATTGCTCATGTTGCTGAGGAAGATAAGGTCAAGTATGCCACCTACCTACTGAAGGGTCAGGCAGCTACCTGGTGGGAGAACTACCAGACCATGAGAGCTGGCTATCCTATCACCTGGGGTTGTTTCAAGGATGCCTTCCTGAAGCACCACATCCCAGATGGTCTCATGGACGGTGGGTGGAGCAGAGGAGGGGATCTCGCCGGGGAAGCAACGAATGACGGCGGCGGCGAGGGAAAAGGAAACCTAGGGAGCTAGGGTTGGTACGGGGGTACCCTAGGGCTTTTATAGAGGCGCGGAGGGCGCCGCTGGCCGCCGGAGTCGCTGCGGGGGTGCGGTGGCGCCTCCGATGCGCTGCCGTACCGCGCGACGAAGATGATTAGAAGAGCGGCGCGAATCTCAAAGCGTTAAGTTGCGCTAGGGTGGGCTGGGCCTGGCGCGCGCGGTAGATAGGTGGGTTGGGTTCTGTTTTCTGTTGCGCGCGCGTTGCGTTTGCTTTATTTTTTTTTTTTGCTCTCTGTTTTTTTTTTGTATCTTTTGCTTTTGGAAGAAAAACTTAGGTTTTAGGTTAGATAAAAATCTGGAAAAATTCAGATAGACTCCTTAGGCCAAATGCAACCATTTGGCAACTTTCATTTTCAAAAATTTAAACATTTGATTGATTTTTTAAATTTGAACCAAATTTGAGTGAAAGGGGTAATATTAATATTCATTAATAAAAACCACTATTCAAATAGGGTTACCCCTATGGTAAAAAGCAAATTGAGTTGATTTGATTTGTCAACAACATAATTTCAAAAAATGGTTCTGTTTGGGTGCTTGGATTTCAAATCAACTCAATTTGCTTTTTACCATAGGGGTTACCCTATTTGAATAGTGGTTTTTATTAATGAATATTAATATTACCCCTTTCACTCAAATTTGGTTCAAATTTAAAAAATCAATCAAATGTTTAAATTTTTGAAAATGAAAGTTGCCAAATGGTTGCATTTGGCCTAAGGAGTCTATCTGAATTTTTCCAGATTTTTATCTAACCTAAAACCTAAGTTTTTCTTCCAAAAGCAAAAGATACAAAAAAAACAGAGAGCAAAAAAAAATAAAGCAAACGCAACGCGCGCGCAGCAGAAAACAGAACCCAACCCACCTATCTACCGCGCGCGCCAGGCCCAGCCCACCCTAGCGCAACTTAACGCTTCGAGATTCGCGCCGCTCTTCTAATCATCTTCGTCGCGCGGTACGGCAGCGCATCTGAGGCGCCACCGCACCCCCGCAGCGACTCCGGCGGCCAGCGACGCCCTCCGCGCCTCTATAAAAGCCCTAGGGTACCCCCGTACCAACCCTAGGTACGTCAACGGCGTTGAACAAATGATAACACAACAGATCTCTACGACACAAAAGATCGAAAAGAAGCTGCAAATAGCTCTCATTAGAGCAGAGATAGCAAATACAATCATTCAGAGGGCACATGCCCCAACAATTCATCATTACATCACAGCGGAAGCATTCAACATGTCTGAGTACAGACAAGAACCAAATAGGCCTAAGAGGCCGGAAACGAAAAGACGGAGCCCATCCACGAAGTCTCGGATCCTGCCCGGGTCCGCTATCTACTCGTCAGCAGTCTCGTCATACTCCACGTCGTAGCCACCATGTAGATCCTCGGAAACGTAGGTCTGCGGAAACCACAGCCCCAAAGGGGTCAGTACATAAACGTACTGGCAAGCAAGACTCACAGTTCACCAAAGTGTAACCCGTCAACACCAAGCACAGATGCTTTGGGTTCAACGGAAGAAAGGGGATATAAAGATGCTGCAACTGGCTGCGCTAACCAACTACAGAGAACTACAACTCCCAACTAACAGAAAGGAGATAAGATCGAGTATTGTAACCAACTGAAAGATAACTTCAAACAAACCCATCCTGGATCTCGCCCCTTATCCAAAGAAGCAATCCGAGGATAACTCACACAGTTGGATTAATGATGGTTCAGATTATTGTGTCAATGAGCCTATTACTAGTCAAGTTGTTAATCATTGGGTGAAAAGGTTGTTAATCATTAGGTTTAAGTTGTCCTGAGTACTTGTTAGCCAGTACTTTCACCAAGTAATCCATAACCGCGGAAAACACGGCTTCTCGAGAAGATTATCCCTGCAGGGTTGCACCAATTTAGCCGTACACGCATGAATAACCCGCCAGATGGGAAATCACCCCACCAAGCGAGGTACTCAACACAACCAACCCTTCTTCGCATCAAGCCCAAAGCACCGCGTGATGTGCGTGCGCGGCTAATCGAGCCCCCCGAAGAAAAGGAGGACCCTCATAGCACTGGAAGACCACGCCGCCCTAAATGCCGACTACGAAAGTTCCACCCGGGCGCCAAGGGCTCGCAAGATCATGCATGCAGCAAATGGAAAGCCCGAACTAGTACGGCGATTTGGACGAGATGCGAATCGGGTCAAGTTGAGGGGGGCGCCCATACTCGCTTCCCACATGCGGGTAGTGCGCTCATCATGGATCAGTAGACAAGACCCTTTTCCTAATTAGGGGGTCGACACTAGCAGGCCTCAAAACCACCCTGGGCCTCCTGCCGGTGCCTTATCATCAAATTTATTAGTAATAGTAACATTAGCATGATCGATTGATTAAACATCGAGCCCCCAGAACGTAAAAGAGTAGTAACAGAAAGTAACTAGTAAGACACTGGCTCAACCAAGGGGTGATAGGAGTGGAGGTGAGGCAATATCGAGGTTAAGGGATTCATGTGATGGGTTCGTAACAGAAACAACTACTACTAAGGCTAGGAGAAAAGAACAACGGAAAGTATCGGTAATCAATGTTGAAAGGAACACGATGGTTCATGTGAGTGATAACTTGCCTGCAAACCCAGTAGCCTGGTACTGAGCTAACTCCTTAGAAGGGGTGTCGTAAGTATCGTCGGTCTCAACGTCGTCGTGTATCCGAGAAGAAGCAAACAGACAATGCAGAAAAGGTAGACAATCAATATTCATGGCATAGTGCACAATCATGGGATGATGCATGGCAATTTAATTGATGCATAGAAATAAACTAGTTGACAAGATAACAACATGATTAAATGGACCCACATGCAACTGGGTTGCATATGAAAAGCCCATGATTTATGGTTGAATTAATTGTTTTACAACTAATCATCTTGTCAAAGTTGATTAGCATGATGCATGGATGAAGAAAACAACAAAATAATAACAATAGAATCAGATAGAAATAGGGTTTAACAAGTTTGAAAATTTGTTTATTAAGTTAAGAAATTTTGGTTACTTAAAGGTGTCACACAAGAATTTGTTGTTTTCATCAAGTTTAATTGTTCAAAATAGATAACAAAGTTTATATTTGATAAGAACACACAATTTTAGGTGGATTGCATGTTTCACTTGTTGAAAAAGGATTTCAAATGAATTATTTATGAATTAAACAAGTTTAAGCAAGAATTAAATGAATTTGATTCAAACATGAACTTAGTTGAATTTTTATTTGCTCAAAACATTAAGTGAAGTTCATATTTGACAAGGTTATGCTTTTATGGTTTGAAAACATATTTTATATGTCCCAAAAGAATTTGTTTTGATCAAGTTATGAAATTACCAATTTTAAATGAATTAAACAAGGTTTAAATTATTTAACCAATTTTAATTATTCAAAACATGAAACAAATTTTATATTTGGAAAGGTGGTTTAATTTTGCATGGAAAACATATTTCATTTGTTGGAAATTGGATTTAAAATGAGCAAGTTATTATTTTGGCAATTTTAAATACAATAAACAAGAAACAGTTGTTTTCAGCAATTTAAATTATTCAAAACAGCAAAAAAAATTTATATTTGGAAAGTACATGAAAAGTGGATTGGAAAACATATTTGGTTTGTGGAATTTGGAATTTTTATGAACAAGTTATGAATTTTGCAAGTTTAAGTGAATTTGACAAGTTTTCAAATATTGCACCAATTTAAAATATTCAAAACAGTAAACAAATTTTATATTTGGATAGACAATTCAATTTGGGACAGAAAACATATTTAAAAAGTTAAATTTGGAGTTGGGATGAATTTCTGCTATCAGTTACTTTCTGTTATTATATTCTGTTATATCCTGGGGCTCGATGTTAAACAACACCTGTTAATTTGAGGTAATAATAATTTGCTGATAAGGCAAATAAAATATGTTTTCCATACCATTTTGAATAACCTTTTCAAATATAAATTTTGTTTCATGGTTTGAATAATTTAAATTGCCCAAATAATTTAATCCTTGTTTAATTCATTTAAATTTGATAAAATCATAACTTGCTCAAACTAAAATAAATTTGAACATGCAAAATATGTTTTCAAACCATCAAAGTGTGAACTTTTCAAATGTGAGTTTGAAATTATGTTTTGAACAAATAAAAATTCAATTAAATTCAAACTTGTTTTAAATCCAATTAAAACTTGTTTAATATTGTTTAATTCATAATTAAATTATCCTAATTCCAATTTCAATATTTGAAACATGTAATCCAACAAAAATTTGATGTTCTTTTCAAATATAAACTTTGTTATTTGTTTTGAACAATTTAAATGGTTGAAAACAACAAATACTTGTGTGTCACCTTTAAGGCACCCAAAAATTCCCTAAATTAATAATAAAATTCTAAATTGCTACACCCTATCTTAAATTGATTCTAATGTTGTTATTTTGCTGTTTCCCTTTTGCATGCATCATACTAAACCACTAGCACCTGTTGATTAGTTGGAAAACAAATAATCTAACCATAATTCATGGGCTTTTCATATGCAACTCAAATTGCATATGGGTCCATTTAAATCTGTTTATCTTGTCAACTAGTTTACCTTGATGCATCTTTAAACCTGTCATGCATCCATATCTTGATCATGCTGGATCTTTTGCCGTAGTAGTAATTGTTGCATCCGGTGTTTGTTCGAGGTTCGTTGCTTCTTCCCGGATAGGACGTTGAGATGATGTGAGCAACGACAAGTTCTGCTACCTTGCGGGATCTCAGGCAAGTATACTCACTTGCTGCCATATGGCTGCCTTTCATCACTTGTTACCGATTCTTTCCGTTGATTCTTTTCTGCTATCCTTAGTAGTTGTTGTTTCTGTTACGAACCCATCACATGAATCCCTTAACCTTGATATTGCCTCCCCTCCATACCTATAACCATTGCTTGTTGCCCGTGTCTTACTATCCTGCTTAGGGTTGTTTTGCTCGAGTCTGTTACCCGTTACTTTCTGTTACTACTCTATTATGTTCCGGGGGCTCAATGTTTAATCAATCAATCAATCATGCTACTGTTATTGCTTAATAATAAATTTGATGATAAGGCACCGGCAGGAGGCCCTTTGTGGTTTTGAGGCCTGCTAGTGTCGACCCTAATAGGAAAAGGGTCTTGTCTACTGATCCATGATGAGCGCACTAACCGCATGTGGGAAGCGAGTATGGGCGCCCCCTCAACTTGACTCGATTCGCATCTCGTCCAAATCGCCACATTTAGTTCGGGCTTTCCATTTGCTGCACGCATATGCAGGTACGAACCCTTGGCGCCAGGGTGGAACTTTTGTAGTCGGCATTTAGGGCGGCGTGGTCTTCCAGTGCTATGAGGGTCCCCCTTTCTTCGGGGGCTCGATTAGCCGCGCACGCACAGCACGTGGTGCTTTGGGCTTGATGCGAAGAAGAGTTGAGTTGTGTAGAGTACCTCGCTTGGTGGGTTAGCTCCCCATCTGGCGGGTTATTCTTACGTGTACGGCTAAATTGGTGCAACCCTGCAGGGATAATCTTCTCGAGAAGCCGTGTTTTCCGCGGTTATGGATTACTTGGTGAAAGTACTGGCTAACAAGTACTCAGGACAACTTAAACATAATGATCAACCATGTTACACCCAATGATTAACAACTTGACTAGTAATAGGTTTATTCACACAATAACTTGAATCACCTCTAATACAACTGTGTGAGTTATCCTCGGATTGCTTCTTCGGATAAGGGGCGAGATCCAGGATGGGTTTGTTTGAAGTTATCTTTCAGTTGGTTACAATACTCGATCTTATCTCCCTTCTGTTAGCCGGAAGTTGTAGTATCCCTCTGTAGTTGGTTAGTGCAGCCCGCTGTCGCTTATTTGCAATAACCCCTTCCTTTCCGTTGCAACGGAAAGGAAGGGGTTATTGCAAATAAGCGACAGCGGGCTGCACTAACCAACTACAGAGGGATACTACAACTTCCGGCTAACAGAAGGGAGATAAGATCGAGTATTGTAACCAACTGAAAGATAACTTCAAACAAACCCATCCTGGATCTCGCCCCTTATCCGAAGAAGCAATCCGAGGATAACTCACACAGTTGTATTAGAGGTGATTCAAGTTATTGTGTGAATAAACCTATTACTAGTCAAGTTGTTAATCATTGGGTGTAACATGGTTGATCATTATGTTTAAGTTGTCCTGAGTACTTGTTAGCCAGTACTTTCACCAAGTAATCCATAACCGCGGAAAACACGGCTTCTCGAGAAGATTATCCCTGCAGGGTTGCACCAATTTAGCCGTACACGTAAGAATAACCCGCCAGATGGGGAGCTAACCCACCAAGCGAGGTACTCTACACAACTCAACTCTTCTTCGCATCAAGCCCAAAGCACCACGTGCTGTGCGTGCGCGGCTAATCGAGCCCCCGAAGAAAGGGGGACCCTCATAGCACTGGAAGACCACGCCGCCCTAAATGCCGACTACAAAAGTTCCACCCTGGCGCCAAGGGTTCGTACCTGCATATGCGTGCAGCAAATGGAAAGCCCGAACTAAATGTGGCGATTTGGACGAGATGCGAATCGAGTCAAGTTGAGGGGGCGCCCATACTCGCTTCCCACATGCGGTTAGTGCGCTCATCATGGATCAGTAGACAAGACCCTTTTCCTATTAGGGTCGACACTAGCAGGCCTCAAAACCACAAAGGGCCTCCTGCCGGTGCCTTATCATCAAATTTATTATTAAGCAATAACAGTAGCATGATTGATTGATTGATTAAACATTGAGCCCCCGGAACATAATAGAGTAGTAACAGAAAGTAACGGGTAACAGACTCGAGCAAAACAACCCTAAGCAGGATAGTAAGACACGGGCAACAAGCAATGGTTATAGGTATGGAGGGGAGGCAATATCAAGGTTAAGGGATTCATGTGATGGGTTCGTAACAGAAACAACAACTACTAAGGATAGCAGAAAAGAATCAACGGAAAGAATCGGTAACAAGTGATGAAAGGCAGCCATATGGCAGCAAGTGAGTATACTTGCCTGAGATCCCGCAAGGTAGCAGAACTTGTCGTTGCTCACATCATCTCAACGTCCTATCCGGGAAGAAGCAACGAACCTCGAACAAACACCGGATGCAACAATTACTACTACGGCAAAAGATCCAGCATGATCAAGATATGGATGCATGACAGGTTTAAAGATGCATCAAGGTAAACTAGTTGACAAGATAAACAGATTTAAATGGACCCATATGCAATTTGAGTTGCATATGAAAAGCCCATGAATTATGGTTAGATTATTTGTTTTCCAACTAATCAACAGGTGCTAGTGGTTTAGTATGATGCATGCAAAAGGGAAACAGCAAAATAACAACATTAGAATCAATTTAAGATAGGGTGTAGCAATTTAGAATTTTATTATTAATTTAGGGAATTTTTGGGTGCCTTAAAGGTGACACACAAGTATTTGTTGTTTTCAACCATTTAAAAATTATTTATTAATCCAATAAATGCAAATAAAATATGTTTTCCATACCATTTTAAATAACCTAATCAAATAATTTTTGTTTTCTGTTTTGAATAATTAAAATTGCCTAAACAATTTAAATCTTGTTTAATTCAATTAAAAATTGTTTAATATTGTTTAATTCATAATTAAATAATCCAAATTCCAATTTCAAAATGTGAAACATGTAATCCAACAAAAATTTGATAACCTTTTCAAATATCAACTTTGTTGTTTGGTTTGAGCAATTTAACTTGATGAAAACAACCACTACTTGTTTAACCCCATTAAGTACCAAAAATTGCCAAACTTAATAAATGTTTTCTAAACTTGTTAACCATCATTCCAATTGCATTTAATATTGTTATTTTCTTGTCCTTCATCATGCATGCTTCATGCTAACTCACCAACATATAATGCTTAGTGGTAGAACAATTAATTCAACTCTAAGACATGGGCTTTCCATATGCAATCTTTGCATATGGAATCCAATTAAACTTGTGTTATCCTATCAATTAGGTTATTTTGATGCATCTATTAACTTGTCATGCATCATATTTGATTGTGCACTATGCCATGATGATGATTGTTTATATTTCTGCCTTGTTTGTTTGCTTCTTCTCGGATAGACGACGACGTTGATACCGACGACCTTTACGACACCCCTTCTGAGGATCTAGCTCAGTACCCGGCTACTGGGTTTGCAGGCAAGTTATCACTCACATGAACCACTGTGTTCCTTTCAACATTGGTTATCGATACTTTCCGTTGATCCTTTTCTGCTAGCTATAGTGGTAGTTGTTTCTGTTACGAACCCATCACATGAATCCCTTAACCCTGATATTGCCTCACCTCCACTCCTATCACCCCTTTGATTGAGCCAGTGTCTTACTAGCATGCTTATGTTGTTTTGCTCGAGTCTGCTATCAGTTACTTTCTGTTATTATATTCTGTTATATCCTGGGGCTCGATGTTAAACAACACCTGTTAATTTGAGGTAATAATAATTTGCTGATAAGGCACCGGCAGGAGGCCCGGCGTGGTTTTGAGGCCTGCTAGTGTCGACCCTAATAGGAAAAGGGTCTTGTCTACTGATCCACGATGAGCGCACTATCCGCATGTGGGAAGCGTGTATGGGCGCCCCCCTCAATTTGACTCGATCCGCATCTCGTCCAAATCACCACACTTAGTTCGGGCTTTCCATTTGATGCACGCATATGCAGGTACGAACCCGAGGCCAGGGTGGAACTTTTGTAGTCGGCATTTAGGGCGGCGTGGTCTTCCAGTGCTATGAGGGTCCTCCTTTTCTTCGGGGGGCTCGATTAGCCGCGCACGCACAGCACGTGGTGCTTTGGGCTTGATGCGAGGAAAGGTTGAATTGTGTTGAGTGCCCCGCTTGGTGGGAAAGGCCTTCCCATCTGGCGGGTTATTCTTACGTGTACGGTCAAATTGGTGCACCCCTGCAGGGATAAATCTTCTCGAGAAGCCGTGTTTTCCGCGGTTATGGTTGACTTGGTGAAAGTACTGGCTAACAAGTACTCAGAACAACTTACACCAAGTCAACCATAACCGCGGAAAACACGGCTTCTCGAGAAGATTTATCCCTGCAGGGGTGCACCAATTTGGCCGTACACGTAAGAATAACCCGCCAGATGGGAAGGCCTTTCCCACCAAGCGGGGCACTCAACACAATTCAACCTTTCCTCGCATCAAGCCCAAAGCACCACGTGCTGTGCGTGCGCGGCTAATCGAGCCCCCCGAAGAAAAGGAGGACCCTCATAGCACTGGAAGACCACGCCGCCCTAAATGCCGACTACAAAAGTTCCACCCTGGCCTCGGGTTCGTACCTGCATATGCGTGCATCAAATGGAAAGCCCGAACTAAGTGTGGTGATTTGGACGAGATGCGGATCGAGTCAAATTGAGGGGGGCGCCCATACACGCTTCCCACATGCGGATAGTGCGCTCATCGTGGATCAGTAGACAAGACCCTTTTCCTATTAGGGTCGACACTAGCAGGCCTCAAAACCACGCCGGGCCTCCTGCCGGTGCCTTATCAGCAAATTATTATTACCTCAAATTAACAGGTGTTGTTTAACATCGAGCCCCAGGATATAACAGAATATAATAACAGAAAGTAACTGATAGCAGACTCGAGCAAAACAACATAAGCATGCTAGTAAGACACTGGCTCAATCAAAGGGGTGATAGGAGTGGAGGTGAGGCAATATCAGGGTTAAGGGATTCATGTGATGGGTTCGTAACAGAAACAACTACCACTATAGCTAGCAGAAAAGGATCAACGGAAAGTATCGATAACCAATGTTGAAAGGAACACAGTGGTTCATGTGAGTGATAACTTGCCTGCAAACCCAGTAGCCGGGTACTGAGCTAGATCCTCAGAAGGGGTGTCGTAAAGGTCGTCGGTATCAACGTCGTCGTCTATCCGAGAAGAAGCAAACAAACAAGGCAGAAATATAAACAATCATCATCATGGCATAGTGCACAATCAAATATGATGCATGACAAGTTAATAGATGCATCAAAATAACCTAATTGATAGGATAACACAAGTTTAATTGGATTCCATATGCAAAGATTGCATATGGAAAGCCCATGTCTTAGAGTTGAATTAATTGTTCTACCACTAAGCATTATGTGTTGGTGAGTTAGCATGAAGCATGCATGATGAAGGACAAGAAAATAACAATATTAAATGCAATTGGAATGATGGTTAACAAGTTTAGAAAACATTTATTAAGTTTGGCAATTTTTGGTACTTAATGGGGTTAAACAAGTAGTGGTTGTTTTCATCAAGTTAAATTGCTCAAACCAAACAACAAAGTTGATATTTGAAAAGGTTATCAAATTTTTGTTGGATTACATGTTTCACATTTTGAAATTGGAATTTGGATTATTTAATTATGAATTAAACAATATTAAACAATTTTTAATTGAATTAAACAAGATTTAAATTGTTTAGGCAATTTTAATTATTCAAAACAGAAAACAAAAATTATATTTGATTAGGTTATTTAAAATGGTATGGAAAACATATTTTATTTGCATTTATTGGATTAATAAATAATTAGTTATGGATTTTAGAAATTAGCATTTGAAATATTTAAGTTTGAATTTAAAATGCATTTGTAATTTCCAAAACAGTACACAAATTGGATATTTGGAAAGTTTAGGAAATTTGGATCAGAATTCATATAAAACTTGCATTTATTGGAATTGTAGAATGAAAGTTATTAAATTTTGAAGTTTTGTTTTAATTCTGCTAATTAAAATGAATTTGTAATTTCCTGGAATTTCGCAGAAACATTTGTTACCCACTGGCTCTCTACCCCTAGCCACTAACCAGTGGGCCACAGGCCACTGTGGCACTGCGCGCATGCTTGCGTGGCAGGGAGAGTCCATGACAGGTGGGCCTGCTGCGCTGGAAGCGAAAAGGAGCAAAAATTGGGGCTTGCGGGGCTCGAACCCGCGCCCAGCGCTGCGCGCACAAGGTGCAGTACCACTGCACTGTTCTCGTTCAGTTGACAGGGATACAAACGGATACAGGTTAAGGTTCAGCGCCAAGTTACTGAATTTAACTGACGACGAATCGCATGCTCGACTGACAGACAAAGGTTCAGTGCTCGCCGGCGGGAACTGATCGTGGCCGTGCTCGCTGCGAGGGGGTGTGCGTGTGCTGTGTGCAGAAACGTGCACGGGATCTTGCGCAAGTGACAGAGGGAGAGAGGGGAAGGATACCACGGGGAGCTCACCGGGGTTCGTCGAGTTGCAGAGAAGAACACCGAGCTCGACGGCGGCGTTGCCGTGGACGGCGGGGGAGGTGTGGCTGATCTCCGAGGGTGTTCAGGTGTCTAAACGGGAGCGGGGAGAGAGGGCTTTTGATTCCCGGGGGTAGATGGCTAGATGGAGATGGGAGGTGGCGGCATTGTCGTCGGGTTCAGAGCTCCTGTCGCCGGTGGGTGGAGCAGAGGAGGGGATCTCGCCGGGGAAGCAACGAATGGCGGCGGCGGCGAGGGAAAAGGAAACCTAGGGAGCTAGGGTTGGTACGGGGGTACCCTAGGGCTTTTATAGAGGCGCGGAGGGCGTCGCTGGCCGCCGGAGTCGCTGCGGGGGTGCGGTGGCGCCTCCGATGCGCTGCCGTACCGCGCGACGAAGATGATTAGAAGAGCGGCGCGAATCTCGAAGCGTTAAGTTGCGCTAGGGTGGGCTGGGCCTGGCGCGCGCGGTAGATAGGTGGGTTGGGTTCTGTTTTCTGCTGCGCGCGCGTTGCGTTTGCTTTATTTTTTTTTTGCTCTCTGTTTTTTTTTGTATCTTTTGCTTTTGGAAGAAAAACTTAGATTTTAGGTTAGATAAAAATCTGGAAAAATTCAGATAGACTCCTTAGGCCAAATGCAACCATTTGGCAACTTTCATTTTCAAAAATTTAAACATTTGATTGATTTTTTAAATTTGAACCAAATTTGAGTGAAAGGGGTAATATTAATATTCATTAATAAAAACCACTATTCAAATAGGGTAACCCCTATGGTAAAAAGCAAATTGAGTTGATTTGATTTGTCAACAACATAATTTCAAAAAATGGTTTTGTTTGGGTGCTTGGATTTGAATTTTAAATTGTGTTTGGAAAATGAATAATTGATTTAAAACCATTATTTTCACAAGTGATCACTAAGGAAAACATGGAACCCAAAATGGTTGTTATTATTTGTGAATTTTATTCAAAAAGTTGTAACAGAGCAAGTATGAAACCAATGTTTGAAAAAGGTTTGAATTTGAGTTGTGAAAACAGTGGAAAAAAATTGCAATAATTAAGAAACAAATGCAAACAACATGGAACAAAATGATGATATGATGCAATACTTAAATAAACATGCAACAAACATTCTAAGTGGATGATTTTCATACTTGGGATGTTACAAAACGCCCCCCCTTGAAGGAATCGCGCCCCGAGATTCCTACGGAGAAGTGAAAAGGTCCGGATACTTCTTGCAAAGATCCTCTTCGGTCTCCCACGTTGCCTCTTTATCGGAATGATGCGACCATTGCACTTTCAAGAACTTGGTGCTCTTGTTGCGAGTCTTACGCTCGGTCTCATCGAGAATACGAATAGGGTGCTCCTCATAAGATAGATCATCTTGCAGTTCGATGGAATCATGATCAACTGCACGATCTGGATCTTTGAAACACTTCTTGAGCTGTGACACGTGGAACACATCGTGCACTTTGGATAGCTTTTCTGGAAGTTCAAGACGATAAGCATTTTCTGCACGCCTTGAGAGAATGTTGAAAGGACCAATGTATCTTGGTGCCAGCTTTCCTTTCACACCGAAACGATGAGTGCCTCTGAGGGGAGTTACACGGAGATATGCCTTATCACCAGGTGCATAGATCATATCCCTGGGCTTGCTATCATAATAGCTCTTCTGACGAGACTGAGCAATCCTGAGATTGTCACGAATGATACAAACTTTCTCCTCGGCTTCCTTAACAATGTCAGGGCCTAAAAGTGAACGTTCACCAGCTCCAGACCAATTGATTGGACTCCTGCATCTGCGACCATACAGTGCCTCAAATGGTGCCATGCCTAGGCTTGCCTGGTAGCTGTTGTTGTAGGAGAATTCAGCATATGGAAGGCAATCCTCCCATTTCATGCCAAAGGAGATACCACATGCTCTGAGCATATCCTCGAGAATCTGATTGACTCTTTCGTCTTGCCCCTGAGACTGAGGGTGATAAGCTGTGCTGAACAGAAGTTTAGTGCCCAATGCTTCTTGAAAGCTTTTCCAGAAATGAGAAGTGAAGATACTTCCACGGTCTGAGCTTATTTCCAATGGAACACCATGAAGGGGAACAATCTTTGCTGTATAGAGCTCTGCTAACTGGCTAGCTGAGATAGTTTCCTTGACAGCGAAGAAATGAGCTACTTTAGTGAGACGATCAATAACAACGAAGATTGCATCGTTGCCCTTTTTGGACTTTGGAAACCCAGTAACGAAGTCCATTTCAATCATGTCCCACTTCCACTCAGGAATTTTCAGAGGTTGGAGTAGACCTGCTGTTTTCTGATGGACTGCCTTAACACGTTGACAAACGTCGCATTCAGAAACGTATTGAGCAATTTCACGTTTCATGCCAGGCCACCAATACAGAGTCTTAAGATCCTGGTACATCTTTGTACTTCCAGGGTGAATGGAGAGAGGAGTTTCATGAGCCTCCTTGAGAATGATATCCTTGAGACTTTGAACCTGAGGAACTTCAATGTGTCCTTCAAAGAACACAGTTCCTTTATCATCAACTGAGAAAGACTTGAATTTCTCCTTGCCTTCCTTGATGTGCTCAACCATCTTCTTGATTTCAATATCACGAAGTTGTTCAGAACGAATCTTGTCCTCGAGAGTTGGACTGGCTGTCAAGCTAGCAAGGTAGCCTTGAGGGACAAGACCAAGGTTCAGCTTCTGGAATTCTTCATGAAGTGGAGGTTGGCTTTCCATGATCATGAGATTATTGCAATAGGATTTGCGACTGAGAGCATCGGCCATAACATTAGCCTTGCCTGGAGTGTAAGAAATGGTGAGATCAAAGTCTTTAATCTTCTCAATCCATCTCCTTTGCCTGAGGTTCAGATCTGGCTGAGTGAAGATGTATTTCAGACTCTTATGATCGGAAAAGATTTCAGTTTTGTTACCCAACAAGTATTGTCTCCATTTCTTGAGGGCAAACACAACTGCTGCAAGTTCAAGATCATGTGTGGGATAGTTTTGCTCGTGTGGGTTCAACTGACGTGAAGCATAAGCCACAACTTGGCGTTCTTGCATAAGAACTGCTCCTAGTCCTTGGAGAGATGCATCACAGAATATCTGGAAAGGCTTGGTAGTATCTGGGCCAACCAGAACTGGGGTGGAAGTGAGTTTAGTCTTCAGTAGATTGAAACTCTCATCACACTGTGGAGTCCAAATGAACTTTTTGTCCTTCTTTGTGAGATCAGTGAGAGGTTTTGCAATCTTGGAAAAGTTTTGGACGAAACGACGGCAATAGCTAGCCAAGCCAAGAAAACTTCTGACTTGCTTCACCGTCTTAGGGGGTTTCCAATCAACAATTGCCTTAACCTTTTCCGGGTCAATGGCTATGCCTTTGGCGGAGATGATATGACCAAGATATGCAACTTCTGGAATCCAGAACTCACATTTGGAGAATTTGGCATATAGACGATGCTCGCGAAGTTTCATGAGAGTGAGACGAAGGTGTTCTCCATGCTCTTCCTCAGATTATGAGTAGACCAGAATATCATCAAGATATACCACAACGAACTTGTCGAGGTATTCATGGAAGACAGAATTCATGAGTCTTGAGAAGGTTGCCGGTGCATTGGTGAGACCAAAGGACATGACGGTGTATTCATATAGACCGTAACGAGTGGTGAAAGCTGTTTTTGGAATATCTTCCTTTCTGATCTTTATCTGATGGTAACCCATCCTCAAGTCCAACTTTGAGAATATTGAGGCTCCAGCAAGTTGATCAAAAAGATCATCGATACGAGGAATTGGATATTTGTTCTTGATGGTTTTCTCGTTGAGAGGACGATAGTCAACCACGAGTCTTTTTGTTTGATCCTTCTTGGCAACAAACAGAGTTGGGCAACCCCAAGCGGAGGAACTAGGCTGAATGTAACCTTTCTCCATGTACATATCGATTTGCTCCTTCAACAATTTCAGTTCAGGAGGAGCTATCTTGTATGGATGCTTAGAGATTGGTGCAGTACCTGGTTCAAGCTCGATCACGAACTCAACTGCTCTGTCCGGAGGCATCCCTGGCAATTCTTCTGGAAAGACGTCAGGGAATTCACAAACCACCGGAACATTTTCAAGCAGAGGTAGAGGTTTAGCATCCAGGGTGTACAGCTGAACAGAACTTGATTCACTTGGAGAATAGACTATCTGGCCGGAAGGGTGGAACAGAGTTATTGACTTCTTAGCACAATCAATCGTAGCTTTATTGGCCTTCAACCAATCCATGCCAAGGATGACATCAATGTCAGAATTGCCAAGCAGAATGAGGGAAGCAAGGAATATGTGACCTCCAATCAAGATCTGATTCTCATGACTGATCTTGGAAGTTTGCATAGTTGCTCCAGGGGAGTTTACTACTAGCGGGGAACCCAAACCCACAAAAGGTAGTTTAACTGCTGTCGCAAAGATCTTTGACACGAACGAATGCGATGCTCCGGTATCAAACAACACTTTAGCTGGGTTAGAGTTTACGGGGAATGTACCGAGAACGACGTCAGCAGCTTCCTCAGCTTTGTCGGCCTTGATATGATTCACCCTCGCGGTCCTCCCGACAGGCCTGTTGTTGGAGTTGAAGGCTTTAGCCGGGGGAGCACGAACCATTGCCTGGTTGGTGTTGGGGCGAGGAGGTGGTGGAGGTAGCTGCTTCTGAGTGCACTTATCAGCGTAGTGCCCAGTATCCTTGCACTTGAAGCAAGTGACGACACGAGGAGGACCTGGCCTTGGCTGCCCCATTGGAAACCTCTGACCCTGCATCTGAGATGGGCTGGGTGGGCGGGGACCAAAGCCTGGAGAAGCTTGGGCATTTGGAGCCCTAGTGACAGCACTGTTTGGCACCCAGATGCGGCGCTTCTGCGGAGGGGTGGTCATGTTGGAGGAAGAACCACCCTCACGCGAGTGCTTGCGCGACTCTTCGAACGCCTTGCGCCCATTCTCCTCATTGAGCGAGGTGTTCACGAGCTCCGCGAAGTCCTTGCACTTGATGTTGGTGAGAGCGTACTTCAGTTCCGGGTTAAAACCTCGGCGGAACCTTGCCATCTTCTTGGCTTCAGTGGACACCTCGTCACCGGCGTATCGAGCGAGACGATTGAACTCGTTCTGGTAGCCGAGGACGTCCAGCTTGCCCTGTTTGAGAGAGCAGAATTCCTCACGCATCCTTTCCATGAGACCATCTGGGATGTGGTGCTTCAGGAAGGCATCCTTGAAACAACCCCAGGTGATAGGATAGCCAGCTCTCATGGTCTGGTAGTTCTCCCACCAGGTAGCTGCCTGACCCTTCAGTAGGTAGGTGGCATACTTGACCTTATCTTCCTCAGCAACATGAGCAATCTCCAGAGCCCTGTTCATCTCCCTGATCCAGTCATCAGCATCCAGAGGCTCACGTGTTGCCACGAAAGCTCTCGGCCCCAGACTCAGAAACTCCTTGATGCTGACTCGCGGAGCATTCTGGTTGTTGTTCTGGTTAGCCTGGATCTGGGCCATCTGAGCCACGACCTGAGTCATCTGAGTCAACAGCTCCGTGAGCGGAGGTGGTTCAGGCATGGTGTTCCTGGTTGGAGGCATCCTGAACAGAAATGCATTTTAGCACAATAACAGAAAAGGATAGACTTGGTAACCGAAAGATAGATTATTCCGACGCATGAATAGATAACCAACAGGTACATCATCACATGTTCAAAAACATCAGAATATCCAACAGACCAATACATGGTTCGAATGCCAAAGGATAACTAAACATAGCTAGGAACGGATACATCGGTACTCCCATGCTCATCACGCAGGACGGCGGCGAGTAGTACGACGAGAGATACGGTGAGGAGGAATCCCACGGAAGTAGGTATGACGACGATCCACGTAGAGCGGGATTGCTCTGAGAGCAACTCTCGGTGTGGTGAAGTAGAAAGCGTCGTCTCCCTGTGCTCCATAGCGGGGAATCCCTGTGTAACCAGCTCCAAGGTCGAGAAGTGGGCCTCTGATCGGCTCGTAACCTCCAGCATCTGGCAGCGGTAACCCAGCTGTATGAACGCAACGTGCAAAGCGCTCATCTCCAACAAAGTCTGTGGTGTACGTCGCCAGACGAGTGAGAGCAAGGTGGAGCTGCTCCCTGACTGAGGCTAACTCCTGAGAAAGTGCGGAAACAGCTGCGTCACTGTGCCTCACGAACTGAGCAGTGGTGTGCAGCCTTGAGCTATCAGACTCGTAGGTATCCAGGTTGCTGTGGAGAGTGAAGTGAACTCCCGCCGACGTGATGTAACCACGGGGGATGTGACGATAGATAGAATCGTCAAACCCCCAGTAGTCAGCACGGAGGACGGTGAGACTCACGTAAGCGGCCTGCTGCACAGCCATATCCACTGTGGAACCTACTGCCTCGTAGCGGTGGACAACGCTCCTGCCATCATCCGACAGAATGTAGACGATAGCCCGGTAGCAGGTCTGGTCAAACTCTCGCTGCTGCTCGTAGACCTGGTACTCTGGTGCCCAATGGAACCCCAGATAGGTAACCATGTCTCTCAGCATCTCCGGATAACCGGCGGTGCTCTCACAGCGAGTCATCCGAACCACCTGCGGGTAGAACCTGAGATCCATCTGCAGATGATTTGGGAGGTTTTGATTAGACTCCGGTAGAAGAAATGAAGTGGAAAACAACAGCAAGGTTTCAACGGACGAAAGGTTCTTTAGAAGGACAGGATATCGAAGCAACATCGGGAAAACGAGACCAAAAGTCCTGAGGTACTAAGGAGAACCCAAAACACGTGAAATCCTAACTTGAAAGTTTAGGTGAGAAGAGAGAAAACAATGTTGCACTTCCTTACCAGAAAAGGGTGGGTGGGTGGGGAAAGAAGAAAAATGGCAGAATTCCTACTCTCACGCTTCATTTTTCCTATATAGCTACAAAATAGTTTCTAGACTCAACTGCGACCAGTAAAAAGGGATCCTACAGGCAGACAGGCTCTGATACCATTTGTCGCACCCGGACTTCTAGAGGATACTCACCGTACGAACTGAACAGTATTTTGGTTGGATTACGGGGCTTAACGGCTCCCGCGTCCCCTTACGGGTAGGCCAGCACTTATGTGCGACAACCAACCGTTACTGTTCACCGTCGATGTAAACTATCCCGTAGAAATCAGGATACTACCATTGACGTACTTCATACCATACACACATGGTACGTCAACGGTTTTGAACAAAAGGATAACACAACATGCCTCTAAGACACAAAAGATTGAAATAAGGTTGCAAATAGCCTTCACTAAGGCAGAAAAAGCAAATACAATCATCCAGAGGACACATGTCCCAACATAGCATTCATTACATCAGCAGAAGCAATCAACGGTGTCTGGGTACAGACAAATCCAACAGGCTTAAGAAGCCGGAGAAAATAAAGAAGACGAAGCCCATCCACGTAGGTCCTGGATCCAGCCCTGGTCCAGCTATCTACTCGTCTGCAGTCTCGTCAAACTCCACGAAGTAGCCATCCTGGTGGTCATCATAGCCGTAGTCGTAGTCTGCGTAAACCACAGCCCCAAAGGGGTCAGTACAACAACGTACTGGCAAGCAAGACTCACAGTTCACCAAGGTGTAACCCGTCAACACCAAGCACAGATGCCTTGGGATCAACGGAAGAAAAGGTATGAAAGATGCTGCAACTGGCTGCACTAACCAACTACAGAACATACTACAATTTTACGGTGTATCAGAAAGGGATAAGATAGCGTATCGTAACCAACTATAGCTAACCACCAAACAAACCCATCCTGGATCTCGCCCCTTATCCAAAGAAGCAATCCAAGGATAACTCACACAGTTGGATTAATGATGGATCAAGTTGTTGTGTCAATAAACCTATTACTAGTCAAGTTATCATTAGTTAGGTGTAAGTTGTTCTGAGTACTTGTTAGCCAGTACTTTCACCAAGTCAACCATAACCGCGGAAAACACGGCTTCTCGAGAAGATTTATCCCTGCAGGGGTGCACCAATTTGGCCGTACACGTAAGAATAACCCGCCAGATGGGAAGGCCTTTCCCACAAAGCGGGGCACTCAACACAATTCAACCTTTCCTCGCATCAAGCCCAAAGCACCACGTGCTGTGCATGCGCGGCTAATCGAGCCCCCCGAAGAAAAGGAGGACCCTCATAGCACTGGAAGACCACGCCGCCCTAAATGCCGACTACAAAAGTTCCACCCTGGCCTCGTGTTCGTACCTGCATATGCGTGCATCAAATGGAAAGCCCGAACTAAGTGTGGTGATTTGGACGAGATGCGGATCGAGTCAAATTGAGGGGGGCGCCCATACACGCTTCCCACATGCGGATAGTGCGCTCATCGTGGATCAGTAGACAAGACCCTTTTCCTATTAGGGTCGACACTAGCAGGCCTCAAAACCACGCCGGGCCTCCTGCCGGTGCCTTATCAGCAAATTATTATTACCTCAAATTAACAGGTGTTGTTTAACATCGAGCCCCAGGATATAACAGAATATAATAACAGAAAGTAACTAATAGCAGACTCGAGCAAAACAACATAAGCATGCTAGTAAGACACTGGCTCAATCAAAGGGGTGATAGGAGTGGAGGTGAGGCAATATCAGGGTTAAGGGATTCATGTGATGGGTTCGTAACAGAAACAACTACCACTATAGCTAGCAGAAAAGGATCAACGGAAAGTATCGATAACCAATGTTGAAAGGAACACAGTGGTTCATGTGAGTGATAACTTGCCTGCAAACCCAGTAGCCGGGTACTGAGCTAGATCCTCAGAAGGGGTGTCGTAAAGGTCGTCGGTATCAACGTCGTCGTCTATCCGAGAAGAAGCAAACAAACAAGGCAGAAATATAAACAATCATCATCATGGCATAGTGCACAATCAAATATGATGCATGACAAGTTAATAGATGCATCAAAATAACCTAATTGATAGGATAACACAAGTTTAATTGGATTCCATATGCAAAGATTGCATATGGAAAGCCCATGTCTTAGAGTTGAATTAATTGTTCTACCACTAAGCATTATGTGTTGGTGAGTTAGCATGAAGCATGCATGATGAAGGACAAGAAAATAACAATATTAAATGCAATTGGAATGATGGTTAACAAGTTTAGAAAACATTTATTAAGTTTGGCAATTTTTGGTACTTAATGGGGTTAAACAAGTAGTGGTTGTTTTCATCAAGTTAAATTGCTCAAACCAAACAACAAAGTTGATATTTGAAAAGGTTATCAAATTTTTGTTGGATTACATGTTTCACATTTTGAAATTGGAATTTGGATTATTTAATTATGAATTAAACAATATTAAACAATTTTTTATTGAATTAAACAAGATTTAAATTGTTTAGGCAATTTTAATTATTCAAAATAGAAAACAAAAATTATATTTGATTAGGTTATTTAAAATGGTATGGAAAACATATTTTATTTGCATTTATTGGATTAATAAATAATTAGTTATGGATTTTAGAAATTAGCATTTGAAATATTTAAGTTTGAATTTAAAATGCATTTGTAATTTCCAAAACAGTACACAAATTGGATATTTGGAAAGTTTAGGAAATTTGGATCAGAATTCATATAAAACTTGCATTTATTGGAATTGTAGAATGAAAGTTATTAAATTTTGAAGTTTTGTTTTAATTCTGCTAATTAAAATGAATTTGTAATTTCCTGGAATTTCGCAGAAACATTTGTTACCCACTGGCTCTCTACCCCTAGCCACTAACCAGTGGGCCACAGGCCACTGTGGCACTGCGCGCATGCTTGCGTGGCAGGGAGAGTCCATGACAGGTGGGCCTGCTGCGCTGGAAGCGAAAAGGAGCAAAAATTGGGGCTTGCGGGGCTCGAACCCGCGCCCAGCGCTGCGCGCACAAGGTGCAGTACCACTGCGCTGTTCTCGTTCAGTTGACAGGGATACAAACGGATACAGGTTAAGGTTCAGCGCCAAGTTACTGAATTTAACTGACGACGAATCGCATGCTCGACTGACAGACAAAGGTTCAGTGCTCGCCGGCGGGAACTGATCGTGGCCGTGCTCGCTGCGAGGGGGTGTGCGTGTGCTGTGTGCAGAAACGTGCACGGGATCTTGCGCAAGTGACAGAGGGAGAGAGGGGAAGGATACCACGGGGAGCTCACCGGGGTTCGTCGAGTTGCAGAGAAGAACACCGAGCTCGACGGCGGCGTTGCCGTGGACGGCGGGGGAGGTGTGGCTGATCTCCGGGGGTGTTCAGGTGTCTAAACGGGAGCGGGGAGAGAGGGCTTTTGATTCCCGGGGGTAGATGGCTAGATGGAGATGGGAGGTGGCGGCATTGTCGTCGGGTTCAGAGCTCCTGTCGCCGGTGGGTGGAGCAGAGGAGGGGATCTCGCCGGGGAAGCAACGAATGGCGGCGGCGGCGAGGGAAAAGGAAACCTAGGGAGCTAGGGTTGGTACGGGGGTACCCTAGGGCTTTTATAGAGGCGCGGAGGACGTCGCTGGCCGCCGGAGTCGCTGCGGGGGTGCGGTGGCGCCTCCGATGCGCTGCCGTACCGCGCGACGAAGATGATTAGAAGAGCGGCGCGAATCTCGAAGCGTTAAGTTGCGCTAGGGTGGGCTGGGCCTGGCGCGCGCGGTAGATAGGTGGGTTGGGTTCTGTTTTCTGCTGCGCGCGCGTTGCGTTTGCTTTATTTTTTTTTTTTGCTCTCTGTTTTTTTTTGTATCTTTTGCTTTTGGAAGAAAAACTTAGGTTTTAGGTTAGATAAAAATCTGGAAAAATTCAGATAGACTCCTTAGGCCAAATGCAACCATTTGGCAACTTTCATTTTCAAAAATTTAAACATTTGATTGATTTTTTAAATTTGAACCAAATTTGAGTGAAAGGGGTAATATTAATATTCATTAATAAAAACCACTATTCAAATAGGGTAACCCCTATGGTAAAAAGCAAATTGAGTTGATTTGATTTGTCAACAACATAATTTCAAAAAATGGTTCTGTTTGGGTGCTTGGATTTGAATTTTAAATTGTGTTTGGAAAATGAATAATTGATTTAAAACCATTATTTTCACAAGTGATCACTAAGGAAAACATGGAACCCAAAATGGTTGTTATTATTTGTGAATTTTATTCAAAAAGTTGTAACAGAGCAAGTATGAAACCAATGTTTGAAAAAGGTTTGAATTTGAGTTGTGAAAACAGTGGAAAACAATTGCAATAATTAAGAAACAAATGCAAACAACATGGAACAAAATGATGATATGATGCAATACTTAAATAAACATGCAACAAACATTCTAAGTGGATGATTTTCATACTTGGGATGTTACAAAATGTCGCACCCGGACTTCTAGAGGATACTCACCGTACGAACTGAACAGTATTTTGGTTGGATTACGGGGCTTAACGGCTCCCGCGTCCCCTTACGGGTAGGCCAGCACTTATGTGCGACAACCAACCGTTACTGTTCACCGTCGATGTAAACTATCCCGTAGAAATCAGGATACTACCATTGACGTACTTCATACCATACACACATGGTACGTCAACGGTTTTGAACAAAAGGATAACACAACATGCCTCTAAGACACAAAAGATTGAAATAAGGTTGCAAATAGCCTTCACTAAGGCAGAAAAAGCAAATACAATCATCCAGAGGACACATGTCCCAACATAGCATTCATTACATCAGCGGAAGCAATCAACGGTGTCTGGGTACAGACAAATCCAACAGGCTTAAGAAGCCGGAGAAAATAAAGAAGACGAAGCCCATCCACGTAGGTCCTGGATCCAGCCCTGGTCCAGCTATCTACTCGTCTGCAGTCTCGTCAAACTCCACGAAGTAGCCATCCTGGTGGTCATCATAGCCGTAGTCGTAGTCTGCGTAAACCACAGCCCCAAAGGGGTCAGTACAACAACGTACTGGCAAGCAAGACTCACAGTTCACCAAGGTGTAACCCGTCAACACCAAGCACAGATGCCTTGGGATCAACGGAAGAAAAGGTATGAAAGATGCCGCAACTGGCTGCACTAACCAACTACAGAACATACTACAATTTTACGGTGTATCAGAAAGGGATAAGATAGCGTATCGTAACCAACTATAGCTAACCACAAACAAACCCATCCTGGATCTCGCCCCTTATCCAAAGAAGCAATCCAAGGATAACTCACACAGTTGGATTAATGATGGATCAAGTTGTTGTGTCAATAAACCTATTACTAGTCAAGTTATCATTAGTTAGGTGTAAGTTGTTCTGAGTACTTGTTAGCCAGTACTTTCACCAAGTCAACCATAACCGCGGAAAACACGGCTTCTCGAGAAGATTTATCCCTGCAGGGGTGCACCAATTTGGCCGTACACGTAAGAATAACCCGCCAGATGGGAAGGCCTTTCCCACCAAGCGGGGCACTCAACACAATTCAACCTTTCCTCACATCAAGCCCAAAGCACCACGTGCTGTGCGTGCGCGGCTAATCGAGCCCCCCGAAGAAAAGGAGGACCCTCATAGCACTGGAAGACCACGCCGCCCTAAATGCCGACTACAAAAGTTCCACCCTGGCCTCGGGTTCGTACCTGCATATGCGTGCATCAAATGGAAAGCCCGAACTAAGTGTGGTGATTTGGACGAGATGCGGATCGAGTCAAATTGAGGGGGGCGCCCATACACGCTTCCCACATGCGGATAGTGCGCTCATCATGGATCAGTAGACAAGACCCTTTTCCTATTAGGGTCGACACTAGCAGGCCTCAAAACCACGCCGGGCCTCCTGCCGGTGCCTTATCAGCAAATTATTATTACCTCAAATTAACAGGTGTTGTTTAACATCGAGCCCCAGGATATAACAGAATATAATAACAGAAAGTAACTGATAGCAGACTCGAGCAAAACAACATAAGCATGCTAGTAAGACACTGGCTCAATCAAAGGGGTGATAGGAGTGGAGGTGAGGCAATATCAGGGTTAAGGGATTCATGTGATGGGTTCGTAACAGAAACAACTACCACTATAGCTAGCAGAAAAGGATCAACGGAAAGTATCGGTAACCAATGTTGAAAGGAACACAGTGGTTCATGTGAGTGATAACTTGCCTGCAAACCCAGTAGCCGGGTACTGAGCTAGATCCTCAGAAGGGGTGTCGTAAAGGTCGTCGGTATCAACGTCGTCGTCTATCCGAGAAGAAGCAAACAAACAAGGCAGAAATATAAACAATCATCATCATGGCATAGTGCACAATCAAATATGATGCATGACAAGTTAATAGATGCATCAAAATAACCTAATTGATAGGATAACACAAGTTTAATTGGATTCCATATGCAAAGATTGCATATGGAAAGCCCATGTCTTAGAGTTGAATTAATTGTTCTACCACTAAGCATTATGTGTTGGTGAGTTAGCATGAAGCATGCATGATGAAGGACAAGAAAATAACAATATTAAATGCAATTGGAATGATGGTTAACAAGTTTAGAAAACATTTATTAAGTTTGGCAATTTTTGGTACTTAATGGGGTTAAACAAGTAGTGGTTGTTTGCATCAAGTTAAATTGCTCAAACCAAACAACAAAGTTGATATTTGAAAAGGTTATCAAATTTTTGTTGGATTACATGTTTCACATTTTGAAATTGGAATTTGGATTATTTAATTATGAATTAAACAATATTAAACAATTTTTAATTGAATTAAACAAGATTTAAATTGTTTAGGCAATTTTAATTATTCAAAACAGAAAACAAAAATTATATTTGATTAGGTTATTTAAAATGGTATGGAAAACATATTTTATTTGCATTTATTGGATTAATAAATAATTAGTTATGGATTTTAGAAATTAGCATTTGAAATATTTAAGTTTGAATTTAAAATGCATTTGTAATTTCCAAAACAATACACAAATTGGATATTTGGAAAGTTTAGGAAATTTGGATCAGAATTCATATAAAACTTGCATTTATTGGAATTGTAGAATGAAAGTTATTAAATTTTGAAGTTTTGTTTTAATTCTGCTAATTAAAATGAATTTGTAATTTCCTGGAATTTCGCAGAAACATTTGTTACCCACTGGCTCTCTACCCCTAGCCACTAACCAGTGGGCCACAGGCCACTGTGGCACTGCGCGCATGCTTGCGTGGCAGGGAGAGTCCATGACAGGTGGGCCTGCTGCGCTGGAAGCGAAAAGGAGCAAAAATTGGGGCTTGCGGGGCTCGAACCCGCGCCCAGCGCTGCGCGCACAAGGTGCAGTACCACTGCGTTGTTCTCGTTCAGTTGACAGGGATACAAACGGATACAGGTTAAGGTTCAGCGCCAAGTTACTGAATTTAACTGACGACGAATCGCATGCTCGACTGACAGACAAAGGTTCAGTGCTCGCCGGCGGGAACTGATCGTGGCCGTGCTCGCTGCGAGGGGGTGTGCGTGTGCTGTGTGCAGAAATGTGCACGGGATCTTGCGCAAGTGACAGAGGGAGAGAGGGGAAGGATACCACGGGGAGCTCACCGGGGTTCGTCGAGTTGCAGAGAAGAACACCGAGCTCGACGGCGGCGTTGCCGTGGACGGCGGGGGAGGTGTGGCTGATCTCCGGGGGTGTTCAGGTGTCTAAACGGGAGCGGGGAGAGAGGGCTTTTGATTCCCGGGGGTAGATGGCTAGATGGAGATGGGAGGTGGCGGCATTGTCGTCGGGTTCAGAGCTCCTGTCGCCGGTGGGTGGAGCAGAGGAGGGGATCTCGCCGGGGAAGCAACGAATGGCGGCGGCGGCGAGGGAAAAGGAAACCTAGGGAGCTAGGGTTGGTACGGGGGTACCCTAGGGCTTTTATAGAGGCGCGGAGGGCGTCGCTGGCCGCCGGAGTCGCTGCGGGGGTGCGGTGGCGCCTCCGATGCGCTGCCGTACCGCGCGACGAAGATGATTAGAAGAGCGGCGCGAATCTCGAAGCGTTAAGTTGCGCTAGGGTGGGCTGGGCCTGGCGCGCGCGGTAGATAGGTGGGTTGGGTTCTGTTTTCTGCTGCGCGCGCGTTGCGTTTGCTTTTTTTTTTTTTTTTTGCTCTCTGTTTTTTTTGTATCTTTTGCTTTTGGAAGAAAAACTTAGGTTTTAGGTTAGATAAAAATCTGGAAAAATTCAGATAGACTCCTTAGGCCAAATGCAACCATTTGGCAACTTTCATTTTCAAAAATTTAAACATTTGATTGATTTTTTAAATTTGAACCAAATTTGAGTGAAAGGGGTAATATTAATATTCATTAATAAAAACCACTATTCAAATAGGGTAACCCCTATGGTAAAAAGCAAATTGAGTTGATTTGATTTGTCAACAACATAATTTCAAAAAATGGTTCTGTTTGGGTGCTTGGATTTGAATTTTAAATTGTGTTTGGAAAATGAATAATTGATTTAAAACCATTATTTTCACAAGTGATCACTAAGGAAAACATGGAACCCAAAATGGTTGTTATTATTTGTGAATTTTATTCAAAAAGTTGTAACAGAGCAAGTATGAAACCAATGTTTGAAAAAGGTTTGAATTTGAGTTGTGAAAACAGTGGAAAACAATTGCAATAATTAAGAAACAAATGCAAACAACATGGAACAAAATGATGATATGATGCAATACTTAAATAAACATGCAACAAACATTCTAAGTGGATGATTTTCATACTTGAGATGTTACAAAACTTGACATGGTTCTTAAGTGGATGATATGCGTGAAACACAACAGGAATGTAAACAATCATTGCCATGGCATTGTGCACAATCAAGATGATGCATGACAAGTTAATAGTTGCAACAAAGTAACCTAGCTAACAAGATAACACAATTTAAATGGACCCATATGCAAGGGTTGCATATGGAAAAGGATCCATTGAAATAAGTGGAACACCTGATTTACAATTATTTATTATGTGATAGTTGTTATCATGATGCATGCATGATGATGATGACAAGATAACAACAGATAACAATAAATAACAATGATAGATGCAAAGGAAAAGGAATAAAACAAGTTTAGAACTTATTTATTAAGTTTGGAAAATTTGGTTACTTAAACATGTCACACAACCCATTATTGTTTTCATCAATTCAAAGTGTGCAAAACAAGTAATAAAATTTATATTTGAAAAGAACATCAAATTTTAGTTGGATTACATGTTTCACATTTTGAAATTTGAATTAGGATGAATTTATTATGAGTTAAACAATATTAAACAAGTTTTAATTGAATTTAAAACAAGTTTGAATATTATTTGAATTTTATTTGTTCAAATCAGAAATTCAAATTCACATTTGAAAAGTTCACACTTTGGTGGTTTGAAAACATAATTTGCATGTTCAAAATTATTTTATATTAAGCAAGTTATGATTTTATCCAATCTAATTGAATTAAACAGGTATTAAATTATTTAGGAAATTTAAATTATTCAAACAGTGAAACAATTTTATATTTGAATAGTACATTCAAAATGGTATGAAAAACATATTTTATTTGCCTTATTTGGAAATAGTATGAATTACTTATGAATTATTGCAAATTACATTTGAATTATCCAAATTTGAATTTTAAAAGTATTTTGAAAACTCAAAACAGAACACCAATAGGTTAGTTGGAAAGATTATGAAATTTGGAGCAATAAACATATACAAGTTTTATTTATTAGGCTTATGGATTAAAAGTTATTGATTTTTAAAGTTTATTGTTTATTCTGCCATTTAAAAAGAAATAGAAATTAAACAGATATGTTTTAATCTTTTTGTTACCGTGCAGCGGGTCTACCCACACGCTGCCAGGGGGCCCCATGGCCAGCGTGGCGAGTGCGCGCTTGCGTGGCCGTGACAGTCCATGACTGGTGGGCCTCGCGCGGGGGAGAAATAGCGAAAAAGTTTGCGGCCGCGGGGGATCGATCCCGCGAGCTCGCGGTGCAAACGAGCGCACTGAACCACCGCGTTAACTGAAATCGTGTGACAGGGATACAGACGCAGGGAGGATAACATTACAGTTCGTTAACTGAATTTTTCTGAAGATCGAAACCTTCCGCGACACTGACAGGGAAACACGGCTCGCCGGCGATCAAACGTATGCTCGTGCTGGTGATGGATCGTTGCGGTGCAGATGGATGACGCGTGCACGGATGCGAAGCCACAGAGGGACGAAGGGAGCACGGTGGGCTCACCAGAAGGTTGCCGTGGTCGTTTTCTGACGGCGGAGGGGAAAACCGCGGCGGTGACGAGGTAGTCGTGGACGGCGGCGTGGTCTCCGGGCTCCTCCTTGCGAGATCAGACGTCCAACGCGAAGAGGGGAAGGTGGCGATGTCGTTCCCGTGCTCAAACGCCGTCGAGAGGCCCTGCAACGGCGACGATCTCCTCGGGTTCAGTTAAGGGCGCACGGTGGCCGGAGAAAAGGAGAGGACCGCGGCGTCGATCGGAAGCTCACCGTGGTGTTCTCTGGTGTCCACGGGGAAGAGGAAGTAGCGGCGTTGCGATTCCCGTAGGTGGACAAGGAGTGGAGTGGCTAGGTGGGTGGCGCCATGGCGATCTTCAGAGGCTCGCCGGCGGTGAGAAGTTCAGAGGTGGGGAGCGGCGTCGGAGAGCAGAATTTGACGGCGGATAGATGGGACAGGAGAAACCCTAGGCTCTAGGGTTGCTTCCAGGGGGCTAGGGGGCTTCTTATAGGCGAGGGGAGCGAGGGCGGCCGCCGGAGTCGCGCGCGGTGCCGCGGTGGCGCCGGCCGATTGCTGCCGTACTTCAAAAAGAAGCACATCACGAATCGCGAAGCGGTACGGGGGGAGTAGAGCGGGCTGGGTCGCGCGCAAGCTAGGCTAGGTGGGTTGGGCCGCTGCTATCTGCCGCGCGCTGCGTTAGGTGCTGCTCGTTTTATTTTTTTCTTTCTGTTTTTTTTTTTTTTTTTTTGCTGAAACAGATTTTGGAAGAAATTGTTAAGGTTTTGTTTAAGAAAAATTCCAGAAAAATTTAGTTAAGCTATTTAGGTAATTAGAAACCATATTCCAAGATTGGATTTCAAAAATTTGAGATTTTAAAAGATGTTTGTATTTGAAACCAAAATGGATGAATTTTAAATATTAATAAACCCTTATTTAAAACAACACTTTTAATAGGGATATCCCTAAGTTTTAAAGTGATTTAAAGAGTACAAATGTGTGGGGAATTTTATGGTTTCAAAAGAGTACTGATTTGAAACTTGGTTTGAATTTAAAAGATGATTTAGGAATTATTGATTGAATTGGTTGATTGATTTAAGCAACAATTTAATAGATGAAATATAATGGATTGTTTGGAAACAAATGAGGCTTTTGATTTGCAATTCTTTATTTGAAAAGATTGTAACATACAAGTATGAAAACCACTGTTGATTAAGTTTGAATTTCAATAAGAAAACAATGCAACAAAAATATAATGAGGATGATGCCATGATGCATTGCTTAAATTAAACAAGAAATAAAGCAACTAGGGGTTTTTCATACTTGGGACGTTACAAAACGCCCCCCCTTGAAGGAATCGCGCCCCGAGATTCCTTACTGAGATGTGAAAAGGTCTGGATACTTCTTGCGAAGATCCTCTTCGGTCTCCCACGTTGCCTCTTTATCGGAATGATGCGACCATTGCACTTTCAAGAACTTGGTGCTCTTGTTGCGAGTCTTACGCTCGGTCTCATCGAGAATACGAATATGGTGCTCCTCATAAGATAGATCATCTTGCAGTTCAATGGAATCATGATCAACTGCACGATCTGGATCTTTGAAACACTTCTTGAGTTGTGACACGTGGAACACATGGTGCACTTTGGATAGTTTTTCTGGAAGTTCAAGACGATAAGCATTTTCTGCCCGCCTCGAGAGAATGTTGAAAGGACCAATGTATCTTGGTGCAAGCTTTCCTTTCACACCAAAACGATGAGTGCCTCTGAGGGGAGTTACACGGAGATATGCCTTGTCACCAGGTGCATAGATCATATCCCTGTGCTTGCTATCATAATAGCTCTTCTGACGAGATTGAGCAATCCTGAGATTGTCACGAATGATACGAACTTTCTCCTCGGCTTCCTTAACAATGTCAGGGCCCAAGAGTGAACGTTCACCAGCTCCAGACCAATTGATTGGACTCCTGCATCTGCGACCATACAGTGCCTCAAAGGGTGCCATGCCTAGGCTTGCCTGGTAGCTGTTGTTGTAGGAGAATTCAGCGTATGGAAGGCAATCCTCCCATTTCATGCCAAAAGAGAGACCACATGCTCTCTGAGCATATCCTCGAGAATCTGATTGACTCTTTCGACTTGCCCCTGAGACTGAGGGTGATAAGCTGTGCTGAACAAAAGTTTAGTGCCCAAAGCTTCTTGAAAACTCTTCCAGAAATGAGAAGTGAAGATACTTCCACGGTCCGAGCTTATTTCCAATGGAACACCATGAAGAGGAACAATCTTTGCTGTGTAGAGCTCTGCTAACTGGCTAGCTGAGATAGTTTCCTTTACAGCATAGAAGTGAGCAACCTTAGTGAGACGATCAATAACAACGAAGATTGCATCGTTGCCCTTCTTGGACTTTGGAAACCCAGTAACGAAGTCCATTTCAATCATGTCCCACTTCCACTCAGGAATTTTCAGAGGTTGGAGTAGACCGGCTGTTTTCTGATGGACTGCCTTAACACGTTGGCAAACGTCGCATTCAGAAACGTATTGAGCAATTTCACGTTTCATGCCAGGCCACCAATACAGAGTCTTAAGATCCTGGTACATCTTTGTACTTCCAGGGTGGATGGAGAGAGGAGTTTCATGAGCCTCCTTGAGAATGATATCCTTGAGACTTTGAATCTGAGGAACTGCAATGCGTCCTTCGAAGAACACAGTTCCCTTGTCATCAATTGAGAAGGACCTGAATTTATCATTGCCCTCCTTGATGTGCTCTACAATCTTCTTGATTTCAGTATCACGAAGTTGTTCAGAACGAATCTTGTCCTCGAGAGTTGGACTGGCTGTCAAGCTAGCAAGGTATCCTTCAGGGACAAGACCAAGGTTCAGCTTCTGGAATTCCTCATGAAGTGGAGGTTGGCTTTCCATGATCATGATATTATTGCAATAGGATTCGCGACTGAGAGCATCGGCCATAACATTAGCCTTGCCTGGAGTGTAAGAAATGGTGAGATCAAAGTCTTTAATCTTCTCAATCCATCTCCTTTACCTGAGGTTCAGATCTGGCTGAGTGAAGATGTATTTCAGACTCTTATGATCGGAAAAGATTTCAGTTTTGTTACCCAACAAGTATTGTCTCCATTTCTTGAGGGCAAACACAACTGCTGCAAGTTCTAGGTCATGAGTGGGATAGTTTTGGTCATGTGGGTTCAACTGACGTGAAGCATAAGCCACAACTTGACGTTCTTGCATAAGAACTGCTCCTAGGCCTTGGAGAGATGCATCACAGAATATCTGGAAAGGTTTGGTAGTATCTGGGCCAACCAGAACTGGGGTGGAAGTGAGTTTAGTCTTCAGGAGGTTGAAACTCTCATCACATTGTGGAGTCCAAACGAACTTTTTGTCCTTCTTTGTGAGATCCGTGAGAGGTTTAGCAATCTTGGAAAAGTTTTGGACGAAACAACGGCAATAGCTAGCCAAGCCAAGAAAACTTCTGACTTGCTTCACCGTCTTAGGGGGTTTCCAGTCAACAATTGCCTTAACCTTTTCAGGATCAATGGCTATGCCCTTGGCAGAGATGATATGACCAAGATATGCAACTTCTGGAATCCAGAACTCACATTTGGAAAACTTGGCATACAAACGATGCTCGCGAAGTTTCATGAGAGTGAGACGAAGGTGTTCTCCATGCTCTTCCTCGGATTTTGAATAGACTAGAATGTCATCAAGATATACCACAACGAACTTGTCGAGGTATTCATGGAAGACAGAATTCATGAGTCTTGAGAACGTTGCCGGTGCATTGGTGAGACCAAAGGACATGACGGTGTATTCATATAGACCGTAACGAGTGGTGAAAGCTGTCTTAGGAATATCTTCCTTTCTGATCTTTATCTGATGGTAAACCATCCTCAAGTCCAACTTTGAGAATATTGAGGCTCCAGCAAGTTGATCACTAAGATCATCGATACGAGGAATTGGATACTTGTTCTTGATTGTTTTCTCGTTGAGAGGACGATAGTCAACCACGAGTCTTTTTGTTTGATCCTTCTTGGCAACAAACAGAGTTGGGCAACCCCAAGCGGAGGAACTAGGCTGAATGTAACCTTTCTCCATGTACATATCGATTTGCTCCTTCAACAATTTCAGTTCAGGAGGAGCTATCTTGTATGGATGCTTAGAGATTGGAGCAGTACCTGGCTCAAGCTCGATCACGAACTCAATTGCTCTGTCCGGGGGCATCCCTGGCAACTCTTCTGGAAAGACGTCAGGGAATTCACAAACCACCGGAACATTTTCAATTGCAGGAAGGGGTTTAGCATCGAGGTTGAACAGCTGAACAGAACTTGAACCATATGGAGAATAGACTATCTGGCCTGAAGTGTGGGAGAGAGTTATTGACTTTTGAGCACAGTCAATTTTAGCTTTGTGGGTCTTCAACCAATCCATACCCAGAATGACATCAATGTCAGAATTTCCCAGCAACATGAGTGAAGCAAGGAATATGCGACCTCCAATTAGGATCTGATTGTCCATGCTTATCTTGGAAGTAATCATTTTAGTTCCCGGAGAGTGCACATAGATTTGATTGCTTAATGGAACCAGAGCTAAATTGTACGTTGTAGCAAAGATCTTTGACACGAACGAATGCGATGCTCCAGTATCAAACAACACTTTAGCTGGAATAGAGTTTACGGGTAATATACCGAGAACGACGTCAGCAGCTTCCTCAGCTTTGTCGGCCTTGATATGGTTCACCCTCGCGTTCCTCCCGACAGGCCTGTTGTTGGAGTTGAAGGCTTTAGATGGGGGAGCACGAACCATTGCCTGGTTGGTGTTGGGGCGAGGAGGTAGGGGTAGCTGCTTCTGAGTGCACTTATCAGCATAGTGCCCAGTCTCCTTGCACTTGAAGCAAGTGACGACACGAGGAGGACCTGGCCTTGGCTGCCCCATTGGAATCCTCTGACCCTGCATCTGAGATGGGTTGGGTGGGCGGGGACCAAAGCCTGGAGAAGCTTGGGCATTTGGAGCCCGAGTGACAGCACCATTTGGCACCCAGATGCGGCGCTTCTGCGGAGGGGTGGTCATGTTGGAGGAGGAACCACCCTCACGCGAGTGCTTGCGGGACTCTTCGAACGCTTTGCGCCCATTCTCCTCATTGAGCGCGGTGTTCACGAGCTCCACGAAGTCCTTGCACTTGATGTTTGTGAGAGTGTACTTCAGTTCCGGGTTAAAACCTCGGCGGAACCTTGCCATCTTCTTGGCTTCAGTGGACACTTCGTCACCAGCGTACCGAGCGAGACGATTGAACTCGTTCTGGTAGCCGAGGACGTCCAGCTTTCCCTGTTTGAGAGAGCAAAATTCCTCACGCATCCTTTCCATGAGACCATCTGGGATGTGGTGCTTCAGGAAGGCATCCTTGAAACATCCCCAGGTGATCGGATAGCCAGCTCTCATGGTCTGGTAGTTCTCCCACCAAGTAGCTGCCTGACCCTTCAGTAGGTAGGTGGCATACTTGACCTTATCTTCCTCAGCAACATGAGCAATCTCCAGAGCCCTGTTGATCTCCCTGATCCAGTCATCCGCATCCAGAGGCTCACGTGTTGCCACGAAAGCTCTCGGCCCCACGCTCAGAAACTCCTTAATGCTGACTCACGGAGCATTCTGGTTGTGGTGCTGGTTAGCCTGGATCTGGGCCATCTGTGTCACCACTTGGGTCATCTGAGCTAACAGTTCCCCCATTGGTGGTGGCGGAGGCGGGTTGTTCCTGGTTGGAGGCATCCTGAACAGAAATTCATTTTAGCACAACAACAGAAAAGGATAGACTTGGTAACCGAAAGATAGATTATTCCGACGCATGAATAGATAACCAACAGGTACATCATCACATGTTCAAATACATCAGAATATCCAACAGACCAACACATGGTTTGAAAGACAAGGATAACTAATCATAGCTAGGAATGGATACATCGGTACTCCCATGCTCATCACGCAGGACGGCGGTGAGTAGTACGACGAGAGATACGGTGCGGAGGAATCCCACGGAAGTAGGTATGACGACGATCCACGTAGAGCGGGACTGCCCTGAGAGCAACTCTCGGTGTGGTGAAGTAGAAAGCGTCGTCTCCCTATGCTCCAAAGTGGGGAATCCCTGTGTAACCAGCTCCGAGGTCGAGAAGTGGGCCTCTGATCGGCTCGTATCCTCCAGCATCTGGCAGCGGTAACCCAGCTGTCTGAACGATACGTGCAAAGCGCTCGTCTCCAACAAAGTCTGTTGTGTACGTCGCCAGACGGGTGAGAGCAAGGTGGAGCTGCTCCCTGACTGAGGCTAACTCCTGAGATAGTGCGGAAGCAACTGCGTCACTGTGCCTCACGAACTGGGCAGTGGTGTGCAGCCTGGAGCTATCAGACTCGTAGGTATCCAGGTTGATGTGGAGGGTGAAGTGAACTCCCGCTGCCGTGATGTAACCACGGGGGATGTGACGATAGATGGAATCATCAAACCCCCAGTAGTCAGCACGGAGGACGGTGAGACTCACGTACGCTGCCTGCTGCACGGCCATATCCACTGTGGAACCTACTGCCTCGTAGCGGTGGACAACGCTCCTGCCATCATCCGACAGAATGTAGACGATAGCCCGGTAGCAAGTCTGGTCAAACTCTCGCTGCTGCTCGTAGACCTGGTACTCTGGTGCCCAATGGAACCCCAGATAGGTAACCATGTCTCTCAGCATCTCCGGATAACCGGCGGTGCTCTCACAGCGAGTCATCCGAACCACCTGCGGGTAGAACCTGAGATCCATCTGCAGATGATTTGGGAGGTTTTGATTAGACTCCGGTAGAAGAACAAGGATGTGGAAAACAACAACAAGGTTCAACGGACGATAAGGATGTTTAAAAGAACATGATATTGAAGCAACATCGGGAAACTCGAGACCAAAACTCCTGAGGTACTACAGAGAACCCAAAACACGTGAAATCCTAACTTGAAAATTTAGGTGAGAACAGAAAACAACGTTGCACTTCCTTACCAGAAAAAGGGTGGGTGGGTGGGGAAAGAAGAAAAATGGCAGAATTCCTACTCTCACGTTTCATTTTTCCTATATAGCTACAAAATAGTTTCTAGACTCAACTGCGACCAGTAAAAAGGGATCCTACAGGCAGACAGGCTCTGATACCATTTGTCGCACCCTGGCTTCTAAGGGATACTCATCGTACGAACTGGATAGCAGATGCTTGGATTATGGGGCATAACTGCTCCCACGTCCCAGTTTCCTGGTAGGCCTGCGCTTATGCGCGACAACACAAGCCCTGCTATTCCACCGTCGATGTAAACTATCCACTAGAAGTCATAGGCACTACTGTCGACGTACTTCATATCAATCACGCACGGTACGTCAACAGCTTTGAACGAATGATGATCACAACTTATCTCTAAGACACAAAAGATAGAAATAAGGTTGCAAATGGCCTTCACTAAGGCAGAAATAGCAAATACAATCATCCAGAGGACACATGTCCCAACATAGCATTCATTACATCAGCGGAAGCAGTCAAAGGTGTCTGGGTACAGACAAATCCAACAGGCTTAAGAAGCCGGAGAAAATAAAAAAGACGAAGCCCATCCACGTAGGTTCTGGATCCAGCCCTGGTCCAGCTAACTACTCGTCTGCAGTCTCGTCAAACTCCACGAAGTAGCCATCCTGGTGGTCATCGTAGCCGTAGTCGTAGTCTGCGTAAACCACAGCCCCAACGGGGTCAGTACATCCAAGTACTGGCAAGCAAGACTCACAGTTCACCAAGGTATAGCCCGTCAACACAAGCACAGATGACTTGGGTTCAACGGAAAGAAGGGAATAAATAAGGTGCTGCAACTGGCTGCGCTAACCAACTACAGAGATGCTATCAATTCCAACTATCAGAGAGGGGATAAGAACGAGGGTTGTAACCAACTGGAAGATAACTTCAAACAAACCCATCATGGATCTCGCCCCTTATCCAAAGAAGCAATCCGAGGATAACTCACACAGTTGGATTAAGATGAAACAAGTTATGGTGACAATAATCCTATTACTAGTCAAGTTATTAACCATTGGGTGAAACAATGTTGGATCATTATGTTTAAGTTGTCCTGAGTACTTGTTAGCCAGTACTTTCACCAAGTAATCCATAACCGCGGAAAACACGGCTTCTCGAGAAGATTATCCCTGCAGGGTTGCACCAATTTGGCCGTACACGTATGAATAACCCGCCAGATGGGATGCCTCCCACCAAGCGGGGCACTCAACACAACTCAACTCTTCTCCGCATCAAGCCCAAAGCACCTTGGGCGCACGGCTAATCAAGCCCCGAAGAAAAGGGACCCTCATAGCACTCTAAGACCGTGTCCCCCTATATGCCGACTACAAAAGTTCCACCCTGCGCTGGGCTCGCAAAAACATGCATGCGGCAAATAGAAAGCACGAACTAAATGAGATGATTTGGACGAGATGCGAATCGAATCAAATTGAGGGGGGCGCCCATACTCGCTTCCCACATGCGGGTAGTGCGCTCATCATGGATCAGTAGACAAGACCCTTTTCCTATTAGGGTCGACACTAGCAGGCCTCAAAACCACACAGGGCCTCCTGCCGGTGCCTTATCATCAAATTATTATTAACAGTAATAACATTAGCATGATTGATTGATTGATTAAACATCGAGCCCCAGAACATAATGAAATATAGTAACTGGAAGTAACGGGTAACAGACTCGAGCAAAACAACCTAAGCATGCTAGTAAGACACTGGCTCAATCAATGGGGTTGTAGGAGGGGTGATGAGGCAATATCAGGGTTAAAGGATTCATGTGATAGGTTCGTAACAGAAACATCTACCACTAAGGCTAGCAAGATATAGACAACGGAAAGTATCGGTAACCAGGGTTGAAAGGAACACAATGGTTCATGTGAGTGATAACTTGCCTGCAAACTCAACAGCTGGGTACTGAGCTAGATCCTCAGAAGGGGTGCTGTAAAGGTCGTCTGCCTCAACGTCGTCGTCTATTCGAGAAGAAGCAAACAAACACAACAGGAATGTAAACAATCATTGCCATGGCATTGTGCACAATCAAGATGATGCATGACAAGTTAATAGTTGCAACAAAGTAACCTAGCTAACAAGATAACACAATTTAAATGGACCCATATGCAAGGGTTGCATATGGAAAAGGATCCATTGAAATAAGTGGAACACCTGATTTACAATTATTTATTATGTGATAGTTGTTATCATGATGCATGCATGATGATGATGACAAGATAACAACAGATAACAATAAATAACAATGATAGATGCAAAGGAAAAGGAATAAAACAAGTTTAGAACTTATTTATTAAGTTTGGAAAATTTGGTTACTTAAACATGTCACACAACCCATTATTGTTTTCATCAATTCAAAGTGTGCAAAACAAGTAATAAAATTTATATTTGAAAAGAACATCAAATTTTAGTTGGATTACATGTTTCACATTTTAAAATTTGAATTAGGATGAATTTATTATGAGTTAAACAATATTAAACAAGTTTTAATTAAATTTAAAACAAGTTTGAATATTATTTGAATTTTATTTGTTCAAATCAGAAATTCAAATTCACATTTGAAAAGTTCACACTTTGGTGGTTTGAAAACATAATTTGCATGTTCAAAATTATTTTATATTAAGCAAGTTATGATTTTATCCAATCTAATTGAATTAAACAGGTATTAAATTATTTAGGCAATTTAAATTATTCAAACAGTGAAACAATTTTATATTTGAATAGTACATTCAAAATGGTATGAAAAACATCTTTTATTTTCCTTATTTGGAAATAGTATGAATTACTTATGAATTATTGCAAATTACATTTGAATTATCCAAATTTGAATTTTAAAAGTATTTTGAAAACTCAAAACAGAACACCAATAGGTTAGTTGGAAAGATTATGAAATTTGGAGCAATAAACATATACAAGTTTTATTTATTAGGCTTATGGATTAAAAGTTATTGATTTTTAAAGTTTATTGTTTATTCTGCCATTTAAAAAGAAATAGAAATTAAACAGATATGTTTTAATCTTTTTGTTACCGTGCAGCGGGTCTACCCACACGCTGCCAGGGGGCCCCATGGCCAGCGTGGCGAGTGCGCGCTTGCGTGGCCGTGACAGTCCATGACTGGTGGGCCTCGCGCGGGGGAGAAATAGCGAAAAAGTTTGCGGCCGCGGGGGATCGATCCCGCGAGCTCGCGGTGCAAACGAGCGCACTGAACCACTGCGTTAACTGAAATCGTGTGACAGGGATACAGACGCAGGGAGGATAACGTTACAGTTCGTTAACTGAATTTTTCTGAAGATTGAAACCTTCCGCGACACTGACAGGGAAACACGGCTCGCCGGCGATCAAACGTATGCTCGTGCTGGTGATGGATTGTTGAGGTGCAGATGGATGACGCTTTCACGGATGCGAAGCCACAGAGGGAGGAAGGGAGCACGGTGGGCTCACCGGAAGGTTGCCGTGGTCGTTTTCTGACGGCGGAGGGGAAAACCGCGGCGGTGACGAGGTAGTCGTGGACGGCGGCGTGGTCTCCGGGCTCCTCCTTGCGAGATCAGACGTCCAACGCGAAGAGGGGAAGGTGGCGATGTCGTTCCCGTGCTCAAACGCCGTCGAGAGGCCCTGCAATGGCGACGATCTCCTCGGGTTCAGTTAAGGGCGCACGGTGGCCGGAGAAAAGGAGAGGACCGCGGCGTCGATCGGAAGCTCACCGTGGTGTTCTCTGGTGTCCACGGGGAAGAGGAAGTAGCGGCGTTGCGATTCCCGTAGGTGGACAAGGAGTGGAGTGGCTAGGTGGGTGGCGCCATGGCGATCTTCAGAGGCTCGCCGGCGGTGAGAAGTTCAGAGGTGGGGAGCGGCGTCGGAGAGCAGAATTTGACGGCGGATAGATGGGACAGGAGAAACCCTAGGCTCTAGGGTTGCTTCCAGGGGGCTAGGGGGCTTCTTATAGGCGAGGGGAGCGAGGGCGGCCGCCGGAGTCGCGCGCGGTGCCGCGGTGGCGCCGACCGATTGCTGCCGTACTTCAAAAAGAAGCACAGCACGAATCGCGAAGCGGTACGGGGGGAGTAGAGCGGGCTGGGTCGCGCGCAAGCTAGGCTAGGTGGGTTGGGCCGCTGCTATCTGCCGCGCGCTGCGTTAGGTGCTGCTCGTTTTATTTTTTTCTTTCTGTTTTATTTCTGCCTTGTTTGTTTGCTTCTTCTCGGATAGACGACGACGTTGATACCGACGACCTTTACGACACCCCTTCTGAGCATCTAGCTCAGTACCCGGCTACTGGGTTTGCAGGCAAGTTATCACTCACATGAACCACTGTGTTCCTTTCAACATTGGTTACCGATACTTTCCGTTGATCCTTTTCTGCTAGCTATAGTGGTAGTTGTTTCTGTTACGAACCCATCACATGAATCCCTTAACCCTGATATTGCCTCACCTCCACTCCTATCACCCCTTTGATTGAGCCAGTGTCTTACTAGCATGCTTATGTTGTTTTGCTCGAGTCTGCTATCAGTTACTTTCTGTTATTATATTCTGTTATATCCTGGGGCTCGATGTTAAACAACACCTGTTAATTTGAGGTAATAATAATTTGCTGATAAGGCACCGGCAGGAGGCCCGGCGTGGTTTTGAGGCCTGCTAGTGTCGACCATAATAGGAAAAGGGTCTTGTCTACTGATCCATGATGAGCGCACTATCCGCATGTGGGAAGCGTGTATGGGCGCCCCCATCAATTTGACTCGATCCGCATCTCGTCCAAATCACCACACTTAGTTCGGGCTTTCCATTTGATGCACGCATATGCAGGTACGAACCCGAGGCCAGGGTGGAACTTTTGTAGTCGGCATTTAGGGCGGCGTGGTCTTCCAGTGCTATGAGGGTCCTCCTTTTCTTCGGGGGGCTCGATTAGCCGCGCACGCACAGCACGTGGTGCTTTGGGCTTGATGCGAGGAAAGGTTGAATTGTGTTGAGTGCCCCGCTTGGTGGGAAAGGCCTTCCCATCTGGCGGGTTATTCTTACGTGTACGGCCAAAACTTCATTGCGGTTATGCATAACCAACTATAGCTAACAAAACATTCTAAGTTGGAATGATTGGCAATGTGTGACCAGTTCGTGGGTCACGCATCCTTTGGCATTCGAACCATGTATTGGTCTGTTGGATATTCTGATGTTTTTGAACATGTGATGATGTACCTGTTGGTTATCTATTCATGCGTCGGAATAATCTATCTTTCGGTTACCAAGTCTATCCTTTTCTGTTATTGTGCTAAAATGCATTCTGTTCAGGATGCCTCCAACCAGGAACACCATGCCTGAACCACCTCCGCTCACGGAGCTGTTGACTCAGATGACTCAGGTCGTGGCTCAGATGGCCCAGATCTAGGCTAACCAGAACAACAACCAGAATGCTCCGCGAGTCAGCATCAAGGAGTTTCTGAGTCTGGGGCCGAGAGCTTTCGTGGCAACACGTGAGCCTCTGGATGCTGATGACTGGATCAGGGAGATGAACAGGGCTCTGGAGATTGCTCATGTTGCTAAGGAAGATAAGGTCAAGTATGCCACCTACCTACTGAAGGGTCAGGCAGCTACCTGGTGGGAGAACTACCAGACCATGAGAGCTGGCTATCCTATCACCTGGGGTTGTTTCAAGGATGCCTTCCTGAAGCACCACATCCCAGATGGTCTCATGGAAAGGATGCGTGAGGAATTCTGCTCTCTCAAACAGGGCAAGCTGGACGTCCTCGGCTACCAGAACGAGTTCAATCGTCTCGCTCGATACGCCGGTGACGAGGTGTCCACTAAAGCCAAGAAGATGGCAAGGTTCCGCCGAGGTTTTAACCCGGAACTGAAGTACGCTCTCACCAACATCAAGTGCAAGGACTTCGTGGAGCTCGTGAACACCGCGCTCAATGAGGAGAATGGGCGCAAGGCGTTCGAAGAGTCGCGCAAGCACTCGCGTGAGGGTGGTTCCTCCTCCAACATGACCACCCCTCCGCAGAAGCGCCGCATCTGGGTGCCAAACAGTGCTGTCACTAGGGCTCCAAATGCCCAAGCTTCTCCAGGCTTTGGTCCCCGCCCACCGAGCCCATCTCAGATGCAGGGTCAGAATTTTCCAATGGGGCAGCCAAGGCCAGGTCCTCCTCGTGTCGTCACTTGCTTCAAGTGCAAGGAGACTGGGCACTACGCTGATAAGTGCACTCAGAAGCAGCTACCTCCACCACCTCCTCACCCCAACACCAACCAGACAATGGTTCGTGCTCCCCCGGCTAAAGCCTTCAACTCCAACAACAGGCCTGTCGGGAGGACCGCGAGGGTGAATCATATCAAGGCCGACAAAGCTGAGGAAGCTGCTGACGTCGTTCTCGGTACATTCCCCGTAAACTCTAACCCAGCTAAAGTGTTGTTTGATACCGGAGCATCGCATTCGTTCGTGTCAAAGATCTTTGCGACAGCAGTTAAACTACCTTTTGTTGGTTTGGGTTCCCCGCTAGTAGTAAACTCCCCTGGAGCAACTATGCAAACTTCCAAGATCAGTCATGAGAATCAGATCTTGATTGGAGGTCACATATTCCTTGCTTCCCTCATTCTGCTTGGCAATTCTGACATTGATGTCATCCTTGGCATGGATTGGTTGAAGGCCAATAAAGCTACGATTGATTGTGCTAAGAAGTCAATAACTCTGTTCCACCCTTCCGGCCAGATAGTCTATTCTCCAAGTGAATCAAGTTCTGTTCAGCTGTACACCCTGGATGCTAAACCTCTACCTCTGCTTGAAAATGTTCCGGTGGTTTGTGAATTCCCTGACGTCTTTCCAGAAGAATTGCCAGGGATGCCTCCGGACAGAGCAGTTGAGTTCGTGATCGAGCTTGAACCAGGTACTGCACCAATCTCTAAGCATCCATACAAGATAGCTCCTCCTGAACTGAAATTGTTGAAGGAGAAAATCGATATGTACATGGAGAAAGGTTACATTCAGCCTAGTTCCTCCGCTTGGGGTTGCCCAACTCTGTTTGTTGCCAAGAAGGATCAAACAAAAAGACTCGTGGTTGACTATCGTCCTCTCAACGAGAAAACCATCAAGAACAAATATCCAATTCCTCGTATCGATGATCTTTTTGATCAACTTGCTGGAGCCTCAATATTCTCAAAGTTGGACTTGAGGATGGGTTACCATCAGATAAAGATCAGAAAGGAAGATATTCCAAAAACAGCTTTCACCACTCGTTACGGTCTATATGAATACACCGTCATGTCCTTTGGTCTCACCAATGCACCGGCAACCTTCTCAAGACTCATGAATTCTGTCTTCCATGAATACCTCGACAAGTTCGTTGTGGTATATCTTGATGATATTCTGGTCTACTCAAAATCCGAGGAAGAGCATGGAGAACACCTTCGTCTCACTCTCATGAAACTTCGCGAGCATCGTCTATATGCCAAATTCTCCAAATGTGAGTTCTGGATTCCAGAAGTTGCATATCTTGGTCATATCATCTCCGCCAAAGGCATAGCCATTGACCCGGAAAAGGTTAAGGCAATTGTTGATTGGAAACCCCCTAAGACGGTGAAGCAAGTCAGAAGTTTTCTTGGCTTGGCTAGCTATTGCCGTCGTTTCGTCCAAAACTTTTCCAAGATTGCAAAACCTCTCACTGATCTCACAAAGAAGGACAAAAAGTTCATTTGGACTCCACAGTGTGATGAGAGTTTCAATCTACTGAAGACTAAACTCACTTCCACCCCAGTTCTGGTTGGCCCAGATACTACCAAGCCTTTCCAGATATTCTGTGATGCATCTCTCCAAGGACTAGGAGCAGTTCTTATGCAAGAACGCCAAGTTGTGGCTTATGCTTCACGTCAGTTGAACCCACACGAGCAAAACTATCCCACACATTATCTTGAACTTGCAGCAGTTGTGTTTGCCCTCAAGAAATGGAGACAATACTTGTTGGGTAACAAAACTGAAATCTTTTCCGATCATAAGAGTCTGAAATACATCTTCACTCAGCCAGATCTGAACCTCAGGCAAAGGAGATGGATTGAGAAGATTAAAGACTTTGATCTCACCATTTCTTACACTCCAGGCAAGGCTAATGTTATGGCCGATGCTCTCAGTCGCAAATCCTATTGCAATAATCTCATGATCATGGAAAGCCAACCTCCACTTCATGAAGAATTCCAGAAGCTGAACCTTGGTCTTGTCCCTCAAGGCTACCTTGCTAGCTTGACAACCAGTCCAACTCTCGAGGACAAGATTCGTTCTGAACAACTTCGTGATATTGAAATCAAGAAGATGGTTGAGCACATCAAGGAAGGCAAGGAGAAATTCAAGTCTTTCTCAGTTGATGATAAAGGAACTGTGTTCTTTGAAGGACGCATTGCAGTTCCTCAGGTTCAAAGTCTCAAGGATATCATTCTCAAGGAGGCTCATGAAACTCCTCTCTCCATTCACCCTGGAAGTACAAAGATGTACCAGGATCTTAAGACTCTGTATTGGTGGCCTGGCATGAAACGTGAAATTGCTCAATACGTTTCTGAATGCGACGTTTGTCAACGTGTTAAGGCAGTCCATCAGAAAACAGCAGGTCTACTCCAACCTCTGAAAATTCCTGAGTGGAAGTGGGACATGATTGAAATGGACTTCGTTACTGGGTTTCCAAAGTCCAAAAAGGGCAACGATGCAATCTTCGTTGTTATTGATCGTCTCACTAAAGTAGCTCATTTCTTCGCTGTCAAGGAAACTATCTCAGCTAGCCAGTTAGCACAGCTCTATACAGCAAAGATTGTTCCCCTTCATGGTGTTCCATTGGAAATAAGCTCAGACCGTGGAAGTATCTTCACTTCTCATTTCTGGAAAAGCTTTCAAGAAGCATTGGGCACTAAACTTCTGTTCAGCACAGCTTATCACCCTCAGTCTCAGGGGCAAGTCGAAAGAGTCAATCAGATTCTCGAGGATATGCTCAGAGCATGTGGTATCTCCTTTGGCATGAAATGGGAGGATTGCCTTCCATATGCTGAATTCTCCTACAACAACAGCTACCAGGCAAGCCTAGGCATGGCACCATTTGAGGCACTGTATGGTCGCAGATGCAGGAGTCCAATCAATTGGTCTGGAGCTGGTGAACGTTCACTTTTAGGCCCTGACATTGTTAAGGAAGCCGAGGAGAAAGTTCGTATCATTCGTGACAATCTCAGGATTGCTCAGTCTCGTCAGAAGAGCTATTATGATAGCAAGCACGGGGATATGATCTATGCACCTGGTGATAAGGCATATCTCCGTGTAACTCCCCTCAGAGGCACTCATCGTTTCGGTGTGAAAGGAAAGCTGGCACCAAGATACATTGGTCCTTTCAACATTCTCTCAAGGCGTGCAGAACATGCTTATCGTCTTGAACTTCCAGAAAAGCTATCCAAAGTGCACGATGTGTTCCACGTGTCACAGCTCAAGAAGTGTTTCAAAGATCCAGATCGTGCAGTTGATCATGATTCCATCGAACTGCAAGATGATCTATCTTATGAGGAGCACCCTATTCGTATTCTCGATGAGACCGAGCGTAAGACTCGCAACAAGAGCACCAAGTTCTTGAAAGTGCAATGGTCGCATCATTCCGATAAAGAGGCAACGTGGGAGACCGAAGAGGATCTTCGCAAGAAGTATCCGGACCTTTTCACTTCTCCGTAGGAATCTCGGGGCGCGATTCCTTCAAGGGGGGGCGTTTTGTAACATCCCAAGTATGAAAATCATCCACTTAGAATGTTTGTTGCATGTTTATTTAAGTATTGCATCATATCATCATTTTGTTCCATGTTGTTTGCATTTGTTTCTTAATTATTGCAATTGTTTTCCACTGTTTTCACAACTCAAATTCAAACCTTTTTCAAACATTGGTTTCATACTTGCTCTCTTACAACTTTTTGAATAAAATTCACAAATAATAACAACCATTTTGGGTTCCATGTTTTCCTTAGTGATCACTTGTGAAAATAATGGTTTTAAATCAATTATTCATTTTCCAAACACAATTTAAAATTCAAATCCAAGCACCCAAACAGAACCATTTTTTGAAATTATGTTGTTGACAAATCAAATCAACTCAATTTGCTTTTTACCATAGGGGTTACCCTATTTGAATAGTGGTTTTTATTAATGAATATTAATATTACCCCTTTCACTCAAATTTGGTTCAAATTTAAAAAATCAATCAAATGTTTAAATTTTTGAATATGAAAGTTGCCAAATGGTTGCATTTGGCCTAAGGAGTCTATCTGAATTTTTCCAGATTTTTATCTAACCTAAAACCTAAGTTTTTCTTCCAAAAGCAAAAGATACAAAAAAAACAGAGAGGAAAAAAATAATAAAGCAAACGCAACGCGTGCGCAGCAGAAAACAGAACCCAACCCACCTATCTACCGCGCGCGCCAGGCCCAGCCCACCCTAGCGCAACTTAACGCTTCGAGATTCACGCCGCTCTTCTAATCATCTTCGTCGCGCGGTACGGCAGCGCATCGGAGGCGCCACCGCACCCCCGCAGCGACTCCGGCGGCCAGCGACGCCCTCCGCGCCTCTATAAAAGCCCTAGGGTACCCCCGTACCAACCCTAGCTCCCTAGGTTTCCTTTTCCCTCGCCGCCGCCGCCATTCGTTGCTTCCCCGGCGAGATCCCCTCCCCTGCTCCACCCACCGGCGACAGGAGCTCTGAACCCGACGACAATGCCGCCACCTCCCATCTCCATCTAGCCATCTACCCCCGGGAATCAAAAGCCCTCTCTCCCCGCTCCCGTTTAGACACCTGAACACCCCCGGAGATCAGCCACACCTCCCCCGCCGTCCACGGCAACGCCGCCGTCGAGCTCGGTGTTCTTCTCTGCAACTCGACGAACCCCGGTGAGCTCCCCGTGGTATCCTTCCCCTCTCTCCCTCTGTCACTTGCGCAAGATCCCGTGCACGTTTCTGCACACAGCACACGCACACCCCCTCGCAGCGAGCACGGCCACGATCAGTTCCCGCCGGCGAGCACTGAACCTTTGTCTGTCAGTCGAGCATGCGATTCGTCGTCAGTTAAATTCAGTAACTTGGCGCTGAACCTTAACCTGTATCCGTTTGTATCCCTGTCAACTGAACGAGAACAGCGCAGTGGTACTGCACCTTGTGCGCGCAGCGCTGGGCGCGGGTTCGAGCCCCGCAAGCCCCAACTTTTGCTCCTTTTCGCTTCCAGCGCAGCAGGCCCACCTGTCATGGACTCTCCCTGCCACGCAAGCATGCGCGCAGTGCCACAGTGGCCTGTGGCCCACTGGTTAGTGGCTAGGGGTAGAGAGCCAGTGGGTAACAAATGTTTCTGCGAAATTCCAGGAAATTACAAATTCATTTTAATTAGCAGAATTAAAACAAAACTTCAAAATTTAATAACTTTCATTCTACAATTCCAATAAATGCAAGTTTTATATGAATTCTGATCCAAATTTCCTAAACTTTCCAAATATCCAATTTGTGTACTGTTTTGGAAATTACAAATGCATTTTAAATTCAAACTTAAATATTTCAAATGCTAATTTCTAAAATCCATAACTAATTATTTATTAATCCAATAAATGCAAATAAAATATGTTTTCCATACCATTTTAAATAACCTAATCAAATATAATTTTTGTTTTCTGTTTTGAATAATTAAAATTGCCTAAACAATTTAAATCTTGTTTAATTCAATTAAAAATTGTTTAATATTGTTTAATTCATAATTAAATAATCCAAATTCCAATTTCAAAATGTGAAACATGTAATCCAACAAAAATTTGATAACCTTTTCAAATATCAACTTTGTTGTTTGGTTTGAGCAATTTAACTTGATGAAAACAACCACTACTTGTTTAACCCCATTAAGTACCAAAAATTGCCAAACTTAATAAATGTTTTCTGAACTTGTTAACCATCATTCCAATTGCATTTAATATTGTTATTTTCTTGTCCTTCATCATGCATGCTTCATGCTAACTCACCAACACATAATGCTTAGTGGTAGAACAATTAATTCAACTCTAAGACATGGGCTTTCCATATGCAATCTTTGCATATGGAATCCAATTAAACTTGTGTTATCCTATCAATTAGGTTATTTTGATGCATCTATTAACTTGTCATGCATCATATTTGATTGTGCACTATGCCATGATGATGATTGTTTATATTTATGTCTTGTTTGTTTGCTTCTTCTCGGATAGACGACGACGTTGATACCGACGACCTTTACGACACCCCTTCTGAGGATCTAGCTCAGTACCCGGCTACTGGGTTTGCAGGCAAGTTATCACTCACATGAACCACTGTGTTCCTTTCAACATTGGTTACCGATACTTTCCGTTGATCCTTTTCTGCTAGCTATAGTGGTAGTTGTTTCTGTTACGAACCCATCACATGAATCCCTTAACCCTGATATTGCCTCACCTCCACTCCTATCACCCCTTTGATTGAGCCAGTGTCTTACTAGCATGCTTATGTTGTTTTGCTCGAGTCTGCTATCAGTTACTTTCTGTTATTATATTCTGTTATATCCTGGGGCTCGATGTTAAACAACACCTGTTAATTTGAGGTAATAATAATTTGCTGATAAGGCACCGGCAGGAGGCCCGGCGTGGTTTTGAGGCCTGCTAGTGTCGACCCTAATAGGAAAAGGGTCTTGTCTACTGATCCATGATGAGCGCACTATCCGCATGTGGGAAGCGTGTATGGGCGCCCCCTCAATTTGACTCGATCCGCATCTCGTCCAAATCACCACACTTAGTTCGGGCTTTCCATTTGATGCACGCATATGCAGGTACGAACCCGAGGCCAGGGTGGAACTTTTGTAGTCGTCATTTAGGGCGGCGTGGTCTTCCAGTGCTATGAGGGTCCTCCTTTTCTTCGGGGGGCTCGATTAGCCGCGCACGCACAGCACGTGGTGCTTTGGGCTTGATGCGAGGAAAGGTTGAATTGTGTTGAGTGCCCCGCTTGGTGGGAAAGGCCTTCCCATCTGGCGGGTTATTCTTACGTGTACGGCCAAATTGGTGCACCCCTGCAGGGATAAATCTTCTCGAAGCCGTGTTTTCCGCGGTTATGGTTGACTTGGTGAAAGTACTGGCTAACAAGTACTCAGAACAACTTACACCTAACTAATGATAACTTGACTAGTAATAGGTTTATTGACACAACAACTTGATCCATCATTAATCCAACTGTGTGAGTTATCCTTGGATTGCTTCTTTGGATAAGGGGCGAGATCCAGGATGGGTTTGTTTGGTGGTTAGCTATAGTTGGTTACGATACGCTATCTTATCCCTTTCTGATACACCGTAAAATTGTAGTATGTTCTGTAGTTGGTTAGTGCAGCCAGTTGCAGCATCTTTCATACCTTTTCTTCCGTTGATCCCAAGGCATCTGTGCTTGGTGTTGACGGGTTACACCTTGGTGAACTGTGAGTCTTGCTTGCCAGTACGTTGTTGTACTGACCCCTTTGGGGCTGTGGTTTACGCAGACTACGACTACGGCTATGATGACCACCAGGATGGCTACTTCGTGGAGTTTGACGAGACTGCAGACGAGTAGATAGCTGGACCAGGGCTGGATCCAGGACCTACGTGGATGGGCTTCGTCTTCTTTATTTTCTCCGGCTTCTTAAGCCTGTTGGATTTGTCTGTACCCAGACACCGTTGATTGCTTCCGCTGATGTAATGAATGCTATGTTGGGACATGTGTCCTCTGGATGATTGTATTTGCTTTTTCTGCCTTAGTGAAGGCTATTTGCAACCTTATTTCAATCTTTTGTGTCTTAGAGGCATGTTGTGTTATCCTTTTGTTCAAAACCGTTGACGTACCATGTGTGTATGGTATGAAGTACGTCAATGGTAGTATCCTGATTTCTACGGGATAGTTTACATCGACGGTGAACAGTAACGGTTGGTTGTCGCACATAAGTGCTGGCCTACCCGTAAGGGGACGCGGGAGCCGTTAAGCCCCGTAATCCAACCAAAATACTGTTCAGTTCGTACGGTGAGTATCCTCTAGAAGTCCGGGTGCGACATAACGGATGTATTCTGTTGATGGCGGTCGTTCGGATTATCTTCAGCCGAGAGGATGGTTCAATACTAGGAGAATAAATGACTAGAATTGTGGTTTTTTAGTGGCGCATCTTTATAGTCACCTTAAATGATCCATGAACTATAATATATTTTATACATGATACTATTTGCACTTTTTATTAATATGAAATCAGCTGTGTACATCGTTTTGACGCAAAGGGTGGAGTTAAACTCCCATTTTGAAAAATAAAAAACCAACTATTTAGCGGGGCTATTTGGGCTTCAAACCAAACGCACACTTAGATCAATGTGCATACACTTGATAGATACAGTCGTGATGCATCACATATTTTCATATTGTTGAAAAATTTTGCGAGGCAAGTAAAACAATTTCAAGTTAAAATACTCCTAAAACAGGGAAAAACAAAAAATCACTTTGCTTTTTATGGGTGCATAAGCACCCGGTATTTTAGGGCATCTCCAGTCGTCCCCCCAGAGCCCCCCCAAGAGACGTTTTTCGCGCCGTTTGGCGCCGTTTCGCACCAGTCGCCCCCCAGGAACCGATTTAGCGCCGCTTTCCACCGTTTTTCGCGCCGTTTGGCGCCGCCGAACCCCCCGCCCCCGAGATCTAGACGCTATGGCTCCCGCCCGATTTACAGGTCCCCGCGCCGCCGCCACCGCCGTATCCATTCCCGCGGCATCCGAGCCGGCCAAGAAACCGCGCAAACCGAGGGCGCCGAAGGAGCGGCCGCCCGACATGTCGAACAAGGAGTGGATCACCGAGAGGTCGCGCCTGGAAACGGCCAACATGAAGCGCCGGGGGAGGGAGGCAGCGCAGCGGCAGAGGCAGCTGATGGCGCAGCTGCAGGCGGAGGAGCAGGCCGCCGCCGAGGAAGACGAGCTGGAGGACGAGGAGGAGGAGACCGCGCCGGACGAGCCACCTACGCCGGTCGCCTCCGCGGCGTCGCTCGCCAAGAAGAAGAGCCCTCTCGGCCCAAGGTTCGCCGGCTGGAAGCAGTCGCCGTCGCCGTCACCACGCATGTCACCGCACCCGCCGCCTGCCTGGTTCGTCGAAGGCGACTCCCTGGGAGGTTTCAACCCCAACCTCACCTTCCCCTACCACCCGCCGATGATGTATGGTGCCGCGCCGGGCTACGCAGCTTCCCCGTCCCACCGCCGTGCGATTCTCGCCGGGCTTCAGCCCCAGGACAGCTACATGGAGGAGATCATCGCGTCCGGCTCGATGGCGGCTGCGGCGAGCCCGGGCTTCCTCGAGCACAGCGGGGAGTTCTTCGCGCAGGACGGTGGCGACTACGGCGAAGGTTCCGGCACGCAGGCGACGGCGGAGCAGGGCGAAGAGGACGAGGAGGACGAGACGCCGGTGGTTCCGGAGGAGACAGAACAGACCGGCGATGGCCGAAAGCGCCGGGGCCCTGGCCGTCCTCGCAAGGAACCGAACGTCGTCTACAAGGATGCCGAGCCCGTCGTCGACCTGGAGGATGCCGAGCCCGTCGCCTGCTCGGACGCCGTTATCGACCTGGAGGATGCTGCGCCGAGCTCGCCGCCTGCTCCGACGCCGGCTGACGCGTCTGCCTGATCGCCTCCGTTTGCACACGCCGCGCGCGCCCGTCTGTGTGATTCGATCTAGACTCTATTTGATCGCCCACCTGTGGCGTTTTTTGTAATATTATTGCCCAAACCATGGCTGCCGTAATCGCCGAACTAGGGCTCTATATTTTGGGGCGGGAAGATGAAGTTTCAAACAATATCGCCGTTCTCTTTTATGGGCCGCCGAACGGCTGGTGAAATCGGCCCCCCCAGGTTTTGGTGCGGGGCGGCGCTAACGCTAAAAAGCGCCGATCTGAAACCTGGGGGGGGCGAACGACTGGAGATGCCCTTAGAATGTCAAAAAATAAAGTTTCGCAAATGTTGGCATAAAAAAATGGTATGTGTAAAAATCCAAAAAAAATCTCGTGAAAAAGCTTATTTTAACATCTAATTTTGTCTTTTTCATAAAGACCATAGAAAAGTTGAACATTCGTGGAATAACTATAGCAACACATAGAATGTTAAGATGATGTACGCATATTTTTTTACAATTTTGTTAACATTTTACAATACGATTTAAATGCATTTTAAATATAGGGTGCATTTGCACCGGAGCCAAAATTCCTCTCCCGAGAGAAAAAGAAAACACGTGCTCTCATTATGACAGCAAAAGCCCAAGATCAGTAGCCGAACCAAATTCCCGCACCTGGCACGCTCCCACCACCCCCCACCGCCGGCGGAGGCGGAGGTGGCTGACCAATGGCGATGCGGCGTCTCTACAGTATCCTGGGCCTGCTGCTCCTCCTCGCCGTCCTCTACCTCAACTGGCTCCCTGGCCCCGCCGCCCCCAGCGGCCTCAAGCTGCCGGTACCGTGGCTGCAGCCGCGGATGTCCTTCGCGGGCCGGGACGGCACGCACTTCGTGGACGCCGCCACGGGCGCGCCGCTCTACGTCAACGGCTGGAACTCCTACTGGCTGCTCTCCTCCAGCTCCCCGGCGCTCGTGTCCGAGATGCTGCGCCGGGGCCGTCGCATGGGCCTCGCTGTCTGCCGCACCTGGGCCTTCGTCGACGGTGGCCCCGGCGCGCTGCAGATCTCCCCCGGCCGCTTCAGCGAGGCCGTCTTCCAGGTCCCTGTAGATCTCCCCCTTCTTGCTATCTGTCTGCTTGTATTACTTATAGCCGCTGTCAGTTAACAAACGGACCATATTGTTCATCCGACGATTGCCAAGCAAATACGTAATTTGCAGCGTGAACACACGGCTTGTAGCTCAATTGTACGAGGTACTCCGTATATGTATATGTGCGTGTGTAGGATGCAATGTCGTTTTTGCCATCAGACTGGATTACGCTGTGTGCTTCAGTAGTCCAAATCCATAGGCCGTAAGACAGTTGCCATGTACCCAATAAATCCAGTCGTAATACCTTTCACAGTAAGACTGCCACAGCGCCACCATGTAGGGAATAAATGCAACGGTTGGCGCCTAGCCTTTTCTTGGGATCCTAGTTGTCTTTTTCACAAGTTGCTTGTCTATCATGGCACAAGCAGTTTGGTGCCTCTCACTAGCATGCTTATAAAATGGAATGTAACTGATATTTAGTATTTTGCTGGGGTATTACGTGTGGTGAAACTTTATGATTGCTAGAGTTTATCCTGTAGTCTTGTTCATTTTCTTGTGTTTCTATTTTCTTCCATGTTACCAGGAAATTTCTAGATTCTGTTCCTTCTTCTGATAATTTCTTTAGTTTGTTCTTAGTGGCGGTATGCCTCCCCAGAACGTATCCTTTTTAGAACCGGCGTAAATTTACAGGAGCACTTTTAAAATGTCAGTATCTCAGCTGATAGGCAGTGTAAATGATGTTTTTCATGTGAATATTGATCTGGACTGTTTTCGTTCCAGGAATTGGATTACGTAATATATGAAGCCCGGAGAAATCACATTAGGTTGATCCTTTGCCTTGTCAACGACCTTGATAACTTTGGAGGGAAGGCACAGTATGTTAAGTGGGCACAAGCAGCTGGAGCTAACATGACGAACTCAACCGACTCTTTTTTCTATCACCCAACTATCAAGGGCTACTACAAGGATTATGTGAAGGTAATCTAGTATACTGAAACAAATAACTGTTTTGTATTGCACCCTAGGTTATAAAAAGCGCTCTTAAGCTTGCTTACATCCTGAGCGGATGCAAAATGCCTAGCGCCTAACTGCGCTTAAACGTGTTAACTGTGCTCATCGCTTTAATACTTCAGAAAAGGGAAAAGCAGAGGCTAAACGCTCAATCAGCGCCTAGCGCTTAATAGAACCTTGATTGCACCTGGTATCTACTACTCTCTTCGTTTTCTCAACTGATCCCAACCCACCATGTGCACATAATAAGTAAACACTAAGTGTATAGAAGATTTTTGAGAAAGTACCATGCTTTTTTGTCCCGAACCCTTGTGGAATGAACCGTTGTTTCGAAATGAATTCTTATGAGGCTCAGGACAATTATCGTGAAACAAAGGGAGTAGTAGTTTTATATCCATTGCACTCTTGTGGAGTGCTGCACTTACACAGTAGATAATTAATTTTGATAATAACATGCTACTGTTGATGAGTGCGTTGGCAACACATATTGGGTCAATCTTTTCTGTACACATATCATGGTTTGCGTTATAGCGAGGGAAGTTGAATATTATATAATATGCGTTTTATATTAGAATGGTGGCTCACCCATGATACATCAGTGGGTATCTAATATGGTCATCCTATATGCGACTCTAATCGATACAACATAAGAAAAAAATTGCAGCCATGTTTGCAGAAGCGCTATTTAGAAACATGTTCTCCAAATTTCTTACTTTGGTGACGATTTCATCACTACTCCTATATAATTATTACCAACAGGCAATATTAACCAGAAGGAACTCGTACAGTGGAATCAGATACTGTGATGAACCTGCTATATTTGCTTGGGAGCTCATGAATGAGCCTAGGTGTGTGTCCAACTTCTCTGGTCCTCATCTTCAGGTAAAGTGGTATCCAAAGATCCATTTTCACTTTCAGTATAACACATAAAAGAAAAATTTAGTGAAAGCACTCAGCACCTCAACCTAATTTTCCATGGCAGGCTTGGATAACAGAGATGGCGGCATACGTCAAGAGTTTGGACACTAACCATCTCGTTGCAGTTGGAATCGAAGGGTTTTATGGCACTGGAGTATCTGGGAGGCTGAGTTTTAACCCTGGGGACTGGGCAGCTTCACTCTGCTCAGACTTCATACAAAACTCAGCAGTCGAGCATATCGATTTTGCATCGGTTCATGCTTACCCTGATAGCTGGTAGCTATTTTTCCTGATCTTTGTACGAATTAATGCATCATTCTTTATATGCCGCTGATCCATATTTTTGTTTCCAGGCTACCAAAGGCAAGCATGGAAGAAAAAACCAGATACCTTTCCAGTTGGGTCGATTCACACCTCAATGACAGCGAACACATCTTGAAAAAACCTGTCCTGTTCTCAGAAGTGGGTTTCCTGCAATATGATGTTGCTAACAGCACAGCTGACAGAGATGTTCTCCTAAGAGTTGTTTACGACAAAATCTACGATTCCGCGAGGAAGCAGCAGGCAGGTGGCGGTGCGCTCATTTGGCAGCTAATGGTCGAAGGGACACATATGTACCACGACAACTTCTCCCTGGTGGCTCGGGACCATCCCTCGACTTATAATCTGATAAATGAGCATTCATGCCGATTGCAGATGCTCTACAAGAAAGAGGGAGACCCTGGCTGGCGGCAATGCTCCATGCCGCCGTAGGGATTGCTGAAAGTTTTTTTCTTGAAGATTGCTCAGAAGCAAATAGCTGACTGATAGGATCTGTATAGCAACACCGTGTTTGTAGCTAGATTACTTGTCATTTGATTAACTTTTCTGGAGTGCTAGAAAATCGCCCTTTGCAGCCTTTTTCGTACACGAGCTATATTAGCTGAAAGTCATTTTTTGCTCCCGAGCTCCAGTGCTCCCTCCGTTTTAAAAAAAATTGAAGTAAAAAAATGTTAAAAATAATTCTGGACGTAGTCCATGATGTAGCCTACACATGTGCAAAATCATAATTATTTGTATTATGGGCTACACAAAAATGACAAAATCTCAAAAAAAAAAATTAAAGATTTGAAACACTATTATAGATAGATAGATCTGTACATTTGTCCTTTTTGTGTAGCTCTAAATACTTAGCATTTCAAAGCAAAATTTTACACGTTTGTAGAATACATCATGGAGAACATCCAGAATTTTTTCCACATTTTTTTGAAACTTTAAGATCCGTTTTTTGAATTTTTAAAGATATAGGAAGCTGGAGTTCGGGAGTAAGAAATCTCCACTCGCTATATTAGTAGGGTGCTAGATTATTGCAATCTCATTTTGTTCTTTCAGTAGAACCGGCTGGGATACCTATTTATACTTGCCATCCTCTTCCTAGTTACCCCGGCTTGCCAGGTGCGTGCGTCGAACGGCGTCTTGCTGACAGTAATTTGTGTTCGTTACCGCCCCTGGCGTTGCAATTGGCAGGCCGAGATAAGATGCTCCTTATGAGCAGAGGATGGTGACTTCCACAAGCAAAGGTGTCTTGGAACCAATCAACTGTCACTTCCTATGTTGCTTATAGCTGATTCAGCACCAATAGACTGTCTCCCACATTCTTTTTCGTATGCATGGAAACAAACCTGACAACCGGTGTCAAAAAGAGGAAGAATACAGAGCCATCAACTATATCAGGGAAAATAAGGCATCCATTTATACAAGTTATATATGGTTGCAGTGCACCTCACGAGAATAATAAAGAAATACCAAAGAATTGTTTCCAACTAAATAAGCCATCATTTTTATTCAGGCAAAACTGCAAAGGCCATAGCTCAATTGCGTAAACCATGGCTAAACAAGTAATATCAATTAAACAGTTTCATTTGCAGCAGGTACAAAAATTAATTAGGTCCACGGTGACCGTAAGAACTAGATATCGAGAGAACCTATCTATAAGTGTCATCGACCCCGGCCCATCACCCAGCAAGGACCCGTTACCAGCGAAGGCGCGGCCCACCAGTAGAAGAGGACTCTAGCGTGGTTGTCCAGCAACAGCTGGACAACGTGAACGAGTGACGTGAGGGCAATTTAGAGAGGTCGTGACTTCGTCAGAAGGTGGCGTGTAAGGAATAGACTCGAACGGTAGAGCCGTGGATGTGTCTGAACTAGCTTGGCGGTTAGTGGGGAGGAACGAGCAATCTCAATTCGAAGCCAAGCAATATGTGTTCATCTGTAGCCTAGATCAATCGGGGTACTTACAATTGGGAATCAGAGCCTTCTGATCCCACTCTGGAGTTGCCCACCCACAAACACGCCAACCGGTTCACATCTCGAGCTCGAGCGGTGGCGATGGAGCAGTTGACGCCGGAGGCCAAGGCAATCTACGAGCTCGTCGTCCCAGCAACGACGGAGGAGTTCGAAACGTGCTTCCTAGCCTACAAGAAGGACACGCTCAACGTCGTCCGCAAGTTTGTCACCGACACGAACAAGCAGATCGCGTCCATGGGCACTTCTGTCGACGAGGTGAAGGCGGCGGTGAACTCGGATCTGCAGGCGGTCAAGGCCTCCATTGGAGTGGATCTCGCGGCGGTCAAGGATGAAAGATCGAGAGGTTAACTAGAGGGAGGTGAGTAGGTTAATAACAAACATTAAAAATTTTTCGATTTAACAAGATAGTGCTCAAATATAGATTGTCTAGATTATGCAACTAGGTGAACAATACTATATGTTGAGCAAGTACAACTAGCACAAGATATATATATGACTAAGCTAGTAGCAACAAGTAAAGGTAAGTTCAGGGATAACCAAACACAATGACGTGGAGATGTATCCCGAAGTTCCATTTCCAATGGAAGCTAATATCCGTTGGAGTGGTGCGGTGCCACCAAAGTGGAACACGGAGTAGCCCTCAAATGGCACACTGTATCTCCTTCGAGTCCTTCCACCTATGTTGAGAGGCTCGAATCACTATGTTGCCGTTGAGATTGAAAACTAGAACCTTTACAAGGATGAGGAACACTCCACAACTTTGGATGGTCCTTACCAAATCCCGAGAGCCACAAAGACTCCAGGAAACAAGATCCACAAGCACAAGAGCTTCGGGGATACCAACAAGGCTCCAAGCTCCTATGAACTAAGAGAAACAAGGTTCTTGGTTCCGATGAACTAAGAACAACAAGATCTCCAAAAGGACGAGTGGGGTGATTTCGAATCGGCTTGATGGGGTTGTAGATCTAGGGTGTCTCCTCCAAATCCCAAAGAATCAAGAGCTTTGGTTGGGTATTTGGGGAGAAGCTTGATCTTGGATGTGGTCAACAATGGTGGAGAGAGAAATCTTAATTGACACCTTCTAAAGGTAGAGGATGAGTGCTATTTATACTCCGAATGTAAAAGTGGCCGTTGGGGGAGGGGGGGGTATCCCCTTCACTGCGGAGCTCCCGGCCTAGGAGGACGGTGATAGGTCATAAACGTATCCTTAATTTCCGATGTTCCATGTTGTTTTATTATTGTTTTTCACATGTTTGCTACACACTTTATGTCATTTTTATCGATTTTCCGGACTAACCTATTGACAAGATGCCACAGAGCCAATTCCCTGTTTTCTTCTGTTTTTAGTTTCAGAAAAGTTGTTCTCGAAATATTCTCGGAATTGGAAAATTCGAAACCCGGAAGTCTTAGAATTCCCGAAGGTTCCACGGAGTCCCGAAGAGACCCGGAGGGGAGCCACAGGGGGGCCCACACCATAGGGCGGCGCGCCCCCCAGCCGCGCCATGGGGTGGTGTGGGGCCCCCCGGCCTCCACCGCCTTTGCCCTTTCGCCTATTTATACCCCCTGAGACGTAAACCCTAAATATATACCACTTCGTCCTGAAAAACACCCGAGGCCGCCGTCATCGTCATCCTGAGATTGGGAGGGTTGTGGAGCTCTCCCCGGCACCCTGCCGGGAGGGAAATTCATCACTGGAGGGGTGTACACCACCATGCCCTCCTCCGAAGTGATGCATGAGTAGTTCATCCCTCGACTACTGGTTCATAGCAGTAGCTAGATGGTTGTTCTCTCCACTTTGTACCTCATGTTTAGATCTCGTGAGCTGCCTCACATGATCGATATCATCTTTATGTAACGCTACATGTTGTGTTTGCTGGGATCTGATGAATGTTGAATGCTATGTCTTCTGATTATCAATCTATCATGTTATCTTCATGCTTATGTTATTTATGATCTTGCATGCTCTCCGTTATTAGTAGATTCTCTGGCCAAGTAGATGCTAGTAACTCCAAGAGGGAGTATTTATGCTCGATGGTGGGTTCATGCCTCCTTTGCATATGTGCTCGAGTGACAGAAACGTGACGGATGGAGGATGTGTTTTTGTCATTAGGGAGAAAACAACGGTGTTTACCTAGTTTACATTGTTTACATTACACACTTTCCTTACTGTGATAATCTATTGCTAGCAACTTAATACCCAATGTCTGTTCGGATGATATTCGGAGGGTGGATTACTAGACATAGATGCAGTTGGATGACGGTCTATATATTTTGTTGTAATGCCCGCATGAATCACATAGTAATCTTTATGTCTTGCATATGCACTACGGTGCAGCTTTCATTTCTGTCAATTGCCCAGCTGTAATTTGTTCACTACACAAGCTATTTATCTTTCATGGAGAGACACCACTAGTAAACTGTGGACCCCGGTCCTTCTTCCTCATACTGATAAAACACCTACTGTTTTCCTACTGTTTTCCACACCATACATTTAACCTCTTTCTGTTCAGCGAAACCGGTGAGATTGACGACCTCACTGCTTTGTTGGGGCAAAGTGAATTGTTTGTGTTGTGTAGGTTCCACGTTGCTACTGAACCGATAGTGCGCCCTGCCATCTCAGCTGCATCAACCTTCTGAAGTTACTCTTTCCTCCTACTGGTCGATTAAACCTTGGTTTCTTTCTGAGGGAAAACTGCTGTTATGCTCATCATACCTTCCTCTTGGGGTTTCCCAACGAGTGCAAGACCTGCACCATCAAGCTATTTTCTGGCGCCGTTTCCGGGGAGGAAGAGAATTTCTGCAAGGGGATTCTCTCACTTCCAATCTCTTTACTTTGTTTTTGTTTTGTTTAGTTTATTTTATTCATCTTGTTTGCTTCTCTTTATCAAAAACACACAAAAATTAGTTCTTATTCTAGTTGTTACTTTTGTTAGCCCGTTGTTATCTTTCATCATGTTATTCCCTAAGTTTACCTTGAAAGATCTGCCAGTAGGAAGTGGTTCTATACTTGGAAAAGAGACCATTAAAGAATTCTTTGATCATGTTAGTAAGCATGATAATTTTGAGGAAAAATCCATAGTAGAACTTGCTCCAAATTATGAGACTGCTGCAACATCTTTAGTTCACATGTTAGAAGCTAGGTTTATTAACCTTCATCCCATATTACAGCATATGTTCCTCAACTTGAATAACATTGAAGATGTTGAGAAAAGGAACTTTATCTAAGAAACCATGCTTAAAGAATTTGGAGATGTTGCTATAGAAGCGAGAAAAGTCTTTGATCGTTTCAATATCATAGGATCATATGTAGATATTGTTGGTGCTCTTGAAAAAACTGAATCTAATAATGAAAAGGAGGATAAAATACCAATCCCCTTTAAGTTGGTAGCACAACCCATGTGAGGGTGATGTTCTGGCCTCTACGCGGATGACGAAGCTGCCGCAGAAGACAGGATGGCTTTGGTAGTTGCCATTCTCGTGTATAAAGTGCAGAGCTCCGCTGTGCGCACCAAAGACTCGTCTCCGGCTTTCCTCTTTAGTGCAAGAAGACCAAGTCCGCGCTAGAAGATGAGGGAAACGTCACCGGGTTCCCCCCACCGTGACGCCATGGATGGCGCAGTTGTCCCCCGGCGACCAAGACCGCGCAGGAGGCGAAGTGTACGGGGCGCTCTCCCATTTGGCACCTTGTGGTATCCGTTTCTTGCCAAGTGAGCGGGAAATAGGGCCAATCGCTTGTATAAGTACACCACCCCTATCTCCTCGAGGGAGAAGGAAGAACAAGATAGAGAGAGAGAACACCAAGTAAGAAGATCACCAAAATACCCCGTTGTACTGTAATCCTCACAGTGCAATCAACCAAACAAGCAGGAGTAGGGTTTTACACCATGACGATGGCCTGAACCTGGGTAAACCTCTCGTGTTGTGTCTATTTCCCTTCGAGAGCTCCCCTCTTGAAGCCTCCAGAGGTGCGATTGGAAGTGGTTAGCTCCCAGTGTTCGAACCTTTGAGTGCTACCCTGCCGTTGACAGAACAACTCTTTCCAACATTTGGCGCGCCAGGTAGGGGGCTAACGCGTCTCTCTCGCATCTCCGTCGCCATGGTCGCTTCACGCACCAATCGGGCCAGCTGCAGGGTGCGGTCCTGGAAGAGGAACAACCTCGGCGGCCTCATCACCGACTTCGCCCACATCGGGCTTTCGCATTCTCGCTCCCCCGCGTCACAGCACGGGCACAGCATGGCGCATGCCGGCGAGTTCCGCGCGAACCTGGCGCGGCCCCTGCGTTCTCCTGCGCGGTTAGCCGCACGGGACGCTCCATCTAGATCACAGGGGCTGGCACACTGCCCGACCACGCTCGACGCAGGTGATGCTCGGTTGGTGTACACCATCGAGCTCACCACAAGTCCATCTGCTAACTGGGAGCATACTGGCTTCACTGGAACTGAAACGCCCATGGTCAGGCCTGCGGAGCCCTGCACGGGTAGGGCGTGGTGCTCTCGAGCACGCGGCACGACATCCTTAACCCCGGGAAACGCCACCACCGGCTCAGAGTGGCCTACCTACCGAGAGTGGCGGGCGAGCGCCCGAGCGGGGTGCTGCTACGCGTTCAACAGAGACTTGTGGGAGGCAAGGTGGCCTTCAGCCTTCCAGCCTCGCCTCACGCCACGCTACACAGGGGACAGTCCACCATCGGACTTCCTGCAGCAATACTAACAACGAGTCAGGGCAGCTCGGGGCGGTGACCGGTGCCTCCTGAGGTACTTTCCCCTAGATCTTCGCGGCCCTACACTCGCGTGGTTGCTAAATCTCCCGGACAGCTCCATGGACTCGTGGGAGGACCTGCGCACGCAGTTCCTCTAACGCTTCCGCCACTGCGGTCGTCTTCCCGCAGTGAACCCGGGGGTCAAGTGACTCTCTGGCGTTTTTCCTTGGGACGCGGCGGCCGCGCCGCGGTAGAGGCACACGACACCACTCGTCATGTCGCCTACATACTCGGCGTGTCCCTCACCCCTTCTTTTGGACGCCACCTCAAGCAAGCATCGCGGAAGGTCAACGTCGCCTGTCACGGGGGTGAAACGGCTACCCTGCCACTCAAGTGGTCTTGGCAAGAGATCTCCTTCGATGTCGCCGACCATCCCAAGGCCATTGGCTCGGTGGGAGCCATCCCAATGGTCTGCACCCCCACGATCAACCACGTTGCCGTCTCGAAGAAGCTCGGGGACGGAGGTGATGGCCTCAACATGATCTCCCTCGGGACCTTCGAGAAGTTGTGCATCCCGTGTGACCGCCTCAAGGCCACCAGACCCTTCACTGGAGTAACCAGCGGCACAACCGTGCCGCTGGGGAGGGTCAGGCTGGCAGTCGCGTTCGGGACCCGCCACAACTACCGCACATAGGAGATATACTTTGATGTCGCTCACATCAGGCTGCCCTACAACGCCATACTCGGCTACCCTGCGCTAGCCAAGTTCATGGCCGCCACACACCACACCTACAACATGGTCAAGATGCCCGGGAGCAGCGGACCCCTTGCTGTTCACGGGGACGTAAAGGACGTGGTATGTTCCATGGACGACGCCTACAAGGAGGCGGCAGCATCACACCCCATCGACGAGGGTAACCTCGGGGGCGCTGACGAGCCTCCGAAGAAGAAGCAGTTGTTCTCTCACGAGAGGGTGGCGATAATGAATGTCTCCATGAACCCCAACGGAACAGGGCCGACACTCACCATCGGGGCCGGGCTGCCCCCCAAATAGTAAAGCGTGCTCGTCACCTTCCTCCGGGCAAACGCGGACATGTTCGCACGAACAATGTCTGATATGCCCGGTGTACCAAGGGAGGTGATCGAGCACCATCTGGCGGTGTGCCTGGACGCATGCCCGGTCAAGCATAAGGCCCGTAGCCAGGTCCCGGAGAAGCAATAATTCATCGTCAAGGAGGTGGAGAAGCTCCTGGAATCCAAGATTATCCGCGAGGTCATCCACGCCGAGTCGATCTCCAACCCCGTCATCGTCACCAAGAGCACGGGTGGAGGATGTCTCTGCATGGACTTCACCGGCCTCAACAAAGCCTTCCTGAAGGATCCATGTCCTCTCTCGAGGATTGATCAGATAGTGGACTCCACCGCTCGGTGCGATCTCCTCTGTTTCATGGATGCCTTCTCAGGCTATCATCAGATAAAAATGGCAAAAGAAGATGAGGAGAAGACCGCCTTCCTAACACCTTGCGGGGTGTTTTGCTACGTATGTATGACCTTCGGTTTAAAGAACACAGGAGCCACCTTCTAGAGGCTCGTGCGCATCGCCTTGGGGATGCAAATAGGGAAGAATGTGGAAGCCTACATCGACGACATCGTCGTCAAGACTCACGAAGAGCGCACGCTCGTCGCCGACCTTGAGGAGACATTTCAAAATCTCCGCAGGGTCAACATCACGATCAACCCCGACAAATGCGTGTTCGGAGTTGCTGCAGGGAAGCTGCTAGGTTTCCTAGTGTCCCATCGGGGCATCGAGGCGAACCCCGACAAGATCCAAGCCATTGAAGAGATGCAACCTCCACGACGACTAAAGGATATGAAACGCCTCGCGGGACGCGTGGCGGCGCTGGGGTTCCAGGTTCGGCGACAAGGCTATGCCTTTCTTTAAGCTCCTGAAGCGTTTGGGTCCATTCGAATGGACTGCCGAGGCAGCTGCTGCATTTGAGGAGGTCAAAAGGTATCTGGCAAGCCCTCCTATACTTGTCGCACCACGACCGCGGGAGCCGCTGCGCCTGTACCTTGTGGCCACCCCTCAGACAGCTAGCGATGCACTCGTAGCTGAATGGTCGGCTAACAAGAAGGGAGTGGCCCTGCCCGACCTGGAGCCCCAGCTCGCTTCTCCCCGAGAGAATCTCGTTGCAGGCGAGGGGCCCCACAAGGAGAATACCCTCATGCATCCTCAAGAGAGCCCCAGTGCGTCAGGACAACTCACTGTCGGGGCCTCTACAGTCACTCTCGTCGAACACCTTGTTTACTTTGTGAGCACCGTGCTTCGAAATACCCGCGAGAGGTACTCCGTGCAGCAGAAGCTCCTGTACGCTCCTTGTAGCTTCGAGGAAGCTTCGTCACTACTTCGATGGGCACCCCATCACTATGGTGTCAGCCTTTCCCCTCGAGCAGATCCTCGAAATTCCAAGGCCACAGGGCGTGTCGCGGAGTGGGTTGTCGAGCTTCAACACTTTGAGCTCTAGTTCCTCACGACCAAGACCATCAAGGGAGGAATTCTGGCAGAATTCAACGTGGAATGGACAAATCCACCATCGGAAGAAGACTCCACAGAGGAGACGGTTGTCCCCGAAAAGCTGGCTTCCGGAGAATGGACCATGCATTTCGATGGCGCTTTCTCCTACAAGGGCTTGGGGGCTGGCGTCGTGCTCACGTTGCCCACGGGAGACAAGCTCTACTATGTCGTCCAGCTCCAGTTCGGCCACAAGGCCAAAGTCTCCAACAACATCGCTGAGTACGAGGGGTCCTCGCCGGAATCAGGGCCGCCATTGCCCTGGGCGTCAAGCGCCTCGTCATCAACGGAGACTCGCAGCTCCCGGTAAACTTCTCCAACAAGATCTACATCGCCAAGGACAAGCACATGGCCTTGTACCTCGAGGAAGTCCGCAAGCTCGAAAAGCGCTTCCTCGGTCTGGAGCTGCAGCATATCCCGAGCGGGAACAACCAAGAAGCACACAACCTCGCCAAGCGAGCATCAAGAAACTGGGCGCAGGCACCAGGTGTCTTTGAAGAAAAGCTCACCAAGCTAGCCATCATTCCTCCCGCCGACGAGGAGGAGCCACAAGGCCACCATCACCTCGAGGAGGAGCCACCACCCGCTCCCTCCCAAGGTGCACCCGACTGTGGTACCCCTTCGGGGAATCGCCTGGTGCTCACCTTCACTCATGAGGAAGCATGCTGGAACAAGAGCATGATCGACTATCTCCAGAAGGGCGACCTCCGAGAAGACGAAGCAGAGGCCAAGCAGGTTGCCCGGTGAGCTAAGATGTACTGCATCGTCGACTCCAAGTTGTACCGGAGGCGCCCCAATAGCGTGGCGCTGTTGCCCCCCCCCCCTCCCCGATGACAGCGTGGAACTCCTCAAGGACATCCACCAAGGCGACTGCAGCCACCACTCATCATCATGTACCCTAGTCGTCTAGGCCTTCAGGTACGGCTTCTACTAGCCCACGGCCCTCAAGGATGCCACCGAGCTCGTCAAGTTCTGCGAGGCGTTCCAGTTCCACGCCAAGCAGACGCATCAGCCCGTGCAAGGGCTCCAGACCATCCCCCTCTCATGGTCGTTCGCGGTCTGGGCCCTAGACATCCTGGGACCCTTCCTGTGAGCGCTCGGGGCTACCGCTACCTCTACGTCACCATCAAAAAATTCACCAAGTGGGCGGAGGTAGAAGCCATCTAGGACATCCCGGCAAGGACGGTCGTGAAGTTCATCAAGGGGTTGGTCTGCCATTTCAGCGTGCCCAACCGCATCATCACCGACAACAACGCGCAATTCACAAGCGGCCTCTTCAAGTCCTACCGCGCCAACCTGGGCATCAAGATCTGCTATGCCTTCGTCGCGCACCCGTGCAGCAACGGTCAGGCAGAGCGCGCCAACACTGAGGTCCTCAAGGGCCTCAAGACGCGGAGCTTCAACAAACTCAAGTCCCACGGGAAGAAGTGGATCAACGAGCTTCCGTCGGTCCTATGGTTAATCTGCACCACGGCAACCAAGCCAACAGGGGCAATTCCTTTCTCCCTAGTCTATGGGGCCGAGGCCGTTCTCCCTGTCGAACTCAAGCTTGGATCTCCCCGAGCCATGGCTTTCAGCGAGGACAGGCAGGGGGAACTCCACGCCGAGGACTTGCTGCTTCTCGAGGAGGCGAGAACCCGAGCCGCCACCCGCGCTGCTCAGTATCAGCAAGGCCTTCGGCGCTACCACAGCAACAACATTAGTCCACGCACACTGGAGGTGGGCGACCTGGTCTTGAGGAGGATTCTCTCCCGAGAGGGCTTGCACAAGATCTCTCCCATGTGGGAGGGGCCATACTGGGTAACGCACATCGCGAGACCTGGTGCGGCATGACTGGAGACTGAAGACGACACGCTTGTGCCAAATCCGTGGAACATCCAACATCTGCAAAAGTTCTATCCTTAGGATTTAGTTCTTGCTCTCTCCACGTGCATCTCCTAGGCCGTGGTGACGCACCCTCGAGGGGACCTCGTGACGCCACGGTAAAAATGACGCCAGGGCCTCTGTGAAGGTCTCAGGGGGAATCTCATTAGGCGGCCGCACAGCCGTAGAGAGCCTCTACCATACAAGTAGGAAGCCACATGGAAAATCTTTGCACCTGAGCTCGCGCGAGTCTCAGCCCCATGACGATGGGAGTCCCGTGTCCGCACGGGACGTCAAGTGCTTCTTGGGGGACCACAGGGTCATGACATTCCCAAGCGTGTGTAGTAGAGCGTCACCCTAGCAGTTAAACTTTTATCCATGCCAATAACACTTTTCTCTCGGCAAGCCTCTCTTTCTTTCTTCGGGATCATGCATCTGTCACTCCTTCTCAAGGACCCCTCGCGAGCGAGGGCTGGGATCAATACCCATCCATAGGTAGGACCCAATCAGGATAAATCCAAGTGGTAGAGCTCTGTCTAAACGGGTCCCTACCGTGCACGACACCTCATCAAACCCTTGGTAATGACTTCCTCTCAAGGCATCCACGAGAAGAGTGCCAAGCAAATACTCTCGCTCAATGCAGAAACAAGAGCCTATCTCCCGAAGCACCCAAGCGCAGACCTCTCACGAGTAAAAGAAGAATGCCTCAAGAGGGGCAGCGGCAAAGACATTTTGCGGCACACGGCTCACCTCGACAAGGACTTCGAAACTCCCGGAGCTAAGTTCAAAAATTATTTCCATTGGTTTTCCAAAGAATCTACTCACAAGTCCGTCACGAAGACAAAAAGATGCTAGAACCGAGAAGGAGGAAGAAGAGGAGAAGGACGAATAAGAGGAGAAGGAGGAATAAGAGGAGACTGGACAAAGGCCCCTAAAGGCCTTCAGCCGCTCACTGAGCCCAGATCGTCGCTCTCCTCCTTGACGACCGGCAAATCTTCCCCATCCTCCGCTTCAACGAAAACATCTTCATCATCGTCGTCGTCGTCATCCTCCTCACTCGCGATACCAAGAAGACGGGACGTTTCCGCCAAGCGGGGAGGTTGTGGGTCTCCCCTGCGAACCGTCACGCCATGTGGAAAGCTGGGCCCACAGCCTGGCGGTCCAAGCCACTCTGCTAAACGTGCGCTTCATGGGCCCGGGGGCTACTGTCGGACCCATGGATACCAAGGTATTCTGGGCCGTCTCCTGCTGGCCCAGTCCATAGGGCACGGAAGGAGTCCGTACCCGCCCATCAAGACAGGGAGAACCCCTTAGCCATTCTCCCCCAAGGCGAGCCCCTTGAAGAGGAGATCTCCAAGGGATCTCCACCGCGCATCACTGGGGAGGAGTCCTCCTCCGACCCCGCTCCTTCCTGGAAGGAACCTCGCCCGCTGGGAGACAGCCCATGTGAGGGTGAGATTATGGCCTCTGAGCGGATGACGAAGCCGTTGTAGAAGACATGATGGCTTTGGCAGTTGCCATTCTCGTGTATAAAGTGCAGAGCTTTGTTGCACGCACCAAAGCCTCATATGCGGCTTTCCTCTATGGTGTAAGAAGACCAAGTCCACGCTAGAAGACGACGGCGGCGTCACCGGGTCCCCCCACCATGACGCTATGGACGGTGCACTTGTCCCCCGGCGACCAAGAACGCGTAGGAGGCGCAGTGTACGGGGCGCTCCCCCATTTGGCACCTTGTGGTATCCGTTTCCCGCCAAGTGTGCGGGAAACATGGCCAATCGCCGGTAATAAGTAGACCACCCCTATCTCATCGAGGGAGAAGGAAGAACAACATAGAGAGAAAGAGAACGCCAAGTAAGAAGATCACCAGAATACCCCGTTGTATTGTAAACCTCATAGTGCAATCAACCAGACAAGCAGGAGTAGGGTTTTACACCATCACAGTGGCCTAAACCTGGGTAAACCCCTCGTGTTGTGTCTATTTCCCTTCGAGAGCTTCCCTCTCGAAGCCTCCAGAGGTGCGATTGGTCGTGGTTAGCCCCCAGAGTTCGAAGCTTTGAGTGCTACCTTGTTGTTGACAGAACAGCTCTCTCAGACAGTTACTGTTGTTACTCTGGAAGGATCAACTCTGATTCCCTCCTTTGACACGATGTGTCCAAGAAATCCTACTTCATTAAGCCATAATTCACACTTGTTGAACTTGGCATAGAGTTTGTGCTCTCGAAGCTTCTCCAAAATTTGGCGAAGGTCATTCTCATGTTCTTTGGTGCTCTAGGAATAGATCAGTATGTCGTCAATGAAGAATACGACAAACTTATTGAGAAATTCCATGAACACTTTATTCATCATATTCATGAAATAGGATGGTGCATTGGTCAACCCAAAAGGCATCACTTTATACTCGTACGAACCATACCTGGTGACAAAGGATGTATTAGGTATATCAAGCTACCTAATATTTAGTTGAAAATATCCATATCACACATGCTCCTTCCAGCTGGTCAAATAGATCATTTATCATTGGTAGAGGGTATTTGTTCTTGATGGTCACTTAATTTAGGGAACGGTACTCCATTACCAACCGCTGTCTCGTGTCCTTCTTTTCCACAAACAGAATTGGTGCTCCCCATGGGGACGAACTCTCACGGATAAATCATTTACCTAGTTGCTTTTCCAGTTGCTTTTTAAGTTCCTTTAGTTCATCTGTGGACATTGGGTAAGGTCTGTTTGCTATGGAACCAATGCCTGGTAGCAGATCAATAAGGAACTCCACGTCTATGTGTGGTGGCATTCCTGGTAACTCCTCGGGGAAAACATCGGGGTATTCCTTTACTACAGGTACTTGATCTAGGCTAACCCCCTTAAGAGAACTGAGTCTGACCCTTCTAAGTTCCATCTTGGATTTGAATCTAATCCTTTTTCTTTCTGGGTTGTAAGCGAAATAGATCTGTCCACACAGTCAATGACCCCTCCAAAATTGGTCATCCAGTCCATTCTCAGAATAACATCTAGACCTTGTGATTCTAGTACTACAAGATGGGTTGGGAATCATTATTTCCCTATTTCTAGGATGAGATGTCGACATCCGGCATTGACAAACATCTCCCCTCCTGGAGAACTCACTCTAATGATTTTGCCTATGGTTTCCATGGTTAACCCATTTTATGACAAAAACTCTTGACATGAATGAACGCGATGCTCCAGTATCAAAACCAATGTTGGGAAAGATTTGAGTAGGAACGTACCAATCACAGCATCGGGTTCATCCATCACTTCTTCCACAATGACGTCGTTCGCGTGCCCCTTCTGAAATGGGTTAGTCTTGGCATTTTCATCAGCTCTCCTCTCTGGGCATTCACTTGCATAATGTCATGTCTTCTTGCTCTTGTAAAATGTCACTTGGGAAATATCCTTCTTTGTCTCAGGGTTGTGACGATGATGTCCATTGTTGTGGTTATGTACATTGTGATTATTTCCTTTGAATCCTCCGTTATTACCCTTGTACCCACCATTGTGGTTGTGGCCATGATACTTGTGGCCGTGTAAAACCCCAAGTTTTTCAAATGAAATAAAAACATCATGCATACATAAGCATCATGGCATCATTGCATGTTTTCATATTTTTCTATCATTTTACCAAAACCCTAGACCCTTTTTCCATATTAAGGAACAAAACATCATTTTGAAATCACAAAGTCACTCCATAAGCAACTATTTTATTTTTGGGAAAGAATAGTACCAAGAGACTCCTTATTTATTAAGATTTTCATAATATATTTATATATTTTTTTATTTATTAAAGTTTGAGTGGTTTTTGAATTGTTTTGGAATCCATTTGAATAAAAACAGAAAAGGGAAACCAGCCTGCCGAGCGAGCCCAGAAGCCAGCCCAGCAAGCCAGCCCAGCAGCAAGCCGCGTCTCAACTTGCAGAGAAACACGCTGAGCAGGCCACACGCATGATCTCGCTTGTCCCTCTCTCTGCGACCCCACTTATCAGGCGTCATCAACCTTTCGTTCTCCCCGCGTTCAAGACAAAAGAAACGGCCAAAGTCGTTCCATTCAATCAGACGATTAAAACTCTAATTAATGAATTCGACCTCAGTATCTCGCCTCAAGCCCCTCCAATCTCCTCTCCATTTCGCCTCACGACGCACAATCAGAGAGCCACTAGGCCGTGCGATTCAAGCTCAGGATCTCGCCTCTCCCGCCGGCTAGGTCGAGGATTCCCAGCGAACTCTGGCCACCCCGGACTCTCTTCCTTGTCTCTTTCTTCTATTTTTTCCATCGCGCATCATGTTGATGAAATCCGCCTCATTTTTGTCCCTCAGAACCCCGGCAAAATCTTTGTCACGTCTCGACCATCGCCAAGCTCAACTTCAGTGAGGAATTGCGCGAGGAAGAGATGACCCCGGCATCTTCTACTTTTCCATCAAGCCTGCCTCGACGCAAAGATCGCATTGGTATGCCCCTCCATCAACCATGGCACATAGATAGCCCGCGCCATGCGTGCCCGAGCGTGGTACCTCCGCGCCCGTGTTTTGCCGGCGAGGCTCGCCATCCACTTTGGGTCAATAAGATCCAAGCCGTAGGTTTAGATCCTAGAGCTATTATTAGAAGCGTGGTATGCTTGATCTGAACCGTCCGTGGTTACTTACATCCAACAGATCTGGAGCATGATCTGCGTGAAGCGGTACGGACCAATCATAGGACTCCATTCGTGATCCCCGGATCGAGCCTTTTCTCTTAAAAAACAGAAACGTGTACAAACTTCAAAATTCAATAACTTTTGTTCTGTAAATCCAATTTCAATAATTTTGTACTTTCTAAAATCAGCAAAATGTGTAGAAAACAGTGGAGCAATAAAAATGTATTCTTACACGTGCACAGACTTGCTATTCACGGATCTTTGTAATCTTTATTTTGCTAATAACTTTAGTTCTATAACTTATTTTTGAGTAAATCCAATTTCCATAGTTTTGTATTGTTATGCTCTATCCAGAAAGTGGAAAATAACATTTTTGGGCCACTTTAGTAACATAAGTTTTGTATTTGATTTATAGGCCTTTATAAAGTCATTAAAATTGTTTTAGGTGTAAATTTGTACTTATTTTTATTACCTAAGTTCTTATACATGTTATGAAACCAGATAACAACATTTTGGATTTCATAAATAAACCTTGTGGTGTTTGTGCATTTTTTTATCATGCATATATGTCTACGTAATGTTTTCTTTTATTGTATGTTTATTGCTTGTTATTTTGTTTGTTTAGATTGTGAGGAGGAGCAATTATACAATTGTGGTTGATGCTCCTATTATTCATGCTGCCAAGGCAAGTAACACCCCATCCATTACCTATCTTTTCACTATGCATTAGTGGATTTGAGTAGTATGCATGATAGGATCTTTTTATTAAGTATATGCTATGCTATAAATCCTATTTGTGTGTAGCTTCCTTTCATCCTAGTAGTGAAGACACCCACAAGCTTAGTTTATGCTTAGACATGCTTATATTGATGAAAAACTTAATATAAACTCAATGAATCACCTGGGTGGAATTGGTAGTGCAAGACTGTCGACAGTTGAGTGTCTCCTCAGAGCCTTTAATCTCCTAAGTTGTTCACTTGAGGAATTCCACCCAGGAACAAAGTGATTATGATGTCCCCCAAGTTTATATTGTTTTTAGTGTAGCCTTTGGCCATATGGGCTCTAACTTAGTTTAATAAGTTGCATGGACTCTACATGTGGCTTGACAAGCTGATGTAGAAGAATAATAGGTGGAATGGGTCTTGCCAGTGGGTAATTTACATTCTTCTAAAAGACTTTGTCTCAGTTCTCTCCTTTCCTTACTACATTCCGTATGTATAGGATGTATGGGTTAATTGAGTTCAAAGGTGAAAGTGCACAACCTCTGTAGAGTGAGAAACTAAGATCTTAGCCGTGTCCCCGGTTATGGATGACTTCGAGCAGCTGGACAAGGATGGCGGAAGAATCACATCACCATTTTCAAGATATAAACTTTGTTATGTGAACAATAGTAGTGGTGCTTGGATTTTATTCCAATGTTGCGACACTTTGAAAAGAAAATGACTTTACAAAATAGTTAGGAGAAAATTGGCTTTTTTGCAAATAGCCCGGAACTCCACCTAGCCATAATATTCATGTAGTATTAGACTTGCCATTTATATCCACCAAAGGTGTCATTTTCCAGTACAATAAATTCTAATAATCTCCTTCGGGAGTTGCATATTCGAACGTGCATGTTATTCAGATGAGGAGTGAAGATGTATGCTTGTGGCGCATGCTTGAAGATGGAGGCTCCATGTTACTTTGTTTCTTCTGCTTTGAACTCTTGAGTTTTAGCTAGCCTAAATGGCTATGCACCTTATAATAAGTTATACTTGGTTATTCTGGATCTTGATGTAATAATTTTGACGCTTATGCAATGATACTTTATGTTTTGTACTGTGTTGCGAGCATTGATCCAGGGACTAGCACATAACACAAGTGTTCTACCTTTATTAAAAGGTGGTATGCTACAAGCCATTACCATTATTATGGTGGTTCCATGGCTTGTGTACACTGCCTTCAGAGACATGTTGCTTCTTGTGCGTGAACCCGTAGTTGTGCTTGCTAGTACTGAACTTCCCCTTCATGTTTTCCGCCTTCCTTATGTTCTGTCTAAAGTGATGGCTTGCTCCAGCAAAGACTGATAGTTGGGTGCATAGGCCACAGACAAAGGTATTTTCAGCTCCCCCTTAAGTCCATTGAGGATTTTTTTTCCTTCCTCTTAGCTTCAATATCAATGTTCTTTGGAGCATACCTTGATAACGAGCAGAAATCATCCATATACTTGTTTAAAGCTCTACTCCCTGCTTCAAACTGCGGAACTCCTCCTTCTTGAGGTTCAATATTCAATAGGAAATATGAGCATTACATAATCCCTCCTTGAATGCATCCCAAGTCATTCCTTCTAGCGGATGAGTCACTTGATAAGTTTCCCACCACATTGCAGCGGGTCCTTCCAGCAGGTGTGCGGTGAGTCTCACTAATACGTCATAAACGTATCCTTAATTTCTGATGTTCCATGTGGTTTTATTATTGTTTCCCACATGTTTGTTATACACTTTATGTCATTTTTATCGATTTTCTGGACTAACCTATTAACAAGATGCCACAGAGCCAGTTCCATGTTTTCTGCTGTTTTTAGTTTCAGAAAAGTTGTTCTGGAAATATTCTCGGAATCGGAAAATTCGAAGCTCGTAAGTCTTTGAATTCCCGAAGGTTCCACGGAGTCCCGAAGAGACCCAAAGGTCGATTCTTTAAGGGTTTATGTCTCGGGGAGTATATATGGGCAAAAGGGCGATGCCGGGAGGTGGCCAGGGGGGCCCACACCCCTAGGAGGCGTGGCCAGTGGGGACCCGCGCCACCCCATGGTGTGGCCACCCTGTGGCCCCCCTCCAGGGCTCTTCGGGACTTCTAGATGCTTCCGAGACTTCTAAGACTTCTGGGTTTCGTGGGGTCCAATTCCGAGAATATTTCCAGAACAACTTTTCTAAAACTAAAAACTGCAGAAAACAGGGAACTGGCTCTGTGGCATCTTGTTAATAGGTTAGTCCCAGAAAATGTTTAAAAATGTTATAAAGAAGGGAGAAAACATGTAGCAATTGGAATAATATCAACATGGAACATCATAAATTATAGATACGTTGGAGACGTATCAGTGATGCGTGAGTAGTTCATCCCTGGACTACGGGTCCATAGCAGTAGCTAGATGGTTGTTCTCTCCACTTTGTACCTCATGTTTAGATCTTGTGAGCTGTCTACCATGATCAAGATCATATTTATGTAATGCTACATGTTGTGTTTGTTGGGATCTGATGAATGTTGAATGCTATGTCTTCTGATTATCAGTCTATCATGTTATCTTCATGCTCATTTTATTTATGATCTTGCATGCTCTCCGTTATAAGTAGATGCTCTGGCCAAGTAGATGCTAGTAACTCCAAGAGGGCGTATTTATGCTCGATAGTGGGTTCATGCCTCCTTTTCATCTGTGCTCGAGTGACAGAAACGTGACGGATGGAGGATGTGTTGTTGCCATTAGGGAGAAAACAACAATGCTTTGTCTAATGATGATGTTATTGTTTACATTACACACTTTGCTTACTACGATTATCTATTGCTTGCAACTTAATACCCAATGTTTGTTCGGATGATATTCGAAGGGTGGATTTTTAGTCATATATGCAGTTGGATAACGGTCTATGAATCTTGTTGTAATGCCTTCATGAATCACATAGTAATCTTTATGTCTTGCATATGCACTACGGTGCAGCCTTCATTTCTGTCAATTGCCTAGCCGTAATTTGTTCACCACACATGTTATTTATCTTTCACGGAGAGACACCACTAGTGAACTGTGGACCCCCGGTCCTTTTTCCTCATACTGATAAACACCTACTGCTTTCATACTGTTCCTACTGTTTTCCACACCATACGTTTAACCTCTTTGTGTTCAGCAAAACCGGTGAGATTGACAACCTCACTGCTTCGTTGGGGCAAAGTGATTTGATTGTGTTGTGCAGGTTCCACGTTGCTTCTTAACCGGTAGTGCGCCCTGCCATCTCAGCTGCTTCACCTTCTGAAGTTACTCCTTCCTCCTACTGGTCGATTCAACCTTAGTTTCTTTCTGAGGGAAAATTGCTATTGTGATCTTCATACCTTCCTCTTGGGGTCTCCCAACGAACGTGTGTATCACGTGCATCAAGCTAATTTTTGGCGCAGTTGCCGGGGAGGAAGAGAATTTATGCAAGGGGAGTCTCTCACTTCCAATCTCTTTACTTTGTTTTTGTTTTGCTTATTTTATTTTATTTTGTCTTGTTTTCTTCTCTTTATCAAAAACATAAATAAAAATTAGTTTTTATTCTGGGTGTAGTTTTATTCCTGTTTTTAGTCTTGTTAAAATGACTACTCCTGATAACACTAAGTTGTGTGACTTTACTAGCACCAACAACAATGGTTTCATTAGCACACCTATTGCTCCACGTGCTCCTACTGCTAATTTTTATGAGATTAAGCCTGCCCTGTTAAACCTTGTTATGAGAGAGCAATTTTCTGGTGTTAGTACTAATGATGCTACTGCCCATCTTAATAATTTTGTTGAACTTTGTGAGATGCAAAAATATAAAGATGTAGATGGAGATATTATTAAACTGAAATTGTTTCCTTTCTCTTTGAGAGGAAGAGATAAAGAATGGTTACTATCTTTGCATAGAAATAGTATTGATTCTTGGACTAAGTGTAAAGATGCTTTCATTGGAAAATATTATCCTCCTGTTAAGATTATTTCCTTGAGAAGTAGCATTATGAATTTTAAGCAACTTGATAATGAGCATGTTGCTAAAGCCTGGGAAATAATGAAATCTTTAGTAAAGAATTGTCCCAATGATGGACTGACTACTTGGATGATCATCCAAACCTTTTATGCAGATCTGAATTTTTCTTCAAGAAACCTTCTGGATTCAGCTGCTGGAGGAACCTTTATGTCCATGACCTTGGGGTTAGCAACAAAGCTTATTGATGATATGATGGTAAATTATTCTGAGTGGCACACTAAGAGAGCTACAACTGGTAAGAAGGTAAATTCTGTTGAAGAAACCTCCTCTTTGAATGAAAGACTGGATGCTATTATGTCTATGCTTGTGAATGGTCATGCTCCTATTGATCCAAATAATGTTCCCTTAGCCTATTTGGTTGCTCAAGAAGAGCATGTTGATGTGAACTTCATTAAAAATAATAATTTTAACACCAATGCTTATAGGAATAATTATGGTAGCAACAATTATAGGCCATATCCTCCTAATAGTAGCAATGCTTATGGTAATTCTTATTGTAACTCCTATAACATCAACAAAAGTGTACCCTCTGATCTTGAGAACATGCTTAAGAATTTTATTAGTACACAAACTGCTTTCAATAAATCTGTTGAGGAAAAATTTGGCAAAATTGATGTTCTTGCTTCTAAACTTCATAGCCTTGCTCTTGATGTTGATTTTAAGAAACTAATGGTTATGCCTCATGATATGAAAGAAAGTAAAACTTTCAATGCCATCCAAATTCGAATTGATGACAATGTTAGAATGTTAGCTGAATTGCATGCTATTTGGGAAAGAAAAGATGAAATAGCTAGAAAGAATAATATAGCTAATGTTTGCACCATTACCACCACTAGTAAAATTGAAGCATCTCATGCTAGAAAACCTTCTACTATCAATGGTAAAGTAATTGGTGTTGGAAACAATCCCACTTATGCTAGTAAAATTACAAAACTGCCTGAAACTGCTAAAAATACTCCTGATAAAAGTGCTGGAATTTTTAGAAACATGGGAGACAATGGTCCCATTATCTTTGATAAAAATTATATTGACTTTGATGATTGCAACAGAACTGAAGTGATTAAGTTCTTACAAAATCTTGCTAGTTGTCCTAATGCTAGTGCTATGAATATGGCTTTCACTAAACATATTACAAATGCTCTCATGCAAATTAGAGACGATGAATTAAGATGTGAAGCCTATATCCCTAGGAATCTAGATGATGGTTGGGAACCTATTATTAAAATGAAAGTGAATGATTTTGATTGCAATGCTCTATGTGATCTTGGTGCTAGTATCTCTATTATTCCCAAGAAACTATATGATATTCTTGATTTACCACCATTGGAACCTTGTTATTTGGATACTCGTCTTATTGATAATGTTAGAAAGAAACCTTTGGGGAGAGTTGATGATGTTCTTATCATGGTTAATAATACTCTTGTCCCCATTTATTTTGTTGTCTTGAATATTGAAGGCAATGCTTCTTGTCCAATTGTTTTGGGAAGACCTTTTCTTAGAACTATTGGTTCTGTTATTGATACGAAAGAGGGGAATATTAAATTTCAGTTCCCACTCAAGAAAGTAATGAAACACTTTCCTAGAAATAGAATGAAATTGCCTTTTTATTCTGTTATTCGAACAAGTTACAATTTGGATGCTTTTTCACTTGAAAATACTTGATTCCATTTTTTCGGGCCTAGCTAAAAGGCGTTAAAGAAAAGCACTTCATGGGAGATACCCCATGGTTTTGTTTTTGATTTATTTTCTCTGTTTTCTTTGAGTCAAGGGGTTATATACTTCTGTATCAACTCCTTTGTATAATTCTTTTCATGTTTTAGTAGTGCCAAGTAAGGTTTCCGACGAGAGTTGGAGTTGGTTTTCGGATTTCTGCGCAGGAAACAGATTTCTGCTGTCCACCGTAAACAATCGTATAAAATCCTGGAAGATCAGAATGATCTGAAATTTTTTGTGCTTATTACAAAACTAATTACTCAACTTTTTCGTTCTTTAAGTTTTTCTATCTGAGCAACGTAAGTGCCCTTAAAAATTCTTCTTTATAGACTGTTCTGGTTTTGACAGATTCTGCCATTTTTCTTGCATTTGCTCTTTTGCGATGTCAAGTGGATTTATTTGCTTCACGAAACATCAATGGATGTAGCTAATGTTTAAAAGTATCAATAGCACTTTTTCCATACAGAACCAATGGATTTTTAATTGTTGCACCAACCCTCTAATGCGAATTACTATTTGAGTGTGGTGTGAAGGAAGTTTTCAAGGGTTAAGAGAAGAGGTGATATATGTGATCAAGAAGAGTGCAAGGTCAAAGCTTGGGGATGCCCCCGTGGTTCATAAAAGCATATTTTTAGAAGACTCAAGCATCTAAGCTTGGGGATGCCCAAGGAATCCCCTTCTTCATCAACTACCTATCAGGTTACTTCTCGTGAAACTATATTTTTATTCGGTCACATCATATGAAGTTTACTTGGAGCGTCTGTTTGTTTTTCTTTTGTTTTGTTTTCTTTTTCTTTGTTTTTTTTTCTTGCAGCAATAATATCATTGGACCTCGCATCTGTGTTTGGGAGCGAGACACGCTCCGCTTTTTCATTTGAATACTTGCTATGCTAGTATTCTTAGTTTTTGTTCTAGTTTCTGCAAAAATTCTTGTTTAGCTCTTGCTTTCATTGCATATCTTATTCAGAGCTATTATTTTTAGTAGTTTTATGTGAGTACTCTCATGTTTGCTTTCTGTATCATGTAGAGAATTTATGTTAAAACATATTTTGTATGGTGCTTGTTGGGAAAAGAAACTGCTGCTTGAAGTAGAATTTTTAACGGTGCAAGTAGAAGCTTGTATAGACTGTGGATAGAACTTTTTCATATCATGCTAGATGTTATTTTAGTTTTAAGGCCTTGTGATTATTGATTAGCATGATTAGCCTCAAATATCTGAGAGTGTTTAATATGCCATTGAAAGAATCATGAGTTGTTCTTGTCATATTGAAGCATAAATTTGTGGTATTATCCTTTTAATGTTTTATTTTGTTGACTTGGCGCATGATACCACCATGTTTATGACTATGAACAGTAACTAATAGCCTCTATGATCATTTAGTTTTAGAATTTGTGGTACCACTTATGCTTTGATTAATGATGTTTATGTCGCTATGCATGATTATGGCTCTTATGCTCTCTTGATTTGTCGCTCCCGGTCTTTTGCTAGCATCCACCTGTACTGAGTATGGAATTCTACTCGTGCATCCAACTCCCTAAAACCAAAAAAAATCCATTGTATCCATCATACCTACCTACATGTGGTATTTAACTGCCACTCCAAGTAAATTGCTCATGTGTTACCCTTAAAACCTTCAAAATTATTCTTGCTTTGTGTTCCTATTTTTGCTCATGAGGACGTAAATAGAGAATCTTTATCTCACTTGTTGATTGGATTTCACACCCTTGACTAGTGGCTTCATCCGCTTATCCAATTGATAGAAGAGCTGGCAGCGGGGTGCCCAGCCCCAAATTAATACACACAAAATCTGTTCACCATTTTTGCCCCTGATTTATCAGTCAAAGCATAATTGTGTAAACAAAAGAGAAAGAGGGATGACCTTCTTCCCAGAAGTTTCCTTCTATGGGAGCCGATCTTGTGAAGTCTAGTTGGCTTGTGACGTACTGTATTTTCTGTTTACCATTCGTTGACATAAGCATACACCTCTCTTAAAATATAGACACTCCTCCACGGTATGTGATTGTTGGCAGGCACCCGAGGATTCAGTTAGCCATGGTTTGTGAAAGATGGTTGGGAGGAGTGTCAAGTTTTTATACCTCTGTTTAATAAAATAAAAGCTCTAGCACATGAGTGATCCATGCTTCCCTTTGCGGAGGGCCTTTCTTTTACTTTTATGTTGAGTCTCCATCTTCTAACTTTATGCACAGTTGAGAGAGCATTTTTGCCTTTCTGAGTTTTATGTGCATTTGTCCCAGAAACATTATTAATTGATTCATGATTTGTTATTTCTTGGTCTCTAATTATTTGTTCTATTCTTCCTCTTAAGGACTTGCAAAATATCACTTTGCCATGCTATCTTTGTACTTGAAACAAACGTATATCTTTCTTTGCATTGTTATTCATGATCTTTTATTTGAGTTACTTCTCATGATGCCAAGTGATTGCTATGCTTTATTATTAAAGTTTTATTTATCATGTTTGTGTTTAAGTTCTATGATCTCAGCTTACATATGCTTTTACATTTTGATGATCAAGTTATGTTGGTAGCATGTCACCTCAGAAATTATTTGTTTTTATAGTTTACCTACTCGAGGACGAGTAGGAACTAAGCTTGGGGATGTTGATACGTCATAAACGTATCCTTAATTTCTTATGTTCCATGTTGTTTTCTTATGGTTTCCCACATGTTTGCTACTTTATATCATGTTTATCGATTTTCCGGACTAACATATTGACAAGATGCCACAAAGCCAGTTCCATGTTATCTGCTGTTTTTTTGTTTCAGAAAAGTTGTTCTGGAAATATTCTCGGAATTGGAAAATTCAAAGCCCGGAAGTCTTAGAATTCCCAAAGGTTCCACGGAGTCCCAAAGAGACCCGAAGGGGGGCCTCAGGGGGGCCACACCATAGGGTGGCGCGCCCCTCTGGCCGCGCCAGGGGTGGTGTGGGCCCCCCAGGCCTCCACCGTCTTTGCCCTTTCGCCTATTTAATCCCCCCGAGACGTAAACCCTAAAGATATCCCACTTTTACCCGAGAAACAGCCGAGGCCGCTTTCACCGTCTTCCCGAGATCGGGAGGGTTCTGGAGGTTTCCCCAGCACCCTTCCAGAGGGGAAATCATCACCGAAGGGGTCTACACCACCATGCCCTCCTCCGAAGTGATTGATATCTATGCACGCTTCTATTCTTGTAGACAGTGTTGGGCCACCAAGTGCAGAGGTTTGTAGAATAGCAGCAAGTTTCCCTTAAGTGGATCACCCAAGGTTTATCGAACTCAGGGAGGTAGAGGTCAAAGATATCCCTCTCAAGCAACCCTGCAATTAAGGTACAAGAAGTGTCTTGTGTCCCCAACACACCCAATATACTTGTCATGTATATAGGTGCACTAGTTCGGCGAAGAGAGAGTAAAATTCAAGTAATATGGATGATAATAAGTTATAATAGCAATCTGAAATAAAAATGGTAGCACGCAAGCATGTAGCAGAACAGGAGGAAAATGGTGTTTCAATGCTTGGAAATATAAGGCCTAGGGATCCTACTTTCACTAGTGGACACTCTCAACAATGATCACATAAATGAATAACTAGATAGCTTCTCTCACTATGCTACTCTTAACCCTCTCCGGTTGGATAACAAACACTAATCATTGCGTAGGGCTGTAACAGCACTCCTCAAGTATGTATTCCCATGTCTAGTTAACCCCACGCTGTCACTATGAGCGCCCTAGAAGGTACTAAGAAAACTCCACAATTCATAGAGGAGACACACACGGCGTGCACACTGTCACCTTCACACCACGGGACAAGGTGACTCCAAAGTTCATATTAATAAAGCACTTGAGTAGCAAAAGATGAAGATTATCTACGAATTCAAATAGATTACAAAGCTCATTATCACATATAGATCACACCATGGGAGAGAGAGATGAACCACATAGCTACCAGTAGAGCCCTCAGCCCCGGGGGAGAACTACTCCATTCTCATCATAGGAGATAGCAACGACGATGGAGATGGCAATGGAGTCGATGGAGACGGCTTCCGGGGGCACTTCCCCGTCCCGGCAGGGTGCCAGAACAGAGATATGTCCTCTGAAACTTGTCGGCGGCGGCGGCGGAGCTACATATGTATTTTATGGAAAAGGTCGATTCTTTAAGGGTTTATGTCTCGGGGAGTATATATGGGCAAAAGGGCGATGCTGGGAGGTGGCCAGGGGGGCCCACACCCCTAGGAGGCGTGGCCAGTGGGGACCCGCGCCACCCCATGGTGTGGACACCCTGTGGCCCCCCTGCGGGGCTCTTCGGGACTTCTAGATGCTTCCGAGACTTCTAAGACTTCTGGGTTTCGTGGGGTCCAATTCCGAGAATATTTCCAGAACAACTTTTCTAAAACTAAAAACTGCAGAAAACAGGGAACTGGCTCTGTGGCATCTTGTTAATAGGTTAGTCCCAGAAAATGTTTAAAAATGTTATAAAGAAGGGAGAAAACATGTAGCAATTGGAATAATATCAACATGGAACATCATAAATTATAGATACGTTGGAGACGTATCAGTGATGCGTGAGTAGTTCATCCCTAGACTACGGGTCCATAGCAATAGCTAGATGGTTGTTCTCTCCACTTTGTACCTCATGTTTAGATCTTGTGAGCTGCCTAACATGATCAAGATCATCTTTATGTAATGCTACATGTTGTGTTTGCTGGGATCTGATGAATGTTGAATGCTATGTCTTCTGATTATCAATATATCATGTTATCTTCATGCTCATGTTATTTATGATCTTGCATGCTCTCCGTTATTAGTAGATGCTCTGGCCAAGTATATGCTAGTAACTCCAAGAGGGAGTATTTATGCTCGATAGTGGGTGCATGCCTCCTTTTCATCTGTGCTCGAGTGACAGAAACGTGACGGATGGAGGATGTGATGTTCCATTAGGGAGAAAACAACAATGCTTTGTCTAATGATGATGTTATTGTTTACATTACACACTTAGCTTACTGCGGTTATCTGTTGCTTGCAACTTAAAACCCAACGTTTTTTCGGATGATATTTGAAGGGTGGATTTTTAGTCATAGATGCAATTGGATAACGGTCTAATGTATCTTGTTGTAATTCCCGCATGAATCACATATTAATATTTATGTCTTGCATATGCACTACGCTGCAGCCTTCATTTCTGTCAATTGCCTAGCTATAATTTGTTCACCACACATGTTATTTATCTTTCACGAAGAGACACCACTAGTGAACTATGGACCCCAGTCCTTTTTCCTCATACTGATAAACACCTACTGCTCTCATACTGTTCCTACTGTTTTCCACACCATACGTTTAACCTCTTTGTGTTCAGCAAAACCGGTGAGATTGACAACCTCACTTCTTTGTTGGGGCAAACTGATTTGATTGTCTTGTGCAGGTTCCACGTTGCTTCTGAACTGGTAGTTCGCCCTGCCATCTCAGCTGCTTCACCTTCTGAAGTTACTCCTTCCTCCTACTGGTCGATTCATCCTTGGTTTCTTTCTGAGGGAAACTTGCTATTGTGCTCTTCATACCTTCCGCTTGGTGTCTCCCAATGAACATGTGTACCGCGCGCATTGTCGCACCCGGACTTCTAAAGGATACTCGCCGTTCCGTTGAACAGTAGTAGATTGGATTACGGGGCTTACCGGCACCCGCGTCCTCTTACGAGTAGGCCAACACACGTATGTGTTGTAACATCCCAAGTATGAAAACTACCCCATAGAATGTTTGATTTCTTGTTTATTTAAGTATTGCATCATGTCATCATATTGTTTCCTTGTTGTTTGCTTTTGTTTCTAAATTGTTGCATTTGTTTTCCACTGTTTTCACAACTCAAATTCAAACCTTACTCAAACAATGTTTTCATACTTGTTCTGTTACAACTTTTGGAATAAAAATAACAAGTGAAAACAACCCAATTGTTCCCTTTTATTTCATATTGGATCACTTATTAAATTGTTGCTTAATTCAATCAATCACTTTAATCAATTAATTCCAAATCACTTCCAAACTCAAACCATGTCTCAAAATCATTAAACTTTTGAATCCATGAAGTGCACCACTAATTTGAATTCCTTAAATCACTTCTAAACCCTAGGGGAAACCCTATTGAAAAGGCATTGTTTTTCTTATATTAATTAATATTGGGAAATTTCAATTAACTTGGTTTAATTTCTAAACAACAAGCAAACTTTCAACTTTTTGAAAACCAAAGCCACCAAGTGTTTGCTTTTGGTCTAATAAAACTCCCCAAATTTTTTCTAAATTTTTCTATAAACTAAAGCCTAGCTTTTCCTTCCAAAAGCAAAACTACAAAAAAATATAAAACAGAAAAAATAAAAAGCAAAGGAGAAAAAGCAGCAGCAGCTAAATCCAAGCCCAGCCCAAAACTCTATCACCTTGGCCCGATACCCCTTCCCTCGCTGTCTTCCACCTCCAGACGACGTCATCTCTGTATGATCTCCTCCCCAGCCACACGATCTCCTCCACCTCCATTAGATGTTGCGCCGTACAGAGCTCTTGGTTCCATATAACCTACCCCTCCCCCTCGGCCCTAACCCTAGAAACCCTAGTTCTTCTCTGCCTAGCGCCGCCGATCTCCTATCTATTTCCTCCCTGCACTTCTCTGAAGAAATCCGAACCTGAAGAAACCTTCGGTGGCCATGGATGCCCTGGCTCCCCGCCGGTCGTCGTGGAAGCGAGAGGTCCACCCGAGGGCGGGAATGGAACCCTGGGTGTCCCCTCTTCCGCCTCGACCAATCAGCACGGGCCGAGAGGCCATGCTGCGCCGCCGCCGTTCGCCTCTTTCCGCCGGCCGTCGCCCCTGCGTGCTGCTGCTCGACCCGCCTGTCCGCCCCCAACCCTCCTGCTCGAGGGCACGAAGGTGAGCGCCCACCTCCTCTTCCCCCATCTCGCCTCCTTTCCCTCTCCTTGGCCGCACCACACACCGCCCGCAACCGCCCCACGGCCCCCTCCGGCGAGCCGCCCTCGCTGGCCATGGTTCGATCGAACTCTGTACCTGTTCGTGGTTCAGTTATCTTCAGGAAACCATAGCGCAACAGCAACACATAGCCCCCTAGCCCCCCTTCTCTGTCACAAGATTGGCTCCACCCCACTGGTTTGGTTCCCCTTGTGCAGTCAAGAGGTGGGGGGATCGAATCCCACCTCCCACCAATAAAAACAAACTTTTATTTTGCAAGGTTTTGGTACTGGAACTTCCAGCATATCACCAATAGGCCCCTGGCACTTAAAATCTAGCCCTGGAAAATATTTTCTAAGTCCCTGGTTCAATAAAAAATGGCAGATTGCACCCTATAATTCTAAAATGCATAACAAATTCATTTTAACCCCAATTTTAACTTTTTAAATATGTTTTCTGTCCCAAATTGAATTGTCTATCCAAATATAAAATTTGTTTACTGTTTTGAATATTTTAAATTGTTGAAATATTTGAAAACTTGTCAAATTCACTTAAATTTGCAAAATTCATAACTTGTTCATAAAAATTCCAAATTCAACAAACCAAATATGTTTTCCAATCAACTTTTCATGTACTTTCCAAATATAAATTTTGTTTGCTGTTTTGAATAATTTAAATTGCTGAAAACAACTGTTTCTTGTTTATTGCAATTAAAATTGCCAAAATAATAACTTGCTCATTTTAAATCCAATTTCCACAAATGAAATATGTTTTCCATGCAAAATTAAACCCTTTTTCCAAATATAAAATTTGTTTCATGATTTGAACAATTAAACTTGGTTAAATAATTTAAATCCTATTTAATTCATTTAATATTGCTAAATTTATAACTTGACCAAAACAAATTCTTTTGGGACATATAAAATATGTTTTCAAACCATCAAAGCATAACCTTTTCAAATATGAACTTGGTTTAATGTTTTGATCAAATAAAATTCAATTAACATCCACACTTGAATTAATTCCAATTTAATTCTTGTTTAACTTGTTTAATTCCTAAATAATTCATCTGAAATCCTTTCTCAACAAGTGAAACATGTAATCCACCCAAAATCTTGTTTTCTTTTCAAATATGAACTTTGTTATCTATTTTGAACAAGTAAAAGTGGTGAAAACAACAAATACTTGTGTGACATGTTTTAAGTAACCAAACTTTCCAAACTTAATCAATGAATTTCTAAACTTGTTAAGCCTTATTGCCATTTGATTCTATTGTTGTTATTTTTCTGTTTTCCTCATCCATGCATCATGGTAATTCACTTACACAAGTTGATTAGTTGTAAAACAATTAATTCCACCATAATTCATGGGCTTTTCATATGCAATCCAACTGCATATGGGTCCATTTAATCCTGTTTCTATCTTGTCAACTAGTTTATTTTGTTGCATCAATTAAATGGTCATGCATCATCCCATTGTTTGTGCACTATGCCATGTTATTGATTGTTTATCTTTCTGCAATGTTTGTTTGCTTCTTCCCGGATAAACGACGACGTTGAGACCGACGATACTTACGACACCCCTTCTAAGGAGTTAGCTCAGTACCAGGCTACTGGGTTTTGCAGGCAAGTTATCACTCACATGAACCATTGTGTTCCTTTCAACATTGATTACCGATACTTTCCATTGTCTATTTCTGCTAGCCTTAGTAGTAGTTGTTTCTGCTACGAACCTATCACATGAATCCCTTAACCCTGATATTGCCTCACCTCCATACCTATAACCATTGTTTGAGCCCGTGTCTTAATAGCATGCTTAGGTTGTTTTGCTCGAGTCTGTTACCCGTTACTTTCTGTTACTATTTCATTATGTTCTGGGGGCTCGATGTTAATCAATCAATCATGCTAATGATATTGTTAAATAATAAATTTGATGATAAGGCACCGGCAGGAGGCCCATGAGAGGTTTTGAAGCCTGCTAGTGTCGACCCTAATAGGAAAAGGGTCTTGTCTACTGATCCATGATGAGCGCACTACCCGCATTTGGGAAGCGAGTATGGGCGCCCCCCTCAACTTGACCTGATTCGCATCTCGTCCAAATCGCCTCATTTAGTTCGTGTTTTCCATTTGCCGCATGCATGTTTTTGCGAGCCCAGGCCAGGGTGGAACTTTTGTAGTCGGCATATAGGGGGACACGTTCTTAGAGTGCTATGAGGGTCCATTTTCTTCTGGGCTCGATTAGCCGTGCGCCCAAGGTTCTTTGGGCTTGATGCGAAGAATGGTTGGTTGTGTAGAGTACCCCGCTTGGTGGGTTAGCTTCCCATCTGGCGGGTTATTCTTGAGTGTACGGCCAAATTGGTGCAACCCTGCAGGGATAATCTTCTCGAGAAGCCGTGTTTTCCGCGGTTATGGATTACTTGGTGAAAGTACTGGCTAACAAGTACTCAGGACAACTTAAACATAATGATCAAACATGTTACACCCCATGATTAATAACTTGACTAGTAATAGGCTTATTGACACAATAATTTGAACCATCATTATTACAACTGTGTGAGTTATCCTCGGATTGCTTCTTTGGATAAGGGGCGAGATCCAGGATGGGTTTGTTTGAAGTTATCTTTCAGTTGGTTACAATCCTCGATCTTATCTCCTTTCTGTTAGCCGGAAGTGGTAGAATCTCTGTAGTTGGTTAGTGCAGCCAGTTGCAGCATCTTTATATCCCCTCTCTTCCGTTGAACCCAAGGCATCTGTGCTTGGTGTTGACGGGTTACACTTTGGTGAACTGTGAGTCTTGCTTGCCAGTACGTTTATGTACTGACCCCTTTGGGGCTGTGGTTTACGCAGACGACGTTTCCGAGGATCTTCATGGTGGCTACTACGTGAAGTTTGACGAGACTGCTGACGAGTAGATAGCGGACCCGGGCAGGATCCGAGACTTCGTGGATGGGCTCCGTCTATTTGTTTCCGGCCTCTTAGGCCTATTTGGTTCTTGTCTGTACTCAGACATTTTGAATGCTTCCGCTGTGATGTAATGATGAATTGTTGGGGCATGTGCCCTCTGAATGACTGTATTTGCTATCTCTGCTCTAATGAGAGCCATTTGCAACTTATTTCAATCTTTTGTGTCGTAGAGATCTGTTGTGATATCACTTGTTAAACGCCGTTGACGTACCATGTGTGTATGGTTTGAAGTACGTCGACGGAAGTGCCTTTGATCTCTAGTGGATAGTTTACATCGACGATGGAATAGCAGGGCTTGTGTTGTCGCGCATAAGCGCAGGCCTACCAGGAAGCTGGGACGTGGGAGCAGTTATGCCCCATAATCCAAGCATCTGCTATCCAGTTCGTACGGTGAGTATCCCCTAGAAATCAGGGTGCGACAAATGGTATCAGAGCCTGTCTGCCTGTAGGATCCCTTTTTACTGGTCGCAGTTGAGTCTAGAAACTATTTTGTAGCTATATAGGAAAAATGAAACGTGAGAGTAGGAATTCTGTTCTTTTTCTTCTTTCCCCACCCTCCCTCCCTTTTCTGGTAAGGAAGTGCAACGTCGTTTTTTCCCTTCTCATCTAAACTTTCAAGTTAGGATTTCACGTATTCTGGTTTCTCTAGGATGGTTATATCTACTAGACCATAGGAATGGAGGTGGTTGTGACATGATTTATCATGTTGCCTACTCATGATTGAGAACGGAGGCGTGTAAGCCCCGGAAGCAAATCCTCTATTCCTTAAGCAGTAGATATTGATCCTTTAGAAGCCCGGATGGGTTTTCCATAGTACCTCAGGAGTTTTGTTCTCGTTTTCCCCGATGTTGATATCCTGTTCTTCTCAACATCCTTTTCGTCCGTTGAAATCTTGTTGTTGTTTTCCATTTCAATTTTTCTACCGGCGTCTAATCAAAACTTCCTCGTAAACTCTTGTCCAACTAAAGTGTTATTTCATACCGGAGAATCAAATTTCTTTGTGTCAAAGATCTTTTCCACAACATAAAACCCAATTCTGGTTCCACTAAGCAATCAAAACTCTGTTCACTCCCCGGGATCTCAAATGTTGAATTCCAAGATAAGTAAGAACAATCCAATTCTAATGGGAGGCCACATATTCCTCGTTACTCTCATGTTGTTGATTCTGACATTGATATTATTCTTGGTGTTCCATTGATGTCAATAACTCTGTTCCAACCTTATTACAGATAGTCTATTCTCCAAATGAATCAAATTCTTTTCAGCTATACACCCTCCATACAAAACCTCTTCCTTCAATTGAAAATGTTCCGGTGGTTTCCAAATTCCCTGACGTCTATCCAATGTGCACGATGTGTTTCACGTGTCACAGCTCAAGAGGATCTTCCCATGATGTTTCCGGACCTTTTCTTTTCCCAGTAGGAATCTCGGGGCGCGATTCCTTCAAGGGGGGGCGTTTTGTAACATCCCAAGTATGAAAACTACCCCATAGAATGTTTGATTTCTTGTTTATTTAAGTATTGCATCATGTCATCATATTGTTTCCTTGTTGTTTGCTTTTGTTTCTAAATTGTTGCATTTGTTTTCCACTGTTTTCACAACTCAAATTCAAACCTTACTCAAACAATGTTTTCATACTTGTTCTGTTACAACTTTTGGAATAAAAATAACAAGTGAAAACAACCCAATTGTTCCCTTTTATTTCATATTGGATCACTTATTAAATTGTTGCTTAATTCAATCAATCACTTTAATCAATTAATTCCAAATCACTTCCAAACTCAAACCATGTCTCAAAATCATTAAACTTTTGAATCCATGAAGTGCACCACTAATTTGAATTCCTTAAATCACTTCTAAACCCTAGGGGAAACCCTATTGAAAAGGCATTGTTTTTCTTATATTAATTAATATTGGGAAATTTCAATTAACTTGGTTTAATTTCTAAACAACAAGCAAACTTTCAACTTTTTGAAAACCAAAGCCACCAAGTGTTTGCTTTTGGTCTAATAAAACTCCCCAAATTTTTTCTAAATTTTTCTATAAACTAAAGCCTAGCTTTTCCTTCCAAAAGCAAAACTACAAAAAAATATAAAACAGAAAAAATAAAAAGCAAAGGAGAAAAAGCAGCAGCAGCTAAATCCAAGCCCAGCCCAAAACTCTATCACCTTGGCCCGATACCCCTTCCCTCGCTGTCTTCCACCTCCAGACGACGTCATCTCTGTACGATCTCCTCCCCAGCCACACGATCTCCTCCACCTCCATTAGATGTTGCGCCGTACAGAGCTCTTGGTTCCATATAACCTACCCCTCCCCCTCGGCCCTAACCTAGAAACCCTAGTTCTTCTCTGCCTAGCGCCGCCGATCTCCTATCTATTTCCTCCCTGCACTTCTCTGAAGAAATCCGAACCTGAAGAAACCTTCGGTGGCCATGGATGCCCTGGCTCCCCGCCGGTCGTCGTGGAAGCGAGAGGTCCACCCGAGGGCGGGAATGGAACCCTGGGTGTCCCCTCTTCCGCCTCGACCAATCAGCACGGGCCGAGAGGCCATGCTGCGCCGCCGCCGTTCGCCTCTTTCCGCCGGCCGTCGCCCCTGCGTGCTGCTGCTCGACCCGCCTGTCCGCCCCCAACCCTCCTGCTCGAGGGCACGAAGGTGAGCGCCCACCTCCTCTTCCCCCATCTCGCCTCCTTTCCCTCTCCTTGGCCGCACCACACACCGCCCGCAACCGCCCCACGGCCCCCTCCGGCGAGCCGCCCTCGCTGGCCATGGTTCGATCGAACTCTGTACCTGTTCGTGGTTCAGTTATCTTCAGGAAACCATAGCGCAACAGCAACACATAGCCCCCTAGCCCCCCTTCTCTGTCACAAGATTGGCTCCACCCCACTGGTTTGGTTCCCCTTGTGCAGTCAAGAGGTGGGGGGATCGAATCCCACCTCCCACCAATAAAAACAAACTTTTATTTTGCAAGGTTTTGGTACTGGAACTTCCAGCATATCACCAATAGGCCCCTGGCACTTAAAATCTAGCCCTGGAAAATATTTTCTAAGTCCCTGGTTCAATAAAAAATGGCAGATTGCACCCTATAATTCTAAAATGCATAACAAATTCATTTTAACCCCAATTTTAACTTTTTAAATACGTTTTCTGTCCCAAATTGAATTGTCTATCCAAATATAAAATTTGTTTACTGTTTTGAATATTTTAAATTGTTGAAATATTTGAAAACTTGTCAAATTCACTTAAATTTGCAAAATTCATAACTTGTTCATAAAAATTCCAAATTCAACAAACCAAATATGTTTTCCAATCAACTTTTCATGTACTTTCCAAATATAAATTTTGTTTGCTGTTTTGAATAATTTAAATTGCTGAAAACAACTGTTTCTTGTTTATTGCAATTAAAATTGCCAAAATAATAACTTGCTCATTTTAAATCCAATTTCCACAAATGAAATATGTTTTCCATGCAAAATTAAACCCTTTTTCCAAATATAAAATTTGTTTCATGATTTGAACAATTAAACTTGGTTAAATAATTTAAATCCTATTTAATTCATTTAATATTGCTAAATTTATAACTTGACGAAAACAAATTCTTTTGGGACATATAAAATATGTTTTCAAACAATCAAAGCATAACCTTTTCAAATATGAACTTGGTTTAATGTTTTGATCAAATAAAATTCAATTAACATCCACACTTGAATTAATTCCAATTTAATTCTTGTTTAACTTGTTTAATTCCTAAATAATTCATCTGAAATCCTTTCTCAACAAGTGAAACATGTAATCCACCCAAAATCTTGTTTTCTTTTCAAATATGAACTTTGTTATCTATTTTGAACAAGTAAAAGTGGTGAAAACAACAAATACTTGTGTGACATGTTTTAAGTAACCAAACTTTCCAAACTTAATCAATGAATTTCTAAACTTGTTAAGCCTTATTGCCATTTGATTCTATTGTTGTTATTTTTCTGTTTTCCTCATCCATGCATCATGGTAATTCACTTACACAAGTTGATTAGTTGTAAAACAATTAATTCCACCATAATTCATGGGCTTTTCATATGCAATCCAACTGCATATGGGTCCATTTAATCCTGTTTCTATCTTGTCAACTAGTTTATTTTGTTGCATCAATTAAATGGTCATGCATCATCCCATTGTTTGTGCACTATGCCATGTTATTGATTGTTTATCTTTCTGCAATGTTTGTTTGCTTCTTCCCGGATAAACGACGACGTTGAGACCGACGATACTTACGACACCCCTTCTAAGGAGTTAGCTCAGTACCAGGCTACTGGGTTTTGCAGGCAAGTTATCACTCACATGAACCATTGTGTTCCTTTCAACATTGATTACCGATACTTTCCATTGTCTATTTCTGCTAGCCTTAGTAGTAGTTGTTTCTGCTACGAACCTATCACATGAATCCCTTAACCCTGATATTGCCTCACCTCCATACCTATAACCATTGTTTGAGCCCGTGTCTTAATAGCATGCTTAGGTTGTTTTGCTCGAGTCTGTTACCCGTTACTTTCTGTTACTATTTCATTATGTTCTGGGGGCTCGATGTTAATCAATCAATCATGCTAATGATATTGTTAAATAATAAATTTGATGATAAGGCACCGGCAGGAGGCCCATGAGAGGTTTTGAAGCCTGCTAGTGTCGACCCTAATAGGAAAAGGGTCTTGTCTACTGATCCATGATGAGCGCACTACCCGCATTTGGGAAGCGAGTATGGGCGCCCCCCTCAACTTGACCTGATTCGCATCTCGTCCAAATCGCCTCATTTAGTTCGTGTTTTCCATTTGCCGCATGCATGTTTTTGCGAGCCCAGGCCAGGGTGGAACTTTTGTAGTCGGCATATAGGGGGACACGTTCTTAGAGTGCTATGAGGGTCCATTTTCTTCTGGGCTCGATTAGCCGTGCGCCCAAGGTTCTTTGGGCTTGATGCGAAGAATGGTTGGTTGTGTAGAGTACCCCGCTTGGTGGGTTAGCTTCCCATCTGGCGGGTTATTCTTGAGTGTACGGCCAAATTGGTGCAACCCTGCAGGGATAATCTTCTCGAGAAGCCGTGTTTTCCGCGGTTATGGATTACTTGGTGAAAGTACTGGCTAACAAGTACTCAGGACAACTTAAACATAATGATCAAACATGTTACACCCCATGATTAATAACTTGACTAGTAATAGGCTTATTGACACAATAATTTGAACCATCATTATTACAACTGTGTGAGTTATCCTCGGATTGCTTCTTTGGATAAGGGGCGAGATCCAGGATGGGTTTGTTTGAAGTTATCTTTCAGTTGGTTACAATCCTCGATCTTATCTCCTTTCTGTTAGCCGGAAGTGGTAGAATCTCTGTAGTTGGTTAGTGCAGCCAGTTGCAGCATCTTTATATCCCCTCTCTTCCGTTGAACCCAAGGCATCTGTGCTTGGTGTTGACGGGTTACACTTTGGTGAACTGTGAGTCTTGCTTGCCAGTACGTTTATGTACTGACCCCTTTGGGGCTGTGGTTTACGCAGACGACGTTTCCGAGGATCTTCATGGTGGCTACTACGTGAAGTTTGACGAGACTGCTGACGAGTAGATAGCGGACCCGGGCAGGATCCGAGACTTCGTGGATGGGCTCCGTCTGTTTGTTTCCGGCCTCTTAGGCCTATTTGGTTCTTGTCTGTACTCAGACATTTTGAATGCTTCCGCTGTGATGTAATGATGAATTGTTGGGGCATGTGCCCTCTGAATGACTGTATTTGCTATCTCTGCTCTAATGAGAGCCATTTGCAACTTATTTCAATCTTTTGTGTCGTAGAGATCTGTTGTGATATCACTTGTTAAACGCCGTTGACGTACCATGTGTGTATGGTTTGAAGTACGTCGACGGAAGTGCCTTTGATCTCTAGTGGATAGTTTACATCGACGATGGAATAGCAGGGCTTGTGTTGTCGCGCATAAGCGCAGGCCTACCAGGAAGCTGGGACGTGGGAGCAGTTATGCCCCATAATCCAAGCATCTGCTATCCAGTTCGTACGGTGAGTATCCCCTAGAAATCAGGGTGCGACATGTGTGACAACCAACCCCTATCTGTTCATCGTCGACGTAAACTATCCCATAGAAATCAGGATACTTCCATTGACGTACTTCAAACATACACACATGGTACGTCAACGGCATTGGAACAAGTGATATCACAACAGATCTCTACGACACAAAAGATTGAAATAAGTTGCAAATGGCTCTCATTAGAGCAGAGATAGCAAATACAATCATCCAGAGGACACATGTCCCAACAATTCATCATTACATCACAGCGGAAGCATTCAACATGTCTGAGTACAGACAAGAACCAAATAGGCCTAAGAGGCCGGAAGCGAAAAGACGGAGCCCATCCACGAAGTCTCGGATCCTGCCCGGGTCCGCTATCTACTCGTCAGCAGTCTCGTCATACTCCACGTAGTAGCCACCATGTAGATCCTCGGAAACGTAGGTCTGCGGAAAGCACAGCCCCAAAGGGGTCAGTACATAAACGTACTGGCAAGCAAGACTCACAGTTCACCAAAATGTAGCCCGTCAACACCAAGCACAGATGCTTTGGGTTCAACGGAAGGAAGGGGATATAAAAGATGCTGCAACTGGCTGCTCTAACCAACTACAGAGTTACTACCACTTCCGGCTATCAGAATGGAGATAAGATCGAGTATTGTAACCAACTGAAAGATAACTTCAAACAAACCCATCCTGGATCTCGCCCCTTATCCAAAGAAGCAATCCGAGGATAACTCACACAGTTGTATTAAAGGTGAATCAAGTTCTTGTGTCATCAACCTATTACTAGTCAAGTTATTAATCATTGGGTGTAACATGTTTGATCATTATGTTTAAGTTGTCCTGAGTACTTGTTAGCCAGTACTTTCACCAAGTAATCCATAACCGCGGAAAACACGGCTTCTCGAGAAGATTATCCCTGCAGGGTTGCACCAATTTGGCCGTACACGTATGAATAACCCGCCAGATGGGATGCCTCCCACCAAGCGGGGCACTCAACACAACTCAACTCTTCTTCGCATCAAGCCCAAAGCACCACGTGCTGTGCGTGCGCGGCTAATCGAGCCCCACGAAGAAAAGGGGACCCTCATAGCACTGGAAGACCACGCCGCCCTAAATGCCGACTACAAAAGTTCCACCCGGGATCCAAGGGCTCGCAAGATCATGCATGCAGCAAATGGAAAGCCCGAACTACGTGTGGCGATTTGGACGAGATGCGAATCGAATCAAATTGAGGGGGGCGCCCATACTCGCTTCCCACATGCGGTTAGTGCGCTCATCATGGATCAGTAGACAAGACCCTTTTCCTATTAGGGTCGACACTAGCAGGCCTCAAAACCACCCTGGGCCCTGCCGGTGCCTTATCATCAAATTTATTATTTAAGAATAACATTAGCATGATTGATTGATTAAACATCGAGCCCCCAGAACGTAATAGAAATAGCAACAGAAAGTAACGGGTAACAGACTCGAGCAAAACAACCTAAGCATACTAGTAAGACACGGTCCCAAACAAAAGGTTATAGGTATGGAGGTGAGGCAATATCATGGTTAAAGGATACATGTGATAGGTTCGTAACAGAAACAACTATTCATAGGGCTAGCAGAATAGACAACGGAAAGTATCGGTATCCAATGTTGAAAGGAACACGATGGTTCATGTGAGTGATAACTTGCCTGCAAACCCAGTAGCCTTGTACTGAGCTAACTCCTTAGAAGGGGTGTCGTAAGGATCGTCGGTCTCAACGTCGTCGTGTATCCGAGAAGAAGCAAACAAACAATGCAGAAAGATAAACAATCAATATCATGGCATAGTGCACAAACATGGGATGATGCATGACCATTTAATTGATGCATCAAAATAACTAGTTGACAAGATAACAACATGATTAAATGGACCCACATGCAATTGGATTGCATATGAAAAGCCCATGAATTATGGTTGAATTAATTGTTTTACAACTAATCATCATATGAAAGTTGATTAGCATGATGCATGGATGAGGAAAACAGCAAAATAACAACAATAGAACCAATTGGAAATAAGGTTTAACAAGTTTAGGAATTCATTTGTTAAGTTATGAAATTTTGGTTCCTTAAGGGTGTCACACAAGCATTTGTTGTTTTCACCAATTTTAATGGTTCAAAATAGATAACAAAGTTTATATTTGAAAGGAACACCAAATTTTAGGTGGATTACATGTTTCACTTGTTGAAAAAGGATTTCAAATAAATTATTTATGAATTAAACAAGGTTAAACAAGAATTAAATGAATTTAATTCAAACATGAACTTATTTGAATTTTTATTTGTTCAAAGCATTAAACCAAATTCATATTTGAAAATTTTATACTTTTAGGGTTGTAAAACATATTTTATATGTCCCAAAAGAATTTGTTTTGATCAAGTTATGAAATTACCAATTTTAAATGAATTAAACAAGGTTTAAATTATTTAACCAATTTTAGTTATTCAAAACAGAAAACAAAGTTTATATTTGGAAAGAGGGTTTAATTTTGCATGGAAAACATATTTCATTTGTTGAAATTGGATTTAAAATGAGCAAGTTATTATTTTGGCAATTTTAAATGCAATAAACAAGAAACAGTTGTTTTCAGCAATTTAAATTATTCAAAACAGCAAACAAAATTTATATTTGGAAAGTACATGAAAAGTTGATTGGAAAACATATTTGGTTTGTTGAATTTGGAATTTTTATGAACAAGTTATGAATTTTGCAAGTTTAAGTGAATTTGACAAGTTTTCAAATTTTGCACCAATTTAAAATATTCAAAACAGTAAACAAATTTTATATTTGGAAATAACATTTAATTTGGGACAGAAAAAATATTTAAAAAGTTAAAATTGGAGTTGGGATGAATTTCTTATGCAATTTACAAAATTGGGTGCAAATCTGCCATTTTTTTAGCTGCTAGGGACCTAGAAATAAATTTGCAGGGGTCTAGAAATAATTGCCAGGGGCCTAGGTGTGATTTGCAGAAGGTTATGTGACCAAAACATTGGAAATTAAAAAGTTGGTTTTAATTGTGTGGGAGGGGGATCGAACCCCTGCCCTTTTGGCCCGGGGGGTTCCCTTCGTCCTCGCTCACCCCCTAAGCCTCTTCCTCGACTTTATTTCGTAGTATATCAACATCGGCATTGCATCCGAAGTGCACCAGAGTTGCAGCAACCTCCGTCTGCATCCCGAGTCGAATACCGGAAGCGCACAAGCATGCCGATGCCGCTATCGTCTGTGCTACCTAGCTTCGCGCCTCGTCGTGTCTTCCCCGAGCTTATACGACCACCTGATAGCCTCCACCGACAAAGTTTGCTCCACAGATCACCGAAGAACCACCACCGTCGCCATCTCCAGTACCAACTCCGGCGTCAAGGTAAACCCTAGCCCTAGGACAGTCCGATCTGAAATCAGTGGCTAGGATTAGAACACTAACCCGAACCGGTACCAGCCACTAGGGTTCCGCCACGTCAGCCTGGGTGCCGTGTATCTATCCGTTGCCCGCGCAACGCCTAACCTGGCCCAAGACTACTCCCTGCCCGCCGCCCTACGCGACAAATAGACAAATTGAATCCAGCCTGTCTGTGGATTTATTTCCGAATAAAAATAGAAAATTAATTTTGCAGAAAATCCCCTAGAACTTGCAACCATCATAACTTTTGATCCATAAGCCCAAATTTAGCAAACTTGGAATTTTTGAAATCACCACAACATGTATAAACTCTTGGCGCTGTCCAAATTCAAATTTGAAAAACCTAAATTGGTTCAAATTCAAATATGCTTGTTTGATGAATTTTGGCATAATTCAAATTATACAAATCCAAAAATTGCAAATAAAATATTTTTGGAATCCTTAGAATGTGTAATTTCAACCCTCTATCCCAAAATAATATTTGAACCAATGAAAATGGAGTTTAGAATTTAAATAACCACTTGAGTATTTTGCACCTAGTTTTAATTCTATAAATAATTTTAATTAGTTTTCTTCTCGAAATTTGTTCCATTTAGTAATATTATACCAGAGAGACCAGTACCAAAACCATTTGTGACCAGAGAAGCCATACCATGTAATCCTTATCATATAAACCATCCGTAGTAGTCAGCCATTATAAATTAAGTGTTGTTTGATGAAACCCCCTTTTAGGAAAATTGTGGTATGATCATTTTGATCAAACCAACACCAATTTATGTTAAGCACATGTTACAGAAACTTTTGGGCCAGAAACCCATAACCCAAGACCATTTGTAAATTTACAAGTCATATTGTGAGGAAAGGCCAACCCTAGGACCCTTAGAACAAGTTTGTCTTGTCAATGTGGAAAGCCTCGCCCAAAAATCTTAATTCCTTTTGATATATCGAATTAAGTATTAAAACCTAAACCTTATCACATCCACTTCTTTTGTATATTGAGTGAAGTGATATTCCTTGACAACCCTTAACCACCAATGGCAAACCCCATATCCAAATAATTAGTTTCTTTTGCACATTGAATTATGGTGATAAACTTGAACTTGTCCATAGAAGACCAAACTATAACCATCTCATCATAATTATTTTTGCATATTGAATTATGTGTCTAAACCTTGTCCATGTTAACACCAATCAAGTTAAATAACCTGTTATGCTTATGTATTGTATATTTGTTGTATTTGTTTGTATATGGGTGAATTGCTTGTTTATTGCTATTTATTTGTATTTTTATAGATTGTACGGATAGCAACGTTCTATTTTTAAAGAGAGTGTCTCTATACTAACTCCCACAAGGCAAGTGATACTTCATGACCCACTTTTGTTTTTCAATTGCATTAGTGTTTTCAGTAGTATGCATCATAGGTGATTTTATTATTTTCCAAGTATATGCTATGCTCAGAACACCTAGTAGTGTGTAGCCAACCTGAAACCCCTGCTAGGTACTCTCTTAGCTATACTAGAATACTATCACAACTGCTGATGTTACATGTTGGGTTGTGGTATTTATGAAAAATTAAAATTAACAACCCAATGAAACACCTGGGTGGATTGAACCTTGCTTGGATTATGTTGAGTGGCTACTCAGGACCATGTTCATGGTGGTTTATCCATGAATGTGGGGGTTGTCACCTGAGAGTACACTTGGGGACCGCCACCCAGGAATAAAGAGATTTGTAGGTCTTCACTGTTTTAGTTAGCTTCCAGTGTAGCCTTGGGGTAATATGGGCTCTGCCAAGATTGAGTAAGTTGTGGGGGTTTATCCTGTTGTATGACATTGGGTGGTAGAATTTTAGGAGCGTCGAGCCATGCTGGTATGGTTGAATCCCTCCTCCCAAAGAACTTGTCTCATTTTTATCTCGGGGAGGATGAGTCTCAAGGTGAAAGTGCACAACCTCTGCAGAGTTATAAACTAATATATTAGCCGTGTCCCCGGTTATGGGCAATTTGAGCTACTAAACGGAGTTGGTGCCGAAGGATCTTCTCATATTTTCCAAATGAAATAAAATATGGTAGAAACCGTTTATAGGGCACATGGTGGTCTAGCCATGATGCCACAATCAAACTTCATGGTGGTTTAGCCATGATGATTTATCAAACTTCATGGTGGTTTAGCCATCATGACTTTTCAAACTTCATGGTGGTTTAGCCATGATGATTTATCAAACTTCATAGTGGTTTAGCCATGATGATTTGTCCAACTTCATGGTGGTTTAGCCATGAATGATTGTACAAATGTCTTCATTTTTTTGAAAATGATTTACAAATATAGGACAAATCTGGCTTTATACAAATAGCCCAAACTCCACCAGCCAAATATCATGTAGCTAGCTTATTCCTCAAAACTTCCACCATACAAGTGTCACTTGCCAGTACATTGTTTTTACTGGCTTCCTCCCCTATGGGGCTACTTATTCCAATTTGCAGATGAATCTGAAGACGAGTGAGGATTTTGTTTAGGATCTCGAGTCGATCGCCAACATATTCTGCCTGTGGCGCATGAAGATGAAGAAGGCTCATCGATGATTTATTTCCATTGTGTTTACTTTGAAACTTTGTTATTAGGGCTAGTCCATGATGACTATGCCAATTGTAAGACTATTTTTAACTCATATCCACTGGATCAACACTTAGAATGATGCTATTGCAATGAATATTTCATTTTGTCATGTGTATGCTATCAGTGATCCCGGGAATAGCAGGTTACACTGGTGTTCTATCTTTATTAAAAGGTAGGACACTACAACTTTCTTTCTATTGGAGTGTCTAAGTGTATCCTTACCCCTCAAACATAGACATATTTCCCTTGGGGAGGAACTACGGAAAAAAATATGTGTCTCCTTCTTTAGACAATTGTTCTTTACATATTCGTTTTTTTTTTGCATACTTTGTTTCATATCACTTAGCTTGTTCACCTAGTTGCATATCTACACAACCTTGTGTTTTACTTGTTTACAAACTAAAAAGGAAAATAAGAAAAAATTAGTTACCTATTCACCCTTCCCCTCTAGTTGACCATGTCGTAATTTCAAGCATTACCCATTGTAACCTCTATCAGTCATAGTTTCTACGCTGAATGCGCTACCAGGCAGGGTGTTCTCGCCCTTTTCTCTACTGTGACGCCCCGAGATCGGGCACTATGCAGATTTCAGCATTCCCGCCAAATCCGCATAATAACCGATTCCAGGTTGCCACTTGTGATAACATTACAACAGTTCACGAATAATCCACAACAACAACAGAAAAGATATATACAAGATGACTCAAACGAGTCAGGGATACAACTGATACAATACAAAGATCCAAATAACAGCGGAAGAAACAACATGGCGTCCGGCTACGGACAAGATACAAATTGGACTAAGAGTCCTGAAGATAACCGAGAGCGTCCAATCCCTGCCCAGGCCAAGCCGGAGGGATTCCCAAGCTAACGTCGTCAGACTTCAAACCTGTTGACTGCAATGTTGAATATGCAGCCACGAAAAGAGGATTCGTGGGTCAGTACGGTTAAGTACTGGCAAGTGGATAAACCATACTCACAAGATACCGGCGTAGCCAGTCATCACAAGATACAAATACTTTGGGTTCAATGGAAAGGAGAGGATTATTGCAAAGAAGCGGCAGCGGGCTGCACTAACCAACTACAGAAACTCGCTACAACATCCGGCTAAGAGAGGGGGATAAGATAGCGTATCGGAACCAACTACAACTACTCACCAAACAACACCCATCCAATGTTACCCCCTACTAAGGAAGCAACCCAAGGATAACTCACACAGTTGATTAGGGTGACATCATTTATAGGGTGGAGGTAATCTATATTACTAATCAAGTTATTATCATTAGGTGTAAGTTGTCTGAGTACTTGTTAGCCAGTACTTTCACCAAGTCGTCACATAACCGTGGACAACACGGCTTCTCGAGAAGATGTATCCCTGCAGGGTGTGCTCCAGTACCCGTACACACTCAAGCCACCAACTAAAACTCAGGTTGGCTCGACACGACCCAAACCATCTCTACAACCCATCCTAGGAGCCACGGAGCTATAAGGTCCCAGCCACGCAGCCGAATACTCAGCGCAGGTGTGCAAAACTCCCGCAGGACACAACACCCCGGCACTACAGGCCTCGCCCTATATGCATCATCATCATCATCAGTAACCATGGGTGATCAACCCATTATGCAAGGAGCAAATGGAACACCCAAACTAAGTGTGGCTCTTCAGACAAGCTGCAGATCAGGTCTAAGTCGAGGGGGGTCCCATACTACCTCCCGGATGCGGTGAGCACGCTCATCATGGATCAGTAGACAAGACTCTTTTCCTAGTTTCGACACCAGCCGGCTCCAAAACCCTAACCCGGGCCTCCTGCCGGTGCCTTAACATCAAATTATTATTACCCAAAAACATTAACAAGTTGTTGACTGAATAAAAACCCAACTATCAACTAAACAGGTGATAGAACAAATGAAAACAAAACTAGAGCGCAAACAAACCTAAGCATGCCACTACGACACGAGGGCCAACCAGGTAAACAAACAACAGTTAATAGGAAGTGGAAGGAAGGCTATATCATGGCTGCAGGGTAAACAATATGATAGGATCGAGACACAAGCATCGAATCAACAGGCTAGAATAAGAACAACAGAAAGAATCGGTAACAAGTGATGAAAGGCAGCCATTTGGCAGCAAGTGAGTATACTTGCCTGAGATCCAACAAGTAGAGGTACATCCACAGAACTTGTCGTTGCTCACATCATCTCAACGTCCTATCCGGGAAGAAGCAACGAACCTCGAACAAACACCGGATGCAACAATTACTTCTACGGCAAAAGATCCAGCATGATCCTATTTTATATGCATGACATGCAAGGATGCAACACGAGAAAACAACTTAGGCATTTTAATCGGAACCGGAGTCCGGACGAATAAAGATTGGTTCAAGTTGTTTATCTACCCATCAAGTTAAATGTTGATTAGCATGGAAAGCAATAATGTAGATGAGTTGGGCAATTTAAATGGAATGGGGCAACAGTTGGAATTAATTAGCCCACACATTCCATATGTTGTCATATAGATGAACATGCATAACAAAACCTAAAATGCACAAGATAAGATGCAAACAGAGATATGAATGGCATGAACATGTTAATGACATGAAACTGATTGGAAAACATACTCTATTTGTTAGGAAACAATTTTTAAATGAATTAGTTGAGCACATTACCAAATTTAAATGCATTAAATAAGAGGTGAAACAATTATTCAAATTAATTGTTGCAAACCAGAAAACAAAGTTGATATTCAAGTGTGGCATGTAATTTTGGATGAAATTCATGTTTTGAGTATTTAATTTGGAGCAACCATTTGAAAGTTATTAATTATGCCATTTAGTTTGTCATTTTTAAGGATTATTAAATAACCTTAATTTTAATTGCCCAAAATGCAAAACCAAATTGATAAACAGAAAGGTGGTTTCATTTTGAGTGGAAAACATATTTTGTTTGTTGAAATTGGAATTTAATTGAGCAAGTTATGAATTTCACCATTTAAATGGTTTAATTAAAGCATTAAGCAATTGCATTAGTTTTATTTATCCAAAACAGAAACAAATTGCGTTGAAAAGGTGGAAAACATGTAGCAAATGTTTCACTGAACATTTAGAGCTATCAAACACAATTTTTGGGTTATTATTGAATTTATTATGCAATTTTCCATAAATAGTTTTATTCTGCCCTTTTTAGTAAACAGAGGAAAACATGTTCAAAATTAATTCAATTGTGCCCAAATAAAATACCAATGTGTAGAGTTTGTTAAGACAAATTTTTAGAGTCCAAGTTTGCTTAAATTGGATGAGTAGAACTAAAGTTATGAAATTACAAAGTTTCCAATTTTTATTGCATTTTCAGTAATTCATTATTTAGTGCAAAAATTGTTACAGAAATATATTGCAAACTTGACATTAACAGAAAGGGCTCAAGATTATGAATCCACAGGATTTTGAATCATTCAATTTGGAGCAAGATTCAATTTTTTATGGATTTTAGAGTTAATGCCTCAGATCTAGGTTTCTGAAATTTCGGGCAGAAAAGAAAAAAGACAGAAAATAAAGGGGTGGCTTGGGGGAATCGAACTCGTGACCTGCCTTGCGCGCGTTGTGGTGCCAAGCCACTGGGCTGTTGCTCTGCTTTGTGTTAGACTAGGGTGCGAAGTCCTTTTGAGGTGAACCTTATCGCAGATCTGGGAAACTTATCGATCGTGGACAGACACGAACGACAACTGCAGCGATCTGCTGCTGCGGCCGGCGACTGCAGCGAGCGGGTGTGCAGCGCGGGGAAGGAGAGAGGAGCGGAGGGCTCACCACGCGCGGAGGTGCTGCTGCTCTGGGCGACAAAGGCGCAGACGAGGTCGATGATTAACTGACGACAGACTGCAGTACGCACCGTGCGCGGCGGCGGAAGAACTCGACGGCGCGGCCTCCTGGAGCCTCCTCGGACCATGACGTCTTCAACAAAGATGGATAGGGAAGTGTCTACTTTCCATTCCCGCGAAGAACGCCCTCCCTCGATGAGCACAGCACCCGCGCCAACATCCCCAACTTCCGGCCACGGAGTGCTATTTTCGGGTTCAGAGAAGGTTCAGAAGGAGGAGGAGCAGAGAAGAAGAGAGGGGAAAGGAGGCGGCGGCGGCTGGAGAGGAAGGAGAGGGGGCTAGGGCTAGGGTTAGGGCACTGGGGTAGATAAAGAGGAGGGGAGCAGGTGGGGATCGGTTGGAGGGATGACATCGACATCTCCACCCCTGTACGGACAGAGGTGGAAGATGACCGATTGGGGTTGTGTGGGCTAGGGGGGGAGATGGGCTGAGGGAGGTGGGCTGGGTGGTGAGGTTGGGCCTGCCTCTCAGCTCACCCCTCTCTTTTTCTATATTTTTTTTCCTTCTCTTTTTTTTGCTTGTAAGAAAAGAAAAGAAAGAGAGAAGACTAGGTTGGGGTTTTGGGGTGTTTAAATTTTTATGCAATATTTTTTGTATTAATTTTCAAAACAGAAAATAAAAGCAAATGTTAGCATTATTTCACAAGTTTGAAATTTTAATTTGATTTAAAGTTGTTAGTTGAATTTTTCCAATAGAGTTTGGGGTTTTTAACAAAAGGAAAATTTTATTTAGCAGGCAATTTAAACAGATTCAACTTCAACTTATTGAAAACAATTTGAGTTGCAACTTTCAATTGAAATTTTTAGACATGTGTGAAGGTTTAAATTGTTTTGAATTTTTTTTTTAGTTGTGATGCAAACATGGTGCAATGCAATATGATGCATGTGATGCAAAAAGAAAAAGGAAGCAACCAAATCTACTAAGGGTAACACCCCAGGTGTCACAGACGACACCACTAACAAGGGATTGCGCCCTCGCAATCCACCTGCTAACCCGGGAGGGGAAAGAAGTTCAACTATCGATTCTTCATGCTTCCAGCTGATCTCCTCGACACCACTAACAAGGGTTTCTTGCTCGGATTGACGACGATGTTCTCCCACCAGGAATCTTCCGATGATCGAACCTATTAGGTTAAAGGCTCAGAAAACGTCCACCCACGTAGGATCCTAACACTTTGAAAGATTGAGTACGAGAGTAGACTCCAAAACAAATAAGATGGGAGGGGAAATAGAATAGAGATAAGGAGAAAACAAGAATCCTATTGAGATGTTTTCCAAAATGGTTTAGCAGAAATAGTTTTTGACACTCTAGAAACAACGACCGTTAGCGAGGTTATCCTACAGGCTTTGCGGACCCGTTGCTTCGATAACCATTCGTATCGAAACAATCTCGGGAATCGGAACCAAGGCTCTGATACCATTTGTGACGCCCCGAGATCGGGCACTATGCAGATTTCAGCATTCCCGCCAAATCCGCATAATAACCGATTCCAGGTTGCCACTTGTGATAACATTACAACAGTTCACGAATAATCCACAAAAACAACAGAAAAGATATATACAAGATGACTCAAACGAGTCAGGGATACAACTGATACAATACAAAGATCCAAATAACAGCGGAAGAAACAACATGGCGTCCGGCTACGGACAAGATACAAATTGGACTAAGAGTCCTGAAGATAACCGAGAGCGTCCAATCCCTGCCTAGGCCAAGCCGGAGGGATTCCCAAGCTAACATCGTCAGACTTCAAACCTGTTGACTGCAATGTTGAATATGCAGCCACGAAAAGAGGATTCGTGGGTCAGTACGGTTAAGTACTGGCAAGTGGATAAACCATACTCACAAGATACCGGCGTACCCAGTCATCACAAGATACAAATACTTTGGGTTCAATGGAAAGGAGAGGATTATTGCAAAGAAGCGGCAGCGGGCTGCACTAACCAACTACAGAAACTCGCTACAACATCCGGCTAAGAGAGGGGGATAAGATAGCGTATCGGAACCAACTACAACTACTCACCAAACAACACCCATCCAATGTTACCCCCTACTAAGGAAGCAACCCAAGGATAACTCACACAGTTGATTAGGGTGACATCATTTATAGGGTGGAGGTAATCTATATTACTAATCAAGTTATTATCATTAGGTGTAAGTTGTCTGAGTACTTGTTAGCCAGTACTTTCACCAAGTCGTCACATAACCGCGGACAACACGGCTTCTCGAGAAGATTTATCCCTGCAGGGTGTGCTCCAGTACCCGTACACACTCAAGCCACCAACTAAAACTCAGGTTGGCTCGACATGACCCAAACCATCTCTACAACCCATCCTAGGAGCCACGGAGCTATAAGGTCCGAGCCACGCAGCCGAATACTCAGCGCAGGTGTGCAAAACTCCCGCAGGACACAACACCCCGGCACTACAGGCCTCGCCCTATATGCATCATCGTCATCATCAGTAACCATGGGTGATCAACCCATTATGCAAGGAGCAAATGGAACACCCGAACTAAGTGTGGCTCTTCGGACAAGCTGCAGATCAGGTCTAAGTCGAGGGGGGTCCCATACTACCTCCCGGATGCGGTGAGCACGCTCATCATGGATCAGTAGACAAGACTCCTTTCCTAGTTTCGACACCAGCCGGCTCCAAAACCCTAACCCGGGCCTCCTGCCGGTGCCTTAACATCAAATTATTATTACCCAAAAACATTAACAAGTTGTTGATTGAATAAAAACCCAACTATCAACTAAACAGGTGATAGAACAAATGAAAACAAAACTAGAGCGCAAACAAACCTAAGCATGCCACTACGACACGAGGGCCAACCAGGTAAACAAACAACAGTTAATAGGAAGTGGAAGGAAGGCTATATCATGGCTGCAGGGTAAACAATATGATAGGATCGAGACACAAGCATCGAATCAACAGGCTAGAATAAGAACAACGGAAAGAATCGGTAACAAGTGATGAAAGGCAGCCATTTGGCAGCAAGTGAGTATACTTGCCTGAGATCCAGCAAGTAGAGGTACATCCACAGAACTTGTCGTTGCTCACATCATCTCAACGTCCTATCCGGGAAGAAGCAACGAACCTCGAACAAACACCGGATGCAACAATTACTTCTACGGCAAAAGATCCAGCATGATCCTATTTTATATGCATGACATGCAAGGATGCAACACGAGAAAACAACTTAGGCATTTTAATCGGAACCGGAGTCCGGACGAATAAAGATTGGTTCAAGTTGTTTATCTACCCATCAAGTTAAATGTTGATTAGCATGGAAAGCAATAATGTAGATGAGTTAGGCAATTTAAATGGAATGGAGCAACAGTTGGAATTAATTAGCCCACACATTCCATATGTTGTCATATAGATGAACATGCATAACAAAACCTAAAATGCACAAGATAAGATGCAAACAGAGATATGAATGGCATGAACATGTTAATGACATGAAACTGATTGGAAAACATACTCTATTTGTTAGGAAACAATTTTTAAATGAATTAGTTGAGCACATTACCAAATTTAAATGCATTAAATAAGAGGTGAAACAATTATTCAAATTAATTGTTGCAAACCAGAAAACAAAGTTGATATTCAAGTGTGGCATGTAATTTTGGATGAAATTCATGTTTTGAGTATTTAATTTGGAGCAACCATTTGAAAGTTATTAATTATGCCATTTAGTTTGTCATTTTTAAGGATTATTAAATAACCTTATTTTTAATTGCCCAAAATGCAAAACCAAATTGATAAACAGAAAGGTGGTTTCATTTTGAGTGGAAAACATATTTTGTTTGTTGAAATTGGAATTTAATTGAGCAAGTTATGAATTTCACCATTTAAATGGTTTAATTAAAGCATTAAGCAATTGCATTAGTTTTATTTATCCAAAACAGAAACAAATTGCGTTGAAAAGGTGGAAAACATGTAGCAAATGTTTCACTGAACATTTAGAGCTATCAAACACAATTTTTGGGTTATTATTGAATTTATTATGCAATTTTCCATAAATAGTTTTATTCTACCCTTTTTAGTAAACAGAGGAAAACATGTTCAAAATTAATTCAATTGTGCCCAAATAAAATACCAATGTGTAGAGTTTGTTAAGACAAATTTTTAGAGTCCAAGTTTGCTTAAATTGGATGAGTAGAACTAAAGTTATGAAATTACAAAGTTTCCAATTTTTATTGCATTTTCAGTAATTCATTATTTAGTGCAAAAATTGTTACAGAAATATATTGCAAACTTGACATTAACAGAAAGGGCTCAAGATTATGAATCCACAGGATTTTGAATCATTCAATTTGGAGCAAGATTCAATTTTTTATGGATTTTAGAGTTAATGCCTCAGATCTAGGTTTCTGAAATTTCGGGCAGAAAAGAAAAAAAGACAGAAAATAAAGGGGTGGCTTGGGGGAATCGAACTCGGGACCTGCCTTGCGCGCGCTGTGGTGCCAAGCCACTGGGCTGTTGCTCTGCTTTGTGTTAGACTAGGGTGCGAAGTCCTTTTGAGGTGAACCTTATCGCAGATCTGGGAAACTTATCGATCGTGGACAGACACGAACGACAACTGCAGCGATCTGCTGCTGCGGCCGGCGACTGCACCGAGCGGGTGTGCAGCGCGGGGAAGGAGAGAGGAGCGGAGGGCTCACCACGCGCGGAGGTGCTGCTGCTCTGGGCGACGAAGGCGCGGACGAGGTCGATGATTAACTGACGATAGACTGCAGTACGCACCGTGCGCGGCGGCGGAAGAACTCGACGGCGCGGCCTCCTGGAGCCTCCTCGGACCATGACGTCTTCAGCAAAGATGGAGAGGGAAGTGTCTACTTTCCATTCCCGCGAAGAACGCCCTCCCTCGATGAGCACAGCACCCGAGCCAACATCCCCAACTTCCGGCCACGGAGTGCTATTTTCGGGTTCAGAGAAGGTTCAGAAGGAGGAGGAGCAGAGAAGAACAGAGGGGAAAGGAGGCGGCGGCGGCTAGAGAGGAAGGAGAGGGGGCTAGGGCTAGGGTTAGGGCACTGGGGTAGATAAAGAGGAGGGGAGCAGGTGGGGATCGGTTGGAGGGATGACAGCGACATCTCCACCCCTGTACGGACAGAGGTGGAAGATGACCGATTGGGGTTGTGTGGGCTAGGGGGGGGGGAGATGGGCTGAGGGAGGTGGGCTGGGCGGTGAGGTTGGGCCTGCCTCTCAGCTCACCCCTCTCTTTTTCTATATTTTTTTTCCTTCTCTTTTTTTTTTGCTTGTAAGAAAAGAAAAGAAAGAGAGAAGACTAGGTTGGGGTTTTGGGGTGTTTAAATTTTTATGCAATATTTTTTGTATTAATTTTCAAAACAGAAAATAAAAGCAAATGTTAGCATTATTTCACAAGTTTGAAATTTTAATTTGATTTAAAGTTGTTAGTTGAATTTTTCCAATAGAGTTTGGGGTTTTTAACAAATGGAAAATTTTATTTAGCAGGCAATTTAAACAGATTCAACTTCAACTTATTGAAAACAATTTGAGTTGCAACTTTCAATTGAAATTTTTAGACATGTGTGAAGGTTTAAATTGTTTTGAATTTTTTTTTAGTTGTGATGCAAACATGGTGCAATGCAATATGATGCATGTGATGCAAAAAGAAAAAGGAAGCAACCAAATCTACTAAGGGTAACACCCCAGGTGTCACAGACGACACCACTAACAAGGGATTGCGCCCTTGCAATCCACCTGCTAACCCGGGAGGGGAAAGAAGTTCAACTATCGATTCTTCATGCTTCCAGCTGATCTCCTCGACACCGCTAACAAGGGTTTCTTGCTCGGATTGACGACGATGTTCTCCCACCAGGAATCTTCCGATGATCGAACCTATTAGGTTAAAGGCTCAGAAAACGTCCACCCACGTAGGATCCTAACACTTTGAAAGATTGAGTACGAGAGTAGACTCCAAAACAAATAAGATGGGAGGGGAAATAGAATAGAGATAAGGAGAAAACAAGAATCCTATTGAGATGTTTTCCAAAATGGTTTAGCAGAAATAGTTTTTGACACTCTAGAAACAACGACCGTTAGCGAGGTTATCCTACAGGCTTTGCGGACCCGTTGCTTCGATAACCATTCGTATCGAAACAATCTCGGGAATCGGAACCAAGGCTCTGATACCATTTGTGACGCCCCGAGATCGGGCACTATGCAGATTTCAGCATTCCCGCCAAATCCGCATAATAACCGATTCCAGGTTGCCACTTGTGATAACATTACAACAGTTCACGAATAATCCACAACAACAACAGAAAAGATATATACAAGATGACTCAAACGAGTCAGGGATACAACTGATACAATACAAAGATCCAATAACAGCGGAAGAAACAACATGGCGTCCGGCTACGGACAAGATACAAATTGGACTAAGAGTCCTGAAGATAACCGAGAGCGTCCAATCCCTGCCCAGGCCAAGCCGGAGGGATTCCCAAGCTAACGTCGTCAGACTTCAAACCTGTTGACTGCAATGTTGAATATGCAGCCACGAAAAGAGGATTCGTGGGTCAGTACGGTTAAGTACTGGCAAGTGGATAAACCATACTCACAAGATACCGGCGTAGCCAGTCATCACAAGATACAAATACTTTGGGTTCAATGGAAAGGAGAGGATTATTGCAAAGAAGCGGCGGCGGGCTGCACTAACCAACTACAGAAACTCGCTACAACATCCGGCTAAGAGAGGGGGATAAGATAGCGTATCGGAACCAACTACAACTACTCACCAAACAACACCCATCCAATGTTACCCCCTACTAAGGAAGCAACCCAAGGATAACTCACACAGTTGATTAGGGTGACATCATTTATAGGGTGGAGGTAATCTATATTACTAATCAAGTTATTATCATTAGGTGTAAGTTGTCTGAGTACTTGTTAGCCAGTACTTTCACCAAGTCGTCACATAACCGCGGACAACACGGCTTCTCGAGAAGATTTATCCCTGCAGGGTGTGCTCCAGTACCCGTACACACTCAAGCCACCAACTAAAACTCAGGTTGGCTCGACACGACCCAAACCATCTCTACAACCCATCCTAGGAGCCACAGAGCTATAAGGTCCCAGCCACGCAGCCGAATACTCAGCGCAGGTGTGCAAAACTCCCGCAGGACACAACACCCCGGCACTACAGGCCTCGCCCTATATGCATCATCATCATCAGTAACCATGGGTGATCAACCCATTATGCAAGGAGCAAATGGAACACCCGAACTAAGTGTGGCTCTTCGGACAAGCTGCAGATCAGGTCTAAGTCGAGGGGGGTCCCATACTACCTCCCGGATGCGGTGAGCACGCTCATCATGGATCAGTAGACAAGACTCTTTTCCTAGTTTCGACACCAGACGGCTCCAAAACCCTAACCCGGGCCTCCTGCCGGTGCCTTAACATCAAATTATTATTACCCAAAAACATTAACAAGTTGTTGATTGAATAAAAACCCAACTATCAACTAAACAGGTGATAGAACAAATGAAAACAAAACTAGAGCGCAAACAAACCTAAGCATGCCACTACGACACGAGAGCCAACCAGGTAAACAAACAACAGTTAATAGGAAGTGGAAGGAAGGCTATATCATGGCTGCAGGGTAAACAATATGATAGGATCGAGACACAAGCATCGAATCAACAGGCTAGAATAAGAACAACGGAAAGAATCGGTAACAAGTGATGAAAGGCAGCCATTTGGCAGCAAGTGAGTATACTTGCCTGAGATCCAGCAAGTAGAGGTACATCCACAGAACTTGTCGTTGCTCACATCATCTCAACGTCCTATCCGGGAAGAAGCAACGAACCTCGAACAAACACCGGATGCAACAATTACTTCTACGGCAAAAGATCCAGCATGATCCTATTTTATATGCATGACATGCAAGGATGCAACACGAGAAAACAACTTAGGCATTTTAATCGGAACCGGAGTCCGGACGAATAAAGATTGGTTCAAGTTGTTTATCTACCCATCAAGTTAAATGTTGATTAGCATGGAAAGCAATAATGTAGATGAGTTAGGCAATTTAAATGGAATGGGGCAACAGTTGGAATTAATTAGCCCACACATTCCATATGTTGTCATATAGATGAACATGCATAACAAAACCTAAAATGCACAAGATAAGATGCAAACAGAGATATGAATGGCATGAACATGTTAATGACATGAAACTGATTGGAAAACATACTCTATTTGTTAGGAAACAATTTTTAAATGAATTAGTTGAGCACATTACGAAATTTAAATGCATTAAATAAGAGGTGAAACAATTATTCAAATTAATTGTTGCAAACCAGAAAACAAAGTTGATATTCAAGTGTGGCATGTAATTTTGGATGAAATTCATGTTTTGAGTATTTAATTTGGAGCAACCATTTGAAAGTTATTAATTATGCCATTTAGTTTGTCATTTTTAAGGATTATTAAATAACATTAATTTTAATTGCCCAAAACGCAAAAACAAATTTATAAACAGAAAGGTGGTTTCATTTTGAGTGGAAAACATATTTTGTTTGTTGAAATTGGAATTTAATTGAGCAAGTTATGAATTTCACCATTTAAATGGTTTAATTAAAGCATTAAGCAATTGCATTAGTTTTATTTATCCAAAACAGAAACAAATTGCGTTGAAAAGGTGGAAAACATGTAGCAAATGTTTCACTGAACATTTAGAGCTATCAAACACAATTTTTGGGTTATTATTGAATTTATTATGCAATTTTCCATAAATAGTTTTATTCTACCCTTTTTAGCAAACAGAGGACAACATGTTCAAAATTAATTCAATTGTGCCCAAATAAAATACCAATGTGTAGAGTTTGTTAAGACAAATTTTTAGAGTCCAAGTTTGCTTAAATTGGATGAGTAGAACTAAAGTTATGAAATTACAAAGTTTCCAATTTTTATTGCATTTTCAGTAATTCATTATTTAGTGCAAAAATTGTTACAGAAATATATTGCAAACTTGACATTAACAGAAAGGGCTCAAGATTATGAATCCACAGGATTTTGAATCATTCAATTTGGAGCAAGATTCAATTTTTTATGGATTTTAGAGTTAATGCCTCAGATCTAGGTTTCTGAAATTTCGGGCAGAAAAGAAAAAAAGACAGAAAATAAAGGGGTGGCTTGGGGGAATCGAACTCGGGACCTGCCTTGCGCGCGCTGTGGTGCCAAGCCACTGGGCTGTTGCTCTGCTTTGTGTTAGACTAGGGTGCGAAGTCCTTTTGAGGTGAACCTTATCGCAGATCTGGGAAACTTATCGATCGTGGACAGACACGAACGACAACTGCAGCGATCTGCTGCTGCGGCCGGCGACTGCACCGAGCGGGTGTGCAGCGCGGGGAAGGAGAGAGGAGCGGAGGGCTCACCACGCGCGGAGGTGCTGCTGCTCTGGGCGACGAAGGCGCGGACGAGGTCGATGATTAACTGACGACAGACTGCAGTACGCACCGTGCGCGGCGGCGGAAGAACTCGACGGCGCGGCCTCCTGGAGCCTCCTCGGACCATGACGTCTTCAGCAAAGATGGAGAGGGAAGTGTCTACTTTCCATTCCCGCGAAGAACGCCCTCCCTCGATGAGCACAGCACCCGAGCCAACATCCCCAACTTCCGGCCACGGAGTGCTATTTTCGGGTTCAGAGAAGGTTCAGAAGGAGGAGGAGCAGAGAAGAACAGAGGGGAAAGGAGGCGGCGGCGGCTAGAGAGGAAGGAGAGGGGGCTAGGGCTAGGGTTAGGGCACTGGGGTAGATAAAGAGGAGGGGAGCAGGTGGGGATCGGTTGGAGGGATGACAGCGACATCTCCACCCCTGTACGGACAGAGGTGGAAGATGACCGATTGGGGTTGTGTGGGCTAGGGGGGGGGAGATGGGCTGAGGGAGGTGGGCTGGGCGGTGAGGTTGGGCCTGCCTCTCAGCTCACCCCTCTCTTTTTCTATATTTTTTTTCCTTCTCTTTTTTTTTTGCTTGTAAGAAAAGAAAAGAAAGAGAGAAGACTAGGTTGGGGTTTTGGGGTGTTTAAATTTTTATGCAATATTTTTTGTATTAATTTTCAAAACAGAAAATAAAAGCAAATGTTAGCATTATTTCACAAGTTTGAAATTTTAATTTGATTTAAAGTTGTTAGTTGAATTTTTCCAATAGAGTTTGGGGTTTTTAACAAATGGAAAATTTTATTTAGCAGGCAATTTAAACAGATTCAACTTCAACTTATTGAAAACAATTTGAGTTGCAACTTTCAATTGAAATTTTTAGACATGTGTGAAGGTTTAAATTGTTTTGAATTTTTTTTTAGTTGTGATGCAAACATGGTGCAATGCAATATGATGCATGTGATGCAAAAAGAAAAAGGAAGCAACCAAATCTACTAAGGGTAACACCCCAGGTGTCACAGACGACACCACTAACAAGGGATTGCGCCCTTGCAATCCACCTGCTAACCCGGGAGGGGAAAGAAGTTCAACTATCGATTCTTCATGCTTCCAGCTGATCTCCTCGACACCGCTAACAAGGGTTTCTTGCTCGGATTGACGACGATGTTCTCCCACCAGGAATCTTCCGATGATCGAACCTATTAGGTTAAAGGCTCAGAAAACGTCCACCCACGTAGGATCCTAACACTTTGAAAGATTGAGTACGAGAGTAGACTCCAAAACAAATAAGATGGGAGGGGAAATAGAATAGAGATAAGGAGAAAACAAGAATCCTATTGAGATGTTTTCCAAAATGGTTTAGCAGAAATAGTTTTTGACACTCTAGAAACAACGACCGTTAGCGAGGTTATCCTACAGGCTTTGCGGACCCGTTGCTTCGATAACCATTCGTATCGAAACAATCTCGGGAATCGGAACCAAGGCTCTGATACCATTTGTGACGCCCCGAGATCGGGCACTATGCAGATTTCAGCATTCCCGCCAAATCCGCATAATAACCGATTCCAGGTTGCCACTTGTGATAACATTACAACAGTTCACGAATAATCCACAACAACAACAGAAAAGATATATACAAGATGACTCAAACGAGTCAGGGATACAACTGATACAATACAAAGATCCAATAACAGCGGAAGAAACAACATGGCGTCCGGCTACGGACAAGATACAAATTGGACTAAGAGTCCTGAAGATAACCGAGAGCGTCCAATCCCTGCCCAGGCCAAGCCGGAGGGATTCCCAAGCTAACGTCGTCAGACTTCAAACCTGTTGACTGCAATGTTGAATATGCAGCCACGAAAAGAGGATTCGTGGGTCAGTACGGTTAAGTACTGGCAAGTGGATAAACCATACTCACAAGATACCGGCGTAGCCAGTCATCACAAGATACAAATACTTTGGGTTCAATGGAAAGGAGAGGATTATTGCAAAGAAGCGGCGGCGGGCTGCACTAACCAACTACAGAAACTCGCTACAACATCCGGCTAAGAGAGGGGGATAAGATAGCGTATCGGAACCAACTACAACTACTCACCAAACAACACCCATCCAATGTTACCCCCTACTAAGGAAGCAACCCAAGGATAACTCACACAGTTGATTAGGGTGACATCATTTATAGGGTGGAGGTAATCTATATTACTAATCAAGTTATTATCATTAGGTGTAAGTTGTCTGAGTACTTGTTAGCCAGTACTTTCACCAAGTCGTCACATAACCGCGGACAACACGGCTTCTCGAGAAGATTTATCCCTGCAGGGTGTGCTCCAGTACCCGTACACACTCAAGCCACCAACTAAAACTCAGGTTGGCTCGACACGACCCAAACCATCTCTACAACCCATCCTAGGAGCCACAGAGCTATAAGGTCCCAGCCACGCAGCCGAATACTCAGCGCAGGTGTGCAAAACTCCCGCAGGACACAACACCCCGGCACTACAGGCCTCGCCCTATATGCATCATCATCATCAGTAACCATGGGTGATCAACCCATTATGCAAGGAGCAAATGGAACACCCGAACTAAGTGTGGCTCTTCGGACAAGCTGCAGATCAGGTCTAAGTCGAGGGGGGTCCCATACTACCTCCCGGATGCGGTGAGCACGCTCATCATGGATCAGTAGACAAGACTCTTTTCCTAGTTTCGACACCAGACGGCTCCAAAACCCTAACCCGGGCCTCCTGCCGGTGCCTTAACATCAAATTATTATTACCCAAAAACATTAACAAGTTGTTGATTGAATAAAAACCCAACTATCAACTAAACAGGTGATAGAACAAATGAAAACAAAACTAGAGCGCAAACAAACCTAAGCATGCCACTACGACACGAGAGCCAACCAGGTAAACAAACAACAGTTAATAGGAAGTGGAAGGAAGGCTATATCATGGCTGCAGGGTAAACAATATGATAGGATCGAGACACAAGCATCGAATCAACAGGCTAGAATAAGAACAACGGAAAGAATCGGTAACAAGTGATGAAAGGCAGCCATTTGGCAGCAAGTGAGTATACTTGCCTGAGATCCAGCAAGTAGAGGTACATCCACAGAACTTGTCGTTGCTCACATCATCTCAACGTCCTATCCGGGAAGAAGCAACGAACCTCGAACAAACACCGGATGCAACAATTACTTCTACGGCAAAAGATCCAGCATGATCCTATTTTATATGCATGACATGCAAGGATGCAACACGAGAAAACAACTTAGGCATTTTAATCGGAACCGGAGTCCGGACGAATAAAGATTGGTTCAAGTTGTTTATCTACCCATCAAGTTAAATGTTGATTAGCATGGAAAGCAATAATGTAGATGAGTTAGGCAATTTAAATGGAATGGGGCAACAGTTGGAATTAATTAGCCCACACATTCCATATGTTGTCATATAGATGAACATGCATAACAAAACCTAAAATGCACAAGATAAGATGCAAACAGAGATATGAATGGCATGAACATGTTAATGACATGAAACTGATTGGAAAACATACTCTATTTGTTAGGAAACAATTTTTAAATGAATTAGTTGAGCACATTACGAAATTTAAATGCATTAAATAAGAGGTGAAACAATTATTCAAATTAATTGTTGCAAACCAGAAAACAAAGTTGATATTCAAGTGTGGCATGTAATTTTGGATGAAATTCATGTTTTGAGTATTTAATTTGGAGCAACCATTTGAAAGTTATTAATTATGCCATTTAGTTTGTCATTTTTAAGGATTATTAAATAACATTAATTTTAATTGCCCAAAACGCAAAAACAAATTTATAAACAGAAAGGTGGTTTCATTTTGAGTGGAAAACATATTTTGTTTGTTGAAATTGGAATTTAATTGAGCAAGTTATGAATTTCACCATTTAAATGGTTTAATTAAAGCATTAAGCAATTGCATTAGTTTTATTTATCCAAAACAGAAACAAATTGCGTTGAAAAGGTGGAAAACATGTAGCAAATGTTTCACTGAACATTTAGAGCTATCAAACACAATTTTTGGGTTATTATTGAATTTATTATGCAATTTTCCATAAATAGTTTTATTCTACCCTTTTTAGCAAACAGAGGACAACATGTTCAAAATTAATTCAATTGTGCCCAAATAAAATACCAATGTGTAGAGTTTGTTAAGACAAATTTTTAGAGTCCAAGTTTGCTTAAATTGGATGAGTAGAACTAAAGTTATGAAATTCCAAAGTTTCCAATTTTTATTGCATTTTCAGTAATTCATTATTTAGTGCAAAAATTGTTACCGAAATATATTGCAAACTTGACATTAACAGAAAGGGCTCAAGATTATGAATCCACAGGATTTTGAATCATTCAATTTGGAGCAAGATTTAATTTTTTATGGATTTTAGAGTTAATGCCTCAGATCTAGGTTTCTGAAATTTCGGGCAGAAAAGAAAAAAAGACAGAAAATAAAGGGGTGGCTTGGGGGAATCGAACTCGGGACCTGCCTTGCGCGCGCTGTGGTGCCAAGCCACTGGGCTGTTGCTCTGCTTTGTGTTAGACTAGGGTGCGAAGTCCTTTTGAGGTGAACCTTATCGCAGATCTGGGAAACTTATCGATCGTGGACAGACACGAACGACAACTGCAGCGATCTGCTGCTGCGGCCGGCGACTGCAGCGAGCGGGTGTGCAGCGCGGGCAAGGAGAGAGGAGCGGAGGGCTCACCACGCGCGGAGGTGCTGCTGCTCTGGGCGACGAAGGCGCGGACGAGGTCGATGATTAACTGACGACAGACTGCAGTACGCACCGTGCGCGGCGGCGGAAGAACTCGACGGCGCGGCCTCCTGGAGCCTCCTCGGACCATGACGTCTTCAGCAAAGATGGAGAGGGAAGTGTCTACTTTCCATTCCCACGAAGAACGCCCTCCCTCGATGAGCACAGCACCCGCGCCAACATCCCCAACTTCCGGCCACGGAGTGCTATTTTCGGGTTCAGAGAAGGTTCAGAAGGAGGAGGAGCAGAGAGGAAGAGAGGGGAAAGGAGGCGGCGGCGGCTGGAGAGGAAGGAGAGGGGGCTAGGGCTAGGGTTAGGTCACTGGGGTAGATAAAGAGGAGGGGAGCAGGTGGGGATCGGTTGGAGGGATGACAGCGACGTCTCCACCCCTGTACGGACAGAGGTGGAAGATGACCGATTGGGGTTGTGTGGGCTAGGGGGGAGATGGGCTGAGGGAGGTGGGCTGGGTGGTGAGGTTGGGCCTGCCTCTCAGCTCACCCCTCTCTTTTTCTATATTCTTTTTTCCTTCTCTTTTTTTTTTGCTTGTAAGAAAAGAAAAGAAAGAGAGAAGACTAGGTTGGGGTTTTGGGGTGTTTAAATTTTTATGCAATATTTCACAAGCTTGAAATTTTAATTTGATTTAAAGTTGTTAGTTGAAATTTTCCAATAGAGTTTGGGGTTTTTAACAAAAGGAAAATTTTATTTAGCAGGCAATTTAAACAGATTCAACTTCAACTTATCGAAAACAATTTGAGTTGCAACTTTCAATTGAAATTTTTAGACATGTGTGAAGGTTTAAATTGTTTTGAATTTTTTTTAGTTGTGATGCAAACATGGTGCAATGCAATATGATGCATGTGATGCAAAAATAAAAAGGAAGCAACCAAATCTACTAAGGGTAACACCCCAGGTGTCACATCTACCAACCAGTGGTGCGATTTCGACGAAAGGCCAGACTTCTCCGGTGGCACCTGTGGCAGCTATCAGTTCTGGTACTAAGATGCTCGTCATGGAGGATGTGTAGGATGACCACGAGGCTCATGAGGGGCCGCTGGTCATCAAGGAACGGGATGGCACTTCGGCTCCCAACGCGGGCAGACCGGTCTCACCTAGACAAGAGATCTTGGTGACCCCGACTCCAATGTTAGACCAGATGTGTGGCTCTTCGGGTGCTTAAGGAGGGAGTGACGGCTCGAGCACACCCACGGTGGCTTCATTTTCATTGAATGGGAGTGTTCCTAGGGGGAAGCTACTCACGGGCGGAAGTCACCGCGTATGGAGGAACTACGGAGGCTGCTGCTCTTAGTATATGGTCGAGCCATCGTCTTTGAGGGCAGCCAAATGCAGATGCAATATTGTTGGAGAGGGCGCAACAGCTCGCTCTAGCTCGGGATGAGGACTTCGGTCCAGGAAATTCCCATGGACAACTTTTTTGATTGCTTCTATATTGTACGATGTTGTGGTAGATATGCCGGATAAATTAGGTGTGTATTTTGGTATAACATCGAATGAAATTTATACTTATCTTTCGTTAATTAAAGATGTTGATCTTCAACGCATGCAAACTATATTACAAAAAATAGACGCACAACAGAACCAAGAAAAGGAGGACACTGGTAGCCTGGTATTGTAGTCTGGTATTGCACAAGGCAACATACCTTATCAACAACCTTGGGGAGGATGAGAAAAGTGGCTCCATGGGTGATGCAGATGACACTACTCAAACTTCAAAGCATAAAAAGGGGTTTCTACCAAGGTTGAAGAGGTTAAAATAGTCAGGCGCAACGCGAGGTTAAACAAAAACAAAAATAAATCCTAATGCGAGGTAGTTTTATATATTTTTTGCTATTTGGAGATAGGGAGATCTAATTTTGCTCCTCGGCTTTTTACTGATATTTTGGGAGGTTTTGCCTATGCTTTGTTTTGTATCCCACCACAAGGTCGTTTGGAAGGCATCCTAGTTGGTTTTAACTCGCCATCTTTCAAGATTAAAAATATGTTAGCAGGAGACTCATGTCTCAAGTTTCACGTTGTCTCCAAATCTGATGGTTTCGAATGAGACCTTGTGGTAGCCTATGGAGCTGCTAAAGATGCTAAGAAACCTAAACTCTTAGTGGAGTTGGTGCAGTTTGGTGAGTGTGATAACTTACCTCTCTTATGTGGGGTTGATTTCAATATAATTCGCCATAAACAAGAAAATAATAATAACAATTTCAATCCTCACTGGCCTTTTATTTTTAATCCTTGTTGGTCTTTCCAATTTTATATTGGAAATACTCGTATAAAACCACCACAGAAGTAACAAATTTTTGTAACTAAGTATATGTGATTCTTAAGGAATTAATTCCTTGTTGAATTCAGTGGGAGAATAATATTTCTTGAAGGGGTCGATGAATCTCCGGAAATAGTTGTCAGAGTTGTGCAAGCGGAAACAATTCCAAATTGACGGTTCTTTTAGACTAAAAATGAGATCCATTGTTTTGAGGCATGGCTGCTTATCAAGAAAATACTCAACCATGAAAGCACATAAAATTTTCAAGGCAACTGGAATAAAGGATGTGTGTACAGTCAAAAACTATTTTATACCGTTAAGTTCAAGTTGAGAAACTTGAAGGAATTCCTGATAGAATAAAGTGATCGTAAAGCTTATTTTGTCTTAAATAGTTTTATGAAGAAATCAAGAGTTGACTAGTAAAGATCTGTAGCAAAGCTTTATCCATCTGTATAATGAGTGTGGATGAGAAATTAACAAAAACAAATTCCTTTGAAAGAAAGTTGATCGAGTTTGTGTACTAAGTACAACTCGAGGGTTTTTGTTAAAATACAGAAATAATTATACAAGAGATAAAATTCGTTTATGAATAAAAGCTGGTTGATATAAAATTTTGGAGTGGCAACATAATTTATGAAGTAAAACAAGAGTTGTTTTGACTTCATGGAAAATTATATAAGTCTTGTTTTTTTAAAGTAAGTGGAAGTTATTTTAATGATGTCTAAATTATTAGAAATCATTAAAATATTTGTTTGACAGAAAAGATGTATCATTGAAAATAAGATACAGGTGATAGCAAAGTTATTAATTCACATAGGATTAAAATCCTGAGCGAAAATTAATAAAAGTGCTATGAGATATAATAATGCATGAAGTTTTAAATGAAGAATTTGAAACTTGAGAGAACTAAGTTCTCAGGAGAAATTGGAATTTCGAGTGCAAAATCTAATATTGAAAACCTTGGTGAGCAATGATCAAATGATTTATCATTAATGATCATAGTAGAAATTCCTCAGACAATGCATTATGTCAAAACATTACAAAAAATTGTTGGAAAACTGACTCTGGTATAAATCCAGTTAGCTCCAAATTATTATAAGTATTCTCCTCAAAGATATTTTGAAGATGTTTCTTCAAAAAGAAGGAGAATAGACTTATAATGTTAGAGTTACATTATAAAGAAATAACTTGTGAGATAATTATTGACCAAGGATTAAGATATAATCTTGGGATTATATGAATAGCAATGGTATAGAGATGCTTAAATTGATTTAAGCATAATTTTACAAACACTAAAACAATAGCAGTGAAGGGTAGAAGTTTAAATACTTCTAAATATTTTGGATATCGGTTCACTATATGTACTAGGTGTGGTATTTCACAAAATATGTAGGATGATCCGTGATAAACGGCGAAACAATATTCTTAGTTGAACTGCCAAGGTTTCACCTAGAAGAGCCTAGACTGTAGTTGATCATAAGATGAAGGGGTATTATGAAAGCAAGAGTTTCTTCATAATAAATATGGTTCATACAACCTCATAAGAGATTGCTGAAAAATGTCTCTAACACAATGTTTACATGAGTGTTCACTTACATCTCCTAGATGTTTGATGGACTTATGCAAACGGATTATTGCCAGTTGTGCAAGTGGGAGACTGTTGAATCTATGCCCAAAAGGAAATAATATTTATACATCTAATTCATAATTATGGTTCACATTACTATGTTATAACTGACGTGGATCCTAAATATCAGATTCAGCGGAAAACTCACGCTCACGTGTAGTAACATGAACACAGAAACAAACCCTAGTCTTGCCTTTTACGACGAATTCATTGGATATTTGATTACTATGTTTTCATGGTCATGGACATTGTTTATGTCAACATCAATGAATAACATATTGTTGGAAGGTAAAAATATGGTTGGATATTCCCTAAGTAGATTGATATGCTAAGAGATTCCACTAAGACATATTTTCCTTAGAATCATACCACAACACGGTTATATTACAATGCATCCTTTGACCATAAGGTTATCGGGATAATATATTCTGGAGGTTTTAATTTGGTTATATCAAGAGTCACACCATAAACTAGGTGAACATAAAGGTAGCTACTGGGTAATTCTAAAGGAGTATATTACCTCGGTGTTCTGAGATGGTAATTACTCCACCGTAAAAAATAGAGATACATAGCCCACTCGGTATTCTTTGTATACATAAAATCTGCAAACAATGCATGATGATACATCATGTGGGATATCATAATACAGTAACGAGAAAGAGGAAAATTATTTCACAGCAATACTGGAATCAATAATCTAGGGTAAGATCAGTATCATGAGTAATGAGAGATGTGTATAATAAACAACCGTTTCATTTCGTATGTGGGAGTCAATATGTGTGTCGACGGCCCCGTTATTTGATTATTAAAATAAAAGTTTGCAATTTCATGTCCACACACTATCGAACCTGTAGGGGAAACACACTTAAGTTTGGGATTATTATTGTGTATATCGGAAGGTCCGGATCAACTAGGAGTATCATCAGAACGATTTTTCTGAGTGATAGATATATTTTATATATCAGAGAGAATTTATAACGAGAGCATTGGATGTCCCGGAGTGATAGAAACATTTTCTATTACTACCGGAATTTATTCCGGGGTTGTTATGAAAGAGAAATTGAGGCTGCACGCTTTACGGAGCAAATACAGGAGGGTATGACATGTCCTGGGATGTCGTAAATATATTTCTTACATCGATAGATAATATCGTTGATTTTATCTATTGGGCTTAAGTGGTTCCGAAGAAGTTTCGGGGACTTTCCATATAAAGGGGGGTGTACCGGGAGGGGGAAGATTTCCCACTCATTGCCAAACCCTAATTTTGGGGGCTGCCAGGAGGGCCCCAGTGGCTCCACAAAATGGTACTCATTGTCCCGGTATTTTCTCTAATTTTACTGGAGAGAAAAAAGGGAAAAGAAAAAGGAGAAAAAGGAAAAGGGTGGAGTGGGAGGTGGAGTTGGACTCCGCCTCACCAATTCGAGTTGGGCTAGGAGGGTGATGAGGCCACCTCCTTGGTGGTGTGGCCAAGCCCTCCTAGCTAAACTAGGACTCCCCTCCCTTTTGGCAAGTGTCTCCCTTTCTCCCGCTATATAAAGCACCCCAAGGATCCAAGCAAAACACTCAATTGGCTCTCAAGCCTCTCTCTCTTTCTCCGGAAGAATCAGTGGACTAATTAGAGCCCTTCTAATTGAATTAGAGCTTCCTCTAATTGAATTAGAGATTATTTTAATTGGGTTTAGAGGTGTTCCTCTCCCAATTAGACCTAGATTCTGATTACTCTCTCACATGTGTTGAGAACTCCACATTCATATACACAGGCGGCGTCAAATCCTAGATGTCAAAGCACTGCAGAATTTGCCCCGGCGTATGTGTGCATACTCTCAGATGGGTAACACGTGAGACCCTCACTCTGTTGTATAAAGGTGTTGGATATGGGGAGTCGACAACATCCTTACCCACAGGCTTGTGCGTGAGGATCTTCTACAGAATTCATCAACATCGTCATTGACACCTCTTCCGCTACTACGGTGTCTGGTACATGATCTCGGGAATTAGATCTTGGAATTTATATTCACTTTTATCTGCATAGCGGTCTTGGTTGTTGCGTAGAAAGTTTGGCGAAAACTTTAAATTCCCGTTACGCAACCCAGCACTAATGACAAAGATCTAAAATCTATCGCACATAAGAGCCCAAGTAGGCTCAGCGAGCGAAGGTTTCAGGAGCGTGGAAAAAACAATAAGTACTTTTACCTAATTGAAAATGGCAAACATGGATGTAAGAACATTTTCCAATTTGAACAAGATGAAGACACCATTATAGGAGAACAAAACCTAAGGGTCTACATATCCGAATTCTACGAAAAAAATTGGAGCACCGGCTAAAAATAATTTTTCGTTGGTAGAAATTTAGACCGGTGAATTTCCTAAATTATCTTCCGAGGAGAATGATTTCTCATAGCTGATTTCTCCGAGGAGGAGATTGTCACATCCCAATTTTGGAATACCTGAAAACACGGTTGTTTTGCTAATTGCTTGACAAATAAACTTTGGTTGTGTTTGTTTGAGTGCAACTAAACAAACTTAAAAAGGTAGCAAAGCAGTAAACTAAAAATATTCAACATATTGTTCCAATGACCTTGGAAATATTTTCTAAAGTAAATATTGATCAAAGAGTTTTCCAAAACTATCTTATGAATCCCATACTTGTTGAATATTATTCCAAGGCCTAAATTAAGAAAGAGGAAACACTTAATAAATTTCCCTAAAAGATTATCAGGAAAAAGAGGCATTCTTAGATGCTTCACCAAAATCTTATCAAATGTTTTTCCAACCTTGAAAGCTTAAAAACAAAAGTATTGGAGAGCATTGACTTGCTATCCCTAGTCACATAAATATTTTGGCAATGCATTGTTAAAGAAAAGTCAACTGCCTTATTAAATTGAATTTCCAATATTTTCAGAAACAGGAAACTCAAACAAGTTACTATTGGAAACTTTCTTCAAATGGTCTGAAATTAATACCAGTGCTTCCTTATATCAAATAAGGAACACACAGAAGAGGAGACCAAAATTTGAATCCATTAAAGTCCTGAAAACATGATTTTTCTCCACAGCAACAATTGGAATTTTGAACAAGTTGTTCTACAAACTTTTTCAAAATGCCATGAAATAAATACCGCATGCTCTATATCATAAATAAGGATGAAAACCAAAAGGGCACAAGTTTTTGAATAATTTAAGTTGCTAAAAACCCCTGTTTTCAAGACAGCATCTTTTAGAAATTTGAACAAGTTTGTTCTATGAAGTAACTCAAAATGACTTGAATTTTCTACCACACAAGGAATACACCAAATAAGGAATGTGTGCCAAAAATTATCATTTTTGGAAGCTCCTAAGTAGTCTAATAAATTCAATGTCCATTTATGTCAGAATTGAAAATTGAACAACTTTGAACTATCAAGTTTATCCAATTGAGCCAATTTTCACATATGTTGTGCATCCCAACTAATAAGAATTTTGGGCAAAAGGATTTGAAATGTAGACTTTGTTTTCCTATTGAAAACAACATTTTTTCAGAGAGGGAAAAGAGGCAAAAGGATGTCTTTGTAAATAGCTAGGGACCTATTTGTAATCCGAGTCACTCCTTCTTCTTCCTAGCTCCTCTGTAGATGCAGTGACCTACTCCATTGCTTCGAGTGGAAGGTTTCCTCGAGGATAAGAACCCCCCCCCCATGTGCACTTGATGCTACCTGTCCCCCCTCTCTCTCCCCCTTGAGCTTTCTCTCTCTCTGCTCAAAATCCTCAAAACGGAACCCTAGCCGAAAAACCTCGCCGTCGATTCGGCCGTTGCCGAGCTCACCGCCGGCAGCCATGGACCTCATCCTCTCCGACTCATCGTGCTGAGCGTCCAGGCCGAAGGAATCGAGGCGGAAGGCCTCGAGGAGCCCGCGCCGTCCATTCTTCGTCTTCGGGTCCGGCGAGCTCCGGCGAGGTATCGCCGTCGCCTCGCTCCTCCTCCGGCCTCACCGAGTGCTCCTTCGCGTTCGTGGTGAGCATGCGCTCCTCGCTGTACCTTTTCCCCTCTCCCTAGCTCTCTCGAACGTTGCTGCGCCGTGCTCGCTTTCCGGCCGTCGTCGCCGTTGGCTCTCCGGAGACTCCCAGGAAACGAGACCATGCGCTTTTGCTTCCCCGCGTCGAGGGCAACGTGTGGTAAGTTTTGATTCGAGAAACGGTGGACGTTTGCGCCGGATTTTGGCTCGCCGGAATCTTCCCGCCGGCGAGTGGCGTCACGCTGGCGTCAGCGGCCTTGACCCCGCGCGTGGGAGCAGTCAAACCCGCGGGTGGGCCGTGCATTGCCCGCGTGGCAGCCACCGTGGCCGTCTGGCCCACTGGTCAGCGGCTGCGGCTAGATCTGCCCGCCGTAAAACTGGATCTGGCCGGCCCAATAGTGGATCTAGCCCATCCACTGCTCGTTTTTCCATTTAAATTTTTACAGAATAGTGCATGTTTACTTTTGGCCCTAAAAGCTAACCTAAAAGATGAATTTGACCAAGATAAAATTTACAGTGGTAAAGCAACTAAATCTAAACCATCTCCAATTTGTAGATCTACTTTTGGATGAATATTTTAGACATGAAAAATGTTTTGGCAACAGGTACCAGAAACAGCAAAATGAGCACCATTTTAAATCCACAACTCAGAATGAGGTGTATCCAATTGCATTGGAAAGAACTTGAAATTTCCTAACAGGATCAATTAACCTTGCTTCCAAATTCCTAGTATTATTGAAATGGCATGCAATTTGGTAAAACACCAGAGAGCACTTTGGTGATTTTTATAAAATCATTAAAAATGATTTTTTGATGCAAACTCAACTGGATGGTCTTTTATATGTTTAGGGATATCCATAACTAGCTGGGTTTAATTTTTAGAGCATTATAGAAAGTTTGGTGGACAGATCTTTAATTTGCATGTTTCTGCCATTTTGGCATTTTAGGTAATTAGTTTGTGTGAATATATTTTTGTGTTGCAATCTTGTTTTCTAGCATGTACAAGTTGTGTGAACTTGTTTTCTAAGGTTTACTTAGATATTTTAGCATGTTAGATTTTGTGGACTTGAGTTGAGAAGAAATAAGATTTATGTTAGTAGCATATGATAGTAATATTCTCTCTTGTGTAGAATGTTTGGCCTAAAAATTTGTGGTTGTGTAGCCACATATTTTTGGGTTGTATTCATAGGACCAGTAGCATTTTGATGATGTTTTTATGAGTACTTTACCCCTGAAGTTTTCACTTGCGTGGGAATAATAGCATGAGTATCATTACCTTGCTTATTTTTAGCACCCTATTATTTTCTACTAGTATGGTTATTGCACTAGATGCTAGTTAAGTCTTTTGTTAATTTTTAGCAAATATGACCAGAGGCCTTGTGACCTCTTAATGCTTTGTTATGCTAGTGGAACACCCACTGGTGTCATTGCATTTTTGGTGAAAACATTATTTCCCCCACACTAGATGTGTTTCTTTTATATAGTTCTCTAACTAATGAGTGCCTAGTATTTTTGCCTTGAGCTTTTGAGTGCTAAATGGGAATGTGTATGCTTCTGTTTGTAAGTGGTTGTAATCATGTGTGGCTTGCTAGGAAAAATCCATCTTTGGTGTGTTGTTTGATTCCTCTAGTAATGCCCTTTTTATTACCACTAGTATGTAGGAGTTGCCCTGCAAATTGATGCATTGTTTTATTAAATGGGATATTTTTGTTATAGCAATTATAGATGTTTTTCACTCCTGTTTTTATAACATGGAACCTCTGGTTGTATTTAAATTACTTGATTGAAATGCATCCATTGATTCTTCATGTTGAGTAGTACTAGTTTCCCTAGTTTTTTTTTTGTATTGAATTATTTTTCCTGCCAACTTGTGTTTGGTAGATATTTGTGTATCCTAGCATGAGGACATGTTTTCATTTCCCATTATGATAACATGGTTCCTTGTTTGCATTTTAATACTTTACTTATTATGCATGCTTGCATAACAAACTTTTAGTAGAAACATGTCACTAGGATTCCTCCTTTTTAGTCATTGTTTCTATTGTTCTCACCATGAGAATTGTGTGTTTTGTGATGAGTCTATTGCCTTGTTGCACTTGTGTAGTCTCACTGATTTGTAAAAGTAACTTTTGCAAATCATGTGTCTTATTTATTCTTGGTGTGAATTTAGGCTTAGTAGATTAGCTACCTTGTTCTTTTTGTGGTTTGGTTGATAGACTCATTGCCATGATTATTATTGTGCATGTTTTGTATACCCTTAGTAGTCTCACCCTTGTGAAACTAAGTGTATTTTGGGTTTATTAATATCTTGGTATGAGAGTGGCACACCCACTGAATCCATGATATTGAGGTTGTGAGATATGTTCCTCCAACCTTAAGCTGTCTTATTAAATGGCATTTCTGCCAAGTGTGTTTGTTTGATTGTTTGCCTCAATTAATAATTGGGTGATTGGTTATTATTAGTTTCCTTGCTGTATGTATTATTATGTGTTGTTGCTTGCCTTGATTGGTTCTGAATGTGTGTCCTTTATTCTTTTTACGACGTTAGAAAACGAAAAGGAAGGAAGTGTCGGGAAGCTCTGTTTCAAGTTCCAGTCACTCCAAAACCAGGGACACAAGGAGTTACCAGGCAAGCCATCCTGATGCTTGCTGATACAATACTTATCATTATCTATCATGCATGTTTTACCTCTGAAGTTTTACCAAAACTTGATTATCAAAACTATTTTTGATGTGGCCATTACTACTATACTATTATATAGGTTACTATTATGCCAGTAGTTAAACTTGGTAATACCAAGCCCATAAGCCACCATATGGTATTTATTACCATCAAATATACTAGTCCCTAAGTGGACACCCTAAAATTGTGATTCTACAAAACAAAGGCTTTACGGAAAAACCCGGAGAAAAGGCGGATCCTTATTCTCCGTAGGAATGTGGAAGTGGTCATTTTTGGAAAAAGGGTGTTTCTCAAAAATGACACATAACCTAGTATTCGCCGGACAACCTTTACCGTACTGCTACCCTACCCCAACATGGGCACGGGGCTTAACTGGAAGTTTGTTCTTGTTAGTGTGTGTTCTATCTCAAACGCTATAAGGGACGGAATCCCTTGAACCGATTGTCGTCAAAACTCCCAAGGTTGAGACATAAAAAGTGTGGGATTAAGTTTCCCTCCGGTCGCATCAGTTGAGGCATCCTGGCTGGCGGGGATTAGCTCGGTGCCGGGGATGCGGTAAAACTCAACTGAGAGATAGACACATTCTAACTTGAACATAGTGAATGGTTATGATCAGATACCTGATGTTTACATACTGTTGTTACAGTCCGTGGTTGTTCACGGTAGGTGTACTGTATCTGGTGGATGAGTACACCTCTGCAGAGTACAACTTTTTCGAAGAAGCCGCGTCCTCGGATATGGACAGTTGAATGGCCATGTAGCTAGCATTGTGTCAATGTTTTTGAAAAGGAATTTTGAAAGGAAGTGTTGAACTTGTGAAGTTCGGAAAGGAAGGAAAACGTATACCGTGGAGGTATCGTCGATGATGAAAAGCCAGATGTCGTTCTACAAAACAAAATGTTTTGCAAAGAAAACCTTTTCTACTCTAAGCAAGATTTCTGGAAACTGATTCCAAGAAGTTTGCAAAGAGAAAATATTCTTTAACAAAGCTTTACAAAACCTCTTGTACATGTGATATCTACAAGAGAAATAAAACTATATTATTTTTCTTCTGAAGTATCTTCTTCAATGAAGATACAGATTAACCTGACTGCAACTGTGGTGTCATCATATATGAACACCATCGATAGTGAACCTTATGTATAGCCTACCTATTCCACCATATAACCATATTTGCATGTTTGGTAAGTGACATGATGGATGTCTTGCTGAGTACATTCAAATGTACTCATTATGGTTTCGCCCCTGGTATCTACTTGCCAGACTTTGAGAAGGAGCCTCCGAAGGAGATCTATGAGGAGAAGTACGGAGCTGACGGCTTTGCGAACTAGGATCGTCTCCGGGTCAGCAGCCTGTAGGTTAAGGCGTGACTTGGGCTCATCTACGTTGTGTTTTAATTGTCTTCCGCTGTGTTTGTTAAGTTGCCTGCCCTATGTGGCAGTTGTTTTAAACTTGATCATGTGATCATTTTTGTAATACCTTTATGTATTCGTGTAATGGATGATGTATTTCTGTATGCCAACTTGGTATGTTGTTCACGACTGATCTTTCTGGGATCGTGAATGTATGCATACGGAGGGTTTCAGACTGCCGGTCTGGGGTCCTTACAGAGATCTTTGAAGCTATTAAACAAATGGAAAACAACAAAGCACCGGGACCAGATGGGTTCATTGCTGAGTTTTACCAAACAATTTGAGAAGTGATAAAAGGTGATTTCATGGCTATGGTTTACGATTTTCAAAAAACGGGATTTTCTCTATTTCGTTTGAATTTTAGTATCATAATTATATTACCTAAAAACTAAGACGCGACTCAAATTCAATAGTATTGTCTTATTTGTTTACTTAACATCAGTTTTAAGATTTTCACGAAGATAGCTACTTTGTAGATTTCTAAAATTACGCATACAGTCATTAGACCTACGCACACGGCTTTCATGCCATGGAGCCACATACTAGAAGGTGTTGTGGTTCTTCATGATACCATTCATGAACTTGATAGTAAGAAGATGGATGACGTACTTTTTAAATCAATTTTAAAAAGGCCTATGACAAGGTCAATTGGACTTTTCTGGACTTTCATAAAAAATGGATTGACTAGATTGATCCACTCTCGCCCAAAAAGGTTGTGTGGGTGTTAAGATGAATGATGACACATGTCATTATTTTCAAACCAAAAAAGTATGGCGGCAAGGTGACCCACTCTCGCCCATCCTTTTAATATTGTTGCGGGTATTTTAGCCCTACTCATAGCAAGAGCTAAGGAATATGGTCAAGTAGAGGTACTTATACCCCATCTAGTAGAAGGTGAAGTGTTTGTTCTGCAATATGCGGATGATACGATTATTTTTATTGAACACAACCTTGAAAAGGTGTTAAACGTGAACCTTATTCTTTGCATATTTGAGCAACTCTCGGGTCTCAAAATTAACTTCCACAGAAGGGAAATTTTCTGCTTTGGCAAGGCCAAAGAGGAGAACCAATACAGATTGTTGTTTGGCTGTGAGATTAGGCCTCTCCAATTCAGATATTTAGGGGTTCAACTCCATTTTTGAAAGCTTAAAAATGGATAGTGGAAGCCTACCGAGGACATATTTGAGACAAAGTTAGCTACTAGATAGGAAAAGTCTTGTCTTATGGGGATCGGCTCACATTTAATTAATTATGTCCTAACCATCCTATGGATGTTTATGTTATCCTTTCTAGAGATACCCAAAGGGGTATGCAAAAGACCGTACTACTTTAGATATATCGGTTGACAACATGGAATGCTATATGTAGACCTAAAGGAAAATAGGGTATTGGGGTGGGGGTTATGGAGTTAAAGAATGGGAGTTTTTATGTAAATGGTTGTTTAAACTTCTCAATGAGGAGGGTGTATGGCAAGAATTACTAAAAAAAACAAATATATTTATTCGAAATCTCCAGCTCAAGCCCACGCGAAACTTTCGGATTCACCATTTTGAAAAGATCTCATGGGAGGTAAGGAGGAATTATTTTCTAGAGGTTCCTTCCATGTAGGTGATGGGCTGAACACAGGGTTGTAGGAAGATACATGGTTAGAAGGTTCACCGTTTTCACAACAATATCCTTCCCTATATAGCATTGTCCAGCGAAAAGATGTGTCGGTACAATTTGTTCTAGGGGAAACTCATCCTAATATTAGATTTTAGGAGAGCATTAACGGGTAACAAATATGATCGTTGGCTCTATTTTGTTGAACGTTTAATGGATATTTCGTTGCCCACAGAACACGATAGTTTCGTTTGAGGACTAATAAATTCTGGTGTATATACGGTTAAATCGATGTATCTTGATCTTTTAAATGATAACACCGCATTTTTCGAAAAAACATTTGAAAACTAAATGTGCGTCTAAAGATTCAAAATTTTATGTGGTTTATTTATCGCAAAGAGTTGCTTTCCAAGATTAATTTTTTCAAAAAAAAATTGGCATGGTAGTAGTAAGTGTTGTTTCTGTGAAAGTGAAACGATTCAACACCTTTTTATTGACTGTCCGCTTGCTAAGTTAATTTGGCATGTTGTTCATATAGCTCCTCCAACTAATATCAGTAATATGTTTGGAAATTGGTTGCATGGAGTACCCAAAAAAGAAAGGCTCGATATTAGGTTTGGAGCTTGCGGTTTACTTTGGGCTATAAGACATGTACGGAATGGTATTAGTGTTAACAAGTCAAAAGCTTCTTATTTCTTGCAGGTGATAGCGCCGGCAGGACTTGGAAACAGTGGCACGGGAGTTATTCATCCGGTTCGGGCGGCATCTTAATTAAGACTAACATGTTGATGCAAAGGTGTTGAATGTTAGTAGCTTTTTTCAGATGGTTGATACATGTTTTGTTTCAACCTTATGTGATCCATGAGTTGCAATAAGATTTTGCACTTGAAACTTAAATAAAGTAATAAAAAGTTGTATGCATCATTTTAATGCAGAGGCCGGGCCTTCCCATTTTGGAAAAAAAAAAGTCAAACATCGTATGCTTGCAGACCAGTACCTTACCGGACTGCTTTCAAAGCAACCAACAACCAAAATCTAGCAAATGTACCCAATCGATAACTTATTTTGGCACTGAATCTGTTACAAAGTAGCCAGACATTTATAGCTACTAGTCTACTAGAAATCGCATCAGCGTGGCTTGTATGTATAGACTGAATTATCGCCATTGAAAACGAGTGCCTTCACCACCCCCAAAATAGTAAGAAAACGAGTCCATTATAGAACTAGCCTGAATCTATCAGCCTGAAGAACAAACGCAATACTTCTGATTTGTCAACCTAAAGAAGCGTGAATCTGAGGTTCCTCCTCGGCGTAGGATTTCTTCATACTAGCTCCTGGTCCTTGACACTGGACAATTTCGCACTGTCTCTATCGCGCTTGAATACAAGGTACAAGGGGCTGTAGAACAGGACACAGACACCAAAAGGAACAATCATCATGGTTAGCAGCCCTCTCGACAGCGCATACGCCCCTTCCACTGACCCATTCGCGATGTTTACAGTCTTGGCGTCGTATCGGTAAATCTTCTCCGTGACCAAGCCAACTGCAGGAGCCGCCAAGGAGGCAAATGAGCCCTCTAAGGCCCGGTCGAAGGCGTAGATCATGGTGCGGTGCTTGGGAGGCACTACCTCCGCGAATATGGGGTTGTTTGCTGAACTAGCACACCAGCTGATGGTGATACCCATGAAGAAGAGAGTGACCGCGTAGGCGAACCAGTAATCAGTTGACTGAGGAATGACTGTAAGGAGGATCCATGAGAAAGGAATGCCCATAAAGGCGCTAAACTGAGCGCACATGATGCGTGCAGAGTCGGGATACCGCTGTGACAGGCGATCTGCTATTACACCACCAAGGAAAGATCCACTGGCGCACCCGATGGCAAAGAGGCTGTTCAATGCTGCAGAACTCTTATTATCAAAACCTGAAAGGGGTTATGAAACCATCAATATTCAAAATTTCGTAGAAATTGCTATCACTTTAATGTAGAAAATGATCAGCTTTTTTGTCCTACCAATGAGCTCAAACCACATTGTGAAGAAAACTATGGCAGTCCAGGGCAATGAGCCGATTATCCCCTGCAACACAATGATCTGAAATGACTTCACTTTCATGACGCTTCTCATCGCTACCCAAGAATCCATCCAGATAGAGGGCGGAGGAAGAACGTCTTTGCTGGACAGATGAAACCTGGGAAGAGAGGATAAATGTTATGTTCATTCATCGCCTTCCAACCTCACTGTTGCTGGATTTGGCTCAACTACTACACAGTTTATTTAGAGCAGGAAGAAATCTACCCTATACCTACCCAAAACACCCATAATGCACTCACATTTAAGTGATACTACTTTCCAGTGTGGTGGTTTAGTAGCCAAAATTTCGAGCTAGAATCATGGAATTCATTTGTGATTCCATACCCAACCTGTTTGGCTGTCATGGAATTGGATATGCCATTTCATTTGGAATTCTAGCAAATGCCTATTGTATGTTATTTCAATTCCTATACCTAACCCAGTCATTTCACTTGCCAAATGAACATCATTTCATTTCCGCCAAATGATTTTTTTTTTTTGATAAAGGGCTTTTATTACTTAAAATGTTTAAGCATTACACCCGGACTCTGCATCATGAAAATGCACACAGCCGCAAAACAGGAAAAGCAAAATGAAATGAATGATGGGTGCCAAACGAGTAATGAGCTTCACTGACCAAGGAAATCTTTTGGTTTTACCTGCAGGATCAAACTGAAATGGGAAAAGTAATGAAACGAACGAGCATCTTTAGAATCAACCCCACCACATATTAACCGAAGAAAAAAATTACTGTACTTAGCTTACAGAGGTCTCTGTAAGGATGTTCTTTAGACTCGGATAGTAGTTCTGATTGATGAAAACCCACAACAGGGTAAGATAAAATAAATCAAACTAGCACAATTTTTTTTAAAAAAAAAATACGAACAAGAGGAATACCTCTCGTAGTCATCGTCATCAAGAAGATGATTGCCAGGGATTCTTCTTGGATCAGTAGAATACAAGTATACAAGAATTCCAATTATCAAGCTGACAAGTGCAACCACAAGAAACGCAAGACGCCATCCTGGTAATCCCCAGTAGTTCTTCCCAGCCATGAGTGTTGCCAAAATACTACCACCTATGCCACCTACCGCACCGATGAGGCTTAACAGACCAAAACCAGCACCGCGTGTACCATCTTTGTAGCTATCCGCAATGAACGACTGGAGTGCTGGTATCACAATGGCAAGTCCAAGGCCGTTTACAGCTCTCCAAAACGCGACCTGCTGAAAATGCTGGCTAACACCAACAGCCCCTGTTGATAAGGCCCAGAAAACTGTTCCTATAGCAAGAACTGTTGGCCGATCATAGTGAAGAGCAAGGACTCCTGCCAAGGGGGATGCTATCGACTTTAGAAAGTTCATTAGAAAATTAAGGTACCCTAGATCAGTGGGGCCAACGTTGAAGGCTGCACTGACTTCCTTGTAAACTGCTGGAAGAAGATTCTCGTCAGCACGTTCCATAATGGAAGCCAAATTGATGAGGATGAGAGATACTGAGAAACCAAATATCTTCTTAGCTCTGCAAGAAGGAAAAATGTGTAAAGTTGGTATGCTGCACAATGTAACTATACAAGGTAAGTTCCCCTCTAATGTCCAGCAAATTTCACGGATATTCTTGCATTCAAAAAAGAATTCATGCCGGTATGTGATGAAGTGTACACTATTACACTCGGTCACTGAAGAGTTAAGACTACATAGGTCCTTTTTGTTATCATCTTCCTTTGAACTAATATAGTATGATATTTTCCCATTTGGAGTGCCTGATTACAGCTCAAAAGTTTGGGATCATGGAATGTGAGAAATAAAAAAGTTGCCGAGTTCTACATAGTACCAAAGCTAAGAGGTCTTGACTCCTGAGTTCAAAACCCGACTGGAACAAAGGTGCATTGCCCACCTATCTCCATCGCGCGCCACTATTTTCACACATACTTCATTTAAATGATCTAATTTCCTATTGGATACCAAACCCCATGTCATTTGCCATTTGAACCAAAGATAGAGGACAAGAAGCTTTTGTTCCTTCACACAAAGCCAAAACACAAGTGGCATCCACATAGTACTATGACAGCAACCCACACATTAGAACTAGTAGGCCCCTTGGTAAATGAAATCAATGCTGCTCTAGCAAATGACCAATGTCCTTGCTCACTAACATGCTTGTTCAAACCGTTTAATTTCTCATTCAATGGACAATGCGATGAGAGTCCCTCGTGTATGTTAAGAAGGCAAACCTTTGACACTAACCAACCATGGAACCAGAAATTAACACAATTGTTGCACATATACACACAAGAAAAGATCAAACAAAGATCAGAGCTTTCTTTAGAGATGCAACGCCTTCGTATGGCTAGACTCGGGAGATTCTTGCTACAGGGAAAATGGAACGATGGGAATCAGAAATACTCCTTCTCCCATTTTGTCCATCAGTGAGAAGAACGTGGGTATCCACTCAACACCCACCATATGCCAACGTGATGACCTGAGCTCGTAGACAAGGGATGCGGTGGGCATATATCATAGACAGACTCAAAAGGCAAGCTAAAGTGCTGAACACATCATTAACACGGGTTTCATATCCGAAACTGCCCCACTGGTAGAAGCTAGAAAAAAAATACTAGTGCGCTGCGCGTGCGCGAAATGTCAACGCCGAGTGCACGAGCAGTAGTGCTCGATGTTGAGACCCATCAGGGCTCCGAGATCCCTCTGTGCTGTGCTAAAAAAATAAGGGGAAGGAGAATCAAATCTGTTTTCTGTCCCCTGATTTCGGTGATGATTTTTGCAGCTATTGTTCGCCAAAATCGACACTGCTGTACATTAACCACACTACGAATCCATGAATCTAAAATCGAAGCAACACGGCCACCTTTTACTTGACCTGGCATTCTTCTTCTTGTGCGCTTTTGCTCTAAAAGCCATTTCCTATATGTTTTTGTCTTACTACTAGATATAAAGTACTGAAAAGAACTTCAAGATTCCTCGTTCTAAATAGCTCGGATTTTCGAGCAATGCTTTACAAACAAACGAAAATTGAAAACCAAGTCGGCTATACGTTTCCTTCGGCCTGCTCGAGGCATCACCAAGGTGCCATCACCGCAGCTCCGGTGAAAACATCCAGCGATTTCACACGTAAATTTGCTTGGAACATCCAGCACAAGAACCGACCACGGAAGAAGAATAAGATGAGGTGAGGAAGAAATGGAGGGGTTACCTCATGCTGGTGGATGGGGTGAGCGGGGAGCTCGGGGACGAGCGAGCTCGGTGCCTCATGCCTGTGGATTCGGGCGCCTGCGCTGGATCTCCACTGCGAGCGAGCGGCGCGGTCACCACTTTGCCTCCTCTTCTGTTGCGGCCTCCTTTACTTCCCACTGCTCCGTGGCGTCTTCCCGCTGGCTGGTTGGTTACTTGAGCTGAATCGAGAGCAGCGTGGAGTGGGGGAGAAGATGAATGACGCAACGCCGCGCACGAACGGAGAGGCGACGCCGCAGGGTGGTGACCGGATTTTGTGCTCCTTTCTTTTGTTTTTCTACCTATATTGTTCCGTTATCGATAACTGTATTATTATGAGAGAACTACCGGTCAGTTGTACTTTCTTTTTTGAAATATCATGTACGTATTCAGTACACCACTTTTTAACATATTTTCAAATTTCAATATACCACTGGAAGAGAGCGACAGGTGAATAATTTGTTTGATTCATATGATCATATTCTATAGGAATTAATCCCATGGAAATCTTGTAGTATAAATTCTATAGGAAAAAGGCATTAGGTCGTACCTCATAGAAAATACCTTCACTACAATTAAAGGGACTTCCTCTTTTTATAGCATTCAACTAGACATGATATTCCAAACCTACAAGTTCCTATTCATGTGTATTTCCTTTTCTATGAATCCAAAAAACCCTTTAATTGGACTTTAACGAACGCCTATCAATACTCTCGGTCTCAAGGGAGAGTTAAGTAGTTAACGCATTCTTATCTCTAAAAAACGCGTTTCATTTCACCGTTGATTACAAATGACGTGGATGAGAATAGAGATTGTCTACAGAGCTTTTGAAACCTGCCATAATAGTGTCAAATCATATCATGACTTTTGGATATACATATAGTTCTTACCTTACTTTAATTGTCCATGTGACTTTTATGACATATGCATAGTCTTTTGCGACTTCCGGGTTTGTCCTCAACCTTGTAACATGGACGGAGCTATGTGGATACATGGGTGTGCATATGTACACCCATTATTTTCGCCAAAAGAAATGTGGTATATATGTTATATATGTGTAGCTGGTAAAACGTGTATGTTGGAGTAGCGAATTCGGCCCAACAAGACAACGTAGAAAGCCCATTTGGTTTTGCGGCTCCAATTAGCCATCCGTAGTCGATCGGAAGGCACTCACACAACACACCACACATATCGACAATTTTACATAGAGCTAGATCGCCCCGTCGTTCTTCAATCCCTAGTCGATCGGGAGTCTGGAGACGGTCTACGGCCTGGATGACTGGAGGAGAGCGCGGTGTTGCGGCATGGGTCGTTCCGAGTTCCGAAAGATCTCTACGCATGATAGTTTTGATGAGGTAAACAAATATTTACTTATTTGGATGTCATCATTCAAGCCCACATATTCATTTTCTTCTTATGGCCAAAAGAATTTGGTAAAGGTTGCTCAATATTATCCTACATAATTCTCAAAGGCAGACGTAGTGCGCCTTTTCTTCGAGCTCACAATCTTTGTTAGTGACATGCATAGAGAAAAAAAGTTTAGATAAGTGAAAAGAATTTTCGATCTTTTTATTATGCTTGTTGAAAGAAAGAAGGACTTGACTTTTCCACTTATATACAAACTTCTCAAGTTGGTTTTGATTCTTCCCGTTGTAACTACAACCGTTGAGACAGTCTTTTCTTCAATTTAGTATGCGAAGAATAAACTGAAAAGGAGAATGGGAGAAAAATACTTGAGTGACTGTTTGGTGACATTTGTTAAGCGGGAATTATTTTTCCAAGTGAAGGATGAGGCCATCATTTCTAGATTAGAGCAACGGATTACCGTAGAGTACTTTTGATAAGGGGTGGCCCGATCTTCTCTTCTGAGCTCTCTCGAAATTATGGTTAATGTTTTGTAGATGATAGATAACTAGTGCTACACTAAGAACTCTCCTTGGATAATCCCTGTTGCTGATGCAACAACAATCAACCCCTTTGGATATTCTCATCTATATACTCTTGTACACGCAATCAAAGATCACGAGTGGTCATGTATCCCCTTATTCCTAGTGGAACAACAAGATATCACGCAACTTTGCAAGGTATACTTCAAGATGAATGCTTAGCAGCAATACAATATAGAGGCTAGGGTTTTTGGTTTAAACTTGGTCTACCTTCTCAACTCGCAGGTTGGGTATTTAAGAGGGGCAAAGGGGTGCGGCCACAAGCCTTGCGCAAGCACACCTAGGCCAACTCGGACTGGACGCTAACTATGACTCGGATAGATACAAACCAACCCAAGGTTGGGTTCGGCCAAGTATGGCACGCAGGCCAAGTCCTAATACAGTAGGACTATTTTCTAGGGCGCATCAATATTCAATGGGGCACCATCCTCTCTTGTTTTCTAGCAGCACTTAGTTGTTTTTAATCTTGTAAACCTTGTTTTCCAGCTGGGAAACATTGTTTTCTTCAAGTGCCTTCTTGTTTTCCCACACATGTGTCTTGTTTTTCAGCATCTCCAGCTTGTTTTCCAGCTCCTCCTTATTGTTTTCCACCTCCATGTTTGTGTTATCAATAACCCTGATCATACATAAATGCATAGACTTAGGTAGTATAAAAATCTCATAATCACAACATCGTATTCAATAAGGAGCGAGTTAACCTATTATTGTAATAACTTGGCCCTTGATCTTGTTATTGGTCCAGGTCTCACTTCATCATTCTTCTCTTGGATAAAAACCTCCTTGCGTGGTAAAGAACTAGAGATGTCCTCATCATCCTCACCCCCTTGAAAAGGCGTCGACCTTGACACAGCAAGGTCATCTCCATGGTATAGTGTCAAATCAGCCATATTGAATGAATTACTCACACCAAACTCATCAACTGGAAGATCAATCTTGTATGCATTGTCATTGATTTTCTCAACCACTTTATATGGACTAGCACCTCGGGGAAATAACTTGGATTTTCTCAACTTTGGGAATCTATCCTTTCGAAAGTGCACCCATACTAAATCTCCTGGCCGAAATAATACCTATTTTCTTTTCTTGTTTACTCTTTCAACCACGTACTTCCCTTTCTTATCTATGGCATCCTTTGTCTTCTCCTGTATCTTTTTAACAAAATCAGCTCTCTTTGATGCCTCCATATTTATTCTCCCTTGTATGAGAACTGGTAACAAATCAAGTGGTATAATGGGCTTGAAACCATAGACCACTTTAAATGGGAAAAGCTAAGTAGTAGAGTGGAAATCCCTAATATATGTGAATTCTACATATGGAAAACACTCCTCCCACTCTTGCAGATTTTTCTTGATCATGGTTCGCAACAATGTTGATAATGTGCGATTAACCACCTCCATTTGTCCATCAGTTTGGGGGTGACATGTAATTGAAAACAACAACTTTGTTCCTAGATTCCCCATAGTGTCTTCCAGAAATAGCTCATGAAATTCACATCACGATCAGAAATAATAGTCCTTGGTACTCCATGTAGTCTTACTATGTCCCTGAAAAACAGATTAGCAATATGCGACATATCGTCGCTTTTGTGGCATGCAATAAATTGTGACATCTTAGAGAATCTATCCACTACCACAAATATAGAATCATGTCCTCTTTTAGTCCTAGGAAATCCTAACACAAAATCCATACTTATATTTTCCCATGGTGTAGTAGGTGCAGGAAGAGGAGTATACAAACTGTGGGGCTTCAATTTTGATTTAGCCTTGTTGCAAGTGATGCAACGTTGCACAAACCTATAAACATAACGTCTCATATGTGTCCAGTAAAAATTATCAGCCAACATAAGTAATGTTTTCTCACGTCCAAAGTGTACCATCAATCCACCACTATGAGATTCCTGCAATAACATCAAACGCAAAGAACACTCGGAAATACATGATTGTTAGCTCTAAACAGAAATCCATCATGTATATGATATTTATCCCAAGCCTTTAAATTAGAACAATTAGCATATGGTGTAGAAAACTCCTTATCTTTAGCATAGAGAGGTTTCAAACTCTCCAAACCCGAAACTTTGACATCCAATTTAGTGAGTAACATGTTTCTTGACAAAGCATCAGCAACCACATTATCTAATACCTTCTTATGATTAATAATGTATGGAAAATATGCAATGAATTCTACCCATTTAGCATGTCTTTTATTAAGATTGGATTGATTCCTTAAAAAATTTAAAGCATGACCAGAATGTATAATGAACTCTTTCGGCGACAAATAGTGTTTCCACACTTCTAAAACTCTAACAAGTGCATATAATTCCTTATCATAGACAGCATAATTCAATTGAGCACCCTGCAATTTTTCAGAAAAATAGGCAATAGGTTTTTTATCTCGCATTAACACACCTCCAATACCTATGCCACTAGCATCACATTCAATCTCAAATTGTTTACGAAAATTAGGTAACATCAACAATAGGGCCGAAATCAATTTGTTTTTAAAAGTATCAAAAGAAATATCTTGAGCAACCCCCCACTCGAAATTCACACCTTTCTTATTCAAATCGTTCAAAGGGGCAGCAATAGTACTAAAGTCTTTCACAAATCTTCTATAAAATCCAGCAAGTCCATTAAACCTTCTTACTTGACTTAAATTCATGGGAGTTAGCCAATTTTTAATTGCTTCAATTTTAGATTCATCTACTTCTATCCCATGTTTGGAAACAACATATCCAAGAAATATGACCTTATCTTTGCAAAAATTGCGCTCTTAGAACATGCAAGACTTGTCTAATATGATCAATGTGTTCATGTTTATTATGGCTATATATGACAATATCATTAAAATAAACTACCACAAACTTGCCAATAAAATCTCTCAAAACATGGTTCATTAATCTCATGAAAGTACTAGGTGCATTAGTTAATCCAAAAGGCATCAATAACCACGCATATAAACCAAATTTTGTTTTAGAGGTTGCTTTCCACTCATCCCCCTCTTTTATTCTAATTTGATGATAACCACTACGCAAATCAATTTTAGAGAAAATAGAAGCACCACTTAATTCATCTAACATGTCTTCCAAACGTGGTATGGGATGACGATAAAGAATAGTGATGTTGTTAATTGCTCTACAATCACCACACATGCGCCGTGTATCATCTTTCTTAGGAACCAAAATAACAGGAATAGCACAAGGAGAAAGGCTTATTCGAATATAACCTTTATCTGGAAGCTCTCGTACTTGTTTCTGAATTTCCTTTGTTTCTTGGGGATTTGTCCTATAGGGAGCTCGGTTTGGTAATGACGATCCAGGAATCAAATCAATTTGGTGCTCAATCCCTCTCAATGGTGGCAGCCCCGAGGGTATTTCTTCTGGAAAAACATCATCAAATTCTTGCAAAACATTAGAAGCAGCAATAGAAAGAGGAGTCGTGCCATTAGAAACTAACATTTCCCCCTTATGCAGGATCACTATAGTTACTAAGCTAGGATCCTCATTAAACTCTCTGAAGTCATCTTTGGTGGCTAACATGGTTAAAAGTCTCACTCCCTTATTTTTTCCACTCGTCCTAGGTTTGTTTTCACCCACAGAAGTTGTGGTTTCACTCTTCCCATCTCTCTCACTCTCTTTTTCTAGATTCACTTATGTTTTTTGTCTAGACTCATTCACAATCTGGTGTGGTGTCATAGGCCTCAAGATAATATCCTTCTTATTCCAATTCAATTGATATGTGTTTGCTCTCCCATTGTGTATAACCTTCTTGTCGAATGGCCAAGGCCTCCCTAGTAGCATGTGACAAACTGTCATGGGAACCACATCACACTCAATTGTGTCCTTATATGGTACAATCTGAAATTCCGCTCTCACTATATGGCACACCTTGATTTCCTCTTTGTCACTCAACTATTGAATATAATATGGGTGTGGGTGTGGAGTATATCTCAGCTTGAGCTTTGCACATAAATCCTTGCTTGCTAAATTTCTGCAGCCCCTCCATCAATTATCACTTTGCAAGCCATGTGAGGACCTACAATTGCTTTGGTTTGGAATAAATTGCATCTTTGGCTCTCATCACTTGGAATAACACTCAGAGATTGTGTGCAAACAATAGTTGGATAATTTGTAGCATATGCATCAATAGGACCATCTTCATAATCATAAGTATCATCCTCATTAGGACCAGAATCATCTCCAGTCTCATACTCCTGATCCGCATTGATAACCATAATTTTATTGTTAGGACATTCTCTCTTAAAGTGCCCTCTTCCTCCACAAGTATGGCATGTCATGTCTCTATTTCTTGCTGTTGATTGAGTAGAACCACTTGCACTAGCTACTAGCTTAATTCTTTTCTTTGAATTGGAAGTGCTTGTCTTGGGTTTGGAAGAAGTACTAGGTCAAATTTGTGAAGCTTGACGTGTAGGTGGTGAGAAAACAGAAGTTCTTGATGAAAAACTTCTTCTAGGAACCATTGAAACCTCCTAGGCCAGCCTTTTTCTGCCTCTCTTGCTTGATGCAATAAATCAGTCATATCATTATATTGCACATGCCTCACAATGCATCTAATCTTGAATTGCAAACCTGACAGAAATCTTTCCCATGTTTGTTCTGGTTCCTCTCTAACCCGAGCCCTTTGTAGTATCAACTCCATCTCTTTGTAATACCGATCCAAAGATTTTTTTTACCTTGCTTCAACAGTTGTAATTTGTCATAGAGAGTTCTCACATAATTTTTAGGAACAAATCTATCCCTCGTGATTTGTTTCATAGCTACCAAAGTAGAAATTTTTGGTTCACCATCTCTTTCTCTCAGTTGTGTGATGCTATCCCACCACAAGAGAGCATAGCCATCAAATCCAGAAGATGCAAGTCTAATTTTCCTCTCTTCAGTATAATCATGCAATCTGCACAACTTCTCAATCTTTAATTCCCACATCAAATAATCCTCAACATCTTCAGAATTACATGTGAGAGGTAGAATAAAGAATTTTGGCTTCCCAAGGCCATCATCCTCTCTATTGTTTTCTCCCATGGGCACTCTCCTAGCAGCATAACCTCCACGACCTCCATGTAAATTGGCTCGGATAACATCAAGATCAGTACCCAAATTAGCATTGGGAGCTCTTTGTTCTAAGGTTGTGGTCAAAATTGTAATTTTTCTAGACATGTTGTCCACGGCCTCTTGCAAAATATCAAGGGATTCCTCAGTAGCAGCTTTCTCAATTTGCTTGTGCACCTCTTGCAAATCTTTACTCACTATCTCATCATACTCCTCAATTTTCTGCTCAATTCTTCTAGCAACCACATCTCGAAATTTGTTGAATTCTCCTCATGTAAGCACATCATCATCAGCCTTCTTGGTAGGCAACACATCCTCAGCCTTCTTTCCCTGCAAACCATCAACTTCACTAGAAGCACTCATGATTAATATGTTAGTGAAAAAAATCAATGGGTTGTGGTGTTCTCTCACAACTCACTCAAAACCAGCAAAGAATTGTTTATCTTACCGTTCCAAAGTGAATAGGATTTACTTACCAGCAAGTATCAGTGAAGAGTGTATCAAGTGTGAGAAGAGAATAACCAGGGTATCAAGTATCACAAGACAAAACAAGGTATTTGGTGGGGCTTGGTTGGGAATCCTAACAACACCAAAATAGCAACTTCTATTTACTATCTAATGTGATAAAATTCACTAAAGGAACACACACACTTTGGGAGACAAATGTGTCTTTGCAATAATATGGTAGATATAATGCAAGCACTAGAAAGGCACTAGCAAATACTCAATGAAAGAGGCACAAGATTGCTCAAGTAGGTCCACAAAAATATCCAAGAAAATATGTATCAGGATCCACTAGTGATATAGTAATGGCTCGGCCTCTTTTGATTTTTCGCTCTTTCTATTTTTTATACTTTTCCTCTTTTCTATTTTCTTAATAATTTTTTCAATGGCCTTTGAATCAACTAGGAGCAATAAGTAGAAGAAAACATAAATTATGGACAAGAATTGATCAAATTGAGAAGCCTGTTAGAGCAAGAAAAACAACTAGTATTTGGGTAGGTTCCTCAAAATTGTTGTAGAGAGGTTGTGGCTAGGCTTAACAAAGATCAGAACAGATTACCTAGAGAGAAAAAAGGAAAAAAACAAAGGAAAACTAAGAAAACAAGGGAGAAACCGAAATAAAATGACCGACGGCAGAGAAATGGCTGTTTTTGTGTCGTACGACAGCGAAACGGTGCAAAACTCTCTACCCGGCAGCGCGCGCGTGGGTTGCGAAGAGCTCACGGTAGGGGCAGTGTGTGTGTATGCGTGTCTGTTGCGAACAGCAGCACCGTGTGGGATTTTATGCCCGCGGTAACGAATTCGAGAGCGGCTAGGACTGGGCACGCGCGGCAGCGAATCGGGGCAGTTTTTGTGCCCGACGGCGAATCGGAGTTGGACTCCGAGTATGGCTAGGATGCGCGCGCGGATGGTAAACACATTACAAACGCGTGCACGGTGGAGCACGGAAACGAGTCCGAGTATAGGTGGGTGTGGGCGTGCGTGCACGACAGTGATACGGTGGAAAAATTTTTCCCCGTAGAAATGAATCCGAAGGCAACTAGGAGCACTTGCGGCAGCAACTTGGTAATTCTTTCGTGCCCAAACCGATAGCAAGTAGGAACTCGAGTAGGACTAGGCGATCCACGACAAGACTTTTTAGGGAACAATGCCACGGTAAAATCAAACCTATCACACCAAGATTAACTCGGATCCAATATTTTTTGTGAGATTTTCGATATAGATGGAAACAAAAAGATGAACTAGATGAACCCTAACCCTAATTTGATAAAAACTAAAAACAGAAAAATAGGAACACAAATCAACAAGAAACAATTATGAGAGTAGCAATTTGGTGTTGATCTTGGCTCTGGTACAAACTAAACCTAATATTTTTTTTGTATGGCTTTTTTCGGATAGGAAAAAAAACTAAACTATGGATGGAATTTGCTAAACCGAGTAAACCCAAGACTCTGATACCAAGATGATAAGGGGTGGCCCGATCTTCTCTTGTGAGCTCTCTCGAAATTATGGTGGATGTTTTGTGGATGATAGATAACTAGTTCTACACTAAGAACTCTCCTTGGATAATCCCTGTTTGCTGAAGCAACAACAATCAACCCCTTTGGATATTCTCAACTACACACTCTTGCACACGCAATCAAAGATCACGAGTGGTCCTGTATCCCCTTATTCCCAGTGAAACAACAACATATCACGAAACTTTGCAAGGTATACTTCAAGATGAATGCTTAGCAGCAATATAATCTAGAGGCTAGGGTTTTTGGTTTAAACTTAGTCTACTTCATCAACTCGCGGGTTGGGTATTTAAGAGGGGAAAAGGTTGTAATAACTTGTCCATTGATCTTGTTATTGGTCCAAGTCTCACTTCATCATTCTTCTCTTAGATAACAACCTCCTTGTATGGTAAAGAAATAGGGATGTCCTCATCATCCTACCCCCTTGAAAAGGCGTCGACCTCGACGCAGCATGGTCATCTCCATGGTATGGTGTCAAATCAGCCACATTGAATGAATTACTCACACCAAACTCATCAACTGGAAGATCAATCTTGTATGCATTGTCACTGATTTTATCAAGCACTTTGTATGGACCAGCACCTCGAGGCAATAATTTGGATTTTGTCAACTTTGGGAATCTATCCTTTCGAAAGTGCACCCATACTACATCTCCTGGCCGAAATAATACCTCTTTTCTTTTCTTGTTTACTCTTTCAGCCACATACTTCCCTTTCTTCTCCATGGAATCATTTCCCTTCTCATGTATCTTCTTCACAAAATCAGCTCTCTTTGATGCCTCCATATTTATTCTCTCTTGTATGGGAAGTGGTAACAAATCAAGTGGTGTAATGGGCTTGAAACCATATACCACTTCAAATGGGCAAAGCTGAGTAGTAGAGTGGACAACCCTATTATATGTGAATTCCGCATGTGGCAAACACTCCTCCCACTCTCGCATATTTTTCTTGATCATGATTCGCAACAATGTTGATGAAGTGTGATTAACCTCCTCCGTTTTTCCATCAGTTTGGGGGTGACATTTAGTTGAAAACATCAGCTTTGTTCCTAGCTTCCCCCATAGTGTCTTTCAGATATAGCTCATGAACTTCACATCACGATCAGAAACAATAGTCCTTGATACTCCATGTAGTCTTACTATGTCCCAACTCAAAATCCATACTTATATTTTCCCATGGTGTAGTAGGTGTAGGAAGAGGAGTATACAAACGCGCACCCACCCACACACACACACACATACACACACACACACACACACACACACACACACATATATATATATATATTCCAGATATTCTACAACCTATTGTAGAATAGCTATTGTACAACATTCTGTGAACTTCTCTATATCATGTTATTGAACTTCTGTTCCAGAAGAAAATGAACTTCTCTGGACGGAACATCCAGATATTCTGATTTCACGGACAGTATTTTTAATGTTATTTTAAAACCGCACGTCAGATTGATGCAGATGATATACCGTTCGGAAGATATGAAAAATACGCAATTTTTGTACTTCTACCAAGTTTCGAAATTCCTCGCGGATTTAAAACAATTTCAAATATACTAAACACTGTGTCGTGGGGTTTTCACGACAAGTGTCCTCTTTTGAGAACTAGATTGTGAGGCCATTTCTACTGAGCAAAGTTTCGAAAGGGTTATGGTGTAAACGAGAGACGCGAGTTTACCTAGGTTCGGCCCCTCTATTGAGGGTAAAACCTACTCCTGTTTTCTTACTATTGGGAAAACAAGGTCTCGATTACAAGGGGCGATTCTTGCTTTAGAACCTATCTTTCTACGTCCCAGGGCCTCACCTTATATTGTGGGCGAGTCCTCCAGGTTACAAAGGTATCCGGGTCATATGCGTTGTCGGAGTCCACGCGCCGTCCGGTCTTCGAGATGCTTCGCCCGGTTCATCTGTAAGCTGGCTGATTTGTCCGGCCTTGGGCCATTGTCCTGGCCTTGGGCCTCCATATTCTCTGATCTGGACTATGGTCCGGGTCTGCTTCTGTTTCCGGGTTATGTTTAAACATAGCCCGGGTCTTCACATGCTTGCTGGCTACCTCATAGTCAGCTTCTCTCGGTTATAAACCGGATAATGGAACAGGAACCCGCCAGAGCATTTTCCAGTTTATGTTGGTGGTAGGTAAGGCTCTCCCTTACCTATTCCCCAAACATTAGCCCCCAGGTTAACGTGAACACTTAAGTTCAAACTTACGTTGTTCACGTTAAGCTTTCCTAGAAGAATCTTAGATGCGAATCTGTTTTTCAAGGAATAATCATCCAAAATCTTTGATCCGGATTATTCGGGGATCATCTTTATCTACAGGATTATATCCTTCTGTTTTTTGAACCTCAAAAGACAACCTCGCGGTTTCATCTCCACGATCTCAGGAACCCGAAAATCTTTCGGTTTGTCCCGGATTTTTCTCCACGCATTAAATGCATTTTCTCAAATAATCTTTGATTTATCCTTCCACCTACGTGGATCCAATCTTCTTCTAATTTTTTAAAAAGATTAATCTTGGGGTTCCTTTGTGCAAAATTGCCATCTAACCCTAGGGTTAGGGCTCCCGCCTATAAATAGCCCCAAGGGGCTCCACCACGATCATTCTCATCCTATGCCTCGCACTTCGTCTTCTTCCTCTAGAAAAAGCTTGACAGCTCTTTTCTCTTGCTTGCGTCGCCACGGCCGGAGCTTCGTCGGTGTTTGCCTAGCCATTGTGAAGGAGAAGATTCTGGCCACCAGAGCCGTAGGAACCGGCAAGAAGAAGAAAACCGGCGGGGCGTCCGGTTCTGCAGCACGCAAGTCCAACAGGGGTGTGATGCAATTCAATTGCTGTAAGTCATAAATGACTCAAGGCCGGCTCTAGGATATGGAAGATTCCGGCTTACCTCCAGGAGATATATCCTAGCGTGCTCCTTGGAAACGAGATTTGGCCTGAGCCTGGGCCGGGTGAGGTAATAATCTTCGAGGCCCATATTCTTTGTGGGTTTCGTCCACCCGGGTCTCATTTACTTCACCGGCTCTTAGAGTATGACGACCTTCACCTTTAGGATCTCCCCCCAAACTCTATCCTTAATGTCAGTAATTTTGTTGTTCTTTGTGAGGACTATCTTCAAGTAGAACCCAATCTTGATCTTTTCCTTGAATACTTCTACTGTAATAAACACCCGGAAGTAGTCGAGGGTGACCTGATCCACTGTGGTGGTGTTTCTTTCTAGAGATGAAAGGATATATCTTATCCGGGTATCCCATTAGCTAGCCACCCAAAACTCTGGCAAAAATCATTCTTCTATTGCAAAAATACTTCCCCTGCTGATGAGCTGGCTTTGTCGGGTTATGATCCTGAGCGTCTTGTTTACACGAGAAAAATGAACTCCTATGCTAAGCCGTTTGATAGAGTTAAGGTCAAGCCTCTTATCAAACGTGTAACCTCCCTGATACTTCATGGGTTAACCGGCTTAGACTTAACCCAAACATGGGTAAGCTGGCGGATTCCACCTCTCAGCATTAGGAATCGGCTACTGTATCAGTATATCGGTTTATCTGATTCCATGAGATATTCCGCAAACCAAGTCTCCAAAACCGATTTAGTGGCTATGTTAAAAGATCTTGTGGGATTGAAGAAGGATATGCTCCTTGATGTTGGGCTCGCAGCATTCTCCTCTTCTAACCCGGCTCCTCCTGTAAGATTATATTTTCAAGAACTATTTTTTTACTCTTATGAAGTGAAGTATCAGCAACGCTAATCCGGAGTATTTCTGGTTTACAGCTTTCAGATGCTTTCTGGGTTACCACCGAAGAACCTACTTTCCCTCCTGATGAAGATGAATCTGAAGAACAAAGTGACGAAGAGGATGAGGTTTATGAATTTGACTCCCTTGGTCACTTTCATAATCAATTTGCTGATGCTAGTTACTCGCAGGAAGAACCGGTTAGGCAGGAAGGTGCCGGTTTAGGACAGGGGGCGCGTCTCAAGAGGCGCCGGATTAGGTTACTCCTGATCTCAACCCCACTACTCCCATCACTGGCTCTAATTTGGTAGTTGATAAAGATTCCCCTATGACCAACAAGAGAAGCCGGCAAGCTGTCACAAAGGTGTCTTTTTCTAGATTGTTCAAAACACCTTTGACCCCATCCTCACATATGAAGAAAACGCAGGATGACGAGGATACCAGCAAAAGAAGGAGAACCCGGAGCTTCGGCTCAAGTGACTTACAAGCAGGTTTGCCTGAGAAAACTCCTTCCTGCCAGGTTTCCAAGGCTCGAGTTTCTCCTACCGCTTCACACCCTTTGGCAGGGAAAACCCTCCTGAGTTAAGTCACACTTTTCATACAGATTCTCCCAACTCCGGTTTGTCCCACTACAGCGGGGCCAGTGAATTTTCCATCAATTCTGGGTAAGCTAATCTTCAGTCTTTTAATCATAGCTGTAACCAGTTTTTTCCAATCCGGTTTATAACCTTTCTCTTGTTACAGGGCCCAAGCTGTGATAAAAGTTACTCCAATTTCAGTCGCTGCTCCAGCAGCTAACTTGGAGGAAAAACTAGTTGAAAAGAACCAAGATGAACCGGTTGCACAACCGCCGGTCCTATTGATAGTTCTGCACAAACTGCTGACTTAGAGGTGAATCAGATTGATAATAAGCCGGATAATGATCCTCCGGTTGAGGACATGGATGTCTCAGATCCGGATGTGGAGATTACCGGTTCTCAAACTGTGAAAACTGTTGGGACCTCGACCGTGCTATCCAAGGTTATAGAAGATTTGAAACCATCTTCGGAGGCAAAAACAGTTCCTTCCAACCTGAATCTTGAAGGCCAGAATTTTGATGTTCTGGTTCAGGAGCTTTCTGAGAACCGGCGTCACGCAGATGGAATTATCGATTTTCTGAAGAAAAGATATGAGGTAACCTTGATAGACATAACTTGTAGCCCTCAATCTTCCGGTTTATATTCGTAGAATAAACTTGAAGATTTTATTGCTATACTTTTGAACTTGAACCGTAGCCCCCAAGTGCTGGTTTACAAATTAATTGTGAGCCGGGACTTTCTTAATTTTTTAACCAGTAAACTTGTTTAACCTGAAATGTTGTAGCTCACAAGTGCCGTGTTGCAAGCCTGCATCTACTCGGGAGTTATTTGTACTTAGCCAAAACTTCTTAAAACTGAAGTAGCGTAGCCCCCAAGTGCCGGGTTGCGAGCCTGCAGCTACTCGGGACTTAGTAAATATTCCATCCCTTTAGTAGGCTAAAAAATCATCGTAGCCCCCAAGGTCCGGGTTGTCCTCCTGTGGAAACCGGAATTTTTTCAGCTTATTGACCTGATAACTTGAACTGTGTGTAACACGTATTCTTCTGTGGTTATCATTTTTCAGAGTCTTGAATCTTCCTCTCAGAAAGAAATTTCAAACTTGAAAAACTTGTTGGCACAAGAGGCCCAGATAACTGAAGAGGCGAGAAATATGCAGCATGAGCTGGAGAAGCGGATTGAGGAAGCTGCCAAAACCTTGTCTGTTCTTCAGCAAGATTTTGAGAACCAGGAGAAAACCCTTATTGAGAGGGAAGAAAGTGCTGAGAAGGAACTGGAAGAAACTTGTAGCAAATTTGCTAAGGTTAAGGACCTGCTAGGTGATATCACTTGTAGTGTTTTTGGTGAGTTTGCTCCTTGTGCAGTGCATTATCTATGCTTTTCTTCCGGTTCATGATCTCTGTATTTCCTCATAATAATCCGGTTTATGACCGATGCACTCTTGTAATTTTCAGGTAGACTGCACGGGAATAACCTCCGGCTTCCAGAACTGAAATTGAAGGCTCTATTAATCTTGATCCGGCAATTATATGTTGGGGGAGGTGAATGCATCAAGGCAGTCATAAACTGGGATAATGCCCCTTGGAAAATCCATGACATGATTGTGGAACTAACTCATGTGCCACAATGGATTGAAGAGCACAAAATCTCGGCCTGCCGTCGTGGAGCCATCAAAGTCATGTCCCTGGCCAAGGCGTATCACTCGGAGCTGAATCTGGATCTCATGGTTGGAGGTTTTCCTGAGTACCGAGCTAATAGGACTAAGTACGAGAGAAAAGACTTTGCCAAGATCGAGAAAGATTACCGGTTCCAAGCTTGCTCTATTGCCAAGAAATTAAAGTTGAAGGATCTTTGTCCTGGTTATCTTTCCTCAGGTGATCGCAAGCCGGCTTTTAGTCCTCAGGTTATAACTGTTGTTCGCCAGGTTCCGCAGAAAAGCTGACTTTCTGTAGCCTCATCCTCTGGTGCGCCACGATCTACCACTCCTTTATTTTCTGCTCCACCCCATCCCTTGTATGAACCGGATGACAGAAATGACGCTTTGGCTCAGCTGGATATGTTTCTGGAGCTGAATTTCAAGAACCAGAAAATATTCAAGGTGATGGTGAAGAGCACCCGGAGGCACAAGACCTAGATTTTGGAGCCGGTTTAGATTCTGCACAACAAAAGGGAAAATCTGTTGTGTAATTGAGATAAACATTTGGTCAATTTGAAAATAATTCAACCCTGATGGGTTTGTAATAAGCTAGATAAATTGCTTTATTTCTAGCCCTGTTTTTGAAGTGCGCATGTGCATTGATGATACTTTTGGTATATAACAACTCGGTTTCCTTGCTAGCTTACGCAAAAAAATTTCGGGCTATCTTTATTGGAGAATTTGCAACATCATTGTTTTGAAACAAATCTTTTTTTTGTCTTTTTTAGTTTATCTTTGCTATCTAGCTCAGCCGTTTTATCGCATGACTTATTCTAGTGTTTTCAACTCTGGCGAGTTCAGGGTCATGATAACCCTGCTTTGCTGGGTTATAGTATGATTGACTCGCCCAAGTTAAACATCTAGGTCATAAAAATTGCGTGTAACCACTGACTGGCAGGCAAGTATAACCAGTATAATTTGGCATATGCCAACTTCTTGAGATATAAACGGTGCTCTAGCATCAGTCCCCAAGTAATCATATAAGAAAACTCAATTCTCTGTGACAATGATAAATTTTCTCAAACAAACCCCAATAACTTGGATTTTCCAGGTCTAACCTTTTTTATTTCAATGATAACATAGTGATTACAATGATCCTATGTATAATATGGCCTCAACTAGGCTATGTTCCGAGGCCTTCCAGTTTCTTCCTCAGATGTTCATGATTTATCAGCATCACGCATATTAATGAGGTAATATGACCCGTTCTGTAGTTTCTTGCTAACCACAAATGGTCCTTCCCATGGTGGACTTAGCTTGTGCATCCCATCCTTTTTCTGAATCAGGCGTAACACTAAGTCCCCTTCCTGAAAGCTTTGAGTTTTAACCTTGCGGCTATGATAGCGACGCAAGTCCTCCTAGTATATGGCTGACCTGGATGCTTGTCGCACCCGGACTTCTAGAGGATACTCGCAGTTCCGTTGAACAGTAGTGGATTGGATTACGGGGCTTACCGGCACCCGCATCTCTTACGAGTAGGCCAACACACGTATGTGTGACAACCAACCCCTATCTGTTCAGCGTCTACGTAAACCATCCCATAGAAATCAGGATACTACCATTGACGTACTTCATACCATACACACATGGTACATCAACGGCATTGAACAAAATGATAACACAACAGATCTCTAAGACACAAAAGATGGAAATAAGTTGCAAATAGCTCTCACTAGAGCAGAGATAGCAAATACAATCATCCAAAGGACACATGTCCCAACATAACATCATTACATCTCAGCGGAAGCATTCAAAGGGTCTGAGTACAGACAAATCCAATAGGCTTAAGAAGCCGGGAATGAAAAGAAAACGGAGCCCATCCACGATGTCTCGGATCCTGCCCGGGTCCGCTACCTACTCGTCAGCAGCCTCGTCAAACTCCACGTAGTAGCCGTCACGGGGATCCTCGTAAGCGTAGTCTGCGGAAACCACAGCCCCAAAGGGGTCAGTATATAAACGTACTGGCAAGCAAGACTCACAGTTCACCAAAGTGTAGCCCGTCAACACCAAGCACAGATGCCTTGGGTTCAACGGAAGAAAGGGATATAAAAGATGCTGCAACTGGCTGCACTAACCAACTGCAGAACATACTACAAATTCCGGCTATCAGAAAGGGGATAAGATAGCGTATCGTAACCAACTACAACTAACCACCACACAAACCCATCCTGGATCTCGCCCCTTATCCAAAGAAGCAATCCGAGGATAACTCACACAGTTGGATTATGATGGATCAAATTGTTGTGTCAATAAGCCTATTACTAGTCAAGTTATTATTAGTTAGGTGTAAGTTGTTCTGAGTACTTGTTAGCCAGTACTTTCACCAAGTCAACCATAACCGCGGAAAACACGGCTTCTCGAGAAGATTTATCCCTGCAGGGGTGCACCAATTTGGCCGTACACGTAATAATAACCCGCCAGATGGGAAGGCCTTTCCCACCAAGCGGGGCACTCAACACAACTCAACTCTTCTTCGCATCAAGCCCAAAGCACCACGTGCTGTGCGTGCGCGGCTAATCGAGCCCCACGAAGAAAAGGGGACCCTCATAGCACTGGAAGACCACGCCGCCCTAAATGCCGACTACAAAAGTTCCACCCTGGCCTCGGGTTCGTACCTGCATATGCGTGCATCAAATGGAAAGCCCGAACTAAGTGTGGCGATTTGGACGAGATGCGAATCGAATCAAATTGAGGGGGGGGGGGCGCCCATACACGCTTCCCACATGCGGATAGTGCGCTCATCATGGATCAGTAGACAAGACCCTTTTCCTAATTAGGGTCGACACTAGCAGGCCTCAAAACCACGCCGGGCCTCCTGCCGGTGCCTTATCAACAATTTATTATTACCTCAAATTAACAGGTTGTTGTTTAACATCGAGCCCCAGAATATAATCAAATATGATAACAGAAAGTAACTGATAACAGACTCGAGCAAAACAACCCTAAGCATGCTAGTAAGACACGGGCCCAAGCAACGGGGTTGTAGGACTGGAGGTGAGGCAATATCAGGGTTCAGGGTATCATGTGATAGGTTCGTAACAGAAGCAACGATACATATGGCTAGCAGAAATAGACAACGGAAAGTATCGGTAACCAATGTTGAAGGGAACACAGTGGTTCATGTGACTGATAACTTGCCTGCAAACTCAGTAGCCTGGTACTGGGCTAGATCCTCAGAAGGGGTGTCGTAAGTATCGTCTGTCTCAACGTCGTCGTCTATCCGAGAAGAAGCAAACAAACAATACAGGAAGATAAACAATCAATATCATGGCATAGTGCACAATCATGGGATGATGCATGACAATTTTATGGATGCATCAAAATAAACTAGTTGACATGGTAACACAATTTAAATGGACACATATGCAATTTTGAGTTGCATATGAAAAGCCCATGAATTTTGGTTGGAACAATTGTTTTCCAATTAACCAACAGGTGAAAGTGGATTAGTATGATGCATGGATGAGGAAAACAACAAAATAACAACAATAGAACCAATTGGAAATAAGGTTTACCAATTTAGAAATTTATTTATTAAGTTAGGGAATTTTTTGGTTCCTTAAAGGTGACACACAAGTATTTGTTGTTTTCAGCCATTTAAATTGTTCAAAACAAATAAAAAAATTCATATTTGAAAATAACACACAATTTTAGGTGGATTACATGTTTCAAATATTGAAAAAGGAATTAGGATGAATTTATTATGAATTAAACAAGTTTAAACAAGTTTTAAATGAATTTAAAACAAGCATGAATAATAATTGAATTTTATTTATTCAAAACATAAATTCAACTTCATATTTGGAAAGGTTATGTTTTTCTAGTTTGAAAACATATTTTGCATGTTCAAAAATAATTTAATTTGAGCAAGTTATGAATTTAGCAAATTTAAATGATTTAAACAAGGTTTAAAATATTTAAGAAATTTTAATTATTCAAACCATGAAACAAAATTTATATTTGAATAGGGGGTTTGAAATAGCATGGAAAACATATTTTATTTGCATTATTTGGATTTAGTATGAATTAGTTATGGATTTTATCAAATTACAAATGAATTGTTTGAATTCAAATTTTAATTGCATTTGGAAAATTCAAAACAGAAAACAATTGGTTTAAATAGATAGACAATTTAATTTGGATCAACACACATATTTTACTTTTATTATTTGGAGTTATAATTTAAAAGTTATAAGCAATTTAATTTGGAGGACCAAACTGTAAATTTAAAGGGCTTAGATTAAAACAGAAAAGGTTGAAAACCTTTTGTTACTCAGCAGTGGCTGGACACAGCCACTGACAGAGGGCCCAGGGCACCACGGTGGCCCGCGTGTGCTTGCGTGGCAGCACAGCCCACTGACAGAGGGGGCCTGCCTGTCAGTGGCTCGGGCAAAAACTTGGTTTTATTCCGCGGGCGCGAGGGCTCGATCCCGCGACCTGCCCGTGCGCGCGCAACGCTGCTGCCAGTGCGGTAAGCGATCGATCTCTGTCAGTAAACAACGCGCGGCCTAGGTAAGGTTCAGATCCAAAGCTTAACTGAATTTTGCGCGCGCGCGACTGAAACCGGCAACAGAACGACGGCGAACGGCGGCGTGCCGTGGTGTGCTGCTCTGCTGCGGGGGTGCGTTGGTGTTGGACTCATGTGCGCGGGCTTGCGCAAGCAGATAGAAAGGAGGTGGAGGGATACGATGACGCTCACCGGCGATGGTAGTCGAGCAGAGGCCCGAGGAGGTTCCCGGTGGCGGCAGGTCGAGGACGGAGGCGTCGTTGTGGAGGCTCTCCGGGGTGGCTGCGGTGTTCAAACGGAAGAGGGAGACGTGGTGGACTGGTTCCAGTAGCTAGGCGGGTGAGTGGCGCGTCGAGGTGACGGTGGTCGCCATGGATTCAGACAAGCTCGCTCCGGTGAGTGGCTGCAGAGAGAGGGGATCCGGCGAGGGAGAGGGAGAGATGGCGGCGGAGCTCGAGGGGATAGGGGGTCTAGGGTTTAGGGCTACGGCGCGGGGACCTAGGGTGGTTATATAGGCTAGGGGGGCGCGCGATCGGCCGTCGGAGAGTGCTGCTGCCGCCGTGGCACCAGCGGATGGGCGGCCGTACGCGAGGGAAAAGAGAGATAGAAGGGCGAACCGGTACCGGGCTGGAGGGAAAAGAAAAAGGCTGGGCTGCGCGGGGAGAAAGGGAAAGGTGGGCTGGGCGCAGCCCACTGCCCCTGGCGCCAGTTTTTTTTTATTTTTTTTTAGAATTTTTCTCCTTCTGTTTTTTTTTTGCAGAAATAAAAATGGAAGGATTTGTTAGGTTTTTAGGGCTAGGAAAAATTTAGAAAAATTATGGTTGGGTTAGTTTTTCCCATAGCAACTAAATGCTAACTTGGTTTTCCAAAAGTTTTCAAATTAAATTGCTGTTTGGGAATTAATTCAAAATTGGAAGAATTTGCTTATTAAATGTTTATTATTGAAAACAAACTTTTTAATAGGGTGAACCCTATTGCTTAAATAAAATAATGAGTTGATTTGTTTTGATAATATTCATAAATCCAATTGAGTGTTGTTTGGGATTTGAATTTGAATTTTTGAATGTGATTTGGAATTAATTGTTTGATTAAAACCATCATTTTAATAGTTGAGCATTATGGAATAAAATGAAAACAAATTGGTTGTTTTTATTTGAACTCTTTATTTAAAAGGTTGTAACATAACAAGTATGAAATAACTGTTTGAATAAAGTTTGAATTTCAACTGTGAAAACAGAGTAAAACAGAAGCAAACAAATGGAAAACAAAGTAAACAAATGCAAACAATTCAAGGAATATGATGACATGATGCAAAACTTTAATAAAACAAGAAATCAAACATTCTAGAGGTGGTTTTTCATACTTGGGATGTTACAATGCTGCAAGTTCGCGCGCTTCTTCCAAAGCATCAAGCGAGTCTTGACGAGCTATCTCATTTTGCGTATCCACATAGGCAGTTACTCTTGGTGAATTGTGACGAATATCACTTGGTAAAACTGCCTCGGCTCCGTAAAGCAACAAAAAACGGTGTGTAACATGTTGACCTGTTTGGGGTAGTTCTTATGCTCCACAAAACAACAGGTAATTCTTCAACCCAGCAACCTGCAGTTTTTTCCAATGGGACTTGAAGTCTAGGTCGGATACTTTTTAGCAACTCTTGGTTAGCTCGCTCTGCCTGTCCATTGGACCGTGGATGTGCTACCGAAGCAAGGTCAAGTCTCATATGATTCTGTTCACAGAACTTTTGGATTGCTCCCTCTGACAAATTTTTCCCATTATCTGTGATGATGCTAGGTAACCAAACCTGAAAATCAGTTTTTTTTTCAAAAACTTGACTACTGTAATCGCGTCACATTTACTGATTGGTTCTGCCTCCACCCACTTTGTAAATTTGTCAACTGCTACCAATAAGTGAGTCTTTTTGTCAGACGGCTTTTTGAAAGGTCCCACCATGTCTAGTCCCAAAACTACGAAGGGCCAAGTTATTGGGATCATGCACAAATCCTCAGCTGGCATATGATCCCGCCTTGCATACTTCTGACACCCTTCACATGTTCGTACTATTCGCTCTGCATCAGCATTTGCGGTAAGCCAGAAAAATCCATGTGTGAAAGCTTTATTGACCGAAGACCTGGAACTTGTGTGATGACCGCAATCTCCTGAGTGAATTTTGTTCAAAATCTGACACCCTTCTTCCGGAGAGACACATCGCTGAAAAATTCTGGTTGCACTTCGTTTATAGAGCTCACCATTAATAATTGTGTATAACTTGGATCGCATGATAACCTGGCAAGCAATAACCTCTTCCTGCGGGAGTTCACCTCTCATGAGATAAGACATATATGGTTCAGTCCACTCTGGTATTGCGTGAAGGGAAGCTACCAGTTCTGATTCAGGATCCGGATTTGCCAGGTCTTCTTATGTGGGAACCTTAACTGGCGGGCTGTGAATCTCATCCAAAAATACATTGGGTGGAACCTGTTTTTTCTGAGAACCTAGACGAGACAGTGCATCAGCTGCTTCATTAAGACATCGATCAATATGATCAACTTGATATCCCCGAAAGGGTCCGGCTAGCTGGGTAACTTCTCGTCTATAAGCTTCCATAACCGGGTCTTTAGAATCCCAGGTTCCTGTAACTTGTTGAGAAACAAGGTCTGAGTATCCCAGGCAACGAATCCTGGTTATGCTCATTTCCTTTGTGATTCTAAGCCCATGAAGTAAATCCTCATACTCCGCTGCATTATTAGTGCATTTGAACGGAATTTGTAGGATATATCGAAATTTATCACCTCTTGGAGACGTCAAAACTACACCGGCTCCTGACCCTTCCAGTTGTCTGGACCCATAAAAAATGCATGGTCCAATACTTAGTATCTGGCTTATCTGGCAGAACATGTAATTGTGTCCAGTCATTTACAAATTCTATAAGGGCTTGAGATTTGATTACAGTTCTTGGCTCATATTTAATGTGATATGGACCCATCTCGACGGCCCACTTTGCAACTCGCCCGGTTGCTTCTCTATTTTGAATAATATGAGATAACGGTGCTGAACTAACCACTATGATAGGGTGTTCCTGAAAATAGTGCTTCAGCTTACGACTAGCCATAAACACTACAAAAACTAGTTTCTGCCAATATAGGTATCGTTGCTTTGATTCTGTCAAGACCTCACTTATGTAATAAACCGGCCTCTGCACGAGACCCTCTTTTCCTTCTGGCTTCCTTTCCACAACCACGACTGCACTCACAGCTCTATCGTTGGCGGAAATATATAATAACATAGGCTCTTTTTTCTCGGGTGCAGCTAGTACATGTGTGTTGGAAAGTTGCTTTTTCAGGGCTTCCAGTGCATCGTCCGCTTCTTGATTACATACGAAATTGTCAGTTTTCTTCAAGAGCCGGTACAAGGGTATAGCTTTTTCACCAAGTCTCCTTATGAACCGGCTCAAGGCAGCCATACAACCTGTCAATTTCTGGACATCCTTCAGACAAACCGGTTTTTCCAGGTTATGTATAGCCTAGATTTTTTTCCGGTTTTTCTTTGATTCCCCTTTCTAAAATAATAAAACCCAGCAATTTTCCAGCTAGTACTCCGAAAACATATTTTGTCGGGTTTAGCTTCATCTGGTATCTGCGTAAACTGGCAAATGTTTCTTCTCAATCTGAGATCAGGGTATCACCTTTTTGAGACTTGACAACTATGCCATCCACGTAAGTGTGTATGTTTCGCCCAATCTGTTTCTCCAAACAATTCTGGATGCATCTCTGATAAGCTGCTCCTGCATTTTTTAGTCAGAAAAGCATTGGTGTATAACAAAATGCTCCAAAGGGTGTAATGAATGAGGTCTTTTCTTGATCTTTTCTGTCATTTTGATCTGATGATAATCTGAATAAGCATCCAAGAAACATAGCAGTTCACAACCAGCCGTAGATTCTGCAATCTGATCACTCCGGGGTAAAGGAAACGGATCTTTAGGACATGCTTTGTTCATGTCTGTGTAGTCTATGCACATTCTCCAGGTCCCGTTTTTTCTTTAGGAAGAGAACTAGATTGGCTAACCATTTTGGATGCAACACTTCCACTATAAAACCAGCCGCCAAGAGCCTAGCTATTTCCTCCCCAATTGCTTTTCTTCTCTCGCCATTGAAACGGTGGAGGAACTGACCAATCGGTTTCAGGTTAGGATCCATATTTAAAATGTGCTCAGTAAGTTCCCCTGGAACACCTGGCATGTCAGAAGGTTTCCATGCAAAGATGTCCCAATTGTCATGGAGGAACTTGATGAGCGTGCTTTCCTATTTATCATTCATATGAGCCCCCACGCTGAACTGTTTAGATGAGTCGCCGGGGGTGAAATCCACCAGTTTAGTATCTTGAGCAGATTTAAACTTCAATTTAGACTCTGTTGATGGTTTCTTGAGCGAGGTCATATCATCTAGGTCAACTTGTATTTTATATAACTTAAATTCCTCATCCGCACAAGCTGATTCTGCGTAAGTTGCATCACCTTCTTCACACTCTAGAGCTATTTCTCTGTATCCATTGACAGTAATGTTTCCATGAGGACCTGGCAAGTTCAGTTTAAGATACACATAACAGGGTCTTGCCATAAACTTGTCATAAGCCGGCCTCCCAAATAGAGCATGATACGGACTTTTGAACTCGACGACTTCGAATGCCAACATCTCTGTCCTGTAATTGTCAAATACCCCAAAAGCAACTTCAAGATATATTTTTCCAATAGGCTGCGCAGACTTACCAGGGACAATTCCATGGAATACGGTTGATGATAGCTGAAGCTGTTTTTCTTGCAGGTTCATCCTTTTGAAGGTATCATAATAAAGTATATTTATGATGCTTCATCCATCCATCAACACCTTGTCTAACTTATATCCTCCAACTTGCGGAGCCACGACCTAAGCCACACTTCCTGGGTTATCAACTCGTGGAGGATGATCTGCTCGACTCCAGGTTATGGGCTGCTCTGACCAATTCAACCACCTAGGAACAGCAGGAGCTACTGCATTTATCGTGCGCTTCTGCACCTTTCTCTCTCTCCTACATGAACTAGTGGTAAATACGTGATATTGACCAGAACTCAATTGCTTCGGATTGGTTTGAAACCCGGAATGTCCTCCTTGACGGCTGCCACCCGGGTTAGTTCCTTGGTTACCCTGACCATGATGACCCGAATTATGATTTCTAGGTCCGGAATTGCCGGTTCTCGGATGACCACCTCCCATGTTACCTAGGTTGCCACCTCCATTGTTTCCTGGTCCATAGTTATTGTTTCCACCAGGTCTAAAGCCCTGCATTATGAAACAATTTTCCCAAGAGTGATTTGCTACCTTTCCATTTTTGCTATGACGGGGGGGCATGGTCCCTTTAAAGCCTGTTGTGCCTGTGTAAAACTGTTTGGTCAAAAAATTTGATTTCCTCTGAAATTGTTACCCTGACGTTGGTTCCTATAACCTGTATTTGTATTGGCCACCAAATCTGAGGTGCGTTCCCCTCTCTTGCGCTTGTTATTATTCTGGTTCTGGGAATTTCCGTTACTCTCATTCGGGTTCTGGTTACCTTTGGTCCTAGTTTTCTTCCCTTTTGCAGACTTCTCATCACCTGAATCCGCATCCTTTGTTTTGTCAGATTCTACATACTTGGTCATAGCATCCATCAGCTCACTCATATCGCTCACGTACCACTTGACATGTCCCGGCTTATGTTTCAATGGGTCAAATGTGCAGTTTCTTTCTAGGGCCATGACTGCTTGCTGGGCTGTGAGTCTAATGGATGAATGAATGATTTCCGTAATGCGCTTTGACCAATGTTGGGTAGACTCCCCTTCCTTCAGAACACAATTTTCCAAGCCTGTAATAGTCGTTGCGCGTTTGCATGTTCCTTGAAATTTTTTGATGAACTGATCTTTCAGCTCTTGCCAGCTATTGATCGAATTTGCGGGCAAGTTTTTTAACTAGGACTTTGCAGATCCTTCTAACATCACACTTAGGTATCATGCACACACTACATCACTTACTTCCAATATCTCCTTCGCCATCTCATAACCTTCTATCCAATCTGCAGGTTCCATGTTTGGGGTTTAATTTACGACTCTGTGAGGTCCCTTAAAGTCAGATGGTATTCTTTCATTCCTAATCGCAGGTCCAAGACACTGAATTCCAATTCTGTGGGACTCGGTCGGAACTGGATTCAAGACTGGGTTTTGAACCGGAATCTGAACATGACCCAGATTTTTCTTTCCCAGTTCTGTGAAGCTATGTCCCGTACTAATAACTCCAGGCACATGTGAAACAGTCTGCCTAGGTGGGATAGGCTGTTACCGGGTTGCATTGCTAGTGCCAGCCGGAACAGGTGAGTTTCCATTATGACTTCTTAGCAATGTGTTCCTGCTGTTATAGGGAGTTGAATGTATCTTCTCCTCGTTACTATAATTCATCTGCTGGACCACTGCCGTCTGTAACATCTCAATTGCTCTCCTGGCTTCAATTCCTATAGGGCTATTTTGGGTCGACCGGGATTCGAGCTAGACTGTTTGTAGCGGCCCAAATATTATCCATCGGATTGTTGAAAGGACCTTGCGGCGTATGAAATATTTCTGGCGGAGGCTGCTCATAGGCTAGAGTAGGGACCGGGTTACCGTGCAGCTAGATGGGTGGTTGAAAACACACTTGTTGAACCAGGACAGAGAAAACTGGTGGGGTTATTGGATGAACCGGCGCAACCGGTTTTGGCACACCTGGTGTCCCAGTCTGGGACGAGAACAAGTTCTGAAGATTGGTTGGTCCCAGGCACACACCAAATTTGTTATTCAACTGGGTATGATGACGCATGTTCTGTATCGAGGCCAGCTCCCACTATCTGAAATTTAAATGAATTCCTTCTCTTTCCAAACGTGATGCTTCCTCCAAAACATCTAAGCGCGCTTTATTTATACATGTTACCTCTTTTTTGATCTCCTGACGAGCGCGAGTCAATTCCTATCGAAGTCTCTCGATCTCCGTGTTACGCTGCGTCAAGTTCTTTGGTGTAATTGGTGTAGCTAAGATCTCGTTCAGCGAGTCCATTGTTGCTATCAGTTCAGACCTTGGATTATACGGCGTAGGCTCTGTCAAATCAATCACCGGCTCTGCTGGCCCAGAGCTGGCCGAACCGTGCCCTGCTGGCCCCGTCTCTCTGATGGTGCAGGTCTTGCACTCGTTGGGAAACCTCAAGAGGAAGGTATGATGAGCACAGCAGCGGTTTTCCCTCGGAAAGAAACCAAGGTTTAATCGACCAGTAGGAGTAAGGAGTAACTTCAGAAGGTTGATGCAGCTGAGATGGCAGGGCGCACTACCGGTTTAGCATCAACGTGGAACCTACACAACACAAACAATATCACTTTGCCCCAACGAAGCAGTCAGGTTGTCAATCTCACCGGTTTTGGTGAACACAAAGAGGTTAAACGTATAGTGTGCAAAACAGTATGAAAGCAGTAGTAGCTGTATGAAAGCAGTGGAAAAGCAGTAGAAGCAGTGTGTGTATTATCAGAATGAGAAAATGGATCGGGGTCCACAGTTCACTAGTGGTGTCTCTCCGTGAAAGATGAATAACATGTGTGGTGAACAAATTACAGCTGGGCAATTGACAGAAATGAAGGCTGCACTAGAGTGCATATGCAAGACATAAAGATTACTATGTGATTCATGCGGGCATTACAACAAAATACATAGACCGTCATCCAACTGCATCTATGTCTAATAATCCACCCTCCGAATATCATCCGAACAAACGTTGGGTATTAAGTTGCTAGCAACAGATTATCGCAGTAAGCAAAGTGTGTAATGTAAACAATTTAAACTAGGTAAACACAGTTGTTTTCTCCCTAATGGCAACAACACATCCTCCATCTGTCACGTTTCTGTCACTCGAGCACAGATGCAAAGGAGGCATGAAGCCACTATCGAGCATAATTACTCCCTTTTGGAGTTACCAGCATCTACTTGGCCAGAGCATCTGCTAATAACGGAGAGCATGCAAGATCATAAATAACATAAGCATGAAGATAACATGATAGATTGATAATCATAAGACATATCATTCAACATTCATCAAATCCCAGCAAACACAACATGTAGCATTACATAAAGATGATCTCGATCATGTGAGGCAGCTCACAAGATCTAAACATGAGGTACAAAGTGGAGAGAACAACCATCTAGCTACTGCTATGAACCCGTAGTCCAGGGATGAACTACTCACGCATCACTTCAGAGGAGGGCATGGTGGTGTAGAACCCTCCGGTGATGAATTCCCTTCCCGGCAGGGTGCCAGGGAGAGCTTTAGAACCCTCCCGATGTCGGCATGACGATGACGGCGGCCTCGGGTGTTTCTCGGAAAAAAGTGGTATATATTTAGGGTTAATATGTCGGGGGTATAAATAGGTGAAAGGGCAAATGCGGTGGAGGCTTGGGGGCCCCACACCACCCCATGGCGCGGCCAGGGGGTGCGCTGCCCTATGGTGTGGACCCCCTGTGGCCCCCCTCCGGGTCTCTTTGGGACTCCATGGAACCTTCGGGAATTCTAGAACTTCTGGACTTTAAATTTTCCAATTCTGAAAATATGTCCAGAACAACTTTTCTAAAACTATAAACAACAGAAAACAGGGAACTGGCTTTGTGGCATCTTGTCAATAGGTTAGTCCGGAAAATCGATAAAAATAACATAAAGTGTATAGCAAACATGTAGGACCGGGTTTGAAGCTGAAGCTGTATTTGTAGTCAAATTTTCACTAGCATCATACCTGGGTTCCGTAGGTCGTGTTGGTCCCGCCATGTAGACGGTTGCGTGATGAACCCTATCCGTCAGGCTTTGCAAATCCGGTTTAAGACCTCCTCCCAGCCGATCTTCAAAAAGCTGGTGGATAGAACCTGTTTCATCATGGTCATCATTGTTCCCAACTGAGGATTCACCAAAAGCTGAATCCGACTCATGTTTTGGATTCGGGCCGGTTCCACCTACAAAACCGGCGAAAACGTGGATCCCGCCGCAGGGAGCTCGAAATCCCGATTCAACGAAAGCAAACTCCGGACCCCACGTATCGTGGTTATAGTAGTTTCATCGCCGACTCCTCCTGAGTCGGCCGATCACGAGCTTCTCGATCCGAGGTAAGGCACCTTCCAAAAAACTGATGCTTCCATGAGCTGGCCCCACGGTGGGCGCCAGCTGTCGTGGGTTTTTCACGAAAAGTGTCCTCTTTTGAGAACTAGATTGTGAGGCCATTGCTACTGAGCGAAGTTTCGAAAGGGTTATGCTGGAAACGAGAGACTCAAGTTTACCCAGGTTCGGCCCCTCTATTGAGGGTAAAACCTACTCATACTTTCTTACTATTGGGAAAACAAAGGTCTCGATTACAAGGGGAGATTCTGGCTTCTGATGTCTTGAGTCACCTTGCTATCGACTTAGAACCTGTCTTTCTATGTCCCAGGGCCTTGATGCAAATGTTGATGGTGCCTTGACGGGGAGGCTTCTTGATGATGATTAAGTCCCCAGCAACAGCGCCAGAAATTCTTGTTGAGTGGCAGAGTTGTTGGAAACCCCAAGAGGAGGGTGTGATGAGCAAGCGGCAAGAATTTCCCTCAGTTAAGAACCAAGGTTATCAATCCAGTAGGAGGAAGAGGATCTCAGGAAGGTTGATGCCACTACCGGTGGTGCTGGCGCTTTACCGGTGTCAGCAACAACGTGGAACCTGCAGACAACACAACCAAAATCTTTGTCCCAACAGTACGGTGAGGTTGTCAATATCACCTGTCTTGCTAAAAACAAAGATTAGACGTATAGTGTGGAAAATAATGTATGCTTGCAGTAAGTAAAGAAAAAAGGAAATAGTTGTGGTTTATTTAACAGTGTGGAAAAATGGACCGGGGTTCATAGGTTCACTAGTGGTGTCTCTCCATAAAAGATAGCATGCTGGGTGAACAAATTACAGCTGGGCAATTGACAAATAGAGGTCGCACCGTAGTGCACAATATGACATGAAGATTACTATGATATTTAGTGCGGGCATTACAACAATATACATAGACCGACATCCATCTGCATCTATGACTAATAATCCACCCTCAGGTTATCATCTGAACCCCCTTAGGTATTAAGTTGCATGACAGATAACTGCATTAAACAAAGTGTGTAATGTAAGCAATGATTATGCACGCGGGCACTCTCACCGCTGTTTTCTCCCTAATGGCAACACCACACCCCCTTCACGTTTCTGTCACTCGAGCAAGGTGGTGAGGAGGTATGAACCCACTATCGAGCATAAATACTCCCTCTTGGAGTCACTAGCAACTACTTGGCCAGAGTAACCACTAGCAACGGAAAGCATGCAAGATCACAAATAGCATATGAAAATAAATACTATAATCAACTTGGCACAAGTTCAATATTCATCGGATCCCAGCAAACACAGCTCAAAGAGTTACATAAGATCAATCTCGATCATGTTAGGCATCTCACGAGATCTAAACATGGAGGCATATGAGGAGAAGACAACCATCTAGCTACAGCTAAGAACCCGTAGTCCAAGGATGAACTACTCACGCATCACTCCGGATGCAGGCATGGTGATGGAGAGGCCTCCGGTGATGATCTCCTCTCCGGCAGGGTGCCGGAAACAGCTTCAGAACCCCGCTTATCTAGGGTTGACGGTGACGGCGGCTGCAGAACTTTTCGGGGATTTTTAATCAGGTGCCTAGGGTTTTCCATCCGGGGGGATTAAATAGGCGAAAGGGCAAAGGCGGTGGAGCTCCAGGGGACCCACACCCATAGGTGGCGCGGCCAGGGGGACCCGCGCCACCCTATGGTGTGGCCCCCCCGTTGCCCGTCTTCGACTCCTCTTCGGTGTCCTGGATGCTTCCGGGGAAAATAGGAACTTCGGGCTTTGTGGGGTCCAATTCGGAGAATGTTTCCAGAACAACTTTTCTGAAACAAAAAAAACAGCAGAAAGCAGGGAACTAACACTTGACATCTTGTTAATAGGTTAGTCCCGGAAAACGTATAAAAATGCTATAAATAAGGGAGAAAACAAGTAGCAATTGGAAAATATGATCCTGGAGCATCAGAAATTATAGATACGTTGGAGACGTATCAGGCTCGCCTTATATTGTGGGCGAGTCCTCTGGGTTACAAAGGTATCCGGGTGGTACCCGTTGTCGGAGTCCACGCACCATCCGGTCTTCGAGATTCTTCACCCGGTTCATCCATAAGCCGACTGATCTGTCCGGCCTTGGGCCGTTGTTCCGGCCTCGGGCCTCCATGTTCTCTGACCCAGACTATGGGCCGGGTCTGCTTCTGTTTCCGGGTTATGTTTAAACATATCCCGAGTTTTCACATGCTTGATGGCTACCTCATAGTCAGCTTCTCTCGGTTATAAACCGGATAATGGAACAGGAACCGGCCAAAGCATTTTCCGGTTTATGTGGGTGGTAGGTAAGGATCTCCCTTACCTATTCCCCAAACATTAGCCCCCAGGTTAACGTGAACACTTAAGTTCAAACTTACGTTGTTCACGTTAAGCTTTCCTAGAAGAATCTTATATGCGTATCTGTTAGTTCAAGGAATAATCATCCAAAATCTCTGATCCAGATTATTCGGGGATCATCTTTATCTACAGGATTATATCCTTCTGTTTTTTACCCTCGAAAGACAACCTCTCGGTTTCATCTCCACGATCTCAGGAACCGAAAAAATTTCGGTTTGTCCCAGATTTTCCTCCACGCATTAAATGCATTTTCTCGAAGAATCTTTGATTTATCCTTCCACTTACGTGGATCCAATCTTCTTCTAATTTTTGAAAAAGATTAATCTTGGGGTTCCTTTGGACAATGGAATAGGAACCAGCCAGAGCATGTTCCGGTTTATGTGGGTTGTAGGTAAGGCTTTCCCCTTACCTATTCCCCCAACACGTTGTTTTTGCGAATCTTTCTGTTTTCGTAATGTAGTTTGGGCATAACTTTTAAACCGCTCGTCGGATTGATGCAAACAGTATTCATTTCGAAAGGTATGGAAAATGCGCACCTTGTTTACTTCTATTGAGTTTCGAAATTCCTAACGGATTAAAAACAATTTCAAATATACTAAACACTGTTTTTACGAATCTATCTGTTTTTGTATTGTATTTTGGGTGTAACTTTTAAACCGCTCGTCTGGTTGATTCGAAAGGTATGGAAAATGCGCAATTTTTTTTTACTTTTACCCATTTTCAAAATTCCTTATTATTTAAGAGTAGTTTTAAAAACAATCAATTTTGATTTTGTTTTTTAGATCCAGTGGACGTTTTTTTGGCAATTACTTTGAAATCGCTTATCGAAATGTAACAAATAATATATCGTTGGAAAGTTATTGACTAGGAGCACTTTTTTGTACAGACGTTTTTTTTGGAAATTCCATAGTAATTTTGATCAATTTAAAAAATAGTAAAAATGGAGAAACCGGGATGACATGGAAACCATTTGAATTGACACGATTGTGTTGCTCGGGTGAGACGCAGCGGTATGTGGGAATTAAATTAGACTCATATGGTAGTAAATTGCATGTTGAGACGGTCGATTCGGCAAACCTGATGTCGTATGGAAAATTTCTATGCGTTTCCATTCAGAAAAAACAGAGCATACTGAACTTCCTAGTATTATAGCCGTGAATTTCTGATTTATGTGTTAGTGAATTTCCAATCGATATTTGTTTTTACCGATAACGTATTTTTTTTATTGAAATTTCCTCCAAAAAACAGAGTTTACTAAACTTCCTAATATAATGAATGTGAACTTCTCATTTATGTGAAAGTGAACTCCCGGTCCAAAACTTTTTGTTTTATACCGCGCACTATTTTTTCCTATAGATGAAAAATAAGAAGTGAGCGTCCAAATTTCACCGAATGAACTTTCAAATTTCACCAACTGAACTTTTGTTTCTAATATTCTTTAAGCGAGTTATTTTCCTATAAATGAAACCGAAAGAAGAGTGAACTTCACTTGCGGTATAAAGTGAACCGATGTTGTTTTAAGCAGCAACATATATTAGATGAACTTCCGGTCGCGGTATAATATTTTTTCTATTTGTTGGCGTACTGCTTTAGTAGTGGATTTCAATTTCTTATCGCGTGAACTTCCAAATTTCACCAAGTGAACTTCTATATTCTAATATTTTTCCAGTTATTTTTTAAATAAATTTCTAGCTGAGTATTTTTTTTAAACTTCTAGTGTTGCACGATGTGAGCTTCACGGCAACGACGAAGCGACTCAACATGTATTAAGTGAACTTCCAGTCGTGGTATAATTCTTTTCCTATTGGCGTATTGCTTTCTAGTGGATTTGAATTTTTTTTGGTCTGAACTTCCAAATTTCACCGAGTGAACTTCTATTTTTAAATCATGATTAAGATAATTTTTTATTTAATTTTCAATCCCAAAAAAGTAAGGGCATCTCCAGTCAACCCCCCAGAGCCCCCCAAGCGGCGTTTTTCGCGCCGGCGGAGCCAAAAAGCGTCGTTTTTGCACCAGCCGGCCCCCAGAAGCCCAAATAGTGCCATTTCGGCGTTATTTCGCGCCGCCGCACCCAGGTGAAACCCAGCCCGCTGGGTTCGGCTTGGGGGGCGAAAAGGCGGGGCAACCCACGCGGGCCAGCGCTGTCAGCGACGTGTGGGAAAACCGCGGGAACAGAAACCCCCACCCGTGAGAGCTCCTTCTCGGCTCCCGCGTCGGTCAAAGGCTGCCGGAGTAATGGCGTGGCGGGCGGTCAATGCATGCGCCCGTTCAAAGGCTGTCAGAGTAATGGCGTGGCGAGCAGCCGGACGGGCACGCGGCGCAGTAAGTGGTCCCCCAGCCAGACGGGCACGCCAGAGCTACAAAAGGCGCCCCCCGCTCGCGGCTCTCCCCATTCTCGATGTTCATCCCCTCGCCATGACCGCACTCACTCTCATCGCCCTGGCTGCACTCCACCTAGACACCCCCGAGACGATGCCTCGCCGGCTCCGTACCTTCCGCAACTCGCCGTTGTACTGCCGACCCACGGCCGCGACGCGTGGCCATAGCGACGACGACAGCGACAACGAGTTCCGCTACGAGAAGGACGAGCAACCGGCGCAGGAGGAGGCGGCGCCCGAGCAGCAGCCGGCGCAGGAAGAGACGGCGCCCGAGCAGCAGCCGGCGCAGCTAATCTGGCCCGAGTAGCACGCGGCGTGCCACTCGTTTGAAACATGGCGCAACGAGGAGGCATTCCGCCGTGTCCGCGCTGGCCTCGATGAGGCGGCGGCAGTGGCCGAGGTTGCCGTTGTTCGGGCATCCTTGGAGACCCACCAGAGAGAGGAGGCGGAGCGCCAGGCCTACGAGCAGCTCGCCGCGAACGCGGCGTCGGATGAGCAGCATGCCCTCGTCGCGCGGTACGAGAGCGAGCGGCGCAAGGTTGTTCTGCAGAGCGAGAGGCGCAACCGCCATCCCTCCGAGCAGGCGCAGTTGCACTGGATGCGGATGCAAGGCAGACCGGAGCGGCGCTTGCTCGCTACGGCGGCGAACCCATCGCCAAGCGACCCATCGCCCTCCACCGAGAACGACCACGAGGCTGGCCCCTCCAACATGCCGGCCTACGACGACCGCGAGGAGGACGACGAGGAAGAGGACGACGTCTAGGAGGAGGGCGACGACCAGTCCGGGCGATCGCGGCGAGCCTCGGCCTGCCGTAGTTTTTTAAAGTTTTTTTTTAACGTTTTTAGTTAAATTATGTCATCTTTTCTGTAAAATATCGTCGAATCTATGAATTTGCGCCTATTTCAACGAGTTCGCCGTTTTTGAATTAATTTGGGTCGAGACTTGGGCTGGGGGCGACTCGAAACCGTGCCCCCCAGGTTCCAGATTAGCGCCGTTTGGCGCCACCAAAGCAGCGCCGTTTTGGGCCCTGGGGGGGCGACACGGCTAGAGATGCCCTAAGTCCTCCTATCGGAAATGAACATTTTGGGAATATATGAACTCGCCCATGTTTTTGAAAAAAATGAACTTTAGTCCATGCACCATGTGAACTTCATTGCAGCGGCGAAGTGAACTTCCCGATATACATTAAGTGAACTTCCGATCGCGGCACATTAGGAGCTCAACTTCCATTGCTCAATATGTACTGAAATAAACGCAAGTTACACCAGACAACTGAAAATATGAGACGACAGAGAACTGTCATACTCGCTCGTACCTTTGCTAGACTGAAACTTGCTGCTGAGATCGTAGGACTGTCGTAACTGTAAGTGTAACCAAGCACAAACTACCTGGCGCATGAAGAACGAGCCTGTACTCAGCTCTGCCCACGAGTACATGGTGCTTTATTTGAGACTAGATGACCCGTTGCGCCCGCTTGGCGCAAATATCGGATTCATGGTATAATTTTATTACATAAGAAAAAAATTATTAGCAATTTTTAAGTTTATTTCAATTTTATTTTGATGTCCATGTAAATCATGATCTGCCATTGAGATTCATTGACTTTAGGGTCACGAACTGGTATTTTCAGTCACGAACATGCGCCATGAGGTAACCATCCCCTCATGCTGCTTAGTTTGGGTCGGAACATTGTACTCCCTCCGTCTCAAATTAACTGTCATAAAATCCGATAAAAATTGATGTATCTAATACTAAATATGTCTGGATACATACACTTTTGTCCATCTTTGTAATTTGAGACGGAGGGAGTACATATGGTCTCTAAACCCAAGAATTTAAAAGAGAGGCGTGCTAATGCACATGTATGTACAACGGATGCTTTTCCCGCAAGATAAATGACAATGGACGCACAGGAAAACACTGAAAACCCCCCTACATGGTAGGCAATTAGAAAAATAGAAGCATCATGGATATGGCAACTAAAACCTTGTACTATTGCCCAATAAGTCGGGTTATAGGCAGAGAGCCGATCTCGTCGGAGACATGGCTCGATCACCCTTTCAGCGTTGATCGGACTCTGCCTTGCAAGCGCATTGATCTCCAGGGTGTACCTCATGTGAGGGTGCAGGAGCTTGAAAATCCGGTGCATTGCGCTCATACCTCAATGTGCTGCCAGAATGAACGGCTGGATTATAGCATGCGTCCTCAATCTGAAAGAGTTGGCCATAGAGTACATGGTGAGTATTTCCTGAATCAAATTGTCAAGGAGTTACTCCACTTTGAGGCAGTTGAAGCAGCAATGCAGTGGCATCACTCAAATCAAATGCATGTTCAGACTATATAGTTAATTCTGCAACTGAGAGGAAAAGTATGAAACAATGGCATACCAGTGATTGACGAGCTGATGAACACCTGCATCATTGGAGCTGACATGACCTTGCCAAGCATCCAGATCCAGTTGGATGCAGCATCACAGGGAGGAATAAGAACTGTTCTCTCCCCTAACTGGGTTGGAAGGAGATAAAAAGCTCAATAGCTATAGGTTTCAACATGCTAGCTTGAGTCAAGAAGAAGATTGTGCAGGTTGCATATGCTTTCCACCCCTGGATTGTGTTGATCTGGTCCAAGAATGGCATGGTATGAGGTGAATTGACAAATTGTTCTATCTGGACAAAAAATCATCACGGCCACCATGTACTGAACTGCTTGATTTCTACTCTCTGGAGTCAGAATTCAGTGTTGTACAGTCCAAAAGAATTAAGAAATGTAATGTACCAACACTACAGAAAAACTAATAATTGCTATGGACGATATCAAACAATACTACTAATTAGATCCAATTTTATATAGAATGTACACGGAACAATGACAGGAACAAAGCTTGTCGTGGGATAATCACGGCAGATGTTACCTGGGGTAACTGATCTTGGGGCAAGTCGACACAGGTATTCGGGAGAGGGTTTAGCTCAAAGGAAGACATGGCGAAAGCGATCTAAGAACCGGAGAATAACTCGCCGGATCTCGATATCAATAATGCTGGATACTCGATAACAGGTATTACAACTATGACTTGAATCTCTCAGGCTAAGCTTAGGGGTTGGTTTATATAGCACTCATACCCCCCTTGGCCTGCCCTACGGAGTGCTCTCTGAGTCCTACTCGAACTCTACATACAAATCCTAACTTTCCTTACCGTAACCCACAATCCGGGTTACGAACCTTACAAGCCCTGGGCCTTCCAGAAGTTTCTTTGTCTCCAGCCAGATTGGGCCCAGCCGTCGCTTGGGCCGGATCACACCCGGGAGTTAGTCTACCGGGTTACTATCCCCTCATCAGTAGTCCCCAGGATAGCGCGGGCTTCACGGATTCATCCTCGGAGCGCTCGCTATTCCCTGAAAAAGATGTGAAACGCCCAAGCCTATGGGAACCGGGTTAAGTTGCTTTAACAGATGACCAGGCACAGCTCCATGTCTGTCATGTGATAGCTCGATCCTTCCTTGAATGCTTAACTGGCCTTTCCAAATTTAAACCCTGAAATGTCAGGGCCCTACTCGATAAAGATCCCTGATATCTCGGGGCAAGCTGCACTTCCCCCGTCAACGGGATATTTTGCCTAATTCCGAATGCATATGCCGCCAGATCCTCACGGATAATTACTGTTCCGTAATTTCCGGCTTTCGGGCCGTAGGTGAGCTCACCACCTCCCTTATAAATATCAGCCGATGGTAACCCTAAGCCATTCATCTCGTTTCATCATCCCTTTTCTCCACGCTCCCTCGCAATTTCTGCCACCGGGCTCGCACGCTCCAAGAAAGATAAGGCCACCACCGGCCGCACTCGTCCTCGAGCTATCCAGCACCGCCATTAAGCATCGCTGTCACACCCGCGCTTCCTCATCGAGGGCCGTGACGTGACACTCAAGCCGCGCCACGCACCACCCTCACTTCGGACCTCAACTCCTTTGGTAAGCCTTTCTCAACCATTCAATTGAAACTCGCAGCCTTTTCAATCTGACCAAGATTGGATCTGGGTCAACCCGTAAACTAATTTTCTGATATCATCAAATTGAACCGCTTCGATAGACCTTAGTTCCTTTAATCACCTGATGCGTAGTCGCAGCTCATCCCCGCGCCTTTATTGGCCATCCAACTTTGCATAAGATTGCTTGCAAGCTTTTCGATCTAGATCCATTCCACCTTGTTCTTTCCGCCTGTCGCATTAACACCCGGAAAATCCTCTTTTTCCAGCTAATCCCTCCACAATAAAGGTATGGGCAACCATCCATGTTCACCCAATTCACCTCAACGCGTAAGTAATTAACAATTTACTCAACCTCATCTGACACCCGGAAAATCTTCCGCATTTAACATCGTAGTGCATTATCCGGGTTTCATTTTAGCCTTCAACGCCTTGACGTCTCCGGACTCGAATGATTTGATGTTCCGAATCTTACTCCATACATTTCCTGTCCCTTGCAGGTCAACTCCATGGCTCCTAAAAGACAAGGAAAACACCCGGCTTCTGCAAAGGCCTCTCGAACCACTTCTGCCAACTGGGGTCGGTCTTCAACGACAAAGGCCAAGCTAGATGGGATGGCCGAGTTAGGAATCCTTCCTTCTCAAAAGGAAATACACTGGAGGGCTCCTGGCGATGAGACCCGTCCCACTCCCATCGGGAACGAGGTAATTTGTTTTACCGAGCATGTGACCCGGGGATTCCGTCCTCCGGGTCACCCTTTTTTCCGGGAAGTCTTGAGCCACTACGGCCTCCGGGTGTTCGACATAGGGCCTAACTCTATGCTGAACATCACCCACTTCATAGTTTTGTCCGAGTCGTACTTATGCACTCCACCAAACCTTGCTCTTTTTACCGAATTATTCCAATGCGAACCATGCCATGAGAGCGGTGACGGAACGCTTCTTACCTGCGGCGGGGTATCCATCCAGCGCCGCAAACACTCATTGATGCCACCTCTCAACCTGAACTCCAACGCCAAAAACTGGCAATTATCCTTCTTTTATTGCCACGACACTTCTCCGGATGGTGAGAGGAAACTACCGGGTTATTCGGAGAGCCTTCTCGAGCCCTCCGAGTCTTTCAGTGCTTTTGCATCTGATCTTGATAGGGAAGCGATTCAGCCCCTTCTGGCCAAACTAGCAGCTCTCTCAGCCCACGGCCTTCTTGGGCTCAATCTAATAAAGACTTGGGTAGACTTCCGGGTTCAGCCCAACTCGATTCGCTCGAAGCTGTTACACGAATATTCGGGTCACGTCACAGATTCCCTCCGCTACTCCACCAAGAACTTCCCTGCCGGTAACACCAACAAGACCATCAAGGGCTTCCTGATGGAGAGACTAGATGTTATAAAGAACACTGCCGGGTTACCCCCGTTTACTCGGGAAAATCCCGCCCCAGCGGTAAGACCTGACTCCTTTTTCTTATTTCAGTACTTTCGTCCGTTATAGTCTCTAACCACCACTTGTGTTTATTTGTTCACAGGCTGACGATCCCTTCTGGAAAGTCGAAAACCCTCCTCCTTCTCAAGACCCCGAAGAGGAAACCGAGTCTGTTGATGATGATGAGGGTACTCTCCCATACCCTTTACACCTGCCCTTCATCTGTGTTATTTCTCTTATCTGATACTTACTCGGCTTTCAGGGTCGGGGGATGAAGAGGAGGAAGAAGAAAATGACCCGGAAGCCACCGAGTCTGACCAGGAGCCCCCAGTTGGAAACAAAAGGAAGGCTAAAGGGGTAGTTGAAAAGGTTCCCTTCTCTTCTATGTCTCGTGCGCCTTACTCCTTTGCTGCTATGCATGAACTTAACGAGCGATTATCACATTCACCCTTCTTGAAGGACCCTCTCCCGACTAAACGTAGGGTGACCCGGAATTCTCCGGGGGATGATCCCCTTAACCCGGGTATCTCCACTTCACCCACTCATCGAGCCAGTACCCCTCCAGCTCAACCTTCCCAATCTCCTCAACGTCATCCGTCTCCTAATCATCCACTTGCCGGGCAATTTCGCGTACCGCAGCCAGTGCTCTTACCAACGTCATCCGCCTCCAGCGGCGAGCTTCCCCCGGATTATGCCGTGAACACCGGGTAAACTACCTTTACTTACATTTTCTCGTACTGGTTACCTTTCTTTTTTCCGTATATTCCATTGATCAATGTCTCCCTTCTTTTCTTCAGCGCCACAGTTACGCTGAGCGACCCGGATATCCCTGAATCAGAAGAGCAGGGAGAAGAGAAGCCGAGTGATGACATGGACGTTGAGGTTGAGGACGAGGCCGAGGACGGAAATGGAGAAGATCCTTTTAAGGACCCAATTCCACCAAAGACTGCATCACCCCAGCCCTCTGAAGAAGTGGACGAAGACATCATTTTGGAGACCAAGTCGGGCTCTCCTATCCCGGACGTTCAAACAATCCGGGTTTCGACCCCCAAACCCGGAACAACTCCTCCACAAGAGGGCCAATCCTCCGGCCCTTCTCAACTTCGCCCTGAAGACATGACCTTTGCTCAAATGCTAGATGCCCTCCATACCTTGAAGGGCGACGAAGAAAACATACTAGATGCCTTAATAACCAAGCACGAGGTAATCCCGACTAATCATCAATTGTTTCCATACATAGTCCCCAAGTTCCGAGTAAATTACTAGGTAACTTGCTTGGAACTTTGTATAATGTTTCTGGCTGATCCCTCTTCATGCTTCTTTACAGGACTATGTTTCACAGTTGGAGAAGAAGCTGGCCAAGTCCACCAAGCGTATTGAAAAAGAAACGGCCCTTCGTGAAGCTGCTGAGACTGAGGCTCGCAGGTGCCAAAAGATGACGAAAAAGTACAGGAAGAGAGCTCACAGGGCTAAGGACAAACTTACAACTCTTTCTGCTCAAATTGCTGATGTTCACCGTACTGCGACTGGTAAGATTTTTAAATTTCACCTTTTTATGACTCGGATTGCTTTGATTTGAACAACTGCACTTGCTTGCCTACTATCTTTGCTCCTTTTGCCTTTTTTAGCAGGCCCACGTGATGCTGCCCCCGAAGAAGATGATGCTGCCAAGCTTAAAACCATCAAGAATACTCTTCGCCAACTTTGCAGCGGAGTCAGTTGGATACTTGACGAGTTGCGACTGCCGGGTGTCAGGCCAGATAACATGAAGAGATTACTGGAATGCTGCTCTACAATCCCCGAGTGGATTTGGCACTGGAAACGGTCCTCCTGCCGATTTGGGGTAACCCGGGGACTCGCGTTGGCTAAGGCCTACGCTCCCAAGCTAGAGCTGGCCAAACTTATGAGCGGATTCCCAGAGTTCAACTTGGATGGGTCCAAGTTTTTGCCAAAGGACTTCAAGGCTATTCAGAAAGAAGTCCGTCATCCGGCTAGTATTATCGCTGATGCCCTAGAAATTGATGTGATTCTCCCGGCTTATGATGCTAATGACAAGGTTGTCAAGGCGAACCGCCCCCAGCCGTTCGATATGCTTGCCCGTTGGAGGGAGGAGGCGATCAAGATGAAGGAAGAAGCCGCCAAGAAGACCGAGGCCGACTCTGCTCCTGCAACTTCTGCTGCACAACCCGGGACTGCTGCTGACCCGAGTGGCGCCGCAACTACCGGTGGCGACAAGGGCAAGGCCAAGATGGACCCTGCAGCTTGAAGTAATACCTATCATTCCACATACGTCAGCCGGCAAAGCATCGTTAAAACAGCTTTACTATTCGTTTAAGCAGAGCGCCTGTGCTCTTTTGATACTTTATGGTTTTTGTAATACTTTTATTTAAACTCCCGATGCACTTTGCGCCCCTTTGGGCTTTTGATGAATGTGTCTTTGCATTTGCTTGTTCTTGATATCCACTTGCTTTATTCTCGATACCTTATACTTTTTTTTATACTTTCCTTAGCAAGACCCGTCCTCCGGGTGTCGTTGGCGTCTAGGGAACGGTTTTACACCTGAATTCCTAAGCTCCTGAGACCCGGATGCGTGGCTCGTTGTAATTTTATCGGCTGGATGATGCTGTTTCTTCCTTAGAGCTCATAAGTCCCCAGTCCGGGTTTCCGCGTCTAGGACACATGATTGTTTTCTTTCAAGGAAACGAATCGCCTGTCGCTGAATGCCCAAGACTTCAGGACAGCTTTTTATGAGGTTTGAAGTTATGCTTGATAATCGTTGAGTTTCCGGCTGTCGGCCTTATACTCTGCATAACTTGTGGTTTAGATGACCCTTTCGACTATCTTGTACTATAAGCCGGCTTTCGCGTGGATACCATGTTGTTACATCAATACGAAAACGGGGTCAAGCAAGTCCCGTTTGGGTCTCATGACTGACGGTAATCGTAGGCGAACAAATCATGCCACTTTGTTGCGAGTCACATCGAGCTTAAGTAAGAATAGCCGAGAAATTTGGACTTCTTTGTCCGGTTATAAGATTGTAGCCGCACTCGTTTTTTCGAGTAGCCGACCCCTATAACTCATTGGCATCAAGGCCGGGTCTCTTTTGAGTTTGCAGCTGTGCTTGTAGGAGCAACCAGCCCTCAAGACCTGAATATGCACGCCGTATAAATAACAATTGCCTCTTTTCTTGATAATCCCCTTTTTATTTGATATGAGAAAATTAGGCCAGCAAGCCGCCTCATTAAAAACCCATCCAGTCCCCAAGGGTGCCCCGGATAGGAAAAGAGTGCGTCTGAAACCTGCTGCCTGTTACATCGTTTTCTGCTAAGTATAGTACGGACGTAGCTGAGCCACGTTCCATGGTCTATCTCTTTCTTGCATAGGTGCAGTAGTGTGGGCAGTATCGTTGACTGTAGCCGATTCTTCTCTTGCATCTATCAAGTAATATGACCCATTATGTAGACTCCGACTTATGATGAAAGGTCCTTCCCACGGTGGCGATAGTTTGTGCTTTCCCTCGTTTGTCTGAACCAAGCGCAGGACCAAGTCTCCCTCCTGGAAGACCCGGCTTTTCACCCGCCGACTATGATATCTTCGCAAATCCTGCTGGTATATGGCTGACCTTTCCAAGGCTTGCTCTCTTTGCTCTTCTAACATATCCACAGCGTCTTGCCGGTTCTTCTCGTTCTCCACTTCGACATAGGCTGTCACTCTTGGTGAATCATGAATGATGTCGCTTGGTAATATTGCTTCTGCGCCGTAGACCATGAAGAAAGGTGTCATCTGGGTGGATCGGTTAGGCGTAGTATTGATACCCCAGACCACGGAAGGAAGTTCTTCAACCCATGCCCCGGCGGCCCTGATACAAGGAACCCTCAGTCGTGGTTTCAATCCTCGAAGTAGCTCTTGGTTCGCCCTCTCCACTTGCCCGTTGGCTTGCGGATGTGCCACTGATGCTACATCAAGCCTGATTCCGTTGCTGCCACAAAATTTTTCCATCTCTCCAAGGGACATGTTGGTTCCATTATCGGTGATTATACTGTGGGGATATCCAAACCGGTATATAATTCTTTTCAGGAACTTGACTGCTGTGGCTGCTTCACAATTGGTGACCGGCATAACCTCCACCCATTTGGTAAATTTATCGATAGCCACTAAAAGATGTGTTTTCTTGCAAGGTGACATGTGGAAGGGACCAACCATGTCCATACCCCAAACAGCGAACGGCCAAGTTAATGGGATGGTCCGTAACTCCATAGCCGGCACATGAGTTTGGCGAGCGTACCTTTGACATCCGTCGCACCTTGCCACTATCCGCTCCGCATCTGCTAGAGCCGTGAGCCAGAAGAACCCATGCCGATAGGCCTTGGCCACAAGGGATCTTGTGGACGCGTGATGCCCACAATCGCCTTCATGGATCTCCTTAAGGATCTGTCGGCCTTCTTCCGGTGTCACACAGCGCAAAAAGACTCCTGCTGCGCTTCTCTTGTACAACTCCCCATTGATAATAGTATATCCTTTTGCCCGCCTCAGGATTTGCCTTGCTAGTACTTCTTGTTCTGGCAGTTCGCCTCGTGATAAGTAGGCCAGATATGGCTCTGTCCACTCGGGCACAGCACGTATTGTGGCTACAAACTCCACATCCGGGTCTCGATTCGCGAGTTCTTCCTCAGACTCGGATTTTACTGATGGTCGCCATAGCTCGTCCAGGAAAACATTAGGTGGAACCGGCTCCCTACGCGAGCCGAGTCTGGCGAGTGCGTCCGCTGCCTCATTTTTTCTTCTGTCTATGTGCTCTACTTCATACCCGGAAAAACACCCGGCAACCTTATCAACCTCCCTGCGATATGCTGCCATAGTGGCATCCTTCCTATCCCAGGTTCCTGATACCTGCTGCACCACAAGATCTGAGTCCCCAAAGCATCGTATCCTTCTAATGTTCATTTCCTTGGCTACCTTCAAGCCATGCAGTAGAGCCTCATACTCGGCCACGTTATTTGAACAATCAAAGTGAATCTGTAGCACATAACTTAGTTTGTCCCCCTTTGGCGACGTCAGCACCACTCCAGCTCCTGACCCCTCGTACTGCTTTGATCCATCGAAGTGCATGGTCCATGACTCGGAATTTGGAACTGTGGTAGCCATTCCGGTGTGCGTCCAGTCGTTAACAAAATCAACCAAAGCCTGTGACTTGATTGCCGATCTAGGCTCGTAGCTGATATGATAATCCCCCATCTCTATCGCCCATTTGGCTATTCTTCCCGTTGCATCCGAGTTTCTGATGATATCCGACATTGGTATTGAACTAACCACTGTTATGGGATGTTCTTGGAAATATGGCTTCAACTTCCGGCTGGCCATAAAGACCCCAAACACCAACTTTTGCCAATGTGGGTAACGCTGCTTTGCTTCCGATAACACCTCGCTGACATAATAAACCGGCCTTTGGACCGGGTAACCCTTCCCATCCTCCTTACGTTCTACGACAACTACTGCGCTGACGGCCTTGGGACCGGCTGCCACGTATAATAGCATAGGTTCTTTAGGACCTGGCGCCGCTAGTACTGGTGCTTCAGATAATTGCTTTTTTAGTGCTTCGAACGCCTCATCTGCCTCCTGATCCCATACGAACTTATCTGATTTCCGCAAAAGCCGGTACAAGGGTATTGCCTTTTCTCCAAGCCTGGATATGAACCGGCTCAAGGCTGCTACACAGCCTGATGAGGGGATAGTAACCCGGTAGACTAACTCCCGGGTGTGATCCGGCCCAAGCGACGGCTGGGCCCAATCTGGCTGGAGACAAAGAAACTTCTGGAAGGCCCAGGGCTTGTAAGGTTCGTAACCCGGATTGTGGGTTACGGTAAGGAAAGTTAGGATTTGTATGTAGAGTTCGAGTAGGACTCAGAGAGCACTCCGTAGGGCAGGCCAAGGGGGGTATGAGTGCTATATAAACCAACCCCTAAGCTTAGCCTGGGAGATTCAAGTCATAGTTGTAATACCTGTTATCGAGTATCCAGCATTATTGATATCGAGATCCGGCGAGTTATTCTCCGGTTCTTAGATCGCTTTCGCCATGTCTTCCTTTGAGCTAAACCCTCTCCCGAATACCTGTGTCGACTTGCCCCAAGATCAGTTACCCCAGGTAACATCTGCCGTGATTATCCCACGACAGTTGGCGCCCACCGTGGGGCCTGCGTCCAAAGGTGTTTACATCACGGGAGAAGCTCGGAAGAACATGAAGAACTTTGTCATCGGCGAGATCTACTCCAATGACGAAGGAGAAAAGATAGTGGACAATTCCGGATGGGAGTTGGAGCCGGATCACTTCGAATCCGGATCCATGGTGTCAATCGGCCAAATCAGTATCTTCATCGGCATGGTACGTACGCTCAATTTGAAAGGACAATATCATGTGCATGTTACAGGGATTTCCAGCAGGGACAAAAGGGCGTTGAAACAAACAGTGAATCCAGCCTTCTCGAGCCCTCCGGGATACTTGAGATGGGCAGAGCAAGAGGTAACGTGGAGCAGGAGAGATCATCCAGAAGGAATAGAGCGCCCCGGGACCTTGGCGTTAGTAGTTTCGCCACAGGTCAATGGTTACGAATTGAAAAAGGTGTTGATGGACGGAGGAAGCAGCATCAACATCCTATATTGGGAAACTTTCTTGCGCATGAACCTCAAGGAGTCCCAGCTACAAAAAAGTTCGACGGTGTTCCACGGGATCGTGCCGGGTCATTCGGCACGCCCCGAAGGAAAAATTGCATTGGAAGTAGCCTTTGGAGAATCGGTAGATAACTATCGGGTGGAGTGGCTCACGTTTGAAGTAGTCAAGCTGCATAGCCCCTACCACGCTCTGTTCGGAAGGCCGGCTTACGCTAAGTTCATGGCTAGGCCGTGCTACGTATATCTGCAACTAAAGATTCCGGGCCCCAAGCAGACCATCACTATCCACGGAAACCGGGATATAGCAGCCGAATGCGATGAGGGAGATTCAGTAATGGCCGAGCAAGCCTGCAGGAAGGAGGAACTTCAGTATTACCGGTCTCAGGTGGATCCGGATGATGGTACAGCATTGAGAAGACCAGATGCCGAAGACGAAAGAGTAAAGTTTAAGGCGGCTCAAGACACCAAGAAAGTAGATTTTGTGGAAGGAGACCCCACCAAACAGTTCACTATAGGGTCCAATTTAGAGGATGCGCAAGAAAAGGCTCTAGTAGAGTTCATCCGTTCAAATGCGGATGTATTTGCCTGGACACCCAGCGACATGCCGGGTATCCCCACCGAGTTGGCGGAGCACAGTTTGCATGTGGATCCCAAGGCCAGGCCTGTGAAGCAAGGTATGAGAAAAATGAATGAAGAAAGGAGAAGAGCTATAGGTGAGGAAATAGCGCGACTGTTAACCGCAGGCTTTATCATGGAAGTATTCCACCCTAACTGGTTAGCAAATCCGGTTCTTGTGATGAAAAAGACAAATGAATGGAGGATGTGCATCGATTTCACGAGCCTCAACAAGCATTGCCCAAAGGATCCGTTCGCGCTGCCAAGGATAGACCAAATCATAGACGCGGTAGCCGGAAGCGACTTGCTATGCTTCTTAGACGCATATTCGGGATACCACCAGATTAAACTCAAGAGGGAAGTTTGGGAGAAAACGTCATTCATAACCCCATTTGGGGCCTTCTGCTACAAAACCATGACGTTTGGATTGAAAAACGCGGGTGCAACTTACCAGCGGTGCATCCAGAAGTGCTTCGAGGATCAAATTGGGCGCAACGTGCACGCATACGTAGATGACGTGGTTATTAAGACCCGGAAGGCAGAGACATTCATTGATGATTTAAAGGAGACGTTTAAAAACTTGAGAAGGTATCAGATGAAGCTCAACCCAACGAAGTGTGTATTTGGAGTTCCGGCCGGGAAGTTACTCGGCTTTATAGTCTCCGAGAGAGGAATCGAGGCAAACCCGGACAAGATCAAGGCCATCCAGAGTTTGAAGAAACCGGAAAATTTGAAGCATGTTCAAAAGCTCACGGGCTGCGTAGCAGCCTTGAGCCGGTTCATATCCAGGCTTGGAGAAAAGGCAATACCCTTGTACCGGCTTTTGCGGAAATCAGATAAGTTCGTATGGGATCAGGAGGCAGATGAGGCGTTTGAAGCACTAAAAAAGCAATTATCTGAAGCACCAGTACTAGCGGCGCCAGGTCCTAAAGAACCTATGCTATTATACGTAGCAGCCGGTCCCAAGGCCGTCAGCGCAGTAGTTGTCGTAGAACGTAAGGAGGATGGGAAGGGTTACCCGGTCCAAAGGCCGGTTTATTATGTCAGCGAGGTGTTATCGGAAGCAAAGCAGCGTTACCCACATTGGCAAAAGTTGGTGTTTGGGGTCTTTATGGCCAGCCGGAAGTTGAAGCCATATTTCCAAGAACATCCCATAACAGTGGTTAGTTCAATACCAATGTCGGATATCATCAGAAACTCGGATGCAACGGGAAGAATAGCCAAATGGGCGATAGAGATGGGGGATTATCATATCAGCTACGAGCCTAGATCGGCAATCAAGTCACAGGCTTTGGTTGATTTTGTTAACGACTGGACGCACACCGGAATGGCTACCACAGTTCCAAATTCCGAGTCATGGACCATGCACTTCGATGGATCAAAGCAGTACGAGGGGTCAGGAGCTGGAGTGGTGCTGACGTCGCCAAAGGGGGACAAACTAAGTTATGTGCTACAGATTCACTTTGATTGTTCAAATAACGTGGCCGAGTATGAGGCTCTACTGCATGGCTTGAAGGTAGCCAAGGAAATGAACATTAGAAGGATACGATGCTTTGGGGACTCAGATCTTGTGGTGCAGCAGGTATCAGGAACCTGGGATAGGAAGGATGCCACTATGGCAGCATATCGCAGGGAGGTTGATAAGGTTGCCGGGTGTTTTTCCGGGTATGAAGTAGAGCACATAGACAGAAGAAAAAATGAGGCAGCGGACGCACTCGCCAGACTCGGCTCGCGTAGGGAGCCGGTTCCACCTAATGTTTTCCTGGACGAGCTATGGCGACCATCAGTAAAATCCGAGTCTGAGGAAGAACTCGCGAATCGAGACCCGGATGTGGAGTTTGTAGCCACAATACGTGCTGTGCCCGAGTGGACAGAGCCATATCTGGCCTACTTATCACGAGGCGAACTGCCAGAACAAGAAGTATTAGCAAGGCAAATCCTGAGGCGGGCAAAAGGATATACTATTATCAATGGGGAGTTGTACAAGAGAAGCGCAGCAGGAGTCTTTTTGCGCTGTGTGACACCGGAAGAAGGCCGACAGATCCTTAAGGAGATCCATGAAGGCGATTGTGGGCATCATGCGTCCACAAGATCCCTTGTGGCCAAGGCCTATCGGCATGGGTTCTTCTGGCTCACGGCTCTAGCAGATGCGGAGCGGATAGTGGCAAGGTGCGACGGATGTCAAAGGTACGCTCGCCAAACTCATGTGCCGGCTATGGAGTTACGGACCATCCCATTAACTTGGCCGTTCGCTGTTTGGGGTATGGACATGGTTGGTCCCTTCCACATGTCACCTTGCAAGAAAACACATCTTTTAGTGGCTATCGATAAATTTACCAAATGGGTGGAGGTTATGCCGGTCACCAATTGTGAAGCAGCCACAGCAGTCAAGTTCCTGAAAAGAATTATATACCGGTTTGGATATCCCCACAGTATAATCACCGATAATGGAACCAACATGTCCCTTGGAGAGATGGAAAAATTTTGTGGCAGCAACGGAATCAGGCTTGATGTAGCATCAGTGGCACATCCGCAAGCCAACGGGCAAGTGGAGAGGGCGAACCAAGAGCTACTTCGAGGATTGAAACCACGACTGAGGGTTCCTTGTATCAGGGCCGCCGGGGCATGGGTTGAAGAACTTCCTTCCGTGGTCTGGGGTATCAATACTACGCCTAACCGATCCACCCAGATGACACCTTTCTTCATGGTCTACGGCGCAGAAGCAATATTACCAAGCGACATCATTCATGATTCACCAAGAGTGACAGCCTATGTCGAAGTGGAGAACGAGAAGAACCGGCAAGACGCTGTGGATATGTTAGAAGAGCAAAGAGAGCAAGCCTTGGAAAGGTCAGCCATATACCAGCAGGATTTGCGAAGATATCATAGTCGGCGGGTGAAAAGCCGGGTCTTCCAGGAGGGAGACTTGGTCCTGCGCTTGGTTCAGACAAACGAGGGAAAGCACAAACTATCGCCACCGTGGGAAGGACCTTTCATCGTAAGTCGGAGTCTACATAATGGGTCATATTACTTGATAGATGCAAGAGAAGAATCGGCTACAGTCAACGATACTGCCCACACTACTGCACCTATGCAAGAAAGAGATAGACCATGGAACGTGGCTCAGCTACGTCCGTACTATACTTAGCAGAAAACGATGTAACAGGCAGCAGGTTTCAGACGCACTCTTTTCCTATCCGGGGCACCCTTGGGGACTGGATGGGTTTTTAATGAGGCGGCTTGCTGGCCTAACTTTCTCATATCAAATAAAAAGGGGATTATCAAGAAAAGAGGCAATTGTTATTTATACGGCGTGCATATTCAGGTCTTGAGGGCTGGTTGCTCCTACAAGCACAGCTGCAAACTCAAAAGAGACCCGGCCTTGATGCCAATGAGTTATAGGGGTCGGCTACTCGAAAAAACGAGTACGGCTACAATCTTATAACCGGACAAAGAAGTCCAAATTTCTCGGCTATTCTTACTTAAGCTCGATGTGACTCGCAACAAAGTGGCATGATTTGTTCGCCTACGATTACCATCAGTCATGAGACCCAAACGGGACTTGCTTGACCCCGTTTTCGTATTGATGTAACAACATGGTATCCACGCGAAAGCCGGCTTATAGTACAAGATAGTCGAAAGGGTCATCTAAACCACAAGTTATGCAGAGTATAAGGCCGACAGCCGGAAACTCAACGATTATCAAGCATAACTTCAAACCTCATAAAAAGCTGTCCTGAAGTCTTGAGCATTCAGCGACAGGCGATTCGTTTCCTTGAAAAAAAAAAAAAAGTATAAGGTATCGAGAATAAAGCAAGTGGATATCAAGAACAAGCAAATGCAAAGACACATTCATCAAAAGCCCAAAGGGGCGCAAAGTGCATCGGGAGTTTAAATAAAAGTATTACAAAAACCATAAAGTATCAAAAGAGCACAGGCGCTCTGCTTAAACGAATAGTAAAGCTGTTTTAACGATGCTTTGCCGGCTGACGTATGTGGAATGATAGGTATTACTTCAAGCTGCAGGGTCCATCTTGGCCTTGCCCTTGTCGCCACCGGTAGTTGCGGCGCCACTCGGGTCAGCAGCAGTCCCGGGTTGTGCAGCAGAAGTTGCAGGAGCAGGGTCGGCCTCGGTCTTCTTGGCGGCTTCTTCCTTCATCTTGATCGCCTCCTCCCTCCAACGGGCAAGCATATCGAACGGCTGGGGGCGGTTCGCCTTGACAACCTTGTCATTAGCATCATAAGCCGGGAGAATCACATCAATTTCTAGGGCATCAGCGATAACACTAGCCGGATGACGGACTTCTTTCTGAATAGCCTTGAAGTCCTTTGGCAAAAACTTGGACCCATCCAAGTTGAACTCTGGGAATCCGCTCATAAGTTTGGCCAGCTCTAGCTTGGGAGCGTAGGCCTTAGCCAACGCGAGTCCCCGGGTTACCCCAAATCGGCAGGAGGACCGTTTCCAGTGCCAAATCCACTCGGGGATTGTAGAGCAGCATTCCAGTAATCTCTTCATGTTATCTGGCCTGACACCCGGCAGTCGCAACTCGTCAAGTATCCAACTGACTCCGCTGCAAAGTTGGCGAAGAGTATTCTTGATGGTTTTAAGCTTGGCAGCATCATCTTCTTCGGGGGCAGCATCACGTGGGCCTGCTAAAAAAGGCAAAAGGAGCAAAGATAGTAGGCAAGCAAGTGCAGTTGTTCAAATCAAAGCAATCCGAGTCATAAAAAGGTGAAATTTAAAAATCTTACCAGTCGCAGTACGGTGAACATCAGCAATTTGAGCAGAAAGAGTTGTAAGTTTGTCCTTAGCCCTGTGAGCTCTCTTCCTGTACTTTTTCGTCATCTTTTGGCACCTGCGAGCCTCAGTTTCAGCAGCTTCACGAAGGGCCGTTTCTTTTTCAATACGCTTGGTGGACTTGGCCAGCTTCTTCTCCAACTGTGAAACATAGTCCTGTAAAGAAGCGTGAAGAGGGATCAGCCAGAAACATTATACAAAGTTCCAAGCAAGTTACCTAGTAATTTACTCGGAACTTGGGGACTATGTATGGAAACAATTGATGATTAGTCGGGATTACCTCGTGCTTGGTTATTAAGGCATCTAGTATGTTTTCTTCGTCGCCCTTCAAGGTATGGAGGGCATCTAGCATTTGAGCAAAGGTCATGTCTTCAGGGCGAAGTTGAGAAGGGCCGGAGGATTGGCCCTCTTGTGGAGGAGTTGTTCCGGGTTTGGGGGTCGAAACCCGGATTGTTTGAACGTCCGGGTTAGGAGAGCCCGACTTGGTCTCCAAAATGATGTCTTCGTCCACTTCTTCAGAGGGCTGGGGTGATGCAGTCTTTGGTGGAATTGGGTCCTTAAAAGGATCTTCTCCATTTCCGTCCTCGGCCTCGTCCTCAACCTCAACGTCCATGTCATCACTCGGCTTCTCTTCTCCCTGCTCTTCTGATGCAGGGATATCCGGGTCGCTCAGCGTAACTGTGGCGCTGAAGAAAAGAAGGGAGACATTGATCAATGGAATATACGGAAAAAAGAAAGGTAACCAGTACGAGAAAATGTAAGTAAAGGTAGTTTACCCGGTGTTCACGGCATAATCCGGGGGAAGCTCGCCGCTGGAGGCGGATGACGTTGGTAAGAGCACTGGCTGCGGTACGCGAAATTGCCCGGCAAGTGGATGATTAGGAGACGGATGACGTTGAGGAGATTGGGAAGGTTGAGCTGGAGGGGTACTGGCTCGATGAGTGGGTGAAGTGGAGATACCCGGGTTAAGGGGATCATCCCCCGGAGAATTCCGGGTCACCCTACGTTTAGTCGGGAGAGGGTCCTTCAAGAAGGGTGAATGTGATAATCGCTCGTTAAGTTCATGCATAGCAGCAAAGGAGTAAGGCGCACGAGACATAGAAGAGAAGGGAACCTTTTCAACTACCCCTCTAGCCTTCCTTTTGTTTCCAACTGGGGGCTCCTGGTCAGACTCGGTGGATTCCGGGTCATTTTCTTCTTCCTCCTCTTCATCCCCCGACCCTGAAAGCCGAGTAAGTATCAGATAAGAGAAATAGCACAGATGAAGGGCAGGTGTAAAGGGTATGGGAGAGTACCCTCATCATCATCAACAGACTCGGTTTCCTCTTCGGGGTCTTGAGAAGGAGGAGGGTTTTCGACTTTCCAGAAGGGATCGTCAGCCTGTGAACAAATAAACACAAGTGGTGGTTAGAGACTATAACGGACGAAAGTACTGAAATAAGAAAAAGGAGTCAGGTCTTACCGCTGGGGCGGGATTTTCCCGAGTAAACGGGGGTAACCCGGCAGTGTTCTTTATAACATCTAGTCTCTCCATCAGGAAGCCCTTGATGGTCTTGTTGGTGTTACCGGCAGGGAAGTTCTTGGTGGAGTAGCGGAGGGAATCTGTGACGTGACCCGAATATTCGTGTAACAACTTCGAGCGAATCGAGTTGGGCTGAACCCGGAAGTCTACCCAAGTCTTTATTAGATTGAGCCCAAGAAGGCCGTGGGCTGAGAGAGCTGCTAGTTTGGCCAGAAGGGGCTGAATCGCTTCCCTATCAAGATCAGATGCAAAAGCACTGAAAGACTCGGAGGGCTCGAGAAGGCTCTCCGAATAACCCGGTAGTTTCCTCTCACCATCCGGAGAAGTGTCGTGGCAATAAAAGAAGGATAATTGCCAGTTTTTGGCGTTGGAGTTCAGGTTGAGAGGTGGCATCAATGAGTGTTTGCGGCGCTGGATGGATACCCCGCCGCAGGTAAGAAGCGTTCCGTCACCGCTCTCATGGCATGGTTCGCATTGGAATAATTCGGTAAAAAGAGCAAGGTTTGGTGGAGTGCATAAGTACGACTCGGACAAAACTATGAAGTGGGTGATGTTCAGCATAGAGTTAGGCCCTATGTCGAACACCCGGAGGCTGTAGTGGCTCAAGACTTCCCGGAAAAAAGGGTGACCCGGAGGACGGAATCCCCGGGTCACATGCTCGGTAAAACAAATTACCTCGTTCCCGGTGGGAGTGGGACGGGTCTCATCGCCAGGAGCCCTCCAGTGTATTTCCTTTTGAGAAGGAAGGATTCCTAACTCGGCCATCCCATCTAGCTTGGCCTTTGTCGTTGAAGACCGACCCCAGTTGGCAGAAGTGGTTCGAGAGGCCTTTGCAGAAGCCGGGTGTTTTCCTTGTCTTTTAGGAGCCATGGAGTTGACCTGCAAGGGACAGGAAATGTATGGAGTAAGATTCGGAACATCAAATCATTCGAGTCTGGAGACGTCAAGGCGTTGAAGGCTAAAATGAAACCCGGATAATGCACTACGATGTTAAATGCGGAAGATTTTCCGGGTGTCAGATGAGGTTGAGTAAATTGTTAATTACTTACGCGTTGAGGTGAATTGGGTGAACATGGATGGTTGCCCATACCTTTATTGTGGAGGGATTAGCTGGAAAAAGAGGATTTTCCGGGTGTTAATGCGACAGGCGGAAAGAACAAGGTGGAATGGATCTAGATCGAAAAGCTTGCAAGCAATCTTACGCAAAGTTGGATGGCCAATAAAGGCGCGGGGATGAGCTGCGACTACGCATCAGGTGATTAAAGGAACTAAGGTCTATCGAAGCGGTTCAATTTGATGATATCAGAAAATTAGTTTACGGGTTGACCCAGATCCAATCTTGGTCAGATTGAAAAGGTTGCGAGTTTCAATTGAATGGTTGAGAAAGGCTTACCAAAGGAGTTGAGGTCCGAAGTGAGGGTGGTGTGTGGCGCGGCTTGAGTGTCACGTCACGGCCCTCGATGAGGAAGCGCGGGTGTGACCGCGATGCTTAATGGCGGTGCTGGATAGCTCGAGGACGAGTGCGGCCGGTGGTGGCCTTATCTTTCTTGGAGCGTGCGAACCCGGTGGCAGAAATTGCGAGGGAGCGTGGAGAAAAGGGATGATGAAACGAGATGAATGGCTTAGGGTTACCATCGGCTGATATTTATAAGGGAGGTGGTGAGCTCACCTACGGCCCGAAAGCCGGAAATTACGGAACAGTAGTTATCCGTGCGGATCTGGCGGCATATGCATTCGGAATTAGGCAAAATATCCCGTTGACGGGGGAAGTGCAGCTTGCCCCGAGATATCAGGGATCTTTATCGAGTAGGGCCCTGACATTTTAGGGTTTAAATTTGGAAAGGCCAGTTAAGCATTCAAGGAAGGATCGAGCTATCACATGACAGACATGGAGCTGTGCCTGGTCATATGTTAAAGCAACTTAACCCGGTTCCCATAGGCTTGGGCGTTTCACATCTTTTTCAGGGAATAGCGAGCGCTCCGAGGATGAATCCGTGAAGCCCGCGCTATCCTGGGGACTACTGATGAGGGGATAGTAACCCGGTAGACTAACTCCCGGGTGTGATCCGGCCCAAGCGACGGCTGGGCCCAATCTGGCTGGAGACAAAGAAACTTCTGGAAGGCCCAGGGCTTGTAAGGTTCGTAACCCGGATTGTGGGTTACGGTAAGGAAAGTTAGGATTTGTATGTAGAGTTCGAGTAGGACTCAGAGAGCACTCCGTAGGGCAGGCCAAGGGGGGTATGAGTGCTATATAAACCAACCCCTAAGCTTAGCCTGGGAGATTCAAGTCATAGTTGTAATACCTGTTATCGAGTATCCAGCATTATTGATATCGAGATCCGGCGAGTTATTCTCCGGTTCTTAGATCGCTTTCGCCATGTCTTCCTTTGAGCTAAACCCTCTCCCGAATACCTGTGTCGACTTGCCCCAAGATCAGTTACCCCAGGTAACATCTGCCGTGATTATCCCACGACACAGCCCGTGAGCTTTTGAACATGCTTCAAATTTTCCGGTTTCTTCAAACTCTGGATGGCCTTGATCTTGTCCGGGTTTGCCTCGATTCCTCTCTCGGAGACTATAAAGCCGAGTAACTTCCCGGCCGGAACTCCAAATACACACTTCGTTGGGTTGAGCTTCATCTGATACCTTCTCAAGTTTTTAAACGTCTCCTTTAAATCATCAATGAATGTCTCTGCCTTCCGGGTCTTAATAACCACGTCATCTACATATGCGTGCACGTTGCGCCCAATTTGATCCTCGAAGCACTTCTGGATACACCGCTGGTAAGTTGCACCCGCGTTTTTCAATCCAAACGTCATGGTTTTGTAGCAGAAGGCCCCAAATGGGGTTATGAATGACGTTTTCTCCCAATCTTCCCTCTTGAGTTTAATCTGGTGGTATCCCGAATATGCGTCTAAGAAGCATAGCAAGTCGCTTCCGGCTACCGCGTCTATGATTTGGTCTATCCTTGGCAGCGCGAACGGATCCTTTGGGCAATGCTTGTTGAGGCTCGTGAAATCGATGCACATCCTCCATTCATTTGTCTTTTTCATCACAAGAACCGGATTTGCTAACCAGTTAGGGTGGAATACTTCCATGATAAAGCCTGCGGTTAACAGTCGCGCTATTTCCTCCCCTATAGCTCTTCTCCTTTCTTCATTCATTTTTCTCATACCTTGCTTCACAGGCCTGGCCTTGGGATCCACATGCAAACTGTGCTCCGCCAACTCGGTGGGGATACCCGGCATGTCGCTGGGTGTCCAGGCAAATACATCCGCATTTGAACGGATGAACTCTACTAGAGCCTTTTCTTGCGCATCCTCTAAATTGGACCCTATAGTGAACTGTTTGGTGGGGTCTCCTTCCACAAAATCTACTTTCTTGGTGTCTTGAGCCGCCTTAAACTTTACTCTTTCGTCTTCGGCATCTGGTCTTCTCAATGCTGTACCATCATCCGGATCCACCTGAGACCGGTAATACTGAAGTTCCTCCTTCCTGCAGGCTTGCTCGGCCATTACTGAATCTCCCTCATCGCATTCGGCTGCTATATCCCGGCTTCCGTGGATAGTGATGGTCTGCTTGGGGCCCGGAATCTTTAGTTGCAGATATACGTAGCACGGCCTAGCCATGAACTTAGCGTAAGCCGGCCTTCCGAACAGAGCGTGGTAGGGGCTATGCAGCTTGACTACTTCAAACGTGAGCCACTCCACCCGATAGTTATCTACCGATTCTCCAAAGGCTACTTCCAATGCAATTTTTCCTTCGGGGCGTGCCGAATGACCCGGCACGATCCCGTGGAACACCGTCGAACTTTTTTGTAGCTGGGACTCCTTGAGGTTCATGCGCAAGAAAGTTTCCCAATATAGGATATTGATGCTGCTTCCTCCGTCCATCAACACCTTTTTCAATTCGTAACCATTGACCTGTGGCGAAACTACTAACGCCAAGGTCCCGGGGCGCTCTATTCCTTCTGGATGATCTCTCCTGCTCCACGTTACCTCTTGCTCTGCCCATCTCAAGTATCCCGGAGGGCTCGAGAAGGCTGGATTCACTGTTTGTTTCAACGCCATTTTGTCCCTGCTGGAAATCCCTGTAACATGCACATGATATTGTCCTTTCAAATTGAGCGTACGTACCATGCCGATGAAGATACTGATTTGGCCGATTGACACCATGGATCCGGATTCGAAGTGATCCGGCTCCAACTCCCATCCGGAATTGTCCAATATCTTTTCTCCTTCGTCATTGGAGTAGATCTCGCCGATGACAAAGTTCTTCATGTTCTTCCGAGCTTCTCCCATGATGTAAACACCTTTGGACGCAGGCCCCACGGTGGGCGCCAACTGTCGTGGGATAATCACGGCAGATGTTACCTGGGGTAACTGATCTTGGGGCAAGTCGACACAGGTATTCGGGAGAGGGTTTAGCTCAAAGGAAGACATGGCGAAAGCGATCTAAGAACCGGAGAATAACTCGCCGGATCTCGATATCAATAATGCTGGATACTCGATAACAGGTATTACAACTATGACTTGAATCTCTCAGGCTAAGCTTAGGGGTTGGTTTATATAGCACTCATACCCCCCTTGGCCTGCCCTACGGAGTGCTCTCTGAGTCCTACTCGAACTCTACATACAAATCCTAACTTTCCTTACCGTAACCCACAATCCGGGTTACGAACCTTACAAGCCCTGGGCCTTCCAGAAGTTTCTTTGTCTCCAGCCAGATTGGGCCCAGCCGTCGCTTGGGCCGGATCACACCCGGGAGTTAGTTTACCGGGTTACTATCCCCTCATCAGTAGTCCCCAGGATAGCGCGGGCTTCACGGATTCATCCTCGGAGCGCTCGCTATTCCCTGAAAAAGATGTGAAACGCCCAAGCCTATGGGAACCGGGTTAAGTTGCTTTAACAGATGACCAGGCACAGCTCCATGTCTGTCATGTGATAGCTCGATCCTTCCTTGAATGCTTAACTGGCCTTTCCAAATTTAAACCCTAAAATGTCAGGGCCCTACTCGATAAAGATCCCTGATATCTCGGGGCAAGCTGCACTTCCCCCGTCAACGGGATATTTTGCCTAATTCCGAATGCATATGCCGCCAGATCCGCACGGATAACTACTGTTCCGTAATTTCCGGCTTTCGGGCCGTAGGTGAGCTCACCACCTCCCTTATAAATATCAGCCGATGGTAACCCTAAGCCATTCATCTCGTTTCATCATCCCTTTTCTCCACGCTCCCTCGCAATTTCTGCCACCGGGTTCGCACGCTCCAAGAAAGATAAGGCCACCACCGGCCGCACTCGTCCTCGAGCTATCCAGCACCGCCATTAAGCATCGCGGTCACACCCGCGCTTCCTCATCGAGGGCCGTGACGTGACACTCAAGCCGCGCCACGCACCACCCTCACTTCGGACCTCAACTCCTTTGGTAAGCCTTTCTCAACCATTCAATTGAAACTCGCAACCTTTTCAATCTGACCAAGATTGGATCTGGGTCAACCCGTAAACTAATTTTCTGATATCATCAAATTGAACCGCTTCGATAGACCTTAGTTCCTTTAATCACCTGATGCGTAGTCGCAGCTCAGATTCTAAGGACAAATGAGGGGATAGTCCATATCAGGGATTCTTGAAACAAACCTTGCACATATCAGGGATGTCTCATCAACATACCAGCGACACGCAGAACTGCCACTTAGTCCTCTAACACCTGCATGGATATCGTAGTAAATGAAATGTACAAAGTTTTAGAGAACTAATATGAGCCCCATCATACCTATTTTTTATTTTCTCAAATACATGTATACTAATAATTCTATGATGAAACTCAATGTGAAAGGGCGTAAAGGTTAAAAAAAATACACCGCTAGGAATAGAAGGAATTTAAGAGAACTAAGATGAACCTCATACTACCTATTTTTCTTTTGCAAAATACATTTATAATAATACACGAACCTCTGAGAAGGATAGCAAAAAAAGAGTTAGAAATTCAGCATACACAGAAGTATTATCAATACCTTGAATCAGAAATAATAGTAAGGTACCTCCCAAGATTTTCATATGTATGTAAAAAACGGCAATCTATTGTGCTCTTTATGGATCATGGGGTACTTGTACCACACCTGGAAAAAAAATTACCTAAAAGGAATCTACCAATGCAGCAACAGAATGGATGCAATTTTCTTCAAATTTACAGACAGGAAAAAGGAAACAAAATATATATTGGCATCCAGGAACCAGGAACATGGAAGAAGCATCCACACTGCACATTTCCATTGCTTAACGACAACACAAATGAGAAGATGACAACATAGTGTATGCATTTGGGGCAGGGATACCTAGTTGCAGCGTTTCACATTTAACAACAGAAGCAAAGCGGCAGGGAAAAAATTCCCATCAGATCATTAATCATACCAAACAGGAGTTTCCTGCATAATAACATCACACAAGAATGAGTAACAACACATCAGGTCATCAGTAAAAAAATTGTAGCAAGATCCTCAGAATGAGTGGTTCTCATAAAGGAACTGCATACATAGAAGGGAGATCAAGCACAATATTGGGTAAAAACAACCATAAGATGAGTATAAATATACCTACACATTTCCTAAGGGAGATGTCGAGTTGCCATCTAAGAACACATTTCCTAAGTGGCATATACATACCTGAATCTTATGCCATGTGTATCGTCATGTGTCTATTGAGAAGTCTAGAGCCATTATTTCATCGACCATTTTTACATGAAAACATACATCAAATTAATATCTAACATCACACGGTTGATGTTTCAACTAATCATTTCCTGAATGACACTGCTTTGGAATCTCGGTCATTGGTAGATAAAAAATCTAGTCCTTAAGGACTTACAGTTCTTCATCAACTTTAATATCCCTGGAATTGTTGCAGAAATGGCCCCATCCTCACGTCGCTTGGCACATCTCACTTTCTAGTGGTAATCATGTTTTGCAACTCCAGCCATACAAATTACATATAATGAAGTGTGAATTTGCGAAGGGGAACAAATTTGGGAGAAACTGCTTATTTTATTTGATGGAGCCATGTATTAAATTCAGCCAGATATTGAAGCATATTAGGCTTTGTACCTTAGGCATCGACTTATCAACACGGGATCATAAACCTGTTCGTCCTATCAAAACATCCTTAAACTTGGCCTCATAGGATCATACCTCCCTTTCAATGTTTAAGTAAACTCCATTACAAAAAGTCCTAAATGTTTCACAATAGTAAAACTGGAGAACACGTTAGAACAATAGAAAAATATGATAATTTCTGCAATGGACAAAAAAAAACGTATTCAGTAATGCGAGTCTACTTTTTGTACATATATATACATTTCGATATAATCATAATCGCCGATATCTGTTTAACATAATAGTGTACAGCTGTTTCCATGCGCGCATATTTTAATATCTTCTAGTGTTATTGATCTTCTGGGATCTAATTAAACGAACAAGTATTGAAAAGTCAAAACTGCCATCACTATCCAAAATTATGGGTGCACCAAATCCTCTTTATCATCTCACCAAACACACACCAGTCTGCAAGCGAAATGAAGATCGCTACCCACACCCCTCAGTGTACCCATCCAGCTCCAGGAATCTCTACCACTATGAGGGCATTACCTTGTCGAGGAGGCTGCTTGCGTCCCTTGGTATGGCGGCGGCCTCGCTCGCCTTGCAATGTCGCTTCGCCGGTTGGGAAGGCGCGTCCGATGGAGGGGCGGCCGGAGGCGTCTGCTGTGAGGAAGAGTTAGCCATCTGGCGATTCCTGAGCTGCGACCTGACCTCTTCATGGTTTTGGGGGATTTCCAGATGCGCCGCCAAACACCAACGACGGCTCGGTGGAGAACGGCGGCGACAGGAGAGGAGAGGAGAGGAGGAGCGCTCACAGGGAACTCCACTCGCATGCCACCGCGGCCCACGCCGCCGCTCTCCTCCGGGACAAGCTCCTGCAGCGCCTCATCCCGCCCGGCACCACGGCAGCGGCCCTGATCCGTCCGCGCCGCTGACCTCCTCCAGGACGCGCTCCTGCCACGCCTACTCCCACCCGCCAGCCCGTACGTCCCATGCCGCTCCGTTGGATCGACACCAGAAGGAGCTCGCAGAGGCGGTTTGCGAGGAAAGGCAGGCGGCGGATTGGGGGAGGAGGAGAGAAAGCGGGGATTGGGAGAGAAAGGGACGCGGTGGGGGACGAGAGTTGCCTAGGTTTTCACCTGAAATCTTGACCGCATCCAACGGCTCTGGCCAGAACAATCAACGGCCAAGAACACACCACGTGGCAGCTCGGAGGGAGTTCGGTGGGAGGCAGGAGAAGCCTCACAATCCTTTAGCTTTTATAGAAGTAATTAGAGTACTCGTTAAGCTGAACCGATCATCCAAATTAACTAGAGAAAATACAAAATTGACCAATCAATTGATAAGCAATACAATATATATTGCTAAATGCAGACTTCCACCGAGTTATACATTGCCTCTCATGGGAGGTTCAGAGTGGGGCGTTGGGTAGTTCAGCTCAGCTCCAAATCGACAAAGGTCAACGATTTTAGGGAAGACGACCCATTGGCTTAGGCGACCTCCATCGCCGCACCCCTGTTCGGAGGGAGTGGACACCTACGCTGGGACCTCCCACTGATGGCCACGGCGACATCATGGGGGCAGAGCTCATAAGATATGTCCGGCATTGTGGCAGTTCAGAGGCGACTCTTGAAGAAGAACTCCCGCATCAGTTCTTTCACCTGCAATGTCGAGGCCGGGGTGTCACATTGGTTAGATGAAGGGGGAGCGCAAGCCTTCGGGAGCAGGCGAACTTCCCCTGCCACATGATCTGGAATGTTAGAGTAGAAGCGTGTTTATACTGCAATATCTTCAGAAAAGGTGAATGCATCCCGTCAGACGTCCGTGCGGTTGAGGTTCAGATTCCCGCACCAAGAAAGCCATCCCAACGGCGGGCGCATGAGGAATGGAGGGAGCCACGATGACCCGCCGATACCGCAATAGATATGGGGCGGCGCGGTTGCCGACCAGGCGAGGGATTTCTCCTTCTCCGGTGGCAGTTGTTAGCTTTCTAATCTAGTCGTTACCTGTCCAAGTAGCCTAGGATTCTTTATGTTATTCAGTTAGGAGCATAAGCTCGCGTTCGTGTGTGTGTTTGTGCATGTAGCTGGATTAGACCCGATCATGGAGCTCGTGGGATGCCACGAGCCGTAAGCCCAGATCGTAGCGTTGAGATAGGATCTGACGAGGACATCCATAGTTCTTTACCACACACAAGGAGCTTGTTATCCAAGAGAAGCCTGATGAAATAAGACTTGGACCAATAACAAGATCAAGGGCCAAGTTATTACAACAACAGGTGAATTCATTTTTTATTGAATATGATCTTTGTGATAGTGAGAATTTTATACCCTAAGTCTATGCATTTATGTATGACCAAGGTTATTGATAACACAAACATGGTGGTGGAAAACAACCAAGAGGAGCTGGAAAACAAGATGGAGATGCTAGAAAACAAGAGCACAATGGTGAAAACAGATTTACAAGAAGGTGAAAAAAAATGTACAAGTGTGGAAAACAACTCTAGGAATGTTCTTCCACACTAAGGAATGGTGAAAACAAGTGGAGGGCGCCCCATTGAAGATAAATGCACCATATAGAAGTCCTAATTCAATTAGGCATGGCATGTATGCCATAATGGCCGAATCCCCCTAAAGTGGGTCAGTTTGCATCCCTTTCTAGTCCAAGTAGGAGTCCTAGTTGAGTCCTAGTAGGAGAGTGCTTGCACAAGGAAGCCCTTGTGGCCACACCGCTCCACCTATATATACTCCCCCACCTACGTGTGGATAGGAGAACAATTTTAAACCAAAAACCCTATCCTCTAGATTGTATTGCTGCCAAGCATTCATCTTGAAGTATTAATTGCAAAGTTGTGTGATATCTTGTTGTTCCACTAGGAATAAGGGGATACAGGACCACTCATGATCTTTGATTACATGTGCAAGAGTGTGTAGTTGAGAATATCCAAGGGGATTGATTGATGTTGCATTGGCAACAGGGGTTATCCAAGTGAGAGGTCTGAGTGTAGCACTAGTTATCAGAAAATCCACAAAAACATCCACCAAATTCGAGGAGGGCTCATTGAGAAGATCGGGCCACCCCATATCATATTGGTATCCGATTCTTGGGTTTACTCGGTGAGCAATTTCCATCCATAGTCTAGTTGTTTTTATTTCCTATCCAGAAAAAGCCATACAAAAATATTAGGATTAGAATTGCCAGAGCCTAGATCAACACCAATTTGCATCTACTAGTTGTTGTTTCTTGTTGATTTGCGTTCCTAGTTTTCTATTTTTAGTTTTCATCTATTAGGGTTAGGGTTCCATCTAGTTGTTTTTGTTATCTTCTAATCAAAAAATCTCACCAAAAAGATTGTATCTGAGCTACTCTTCCTGGTTTCGTGTTGTGATAGGTTTGATTTTTACCGTGGTAGTGTTTCCCTAAAAACCTACCGTGGATCGCCTACTCCTACTCGAATTCCTAGTTTCCATCGGATTGGTTCTGCCGGGCACAAAAATCCTCTGTTTCGCTGCCATACACGCGCGCCCGCTCCCACCCTTACTTGGACTTGTTCTGTGCTTCACGTGCACGGGTTTTGTAACGTGTTTCCCAGCCCCCGCGCATCCACTTCCTACACACGATCAGATTCGTATATGTGTGCTGGCGTGCAACGAAAACACGCGGAAACGTTGTTGCGCGTGCACGCCCACTCCTAGTCGAGTTCGGATTCGTTACCGCGGGCTTACAAATCCCTCACCGCGCCGTTGTTTCGCATACACAAGCCTTCACGCGCGCTGCCTCTGCCGTGCGCCTTCGCAACACACAAGTGCGCTGCCGGGCAGAAAATTTCGGCCCGTTTCACTGCCGCCGCGATACAAACCGCCTGTTTTCTCTGTCGTGACCTGTTTTGCCTCGTTTTTTCTTTTGTTTTTCATAGTTTTTTCGTTGTTTTCTCCTGCTTTCTCCCTAGGAACTCTGTTCTGATCTTTGCTAAGCCTAGCCACAGCCTATCTACATCAAATTTTTAGGAACCTACCAAAAGACTGGCTGTTTTTATTGCTCTAACAGGCTGCTCAATTTGATCAATTCTTGTCCATATTTTCTATTTTCCCTTACATATTTCTCCTAGTTGATTCAAAGGCCATTGAAAAAGTATAAAAAAAAATAAAAAAAGAGAAAAGTATAAAAAAACAGAAAGAGATAAAAAATCAAAAGAGGTCGAACCATTACTATATCACTAGTGGAGCTTGATACATCATATCTTGGATATTTTTGTGGACATATTTGAGCAATCTTGTGCATGTTTTCATAGAGTATTCGATAGTGTATTTCTAGTGCTTGCAATAACTCTTCTATATAATTGCTAAGCCACAATTGTCTCCCGAAGTGAGTGTGTTCCTTTAGTGTTTTTCATCACATTAGACAGTAAATAGGAGTTGCTATTTTCGTGTTGTTAGGAATCCTAACCAAGCCCCACCAAATACCCTGTTTTGTCTTGTGACACTTGATATCCTGGTTATTCTCTTCTCACACTTTGTTCACTCTTCATTGATACTTGTTGGTAAGTAAATACTATTCACTTTGGAACGGTAAGAGAAGCACTTCTTTGCTGGTTTTGAGTGAGTTGTGAGAGAACACCACAACCCATTGATTATTTTGTGTTCACTAACACATTAATCATGAGTTCTTCTAGTGAAGTTGATGGTATGCAGGGAAAGAAGGGAGAGGAGATAGTACCTAACAAGAAGAATATTGATGATGTTCTCACATGGGAAGATTTCAACAAATTTCAAGATGGAGTTGCTAGAAGGATTGAGAACAGAAATTGAGGAATATGATGATGTAGTAAGCAAAGAATTGAGAGAGGTGCAAGAAAAAGTTGATAAAGCTGCTACTCAAGAATCCCTTGATATGTTGCAAGAAACTGTGAATAACATGGCAACACAACTTGCCAATTTGACCAACACTCTACAAAGATCCACCAATGCTAATTTGGGTGCTGATCTTGATGTTGGCCGAGCCAATGCTTTTGGAGGCTGTGGTCACTATGCTGCTGGAAGAGTGTCTATGGGAGCAAACAATAGATATGATGATGGCCTTGGGAAACCACAATTCTTTATCCCCTCTCTCACATGTTATACCGAGGATGCTGAGGAGTACTTAATGTGGGAGTTGAAGATTGAGAAGCTATGGATATTGTATGATTACACTGATGAGATAAAAATAGACTTGCATCTTCTGGATTTGATGGTTATGCTCTCTTGTGCTGGGATGGCATCACACAATTGAGAGAAAGAGAAAATGAACCAGAAATTACTACTTGGGCTGAGATGAAGCAAATCATGAGAGATAGGTTTGTCCCAAAAAATTATGTGAGAACTCTCTATGACAAATTGCAGCAACTGAACCAAGGTACAAATTCTGTGGATCAATATTACAAGGAGATGGAGTTGATACTACAAAGAGCTCGGGTTAGAGAAGAACCAGAACAGACAGTGCAAATATTTCTTTCAGGTTTACAATTCCAGATTAGATGGATTGTGAGGCATGTTCGATATAATACCATGACTGAATTATTGCACCAATCAAGAGAGGAAGAAAAGAGGTTGGCCGAGGAGGTTTCTATGGCCCCAAGAAGAACTTCCCCATCAAGAACTCCTGTTTTCACACCTCCTACATCTCAAGCTTCACAATTTTGAGCTAGTACATCTTCAAAACCCGAGACAAGCAATGCTACTTCTAAGAAAAAAACTCAACCAACAGCTAATGCAAGTGGTTCTACTGAATCAACACCAAGAAATAGATACATGATGTAACATCCCAAGTATGAAAACCACCCTAGAATGTTTGATTCTTGCTTTATTATTGTTTTGCATCATGGCATCTTAATCATTGCACTTGTTTTCCTTTTGTTTGCATCTGTTTTTCTTTGTTTTCACAATTGAAATTCAAACAATATTTCAAATGCTTTGTTCATACTTGTTATGTTACAATTTTCCAACTAAAAAGTTCAATCAAAACATCAATTGTTTCCATTAAACCATAAGGTTCAAACCATTTAAAATTATGGATTTTAATAATTCACTTAATCCAAACTTAATTCAAATGTTATTCAAATAAAATTCCAAACAGCAAACCCTTTGGAATTAATGAAATTTACAAAACAATTCTAAGCAATTTGTTGCAAATAAAATTGAGGGTTCAATCTATTTGAAATGTTTGTTTTTAATAAATCACTTAATCTCAAAATCCATTCAAATTTCAATCAAATCACAAACAACATTTTTTATTTTGAACTTCTTGGAAAACAAAACTTGGCAAGTGGTTGATGTTACATAATTAATCAATACCAAAATTTTTCCCTAATTTTTCTACCCCAAAACCCTAGCTTTTCTTCCCTATTTCTATTCAGCAAAAAAAAAGAAACAAAACAAAATAAGAAAAGAAAACTCACAGAGGAGGGGAGCAGCACGGCCCAGCCCAGCTCCCCACGGCCCGGTACCCCTTAGGGGTCTTCTTCTCGCTGTACGGCAGCCATCCGCCGTAGCCACGTCGACGCCGTCGTGAGCAGACGGCCATCGTGCGCCCTAGCCCCCTATAAACCTACCCCTAGCGCCCCCGAGCTGCCCTAGACCCCCTACACCTCTCTCCCCCCTCGAGCGCCGCCGATTTCTTCTCCTTCCCCCTCAGCTCTCTCTCTGAACCTCACCCCGATCGCCACCTCTATGAATCCATGGCGATCGCCATGTATCCGCCGCTTCTCATCCCTGGCTGACCACGGGAATCGGACCATCGTAGCCTCCTCGAGCTCCTCGACACCCCAGCGGTTCCCGGGACCCTCTGCTTCCCCGCCGCCATCCTCGACGTCGCCGCCGGCCGTTCTTCACCTGCCCTCTGCTTCACCTTCAACCGGAGGTGAGCACCGTGCCCTCCTCCTCCTCTCTCTCTGCACGGTCCACCGCACCAGCACGCACTCATCCACGCACGCGCAACAGCACGAGCACGCCGTCCACGGCAGCGCAACGACAGCTCGCCGCCGGCCACCCCTCGGTCAGTTTCAGTTGCAGTTAACTGAAGAATATTCAGTTAGCGCGTAAGTGAAGCATAACCTAGCTGCGCATCCTATTCTGTCAAAACTCAATTCGCACTCCACTGGTAGCAGCACCTGCGCGCGCGCCCCAGGGTGCAGGTTCGAGCCCTGCGCTCGCGAATAAACCCCAACTTTTTTCGCGCAAGCAACTGACGGGAAGGGGCCACCTGCCAGTGGATTGTGCTGCCACGCGTGCACACACGCGGGCCACAGTGGCCAGGGCCCCCTCGTCAGTGGCCTGGGCTGGGCCACTGCGAGGTAGAAAAGGTTTTCAGGCCTTTTCTATTTAAAACAAATCCTTTTTCTTTTACAGGTTAGTCCCTCATTTTAAAATGCTAATAACTTTTAATTGCTAAATCCAAATAATGCAAATAAAATATGTTTGTTGAACCAAATTTAATTCTCTACCTAGTTAAACCATTTGTATTCTGTTTTGAGCATTTCAAATGCATTAAAAATTTAAATTCAAACAAATCATTTTCAAATTGGTTAAATCCATAACTAAATCAATATTAATTCAAATGCCACATATTAAATATGTTTTCCATGCTATTTTGAAACACCTTTCCAAATATAAATTTTGTTTCATGTATTGAATAATTAAAATTGCTTAAATAATTTAAACCTTGTTTAAATCATTTAAATTTGCTAAATTCATAACTTGCTCAAATTAAATTATTTTTTAACATATAAAATATGTTTTCAAACTAGAAAAGTATAACCTTTTCAAATATGAATTTGAATTTATGTTTTGAACAAATAAAATTCAAATAATATTCATACTTGAATTAAATTCAATTAAATCTTGTTTAAACTTGTTTAATTCATAATTAAATCATTGTAATTCCTTTTTCAATAATTGAAACATGTAATCCACCTAAAATTTTGTGTTCTTTTCAAATATGAACTTTGTTATCTGTTTTGAACAATTTAAATTGGTGAAAACAACAAATGCTTGTGTAACACCTTTAAGGAACCAAAATTCCTTAACTTAATAACTAAAATCCTAAACTTGGTAAACCTTATTTCAATTTGTTCCTATTGTTGTTTTCTTGTTGTTTTCTTCATCCATGCATCATGCTAATTCACTTTCACCTGTTGGCTAGTTGTAGAACAATTATTCCAACCATAATTCATGGGTTTTCCATATGCAATCCAATTTGCATGTGGGTCCATTTAAACATGTTATGTTACCATGTCAACTAGGTATATTTCTATGCATCAATTAAATGGTCATGCATCATCCCATGATTTTGCACTATGCCATGTTATTGATTGTTTGTCTCTCTGCGTTGTTTGTTTTCTTCTTCTCGAATAGACGACGACGTTGAGACAGACGAGGTTTACGACACCCCTTCTGAGGAGTTAGCTCAGTACCAGGCTGCTGAGTTTGCAGGCAAGTATTCACTCACATGAACCACTGTGTTCCTTTGCAACATTGGTTACCGATACTTTCCGTTGTCTATTTCTGCTAGCCCTATGAATCGTTGCTTCTGTTTGATCCTATCACATGTTACCCTTTAACCCTGATATAGCCTCACCTCCACACCTATAACCCCAATGTTTGTTGCCCGTGTCTTACTAGCATGCTTAGGGTTGTTTCTGCTCGAGTCTGTTACCCGTTACTTTCTGTTACTATATTTCTATTATGATCTGGGGCTCGATGTTAAACAACAACCTGCTAATTTTGAGGTAATAATAATTTGCTGATAAGGCACCGGCAGGAGGCCCGGCGTGGTTTTGAGGCCTGCTAGTGTCGACCCTAATTAGGAAAAGGGTCTTGTCTACTGATCCATGATGAGCGCACTATCCGCATGTGGGAAGCGTGTATGGGCGCCCCCTCAATTTGATTCGATTCGCATCTCGTCCAAATCGCCACACTTAGTTCGGGCTTTCCATTTGATGCACTCATATGCAGGTACGAACCCGAGGCCAGGGTGGAACTTTTGTAGTCGGCATTTAGGGCGGCGTGGTCTTAGAGTGCTATGAGGGTCCCCTTTTCTTCGTGGGGCTCGAGTAGCCGCGCACGCACAGCACGTGGTTCTTTGGGCTTGATGCGAAGAAGAGTTGAGTTGTGTAGAGTGCCTCGCTTGGTGGGTTTGATTCCCGTCTGGCGGGATATTCTTGCGTGTACGGCCAAATTGGTGCACCCCTGCAGGGATAAATCTTCTCGAGAAGCCGTGTTTTCCGCGGTTATGGTTAACTTGGTGAAAGTACTGGCTAACAAGTACTCAGAACAACTTACACCTAACTAATGAGAACTTGACTAGTAATAGCTTTATTGCCACAATAACTTGATCCATCATTAATCCAACTGTGTGAGTTATCCTCGGATTGCTTCTTTGGATAAGGGGCGAGATCCAGGATGGGTTTGATTTGGTGGTTAGTTGTAGTTGGTTACGATACGCTATCTTATCTCCTTTCTGTTAGTCGGAAGTTGTAGTATGTTCTGTAGTTGGTTAGTGCAGCTAGCTGCCGCATCTTTTGTATCCCCTTTTCTTCCGTTGAACCCAAAGCATCTGTGCTTGGTGTTGACGGGTTACACTTTGGTGAATTGTGAGTCTTGCTTGCCAGTACGTTTATGTACTGACCCCTTTGGGGCTGTGGTTTCCGCAGACTACGCTTACGAGGATCCCCGTGACGGCTACTATGTGGAGTTTGACGAGGCTGCTGACGAGTAGATAGCGGACCTAGGCAGGATCCGAGACATCGTGGATGGGCTCCGTCTTTTCGTTTCCGGCTTCTTAAGCCTATTTGGATTTGTCTGTACTCAGACCTTTTGAATGCTTCCGCTGTGTTGTAATGATGATATGTTGGGACATGTGTCCCCTGGATGATTGTATTTTCTATCTCTGCTCTAGTGAGAGCTATTTGCAACTTATTTCTATTTATTTGTGTCTTAGGGATATGTTGTGCTATCATTCTATTAAACGCCGTTGACGTACCATGTGTGTATGGTATGAAGTACGTCAATGGTAGTATCCTGATTTCTATGGGATGGTTTACGTAGACGATGAACAGTAGGGGTTGGTTGTCACACATACGTGTGTTGGCCTACTCGTAAGAGATGCGGGTGCCGGTAAGCCCCGTAATCCAATCAACTACTGTTCAACGGAACTGCGAGTATCCTCTAGAAGTCCGGGTGCGACACATGACATGCCATAACTGTGGAGGAAGAGGGCACTTCAAGAGAGATTGTCCTAACAAGAAAATCATGGTTATCAATGTTGATGAGGAGTTAAGACTGGAGATGATGCTGATCCTAATGAGGAGGATACATATGATGATGATGATGATGATGGTCTTGTTGATGCATATGCTACCAATTAGTCAACTATTGTTTGCACACAAGCTTTGAGTGTTGTTCATAGTGATGAGAGCCAAAGATAAATCTATTTCAAACCAAAGCAATTGTGGGTCCACAAATGGCTTGCAAGGTGATCATTGATGGAGGGAGATGCAGAAATTTAGCAAGCAATGATTTATGTGCAAAGCTCAAGTTGAGATACATTCCACATCCACACCCATATTATATTCAATGGTTGAGTGACAAAGAATAAATCAAGGTGTGCCATGATGTCTACGCTATTCTTGTAGACAGTGTTGGGCCTCCAAGTGCAGAGGTTTGTAGAACAGCAGCGAGTTTCCCTTAAGTGGGTCACCCAAGGTTTATCGAACTCAGGGAGGAAGAGGTCAAAGGTATCCCTCTCAAGCAACCCTGCAATTACGATACAATAAGTCTCTTGTGTCCCCAACACAACTAATACAATTGTCAGTTGTATAGGTGCACTAGTTCAGTGAAGAGAGAGTAAGATACAAGTAATATGGATGTTTATAAGTGATGATAACAATCTAAAATAAAAATGGTAGCAAGCAAACATGTAGCAGAACTGATTGTAAACGATGTTTCAATGCTTAGAAACAAGTCCTAGGGATGCTACTTTCACTAGTGGACACTCTCAACAATGATAACATAATTGAATGCATAAATATAATCTCTTCACTATGCTACTCCGAACCACTATCCGGTTGAATAACAAACACCAATTCATTGCGTAGGGCTGTAACATCACTCCTCAAAGTCGTATTCCCATGTCTAGTTAACCTCACACTGTCAACTTGAGCGCCCTAGAGGTACTAGAAAAACACCACAATTTCATAGGGTCATCCAACACAAGATATAAATATCATGCTAAACCACACGGTGCACTGATACGTCATAAATGTATCCCTAATTTCTGATGCTCCATGATCATACTATGACAATTGCTACATATTTTCTCCATTATTTACAACATTTTATACGTTTTCCGGACTAACCTATTAACAAGATGCCATAGAGCCTGATGGAGGGATGATAACCCGGTAGGCCAACGCCAAGGAGTAACTCGGCCCAAAGGACGTTGCGCAAGACCCGGCTTAAGATAAAGGAGTTTCTAGAAGGCCCAGGAACGCAGGCCTCGTAACCCGGATTGTGGGTTCCGATAAGGAAGTTTAGGGTTTGTAAGCAGTGTCCGGGTAGGATTCAGTGTGCGCCTTGGAGAGTAGGCCAGGGGGTCCGGATATTATATAAGCCGGCCCCTAGGGTTAGACCAAGAGAGATCCAAGAGTTTGAGCAATATCGCTAGGTATCGAGTATCCAGTGTAACACGAGAGTTGAGTTAATATATTTAGATCGGAGACTCGGCGACTTGATTGCCGGCTACCAGATCGCATATCATCATGTTTTCCCTCGAGCTAAACCCTCTCCCAAACACCAGAGTCGAATTTCCCCAAGATAAGTTACCCCCGGTAACGTCTGCCGTGATTATCCCACGACAGTTGGCGCCCACCGTGGGGCCTACGTCCAAGGGTGTTTACATCACGGGAGAAGCTCGGAAGAACATGGAGAACCTTGTCATCGGCGAGATCTACACCGACCCCGAAGGAGAGAAGATGGTGGACGATTCCGGCTGGGGGCCAGAGTCGGATCTGCTCGAATCCGGATCGGTCGTGACAATCGGCCAGATCAACGTCTTCATCGGCATGGTACGTACGTCCGGTTCAATCCCTGACAATTTCGGATTTGATTCTGTCTCAGGGGAAGCCACCTACGTTCAATCAGATGGGGAAGAATCGGTCGGGACGGTAGATCCGACAGAAGAGCCCCCACGAAGAGGGAACAACCGGAGGAGCCGACATGGACCCCGCGTGGCCGGGTCATGAAAGAAGATGATACCGAGTCCATCTTGCATCTGCTGGAGGACCGGTACGAGGAAAATAGCAGCGAAGAGGAAGAGTACGAATCTGCGCCAAGCATTGTGCGCCAGGTTGCGGTTTACACGGCTCCTACGACCAATCTTAATCAGGGGAACGTGACCGCGACCACAGTCGGAGCAGCACAAGCATTGGCCCAGCAGCAAGGTCCGGTTGATGGAAACCCGGTTCTCACCCGGGTTGACGGAGAATCGGCGTCAGTTACCAGTCATGCGGCGGATAGTGAGTTGCAGGCAAACATGTTCGGATATCTGGCAAACCGGACGCCAGGGGCGGGTCCTTCAAACCCGCAACACCCGGCCCTATTCAACAATAACTTGATTCTAGATCCCACCGTTTTGGCCACGGTTATCACTCCGGAAAACGCGGCGGAACGTGTTAGAGATCTGGATGTAGCCTGTCGTGCATTGGAGCAACAGAGAAGGCAGGTAGAAGCAGAGAGACAAGGGATGGCCACGCACCAACGTGAGGTGGATGCATTGGAAACCCGGCTCCGAGAAGAAACAACTAGGGTGCGTCAAAGGCATCAAACCAGATTACCGGCAACGGGTGGAGTTATAAACCCGACCACGCTATTCATCACGCCTCAGGATCAACCGATCCCAGCGGCAAACCAAGGAACTGTACAGCAACCTGCAACTGGAGGAGCACAACCGGCAAACGTACAAGCCGGGTTACCCATACTGCAGACCGGAGTCACTACCAGCAATACATTACCACCACCACCACCATCGCGATTTCGCACACCAGCAGGTCATTACAACAACCCCATGGATAATGTGTACGCAGCAACGCTCGCATTGAATCAAATCCCCGTGAGAGAGTCACCCCACGCAGAGGAGACCCGGCGGGCGATAGATCTATTGCGCACTGCGGTAGCGCAACAAGTTAATTACCCGGATCACAGAAGTGGAATGCATGGGACACCATATATCAGCCAGCAACGAGGCAATACTGGCAATATCCAGACAAGTTCAGCGCGGCGGAGGGAAGAGCAGCAGCAAATGCCGCCTCCTCCCCGCGTTCAGGCAGTACCAGCAGCATCAGCAGCACAAGCTATCGTGGATAGTTCCAGAGCCAGGAGAGCCGCGGCCGGGTCTGCGGTGCATGGACCACCAGCAGTACCGCGTCCAGCCGCACCTCCCGCAGGATCACACGTTTCCCGAGTAAGGCCAGTTCCGACTAATCTCGCTGGACCTAAGTGTCTGACGGGTAACATCAGGGTTGAGCCTTATCCGGATAAATTCAAGGAACCGGGTAAAGTTGTGAATTATGAGCCGACTATGGATCCAGAAACATGGTTGAGCAGTTATGAGATGGGCAATGCATCCGAAAATCTTCAAGCCAAGTTCATGTACTTGATGATGTCAGAAGGAGCAGCAAAGTTATGGTTCAATAATTTACCGGAAGGATCTATCAAGTCATGGGAGGAGTTGAAAACTGCGTTTATCAAGCACTTTCATGGGACGTGCAGAAAGCTATTTACTATTGATGACCTAGAGCGATGTGTCCAAAAGAAAGGAGAATCGGCGCGCAGCTGGGTGCACCGGGTTATGGAGATACTTCACTCATCTACGGATATTTAGCCCAAAGATGCGCTACAAGCTATGGCAAAGACGTGCAAGTACATACCTTTAGTGCAAAAGTTAACTCGCATGAAATCTAGTCGAAATGCTTCAGAGGTTACGATGGGAGAGCTAATGGATGCATACAACAAACACGCTACAACGGATACTACAGAAGAGGATGTCGATGACAAGAAAGCAAAAGCAAATACAAATAATAGTGGAAGAACCGGCAATGGATCAACGCCGGGTAACAATGGAGGTAACAATGGGAATAACCAGAACAAGCGCCCGTTTGAGGGAGGCTCCGAGTTTGTCGCTAGCACAGAAGCCGGGTCTTCGAGACCCAGGGCAGAAGGAAATTTCAATGCTGGAAACCACAATGGAGGAAATTATCAAGGGCCACCGAGGCCGGGTAACAATTGGGATATCTTCAGAATGGCGTGTCCAAAGCACAGCAGGAACAGTAGGCCGGCTAACCACTCATTGGAGCAGTGCGCGGACCTACAGAGATGGAAGAATGAGGAGATAAACAAGGCTATGCGAGGTGCAGGTCGGGGAGGAGGACCGGGTCCGGGTGGAAACCCGGGCAACGGCCCACCCCCAGCCGGTAACCCGGCAGGCGGAAATCCGGGTAACAACCAAGGGGGAGCTGGAGGTTTCCAAGCTAACCCCAAGCAATTGGGACAATATCACGTGCATACCATAGGAATTTCTAACAAGGATAAAAAGATACTGAAACAAGCGGTAAACTCGGTTTCTTCGGCTGTTCCGAGATACCTGAGATGGTCAGAGCAGGACGTAACGTGGAGCAGAAGAGATCACCCGGAAAGGATAGAACACCCGAGAGTCTTAGCATTGGTGGTGGCACCACAAGTTAATGGTTATGAGCTGAAAAAGGTCCTAATGGACGGTGGAAGTAGCATCAATATCTTGTATTGGGAAACCTTTCTACGCATGGGTCTCAAGGAGTCTCAGCTACAGAAGAGTTCAACAGTTTTTCATGAGATTGTGCCGGGCCACTCAGCGTGCCCCGAGGGAAAGATCACGTTGGAGGTAGCTTTTGGAGAATCGAAGGATAATTACCGAGTCGAGTGGCTTACTTTCGAGGTGGTCAAGTTGCGCAGTCCTTATCACGCGCTATTCGGAAGGCCGGCTTATGCTAAGTTCATGGCCAGGCCGTGTGATGTGTATCTACAACTAAAAATCCCGGGGCCCAAGTAGACCATCACCATACATGGGAGCCGGGATATAGCAGCTGAGTGCGACGAAGGAGATGCAGCCATGGCTGAACAAGCTTGCAGAAAAGAGGAACTCAAGTATTACCGGTCTCAAGTGGACCCGGATGACAGAACAGCGTTAAAAAGACTGAATACTGAAGATGAGAGAGCAAAGTTCAAGGCAGCACAGGACACCAAGATGGTAGCTTTTGTCGAGGGTGATCCCTCTAAGAAATTTGCTATAGGATCTAACTTGGACAGCGAGCAGGAGAAAGCACTTGTGGAGTTCATTCGTTCAAATCAGGATGTGTTCGCCTGGACGCCTAGCGATATGCCGGGTATCCCCACAGAGTTGGCAGAGCACAGTTTGCATGTCGATCCCAAGTCCAGACCTGTGAAGCAGGGCTTGAGAAAGATGAATGAGGAAAGAAGGAAAGCTATAGGAGAATAAATTGCTCGGCTGCTGACAGCCGGCTTTATCATGGAAGTGTTTCACCCGGACTTGTTAGCAAATCCGGTTCTCGTGATGAAAAAGACCAATGAGTGGAGGATGTGCATTGATTACACGAGTCTCAACAAGCATTGCCCAAAGGATCCGTTTGCACTACCAAGGATAGATCAGATCATAGACGCAGTAGCTGGAAGCGACCTATTATGTTTCCTGGATGCATATTCCGGGTATCATCAAATCAAGCTCAAGAAGGAGGATTGGGAGAAAACATCATTTATAACCCCTTTTGGGGCCTTTTGTTACAAGACCATGACATTTGGATTGAAGAACGCTGGCGCAACCTATCAACGGTGTATTCAGAAGTGCTTCGAGGACCAAATTGGACGCAACGTACATGCTTATGTAGACGATGTGGTGATCAAGACCAGAAAGGCGGAGACATTTATTGATGATCTAAAGGAAACGTTCAAGAACTTGAGAAGGTATCAGATGAAACTCAACCCGACAAAGTGTGTTTTTGGAGTTCCAGCCGGGAAATTACTCGGCTTTATCGTTTCCGAGAGAGGAATTGAGGCAAATCCGGATAAAATCAAAGCTATCCAAAGTCTGAAAAAGCCGGAAAATTTGAAGCATGTTCAGAAGCTCACAGGGTGCATAGCAGCGCTTAGCCGGTTTATAACCAGACTCGGAGAGAAGGCAATACCCTTGTACCGGCTCTTGAAGAAATCTGATAAATTCGTATGGGACCAAGAGGCGGACGAGGCGTTCGAGGCACTAAAGAAGCAGTTATCTGAGGCACCAGTCCTAGCAGCCCCGGGTCCTAAAGAGCCTATGCTGCTATACGTAGCAGCTGGCCCCCGAGCGGTTAGTGCAGTGGTTGTTGTCGAGCGAAAAGAGGATGGAAAAGAATACCCGGTCCAGAGGCCGGTTTACTACGTCAGTGAGGTATTATCAGAGGCAAAACAGCGCTATCCACATTGGCAAAAGCTGGTTTTCGGGGTCTTCATGGCCAGCCGGAAATTGAAGCCATATTTTCAGGAACACCCCATAACAGTGGTTAGTTCTATACCAATATCGGATATCATCAGAAACTCGGATGCAACAGGTAGAATAGCCAAGTGGGCGATCGAGATGGGGGATTATCATATCAATTACGAGCCAAGGTCAGCAATCAAATCTCAAGCTCTAGTCGATTTTATTAATGATTGGACACACACAGGCATGCCCACCATGGCTCCAAACTCCGAGTCTTGGATCATGCACTTCGATGGCTCCAAGCAATACGAGGGGTCAGGAGCTGGAGTGGTGCTAACATCACCCAAAGGAGACAAGTTGAGCTACGTGCTGCAGATTCACTTTGATTGTTCCAACAACGTGGCCGAGTATGAGGCCTTATTGCACAGCTTAAAGGTAGCCAAGGAGATGAACATTAAGAGGATACGATGCTTTGGAGATTCGGACATTGTGGTACATCAGGTCTCAGGAACTTGGGATAGAAAAGATGCAACTATGGCAGCATACCGCAGAGAGGTTGATAGAGTTGCCGGGTGTTTCTCCGGGTACGAGGTGGAGCACATAGACAGAAGAAAAAACGAGGCAGCAGATGCACTCGCCAGACTCGGCTCGCGCAGAGAGCCGGTTCCACCTAATGTTTTCCTGGATGAACTATGGCGACCATCAGTTAAAACCGAGTCTGAGGAAGAACTGGCGAATCAAGACCCGGATTTGGAGCTCGTGGCCACAGTACGCGCCGTTCCCGAGTGGACAGAGCCGTTCCTGGCCTACCTATCACGAGGCGAGTTACCACAGCAGGAAGTATTAGCAAGACAAATTCTGAGGCGAGCAAAAGGATATTCTATCATCAATGGGGAGTTGTACAAGAGAAGTGCAGCAGGAGTCTTTTTGCGCTGTGTAGCACCAGAAGAAGGACGACATATCCTCAAGGAAATCCATGAAGGTGATTGTGGGCATCATGCATCCACAAGATCCCTTGTGGCCAAAGCTTATCGACATGGTTTTTTCTGGCTCACGGCCCTAGCAGACGCGGAGCGCTTGGTGGAAAGGTGTGACGGATGTCAAAGGTACGCTCGCCAAACCCATGTGTCGGCTATGGAACTACGGACTATCCCGTTAACCTGGCCGTTCGCTGTTTGGGGTATGGACATGGTTGGCCCCTTTCACATGTCACCTTGCAAAAAGACACATCTCTTGGTGGCTATTGATAAGTTTACCAGGTGGGTTGAGGTTATGCCAGTTACCAACTGTGAAGCAATTACAGCAGTCAAGTTCCTGAAAAGGATTATCTATCGGTTCGGGTATCCCCATAGCATAATTACCGAAATGGAACCAACATGTCCCTTGGCGAGATGGAGAAATTTTGTGGTAACAATGGAATCCGGCTTGACATAGCTTCAGTGGCCCATCCACAGGCTAATGGACAAGTGGAGAGGGCAAATCAAGAGTTGCTTCGTGGATTAAAGCAACGATTGCGAGTTCCATGTATCAGAGCTGCTGGTGCATGGGTCGAAGAATTACCTGCAGTGGTTTGGGGTATCAACACAACACCGAACATATCTACTCAGATGACACCGTTTTTCATGGTTTATGGTGCAGAGGCGGTGTTGCCGAGTGATATCATTCATGACTCGCCTCGAGTGTCGGCTTACGTCGAGGTGGAGAACGAGAAGACCCGGCAGGACGCCGTGGATATGCTAGACGAAGAAAGGGAACAAGCCCTGGAAAGATCAGCCATATGTCAGCAGGATCTGCGGAGATATCATAGCCGATGCGTGAAAACCCGGGTCTTCCAGGAAGGAGACCTGGTTCTGCGCCTGGTACAGTCAAAGGAAGGAAAACACAAGTTATCACCGCCATGGGAAGGACCGTTTATCATAAGCCGGAATTTGCACAATGGATCATATTACTTGATAGATGCAAGGGAAGAGTCGGCTACGGTTAACGACACCGCTCATTCCACTTCATCTATGCAAGAGAGAGAAAGACCATGGAACATAGCTCAGCTGCGTCCCTACTATACCTAGTATAGACCAGACTCACAAGCGGAATTACACGATGTAACAGGCAGCAGGTTTCAGACGCACTCTTTTCCTATCCAGGGTACCTAAGGGGACTGGAGGGTTTTTAATGAGGCGGCCTGCTGACCTAACTTTCTCATATCAATAAAGAGATGGTTAAGCATTATATCTTTTTTACATGTTTTATCAAGTTTTATTTTTCTGTTATGTTTTTACTTTTCTTCCAGGTAAGTATTATTTATTGTTTTCTTAGTTCATTAGTTTCTTTAGTATGTTGCATGTATTTAGGTCTTGGGGGCTGATTGCTTGAATAGCACAGTTACAAACTCAAAGACCCGGCCAAGATGCCTATGAGTTATAAGGGACGATTACTCGCAAACGAGTACGGTTGCAATCTTATAACCGAACAACGGAGCCAAATTTCTTGACTTTTCTTACTTAAGCTCGATGTGACTCACACTAAAGTGGCATGATTTGCCCGCTTACGATTACAATCAGCCATGATGCCCAATGGGACTTGCCTGACCCTGTTTTCGTACAGATGTAACAACATGATTATCCACGCGAAAGTCGGCTTACAGTACAAGAGAGTCAAAAGGGTCATCTAAACCACAAGTTATGTAGAGTACAGGGTTAATAACCGGAAACTCAAAGTCTATTAAGCATAACTTCAAAACCTATGTGAAACGGCTCTAGGTTTTGGGCTTAGCAGAAACAACTTGTTTTCTTTGAGAAACCTCACACCCCAGACTCGGAACTTCGGGCCTTGGGGACTGGGTATTTTGAAAAGGAGAAGGTTGCTTAGCTTGTAAGCTCAAAAACCCAAACATCCGAGTCTTGGGGACTTGGGGACTTAGAGAAAAGTCCACCTGTCAAAACCCACGAAACTCGGAAACTAAGTCTCACAAAAGGAACCATAAAGTAAGTCGGAATATCAAGAATAAATGAGCTCAAAGGCAGATAAATATCAAAATCATCCAAAGGCCAGAAGAGGCACGAAGTATATCAAGGCATTAAAGTACATTACAAGTCTCGATACTAGTATCAAAGGTGCACAGGCGCACCGTCAAAAATAATTGTTCAAAGGGCCCGTTGGCCGACTGACGCATACGAAACGACAGCGGATAGCAAATATCACTCGGCATCCTGGGCTGAGGCATCCATCTTCTCCTTGCCCTTGCCAGCCGGGTCTTGTCCCTTGACTTGCTCTTCAGCACTCTTGGTAGCAGCAGCACCCGGATCAGCAGTAGTGCCGGCCCGTGCAGGAGGAGGGACGATTGGTGTGGAGGTAGCAGGCGCAGAATCGGCCTCAGCCTTCTTCTTCGCGGCCTCCTCTCTCAACTGGGCAGCCTCCGCCTTCCATCGGGCCAGCATGTCGTACGGCTTGGGAAGATCCGACTTAATCGCCTTATCATCAGCATCATACGTAGGGATAATTGAGTTGATATCCAAGCCATCAGCAATCACACTGGCCGGGTGACGAACTTCCTTCTGGATGGCCTTGAAATTATTCACTGAGAAGTTGGACCCGTCATGGTTAAATTCTAGAAACCCGCCCACAAGCTTGGCCGGCTCGAGCTTAGGAAAATAAGCTTTAGCCAGCGCAAGCCCCCGAGTTACTCCAATCCGGCAGGACGAGCGCTTCTAGTGCCCAATCCACTCGGGTATAGTGGAGCAAGCGTCCAGCAACCTCTTCAGGTTGCCGTGCCCAACACCTGGCCATTGTAGTTCTTGAAGGATCCATTTGGTTCCGGCACAGAGCTGCCGGATAGTGCTCTTGATGGTTTTCAATTTGGCAATGTCATCTTCGTCCGGGATTACTTCATCCGGACCTACAGAAAGTAGGAAAAAACAACGAGTAAGGAAATCCGACTATTTATCAAAATGAGAATCCGGGTCATAATTATCAAAGTTAGGAATCGTACCAGCCAATGCACGATATGTATCGGCAATTTGAACAGAAACCTTTGTCAGCTCATCTTCTGCTGCATGAGCCCTCCTCCTATACTTCCTCGTGATCTTCCCGCTCCTCCTAGCTTCAGCTTCAGCCGCTTCACGCAGAGCCACCTCCTTCTCAACGAGCTTGGTGGCCTTCGCCAATTTATTCTCGGATTGGGTCACGAAAGCCTGAGTGGAGACACAAGGAAGGATTAGTCGGATATACTACAAAGTTCCAAGCAAATTATCAATAAATTCACTCGGAACTTGGGGACTAGATAAGGATACATGCAATATTATTCGGATTTACCTCATGTTTAGCTATCAAAGCTTCTAAGATATTTTCTTCATCGGCCCTCAAGGTGTGAAGGGCATCAAGCATATGGGAGAACGTCATGTCTTCGGTCCTGACACCAGAAGAGCCGGCAGCTTGATCGCCTGGCGGGTGAACTTTCCCCGACTTTGGAGTCGAGACCCGGACTGTCTGGGTGTCCGGGTTTGGAGAACTCATCTTTGTGTCCAGGATCTCAACCTCCTCGTCCTCAGCCTCTTCGGATGGCTTTGGAGACCCGGCTTCCTGGTGAGCTGGGTCGCCCAAGGGGCCTTGTTCCTGGTTGTCTTCAGCATCACCGCCAGTCGCGGCGTCCATATTATCAGTCGGCCCCTCCGTCTCCCGGTTATCTGTCTCCATGTTCTCCGGGTCACTAAGTGTGACTTGGGCGCTAAGAAAAAAAAAGAGAAACAGTTAGCGACAGTGGATGAAAATTATCGGGTATACAAGGATATCATATAGCGAAGACTCACCCGGCGTTCACAGCGTAATCTGGTGGGAGCTCGCTGCTGGAAGCAGATGAATCTGTCACAGGAACCGATAGCGGAACCCGGAACTGCCCGGCCCGTGGGTGGTTGGGGGAGGGGTGACGACGAGGCGAGTTGGAAGGCTGAGGTGGAGGAGAACCGGCACGGCGAACTGGTGATTTGGAGATGCCCGGATTGAGGGGATCGTCACCCGGGAAACTCCGGGTCACCCTTCGCTTAGTCGGAAGAGGGCCCTTCAAGTGTGATGAGCGGGATAATTGTTGGTTAAGTTTACGCATGTTATCAAAGGAATAGGGTTTGGAGGACATGAAGGAATAGGGAACCTTGGATACCACCCCTCTGGCTTTCCTCTTGGCCCCAACAATTGCTTCTTGTTCAGGGTCGCTTTGGTCGGACTCGGTGGCCTCCGGGTCCCCCTCGTCCTTGTCATCCTTGTCCTCCAGCCCTGAAAGCTCGGAATGTACAGTCGGAAAAAGGTGAGATATGTGAAAGAGGAATGGTATAAGTGGAATTGATCGAATACCCGGATAATACCTTCATCGTTATCAGCCGGCTCTTCCTCTTCTTCTGGGTCTCCGGAAGAAGGGGAGGTCTCGACGTTCCAGAATACGTTATCAGCCTGAGATAAAAGCATGAAAATGAGAATTAGTGGTTGTATCAAGTCAAAGTGTGAGGATAAATGCATAGGTATCGGATTTTACCGCTGGGGCCGGGTTATCCCGGGTAAACGGTGGTAACCCGGCGATGTTCTTGATCACCTCCAACTTTTCCGTCAAGAAACTCTTGATGGTCTTGTTGGTATCGCCAGCTGGGTAATTCTTAGAAGAATATCAGAGCGCATCTGTGACGTGCCCCGAATAGTCGCACATCATCTTCGTGCGGATGGAGTTGGGCTGGATCCGGAAGTCCACCCATGTCTTGACCAAGTTGAGCCCAAGGAGACCTTGGGCGGAGAGGACGGCTATCTTGGTTAAAAGAGGTTGGATGGCCTCCATGTCCGACTCAGGGGAAAAGGCATTGAAAGACTCGGAGATATCAAGGAGACCCTCCGAGTAACCCGGTAATTTCCTTTCGCCGGGTGGGGAGGTGTCTCGGCAGTAGAAGAAGGACAATTGCTAGTGCTTAACGTGAGAATTCAGATTGAGAGTCGGCATTGGTGAATTCTTGCGGTGTTGGATGGAAACCCCGCCGCAAGCAAGAAGCGCCCCGTCACCGCTTTCGCGGCACGGTTTGCACTGAAAGAGTTCAATGAAGAGAGCCAAATTTGGCGGAATGCACAAATATGACTCGGAAAGGACGATAAAATGGGTTATGTTCAACATAGAGTTAGGCCCTATGTCGAACACCCGGAGGCCGTAATGGCTCAAGACTTCATGAAAGAAAGGGTGACCCGGAGGGCGGAACCCCCGGGTCACGTGCTCGACAAAGCAGATTACCTCGTCGGCAGCAGGCGTGGGCCGGGTCTCATCACCCGGCACCCTCCAGTGGATATCTTCCTGAGGGGGAAGGACCCCTAACTCGGCCAGCTCCTCCAGCTTGGCCTTGGTAATCGTGGATCGCGCCCAGTTGGCGGATATCGATTGGGTCACCCGGGTTTTAGCCGGCTGTTTCCCTTGCTTCTTGGGAGCCATGGGTTCAGTCTGCAAAACACGAGACAAAAAGTACAAGATGTAAGACTCGGAAATCATGGGTTATCCGGATATACGCAAGCAGTAACAGTAAGAGGCATGCAAACTATGGATTGTCCGGGTATCATTGGACGAAGCAAAAGTTACAGATTATCCGAGTATCGAGTATCAGTACAGAAACTATGGGGTACTTACGTATTGGTAAGCATTTGTGGAAGAAGGTTGGTTGCCCATGCATCCAGTGCAAGTAAATGAACCGGAAGAAGTGGATTTTCCGAGTATTGGTGGCAGTTGCGGAAAACTTGGGCGGACCGAGCCTAGATTGGAAATTTCATTTTCGAATTCGTGGTGAAATTAGTGACTACAAGCAATAGGAGAACGAAGTGGAGCCAATATTTAAGCAGTTGGATGAACTAGTGTGAGTCTATGCGACCTAATCCGGCGCGGGGCAAGAAATGGCCCGCGGTTGACCTAGATCCAATCTAGAACGAATCAAGAAATTGTGAGGCTAATTCAATGAGAGCAAGAAGCTTACCGGAGGAGATTGGAGCAGAGCACGACGGCGGCAGATGGCGCAATCCAAATGCCCCTTTGCGATTCCCGGCGGGCAAGATGAGGGCGCAGCGGCGGAGTTTTGCGGCGGCGCGGGGCGAACGGTGGATGAACGCAGCCGGCGGCGGCTCTGCTCCGGTGGCGCGCTCGAGGTCCCCGTGGTGGTGTTGCGCAAGCGCGAGCGAGAAAGTGATGAAGAGGAAGAAGAAGATGGAATGAGCCGTTGGGGTTAGGTTACCCCCTAGGTACCTATTTATAGGTACGGGAGGGTAAACCTAGGCCAACGGGCGGGAGTCGGAAATTTCGGGATAGGGGATATCCATCCTGATTTTCTGAGATATGCGTTAAGTGCTGGGCGGGATATCCGGAATGGATAGGAGACAAATCCCTTCCGTGATTCCTGGATCGATTAGCGGGTGAAGTAAGCCGGATCTTTGACATTCTTACCAGGGCATTGACCCGGAAAAAGTAAAGATGGACTTAGAGAAAGCCGGGTTATTATATGGCCACCATGGAGTTAGGCCTAGCTGTTTATCAAAGCAATCTAACCCGGCCTCTATGAACTTGTGTGTTTGTTATTTTTGCAGGGAATAGCGTGCGCTTCAAGGAGGATCTCATGAAGCCCAAGCTATTCTGGGGACTACTGATGGAGGGATGATAACCCGGTAGGCCAACGCCAAGGAGTAACTCGGCCCAAAGGACGCTGCGCAAGACCCGGCTTAAGATAAAGGAGTTTCTAGAAGGCCCAGGAACGCAGGCCTCGTAACCCGGATTGTGGGTTCCGATAAGGAAGTTTAGGGTTTGTAAGCAGTGTCCGGGTAGGATTCAGAGTGCGCCTTGGAGAGTAGGCCAGGGGGTCCGGATATTATATAAGCCGGCCCCTAGGGTTAGACCAAGAGAGATCCAAGAGTTTGAGCAATATCGCTAGGTATCGAGTATCCAGTGTAACACGAGAGTTGAGTTAATATATTTAGATCGGAGACTCGGCGACTTGATTGTCGGCTACCAGATCGCATATCATCATGTTTTCCCTCGAGCTAAACCCTCTCCCAAACACCAGAGTCGAATTGCCCCAAGATAAGTTACCCCCGGTAACGTCTGCCGTGATTATCCCACGACAGAGCCAGTTCCCTGTTTTCTGCTATTTTTTTAGTTTCAGAAAAGTTGTTCTGAAAATATTCTCGGAATTGGAAAATTCGAAGCCCAGAAGTCCTATTTTCCCCGGAAGCATCCAGAAGACCGAAGAGGAGCCGGAGAGGGGCAGCAGGGGGGCCACACCATAGGGTGGCGCGCCCCCTGGCCGCGCTATCTAGGGGTGTGGGCCCCCTTGAGCGCCAACGCCTTCGCCCTTTCGCCTATTTAAGCCCCCCGGATGGAAAACCCTAAACACCTGATCAAAATCCCTGAAAAAGTTCCACAGCCGCCGTCACCGTCAACCCCAGATCAGGGGGGTTCTGAAGTTGTTTCCGGCACCCTGCCGAAGAGGAGATCATCACCGGAGGCCTCTTCATCACCATGCCTGCCTCCGGAGTTATGCGTGAGTAGTTCATCCCTGGACTACGGGTTCGTAGATGTAGCTTGATGGTTGTCTTCTCCTCATATGCCTCCATTTTTAGATCTCGTGAGCTGCCTATCATGATCGAGATTGATCTTATGTAATTCTCTGTGCTATGTTTGCTAGGATCCGATGAATATTGACCTTATGCCAAGTTGATTATAGTCTTTATTGCATATGTTATTTGTGATCTTGCATGCTCTCCGTTGCTAGTGGTTATTCTGGCCAAGTAATTGTTAGAGACTCCAAGAGGGAGTATTTATGCTCGATAGTGGGGTCATGCCTCCTTGTTGCCTTGCTCTAGTGACAGAAATGTGAAGGGGGAGGGTGTGATGTTGCCATTAGGGAGAAAACAACGGTGAGAGTGCCCGCGTGCATAATCATTGCTTACATTACACACTTTGTTTAATGCAATTATGTGTTGCTTGCAACTTAATACCTGAGGGGGTTCGGATGATAACCTGGGAGTGGATTATTAGTCATAGATGCAGATGGATGTCGGTCTATGTATCTTGTTGTAATGCCCGCACTAAATAGCATAGTAATCTTCATGTCATATTGTGCACCACGGTGCAACCTTTATTTGTCAATTGCTCAGCTGTAATTTGTTCACCCAACATGCTATCTTTTATGGAGAGACAGCACTAGTGAAACTACGAACCCCAGTCCATTTTCCACACTGTTAAACAAACCACAATAATTTCCTGCTCTCTTTACTTTCTGCAAGCATACACTGTTTTGCCACACTATACGTCTAATCTTTGTTTTCAGCAAGACCGTTGAGATTGACAACCTCATTGTACCGTTGGGTCAAAGTATTTTGATTGTGTTGTGTGAAGGTTCCACGTTGTTGCTGACACCGGTGAAGCGCCAGCACCACCGTAAGTGGCATCAACCTTCCGAAGATTCTCTTTCTCCTACTGGATTGATAACCCTGGTTCTTAACTAAGGGGGAAACTCCTACCGCTGTGCTCATCATACTCTCCTCTTGGGGTTCCCAATAAAGTGCATCAAGGATTTTTCTGGTGCCGTTGCCGGGGAGAAGGAAGTCTTCTGGCAAGGGGAGTCTCTCACTCTCAATCTCTTTATTTTGTTTATTGTCTTGTTTTTATTTTTGTCTTGTTTTTATTTCTCTATCTCAAAAACAAAAAAAAATAGTTTATTTCTCTATATTGAAAACAAAAAAAAATAGTTTACTTCAGAGTTGTTATTTATTTGCTTGCTTTTATTCTGCTGAAATGAGTTCCTCTGAGAATACCAAGTTGTGTGACTTCACTAGCACAAACAACAATGATTTTATTTGCACACCTATTGCTCCACCGGCTCCTACTGCTGCTTTCTATGATATTAAGCCTGCTTTATTAAATCTTGTGATGAAAGAACAATTTTCTGGTATTAGTACTGATGATGTTGCTCACCTTAATAATTTTGTTGAACTATGTGAGATGCAAAAATATTAAGATGTGGATGGAGATATTATTGAACTGAAATTATTTATTTTATCTTTAAGAGGAAGAGCTAAAGAAAGGTTGCTATCTTTGCCTAGAAATAGTATTGGTTCATGGACTAAGTGTAAAGATGCTTTCATTGGAAAATATTATCCTCCTTCTAAGATTATATCCCTGAGAAGTGACATAATGAATTTTTAGAAATTTGATAATGAACATGTTGCTAAAGCTTGGGAAAGAATGAAAACTATGGTGAAAAATTGTCCCACTCATGGACTAACTACTTGGATGATTATACAAACCTTTTATGCAGGACTGAATTTCTCCTCAAGGAACCTATTGGATTCAGCTGCTGGAGGGACCTTTATGTCCATTACTTTGGGCAATGCAACAAAGCTTCTTGATGATATGATGATAAATTATTCATAGTGGCACACTGAGAGGGCTCCACAAGGTAAGAAGGTAAATTGTGTTGAGGAAACCTCCTCTTTATGTGAAAGGCTTGATGCTATGATGTCTATGCTTGTTAATGGTAAAGCTCAAGTTGATCCTAATAATGTTCCTTTATCCTCTTTGGTTGCTCAATAAGAGCATGTTGATGTAAACTTTATTATAAATAATAATTTCAACAACAATGATTATAGAAATAATTTTGGTGGAAACAATTATAAGCCCTATCCTCCTAATAGTGGTAGTGGTTACTCTTATGGTAGATCTGTAATGCCTAGTGAGGAAAGGATTGTAGAAGTTGAAAAAGCAACTAAGAACTTTATGCAAATGCAATATGAACAAAATAAGTTGTTTACTAAAAATATGGAAGAACAATCTGCTATGTTGAGAACTATTAGCCAACAAATTGGGAATTTGAATAGAGAAATCTCTAGTCTGCAGGGTAAAATTTCTAGTGCTGAGATTAGTATTTTGGCCCTGTCAGAGGCAACAATCTTCTTTGATAAATAAAATGGCTGATAAAACTGAAACCATCGAAGATAATCCTTTTTCTGCAACCAATGCCATTAAAGTTCAAATAGATAATAATGTTAGGTTGATGGTTGAATTACATGCTAGATGGGAAAGAGAAGAACTAGCTAAAAAGAATAATATTGCTAGAGTTTGCACTATCAAACAACTAGTAAAACTGAAGCTCCTAGTGCTAGTAAACCTCCTACTGTCAATGGTAAAGTAGTTGGTGTTAATAAAGTCCCTACTCCTTTGGTGAAACGTGCTAAATTGCCTCAAACTGCTGCAACTACTTCTGATAAAAGTGCTGAAATTTTTAGAAATGTGGGAGATAATGGTTCCATTACTTTTGATGATAATGATATTGATCTTGATGATTGCAATATCTCTGAATTTATTATGTTTCTACCAAAGCTTGTTAGAAGTCCCAATGCTAGTGCCATGAATATGGCCTTTACTAAACATATTACCAATGCTCTCATGAAAGTTAGGGAAGAAAAGTTGAAACTTGAGACATCCATCCCTAGAAAATCAGATGATGGTTGGGAGCCTATCATTAAGATAAAAGTAAATGATTTTGATTGCAATGCTTTGTGTGATCTTGGTGCTAGTATCTCTGTTATGCCTCAAAAGCTTTATAATATGCTTGATTTGCCACCGTTGGAACACAGTTATTTGGATGTTCATCTTGCTGATAATGCTAAGAAGAAACCTCTTGGTAGAATTGATGATGTTCTTATTATGGTTAATAATAACCTTCCCCTGTTTATTTTGTTGTTATGAACATTGAATGCAATGCTTCTTTTCCTATTGTTTTGGGAAGACAGTTTCTTAGAACTGTTGGTGCTATTATTGATATGAAAGAGGGGAGTATTAAATATCAACTTTCCCTCAAGAAAGGTTTGGATACCTTTCCTAGAAATAAAGATGAAGCTACCCTTTGACTCTATTATTAGATAAAAATATGACGTTGATGCTGCTTCACTTGAAAATACTTGAGTTGATTTTTCTATGCCTAGCTGAAAGGCTTTAAGGAAAAGCGCTACAGGGAGACAACCCGTTTTATTTCTCAGTTTTCTTTCAGTTTTCTTTTTTTTCTTTTGTGTGTTTGCACTTGGGTGTTGCCTATTTCCTTATAAACCCCTCTGTATCTTTTCTTTTGAGTTTTTGTTGAGCCAAGTAAAGCCAGTAGTGGAAAGTTGAGCCTATATTTCGGATTTCTGCGTAGGAAACAGATTTCTGCCGTCCATTGTAAATTCCGCTAAAACTCACAGAAACTTCAAAATGAGCTGAGCTTTTTTTGTGCTTAATCCTGAGTTATATACACAACTTTTTTAGAAGACCACTTTTTTATTTGAGCAATATAAGATTTTTGAAAAAAAAAGATCTTTACCTGCTGTTCTGTTTTTGACAGATTTCTGCCATTTATCGCATTTGCATCTTAATCTCTTTCTTTTGGTGCTCTTTTGAGAAAAAGAGTTTTGAAAGAAGTTTTGACAGTAGATACACTAGTACAGATTCCCTCTTCTGTGGCGCACCAAAACTGTATTTTGTGGCGCACCCTGGGGCCACAGGGGTGCGCCACAGAATACACGCCATAAAAATATATTCTGTGGCGCACCCAGCCCGTGCGCCACAGAAAACGTGGATTCTGTGGCGCATCGGGGCCTGGTGCGCCACAGAAATAGTGAATTCTATGGCGCATCGGGGCCTGGTGCGCCACAGAAATAGGTGCGCCACAGAATTGCTATACGGTGCGCCACAGAAATATCTATTGTATTTCGAAATTTAAATTGTTTCTGGTATAAATACCAGCTATATTACAGGATTTATACAGTTTGAATACAGGCAGTGATATTTCACAAATATATAAACATAGAAGTGATATTTGATAAAGATATAAGTCACACATTACTCGATAATAACATAATATACAATAGTGATCCATAGTGCAAAAGTATCAAATTTTGTTCATCGAACATAGTGATACATAGTCAAAGATCATCGAACATGCCACCACATAGTTCATCGAACATGACACCACATAGTTACTCGATAAGGCCTAAGCTAAGATGAAATAGACTACAAGCACGGCGACGATGGTGAGCAAGAACGGTAGCTTGATGGAGGTCTTCATCTTGTTCTTCTGTTTCTACCGGTGGTCCCTCCACTTCGCAACCGCCTCGTGTCTAGTCTCGTATCCTTTATAGCAGTTGCCGCTGAACTTGTCGACCTGTGCTTTACAGTCCTTCCACTCGTCATAGACTCCTGGAACCCGACCCTCGAACACCACGTAGTACGTCATCTATATAGATAGACACAAAGCATATTAGTAAGTATAATGCAAAAAACAACTAAGGCATATATGTTCACCAAAAACAACTAAGGAATATGAATGCAAACTTGTTAATATAATCACTGTATCTTGATTATCACAGATTATATTCACTGTATCTTGATCATCACTGTACCTTGATCATGACTAATAGTAGCTAGCTAGGCCTAAGTTTAGAGCTAAACTAACATAGTAGCTAGGCATATATAAGTTAAGCAAATTTTGTTAAACAAACTAATAGTAGCTAGCTACGCACACCTCGATCAACGATACCTCTTCTGGAGAGGCGCCGAAAACGGCTTATATAGCTCCTTCGTCATCCACGACCTACGATCAGCCTGCTGCTCTAGGCGTTCCTGGATATCCCTCTGGCATAACCCTATGGGCTGGTTCAAGGACCCTCCCTTTTTGTTGACATCTTCAATGATTATCTCCGACAACTTGACTTTGATACGATGAAAATCTTGCATAAGATCTTCCTGTGAGATTTCCCCCGCCATTTTGTTGGACCAGTCTCGGAGTTTAGAAGGATGATTCATATTATTTGCATCGCGGACAATCCCTTTGAGGTGATGGAGGGCATAGAAGGCCTCCTTCGTGCTCCAAGCCGGCTGCTTGATGCAGGGGAACTCGGTCACGTGCTTGAACCCGTATTTTCCAGTAGCTGGCCTGATACATTCTTGTTTCTTTTCGAATGTGCCTCCATTTTGGGCGTAGCCGTTGAGAGCCTCATCGAGAACACTCCTTATTCTGGTGTAGTCTTTCTTCTTCGTCTTATTCGACGAGTCGAAGTACTCGGCTAGTGACCACTTTGGGCAAAGCACGATGAGTGTGCAGTATGTGTCCCTGCTCAACACATGCAATCGAATCCAGGATAAGCAATGGATGAAATCTAGAAAAAAAACATTAGCTACGACGGTCGCGAGACTTACTCGGGAAAGACAGGCAAAAGAATGTCCCTCTTGTTCTCACTGTTTCTCAACATGAAGCTCTCGAGGTACTTCACTGCCTTGGTCCGTGAACTTGATCCTTCCTCCAGCTGGCTATCACGCATGTAGTAGGGATCCTCTACCATAACGTACGGGGGTAACTCTCGCTGGATCTGCAGCTGAGCATTGAGCACGTATAGGCGGACCAAGTTATAGTCCAGCCGTCTCGAGTGAAATAGATTGAAGATATCCTCGTACGCTATGAAGAACAGTCCCGCGGGGTCTTCATGGATGAAGTCCGGGCCCTCTGGCACCTTGACCACGAACGCCGGGTAATTTGGAGACTCTTCTTTAAGAAGGAGGCCCTCTAGCATCACGATAATGTTATGCAATGTGAGCATTGGTCCAGTTGCCCCGTGTATCTCGTCCGGACCCAGTATCGGTTTCCCAGCTTCATGCAAGCGGGTCAAGCCATCCTTACGGGGTCGTACCACGGCGTCGGCCAAGATCTTAGTATGCTGGACCTTTTTAGCAGGTCTCTTCCTAATCTTCTTGCTGGGGGTGGCCTGATCTGCTGCGGGAGCTGGGGGTGCGGGTGCTCGGGACGACCCTACGATTGTCTTATGCAGTGTGCCAGGGCTGAATACTGTACCCTCCGGGTAGGTCAGGTGCTGCATGACTTCAGTACGTCTAGGTTGATCGTCGTGACTGCGGAAGACTTCATCGTCACGATTCATATCAGGCATGTACCTATCTTGGCTGTAGCCCGTGTTGAGGTAGGCATTGATGTCGACATTGTCATCGTAATGATAGTCATCGACACCGGCGGCTCCAACAAACGGGTTGTCCACGTCCTTTGGTGGTGACGGCGGCTGTGATGCCGGCGGCTGTGATGCCGGCGGCTGTGATGCCGGCGGTTGAGGCACAACTGCATTTGATGATCTTTTGGCCGGTCGTTGCGGCATATTTCCCAACAACACTTTGTGCCTTGTGGTGGTGGCAACAACCGCCGGTTCCTTCTGGGTGGTGGTGGCAACAACCGCCGGTTCCTTCTGGGTGGTGGTGGCGACGACTAGTGTTTCCTTCTGCGGGGCGGCGGCCTTGGGTGCTGTCTAGAGGGCTCTTTGCTTCGTGGGCCGGACGATCTTATTCTGCGGGGCCATAGGGGATGTGGCGCCGGTGTTGCGCTTGATCACAAGACCCCCCCCCCCCAAGACGAATCTGGCTCTTCGGCCATTTCACCACCCAAGTCGTGCACTCTCCAAGTACCAAGTTCTCCTCGTCGCAGCCTGGAGGTTGAAGGGGGGGAAGGACGTCGCGATACTCTGGCACTACCTTGGCCAACTTCACCTTCATCACGTTCTCGTCCATTCGAGAGTGGTGCATAGTGCGTTGCATGGGTTGTATAATAGTGCCGGTAGCAACATCCACCAACTCTCCGCCGGGCACCACACGATGCAGGAGTACGCAAGATTCGTCCTGTTGGGCAACATATATACCAGGCATCATGAGATGACAGTCATCGTGAGAAGGCGTCGTTAGATCACGACTAACTAATTAGTTACCTTGGTGATGGCGTCAAGCTCGGCGGGTGTCGAGACAAGGGCGACGGTGCCGGCGGCCCGCCCATCATTCTTCGGCATTGCTGTGGAAGGGGGCGACGATCTGACCAGAAGGAGCGGCGTCGGCGTCTGGGGGGTCAGCTGTTGCGGCGGCACTTGCTGGTTCATGCTTGAGTTGCTGCCGACGAAGGTGGGCAGATGGATCGGTCCAATTTGACCCCCCGCATTCCAAGAAGCTATCCCCTCCATCAGCCCAGGGGGGATGAATTCCTTGAGCCTCTCATCCACTAATCTATTGAGCGTTGTCGTGGGATAATCACGGCAGATGTTACCTGGGGTAACTGATCTTGGGGCAAGACGACACAGGTATTTGGGAGAGGGTTTAGCTCAGAAGAAAACATGGTGCAATTCGATCTGGTAGCCGGCAATCAAAGTCGCCGAGTCTCCGATCTTGATATAATAACTCAACTCTGGGATTACACTTGGTGCTCGATATCACACGATGTTGCTAGGGTTCTTAGATCTCTATCTAGACTAGACCTGGGGGGCGGTTTATAAAGCACCCGTACCCCCTGGCTTATTCCCCAAGGCGCACCCTGGATCCTACCCGGATACGGCGCACAAATTGTAGCTTTCCTTTACAATAGCCCTCAACCCGAGTTCCTGGGCCTACAAACTTGGGCCTCCACGAGCTTCCTTATCCTTAGCCGGATCCTGCGCACCGTCCTTTGGGCCGGGTTACTCCTTGGAGTTTGACCTACCGGGTTATCGTCCCCCCGTCAGTAGTCCCCAGAATAGCCTGGGCTTCATGGATCCTCCTTGAAGCGCTTGCTATTCCCTGCAAAGATATCAAACATACGGGCATACAGAGGCCGGGTTAAGATGTTTTGATATTCGGCTAGGCCTAACTCCATGGTGGCCATATAGTAACCCGGCTTTGCTCCAGATGCTTTGCTTAACTTTCCGAGTCTAAGCCTTGATAAAAATGCCAAAACTCTATACTTTACTCGATAACTGATGCTGATGCCATGGAGAGGATCCCTTTCTCTTTTTTGTCCGGATATCTCGCTCAGCTTGCAAAGCATATCTCGTAAAATCCGCGCGGATAGCCATTGCCCCAAATCTTCCGGATTCCGCCCGTTGGGATTGGTTTATCCGCCCACACCTTATAAATAGAGCCCAGAGGGTAGCTTAGATTCCCACCTATCACTCCAATCTTTCATCGGCTTACTCATTCCCTGCGCCCCGCAACATCTCGAGAATCCCGAGCACGCCACCGTAACAAGGCCGCCGCCGGCTGCACTCAACCCCTAATCGCTCCGCGCCGCCGCCAAATTCCGTCACCGCGCCCTCGTTCCTCTCAACAAACGCTGCAAGGTGGGATCTAGATCACGACACCGGCCTCAGCCAGGCCATTCTCCAGCTTCTTCCAGTAAGCGTTCGCTAATCCAGCCTCACGACTTTTTTTTCGATTTAATCTAGACTGGATCTAGGTCAATCCGCGGACCATTTTTCCCGTCACACCGAATTAGACGGTTTAGATGCTTGCCAACTCCTTCAACAACTTGTTGGATGATCTCACACCACCCTCCTACCGCCATTAATCACTAATTTCTTCGTAGAATCATTCGCGAGTTTTCCAACCTAGATCCATTCCGTCCAAATTTCCGCGCATATAATTGACACCCAGAAAATCCTCCTTTTCCAGTTACTTTGCTTGCAGTAGAGACATGGGCAACCATCCGTGTTCCCCAAACTCATTTCAATACGTAAGTGACCAATAATTTCCACAGCTATACTTAATACCCGGATACCTTATGATTTCCGCTTCATAACATGATACCCGGATAACTGCCAGCTTCATACTTTCTTGATACCTTATACTCGGATAATTCAACACTCCCAGGCCTTATTTCACACGCCTCTTTTTCTTGTGCTTTGCAGGTTGATCCCATGGCTCCCAAACGACAAGGAAAACAACCGACTCGGGCGAGAACTACCCAAACCATATCCGCCAACTGGGGGCGTTCCACAACTACGAAAGCCAAGTTGGAGGAGCTAGCCGAGTTAGGAACTCTCCCTTCTCAGAAGGACATTCACTGGAGAGCGCCGGGTAATGAGACTCGGCCCACACCCGCAGAAAACGAGGTAATCTGCTTCGTAGAGCACGTGACCCGGGGATTCCGTCCTCCGGGTCACCCTTTCTTTAGGGAGATCTTAGATCACTATGGACTCCGAATGTTCGACATAGGGCCTAACTCTATGTTGAACATCACCCACTTCATTGTTCTCTCCGAATCGTACTTGTGCATGCCGCCGAGTTTAACTCTCTTCATTGAGTTATTCCAATGCAAGCCGTGCCGCGAAAGCGGCGACGGAGCGCTCCTAACCTGTGGCGGGGTATCCATTGTCGCACCCTGACTTCTAGGGGATACTCACCGTACGAACTGGATAGCAGATGCTTGGATTATGGGGCATAACTGCTCCCACGTCCCAGCTTCCTGGTAGGCCTGCGCTTATGCGCGACAACACAAGCCCTGCTATTCCATCGTCGATGTAAACTATCCACTAGAGATCAAAGGCACTTCCGTCGACGTACTTCAAACCATACACACATGGTACGTCAACGGCGTTGAACAACTGATATCACAACAGATCTCTACGACACAAAAGATTGAAATAAGTTGCACATGGCTCTCATTAGAGCAGAGATAGCAAATACAATCATTCAGAGGGCACATGCCCCAACAATACATCATTACAATACAGCGGAATCATTCAACATGTCTGAGTACAGACAAGAACCAAATAGGCCTAAGAGGCCGGAAGCAAACAGACGGAGCCCATCCACGAAGTCTCGGATCCTGCCCGGGTCCGCTATCTACTCGTCAGCAGCCTCGTCATACTCCACGTAGTTGCCACCATGAAGATCCTCGGAAACGTCGTCTGCGTAAACCACAGCCCCAAAGGGGTCAGTACATAAACGTACTGGCAAGCAAGACTCACAATTCACCAAAGTGTAGCCCGTCAACACCAAGCACAGATGCCTTGGGTTCAACGGAAGAGAGGGGATATAAAAGATGCTGCAACTGGCTGAGCTAACCAACTACAGAGATTCTAACAATTCCGGCTAACAGAAAGGAGATAAGATCGAGGATTGTAACCAACTGAAAGATAACTTCAAACAAACCCATCCTGGATCTCGCCCCTTATCCAAAGAAGCAATCCGAGGATAACTCACACAGTTGTAATAATGATGGTTCAAATTATTGTGTCAATAAGCCTATTACTAGTCAAGTTGTTAACCATTGGGTGTAAAGTTGTTGATCATTAGGTTTAAGTTGTCCTGAGTACTTGTTAGCAAGTACTTTCACCAAGTAATCCATAACCGCGGAAAACACGGCTTCTCGAGAAGATTATCCCTGCAGGGTTGCACCAATTTGGCCGTACACTCAAGAATAACCCGCCAGATGGAAATGCACTTCCACCAAGCGGGGTACTCTACACAACCAACCATTCTTCGCATCAAGCCCAAAGCACCTTGGGCGCACGGCTAATCGAGCCCAGAAGAAAATGGACCCTCATAGCACTCTAAGAACGTGTCCCCCTATATGCCGACTACGAAAGTTCCACCCTGGCCTGGGCTCGCAAAAACATGCATGCGGCAAATGGAAAACACGAACTAAATGAGGCGATTTGGACGAGATGCGAATCAGGTCAAGTTGAGGGGGGCGCCCATACTCGCTTCCCAAATGCGGGTAGTGCGCTCATCATGGATCAGTAGACAAGACCCTTTTCCTATTAGGGTCGACACTAGCAGGCTTCAAAACCTCTCATGGGCCTCCTGCCGGTGCCTTATCATCAAGTTTATTATTAATAGTAACATTAGCATGATTGATTGATTAAACAACGAGCCCCCAGTACATAATGAAGTAATAACAGGAAGTAACGGGTAACAGACTCGAGCAAAACAACCTAAGCATGCTAGTAAGACACGGGCTCAACCAAAAGGTTATAGGTATGGAGGTGAGGCAATATCAGGGTTAAGGGATTCATGTGATAGGTTCGTAACAGAAACAACTACTACTAAGGCTAGCAGAAACAGACAACGGAAAGTATCGGTAACCAATGTTGAAAGGAACACAGTGGTTCATGTGAGTGATAACTTGCCTGCAAAACCCAGTAGCCTGGTACTGAGCTAAATCCTTAGAAGGGATGTCGTAAGTATCGTCGGTCTCAACGTCGTCGTTTATCCGGGAAGAAGCAAACAACATTGCAGAAAGATAAACAATCAATATAATGGCATAGGTGCACAAACATGGGATGATGCATGACAGTTTAATTGATGCATCCAAAGGAAATAGTTGACAAGATAGAAACAGGATTAAATGGACCCATATGCAATTGGATTGCATATGGAAAGCCCATGAATTATGGTTGAATTAATTGTTTTACAACTAATCATCATATGAAAGTGGATTAGCATGATGCATGGATGAGGAAAACAGCAAAATAACAACAAATAACAATGATAGATGCAAGTGAAAAAGGATTGGAACAAGTTTTGGAAATCATTGATTAAGTTTGGAAAGTTTGGTTACTTAAACATGTCACACAAGCATTTGTTATTTTCATCAAGTTAAAGTGTTCAAAACAAATAACAAAGTTTATATTTGAAAAGAAAACAAGGTTTTAGGTGGATTACATGTTTCACTTATTGAAAAAGGATTTCAAATAAAGTATGTAGGAATTAAACAAGTTAAACAAGAATTAAATGAATTTAATTCAAACATGAACTTATTTGAATTTTTATTTGTTCAAAACATTGAGTGAAGTTCATATTTGAAAAGTTTATGCTTTTATGGTTTGAAAACATATTTTATATGTCCCAAAAGAATTTGTTTTGATCAAGTTATGAATTTAGCAATATTAAATGATTTAAACAAGGTTTAAATCATTTAACCAATTTTAATTATTCAAAACATGAAACAAAATTTATATTTGAAAAGAGGGTTTAATTTTGCATGGAAAACATATTTCATTTGTGGAAATTGGATTTAAAATGAGCAAGTTATTATTTTGGCAATTTTAAATGCAATAAATAGGAAACAGTCGTTTTCAGCAATTTAAATTATTCAAAACAGCAAACAAAATTTATATTTGGAAAGTACATGAAAAATTGATTGGAAAACATATTTGGTTTGTGAAATTTGGAATTTTTATGAACAAGTTATGAATTTTGCAAGTTTAAGTGAATTTGACAAGTTTTCAAAATTTGCACCAATTTAAAATATTCAAAACAGTAAACAAATTTTATATTTGGATAGATCATTTAATTTGGTATTGAAAACATATAAAAAATGTTGAATTTGGAGTTAGGATGATTTATTTAGGCAATTTCCAAAATATAGTGCAAATCTGCCATTTTTAAACCATTAGGGACTTAGAAAAATATTTTCCAGGGCCTAGATTAAATCAACAGGGACCTATTGGGGATTTGATGGAAGTTCCAGTACCAAAACCTTGCAAAAATAAAAGATTGTTTTATTTGTGGGAGGGGGGATTCGATCCCCCCACCTCTTGCTTGCGCTGGGGGGAACCAAACCAGATGGGCTACTGCTGCTGCTGTTGGAAGGAAGGGGTTCTCAGGGGGGTTAAGGCTTCAGATCCGCATGGAGTTTTAATTGGAAAAAAAAGGACAGAGAAAAGGGTGGGGATGGGGAGTTGAACCCACGACCTGTGGCTGTACTGCGTGCGGCTGTTGCCAGTAGAGCTGCGCTGCGTGTGTTGATAGGAAAGGAAACATGAGGGGTAAGTGTTGGCTCGCTGCACGTTTTCTGACAAAAAAAAGATAACTGAATCGATCGAACAGGTACTGGACTTGATCGAGCGGAAGGGGGGGTCGATGGCTGCTCGCCGGAGGGGAACCAGGGAGGCGCGTGGGGTGCGGCTAGAGGTGGAAGGAGCGGAAGGGAGAGAGGAGGGGTGCGGCCTCACCTCGAGGCGGTCGGGGAGGCACCGATCGGATGCAGGTCATCGGGGCGGACAGGGAGCAGGCAGGGCGAGGCAGTGGAGGTGGCCGGAGTTGGAGGAGATGGCGCCGGCGACTCGGGCCTCCTCGGCCGGTGGCGCCTACACCGAAGTGGAAGAGGGCAGGGAGCCGTTTCCATTCCCGCCATGGGGAGCTCCCGAGAACTACTCCTGCGACTAGGGGTGGGCATTCGGTTCCTTCGGTTTTTTCGGTTTGGTTTTTCGGGTTTTTTAATAATTCGGTTTTTAGGAAGTGACACCCGAATTAACCTATCATTTTTCAGGAACCGACAATTCGGTTCTTCAAAAATTCGGTTCGGTTTTCGGTTTAAACCGAATTAACCGAGATTGTAACATGCAGAAAATCCAAATCAAGAATTAGACAACAAAAATGAGTGGATAGGGTGTGGTTGCCAAGGGCCGTTGTAAAAATCCTTGGCAGAGGATGGAGCAGTGAAGCTCAGCCCGTGAGAATGGAGTTGCGGAGCCTCGCCGGGACAACATGGACGTGTGAACCTATTGTAGTGGCAGTTTTTTATGTGAAATATTTGATTGCATGATGAATCGGTCCTTTCGGTCAGTTCGGTTAACATGGACTAAAAACCGAACTAACCGATATAATTTCGGTTTTCTAAAGTTGGGAACCGATATATGGACCGAAAACCGAATTAACCTTATATTCGGTTTGTTCGGTTCGGTCTCGGTTCGGGTTCGGTTTCTCGGTTTTTTATGCCCACCCCTACCTGCGACCACGCCAACCTTCTCCACATTCGGCCATGGTGGGGTTCAGTCAAGTTCAGAGGAACAGACAGAGTTGGATGAGGAGGGAGAGAGGGTGGCGGCTAGAGGAGGAAGGAGAGGGACAAGGTGCGGGTTAGGGTTAGGGTTAGGAGTGGGGAAGAGGTGGAGCTTTATGGAGGGAGAGGAGGTAGTACGGCTGCACATCCAGGGGGGGTGGAGGAGATCGTCTGGTGTCTGATGCGTTCGTACAGAGGAGGGTGACGCCAGCGAGGAAGAAGGGGTACTGGGCCAGGTTGGTGGGCTTAAGTGGAAAAGGGAAATTGGGCTTGGGAAAAGAAATAGATGGGGAGGGCTGCTGCTCCTTCTCTCCTTTATTTTTCTGTTTCATATATTGTTTTTTGTAGATTGATTTTGGAAGAAAAAGTTAAGGTTTTTGTTAGTAAAAATTACAGAAAAATTAGTTTAGCCTTGTTATGTAATTAGAAACCATATTGTAAGATTGGATTTCAAAAATTGAGATTTGAGATGATAGTTTGCATTGAAACCAAATTTAGAGGAATTTTAATAGTAATAAACCATTAAGAATTCATGCATTTGAATAGGGTTACCCCTAGGGTTTTTAGACTGATTTAAGGAGGGCAATTGTTTGGTGAGTTTTATGGTTTCAAAAGGTACTGACTTTTAAGGATTGGTTTGAGATGGAAAATAATTTAGGAGTTAATGATTTGAACCAGTTGATTGGAATATTGGTTTGATTAAAACCAACACTTTTATAAGTGGGATTATTGGAAAACAATTAGGGTTTTGATTTGGAAACAACTATTTGGATGTTGGTTTGGAATTTCAAATGGAAAACCAATTGAATTTGAAAAGGGTTTGATTATTGGATGCATTTTTATAGAAATAAAACAATAGTTTGGAATCACACTTTAATGGAAACAAATAATTGTTTTATTTTGAAATATCTTTTTAGAAATTGTAACATCACAAGGATGAAACAAAAGGTTTGAAATTTGAGTTGAAATTCAAATAGAAAACAAAGGAAAACAAAGGAAAACAGTTGGAAAACAACTGAAAACAGAGGAAAACAAATGGAAAACAAACAAAACAATTGCAATCAACATGATGCCATGATGCAAAACATAAAATAACAGGGAGCAAACATTCTAATGGCTATTTTTCAGACTTGGGATGTTACAAAACGCCCCCCCTTGAAGGAATCGCGCCCCGAGATTCCTACTGAGAAAAGAAAAAGTCCGGATACTTCTTGGGAAGATCCTCTTGAGTTGTGTCACGTGAAACACATCGTGCACATTGGATAGACGTCAGGGAATTTGGAAACCACCGGAACATTTCAAGTAAAGGGAGAGGTATAGGTTTTGTATGGAGGTTGTATAGCTGGGTAGAATTTGATTCATTTGGAGAATAGACTATCTGTAATAAGGTTGGAACAGAGTTATTGACATCAATGGAACACCAAGGATGACATCAATGTCAGAATCAGCAACATGAGAGTAACGAGGAATATGTGGCCTCCCATTATAATTGGATTGTTCTTACTTTAGTTGGACAAGAGTGGAACCAGAATTGGGTTGTATGTTGTGGAAAAGATTGTTGACACAAAGGAATGTGATTCTCCGGTATCAAATAGCACCTTAGCTGGACAAGAGTTTACGAGGAAGTTTTGATTAGACACCGGTAGAAGATTTGAAGTGGAAAACAACAACAAGATTTCAACGGACGAAAAGGATGTTGAGAAGAACAGGATATCAACATCGGGGAAAACGAGAACAAGATTCCTGAGGTACTACGGAAAACCCATCCGGGCTTCTAAAGGATCAATATCTACTGCTTAAGGAATAGAGGATCTGCTTCCGGGGCTTACACGCCTCCGTTCTCAATTATGAGTAGGCAACATGATAAATCATGTCACAACCACCTCCATTCCTATGGTCTAGCAGATATAACCATCCTAGAGAAACCAGGATTCGTGAAATCCTAACTTGAAAGTTTAGATGAGAAGGGAAAATTCAACGTTGCACTTCCTTACCAGAAAAGGGAGGGAGGGTGGGGAAAAGAAGAAAAAGAACAGAATTCCTACTCTCACGTTTCATTTTTCCTATATAGCTACAAAATAGTTTCTAGACTCAACTGCGACCAGTAAAAAGGGATCCTACAGGCAGACAGGCTCTGATACCATTTGTCGCACCCTGACTTCTAGGGGATACTCACCGTACGAACTGGATAGCAGATGCTTGGATTATGGGGCATAACTGCTCCCACGTCCCAGCTTCCTGGTAGGCCTGCGCTTATGCGCGACAACACAAGCCCTGCTATTCCATCGTCGATGTAAACTATCCACTAGAGATCAAAGGCACTTCCGTCGACGTACTTCAAACCATACACACATGGTACGTCAACGGCGTTGAACAACTGATATCACAACAGATCTCTACGACACAAAAGATTGAAATAAGTTGCACATGGCTCTCATTAGAGCAGAGATAGCAAATACAATCATTCAGAGGGCACATGCCCCAACAATACATCATTACAATACAGCGGAAGCATTCAACATGTCTGAGTACAGACAAGAACCAAATAGGCCTAAGAGGCCGGAAGCAAACAGACGGAGCCCATCCACGAAGTCTCGGATCCTGCCCGGGTCCGCTATCTACTCGTCAGTAGCCTCGTCATACTCCACGTAGTTGCCACCATGAAGATCCTCGGAAACGTCGTCTGCGTAAACCACAGCCCCAAAGGGGTCAGTACATAAACGTACTGGCAAGCAAGACTCACAATTCACCAAAGTGTAGCCCGTCAACACCAAGCACAGATGCCTTGGGTTCAACGGAAGAGAGGGGATATAAAAGATGCTGCAACTGGCTGCGCTAACCAACTACAGAGATTCTAACAATTCCGGCTAACAGAAAGGAGATAAGATCGAGGATTGTAACCAACTGAAGGATAACTTCAAACAAACCCATCCTGGATCTCGCCCCTTATCCAAAGAAGCAATCCGAGGATAACTCACACAGTTGTAATAATGATGGTTCAAATTATTGTGTCAATAAGCCTATTACTAGTCAAGTTGTTAACCATTGGGTGTAAAGTTGTTGATCATTAGGTTTAAGTTGTCCTGAGTACTTGTTAGCCAGTACTTTCACCAAGTAATCCATAACCGCGGAAAACACGGCTTCTCGAGAAGATTATCCCTGCAGGGTTGCACCAATTTGGCCGTACACTCAAGAATAACCCGCCAGATGGAAATGCACTTCCACCAAGCGGGGTACTCTACACAACCAACCATTCTTCGCATCAAGCCCAAAGCACCTTGGGCGCACGGCTAATCGAGCCCAGAAGAAAATGGACCCTCATAGCACTCTAAGAACGTGTCCCCCTATATGCCGACTACGAAAGTTCCACCCTGGCCTGGGCTCGCAAAAACATGCATGCGGCAAATGGAAAACACGAACTAAATGAGGCGATTTGGACGAGATGCGAATCAGGTCAAGTTGAGGGGGGCGCCCATACTCGCTTCCCAAATGCGGGTAGTGCGCTCATCATGGATCAGTAGACAAGACCCTTTTCCTATTAGGGTCGACACTAGCAGGCTTCAAAACCTCTCATGGGCCTCCTGCCGGTGCCTTATCATCAAGTTTATTATTAATAGTAACATTAGCATGATTGATTGATTAAACAACGAGCCCCCAGTACATAATGAAGTAATAACAGGAAGTAACGGGTAACAGACTCGAGCAAAACAACCTAAGCATGCTAGTAAGACACGGGCTCAACCAAAAGGTTATAGGTATGGAGGTGAGGCAATATCAGGGTTAAGGGATTCATGTGATAGGTTCGTAACAGAAACAACTACTACTAAGGCTAGCAGAAACAGACAACGGAAAGTATCGGTAACCAATGTTGAAAGGAACACAGTGGTTCATGTGAGTGATAACTTGCCTGCAAAACCCAGTAGCCTGGTACTGAGCTAAATCCTTAGAAGGGATGTCGTAAGTATCGTCGGTCTCAACGTCGTCGTTTATCCGGGAAGAAGCAAACAACATTGCAGAAAGATAAACAATCAATATAATGGCATAGGTGCACAAACATGGGATGATGCATGACAGTTTAATTGATGCATCCAAAGGAAATAGTTGACAAGATAGAAACAGGATTAAATGGACCCATATGCAATTGGATTGCATATGGAAAGCCCATGAATTATGGTTGAATTAATTGTTTTACAACTAATCATCATATGAAAGTGGATTAGCATGATGCATGGATGAGGAAAACAGCAAAATAACAACAAATAACAATGATAGATGCAAGTGAAAAAGGATTGGAACAAGTTTTGGAAATCATTGATTAAGTTTGGAAAGTTTGGTTACTTAAACATGTCACACAAGCATTTGTTATTTTCATCAAGTTAAAGTGTTCAAAACAAATAACAAAGTTTATATTTGAAAAGAAAACAAGGTTTTAGGTGGATTACATGTTTCACTTATTGAAAAAGGATTTCAAATAAAGTATGTAGGAATTAAACAAGTTAAACAAGAATTAAATGAATTTAATTCAAACATGAACTTATTTGAATTTTTATTTGTTCAAAACATTGAGTGAAGTTCATATTTGAAAAGTTTATGCTTTTATGGTTTGAAAACATATTTTATATGTCCCAAAAGAATTTGTTTTGATCAAGTTATGAATTTAGCAATATTAAATGATTTAAACAAGGTTTAAATCATTTAACCAATTTTAATTATTCAAAACATGAAACAAAATTTATATTTGAAAAGAGGGTTTAATTTTGCATGGAAAACATATTTCATTTGTGGAAATTGGATTTAAAATGAGCAAGTTATTATTTTGGCAATTTTAAATGCAATAAATAGGAAACAGTCGTTTTCAGCAATTTAAATTATTCAAAACAGCAAACAAAATTTATATTTGGAAAGTACATGAAAAATTGATTGGAAAACATATTTGGTTTGTGAAATTTGGAATTTTTATGAACAAGTTATGAATTTTGCAAGTTTAAGTGAATTTGACAAGTTTTCAAAATTTGCACCAATTTAAAATATTCAAAACAGTAAACAAATTTTATATTTGGATAGATCATTTAATTTGGTATTGAAAACATATAAAAAATGTTGAATTTGGAGTTAGGATGATTTATTTAGGCAATTTCCAAAATATAGTGCAAATCTGCCATTTTTAAACCATTAGGGACTTAGAAAAATATTTTCCAGGGCCTAGATTAAATCAACAGGGACCTATTGGGGATTTGATGGAAGTTCCAGTACCAAAACCTTGCAAAAATAAAAGATTGTTTTATTTGTGGGAGGGGGGATTCGATCCCCCCACCTCTTGCTTGCGCTGGGGGGAACCAAACCAGATGGGCTACTGCTGCTGCTGTTGGAAGGAAGGGGTTCTCAGGGGGGTTAAGGCTTCAGATCCGCATGGAGTTTTAATTGGAAAAAAAAGGACAGAGAAAAGGGTGGGGATGGGGAGTTGAACCCACGACCTGTGGCTGTACTGCGTGCGGCTGTTGCCAGTAGAGCTGCGCTGCGTGTGTTGATAGGAAAGGAAACATGAGGGGTAAGTGTTGGCTCGCTGCACGTTTTCTGACAAAAAAAAGATAACTGAATCGATCGAACAGGTACTGGACTTGATCGAGCGGAAGGGGGGGTCGATGGCTGCTCGCCGGAGGGGAACCAGGGAGGCGCGTGGGGTGCGGCTAGAGGTGGAAGGAGCGGAAGGGAGAGAGGAGGGGTGCGGCCTCACCTCGAGGCGGTCGGGGAGGCACCGATCGGATGCAGGTCATCGGGGCGGACAGGGAGCAGGCAGGGCGAGGCAGTGGAGGTGGCCGGAGTTGGAGGAGATGGCGCCGGCGACTCGGGCCTCCTCGGCCGATGGCGCCTACACCGAAGTGGAAGAGGGCAGGGAGCCGTTTCCATTCCCGCCATGGGGAGCTCCCGAGAACTACTCCTGCGACCACGCCAACCTTCTCCACATTCGGCCATGGTGGGGTTCAGTCAAGTTCAGAGGAACAGACAGAGTTGGATGAGGAGGGAGAGAGGGTGGCGGCTAGAGGAGGAAGGAGAGGGACAAGGTGCGGGTTAGGGTTAGGGTTAGGAGTGGGGAAGAGGTGGAGCTTTATGGAGGGAGAGGAGGTAGTACGGTTGCACATCCAGGGGGGGTGGAGGAGATCGTCTGGTGTCTGATGCGTTCGTACAGAGGAGGGTGACGCCAGCGAGGAAGAAGGGGTACTGGGCCAGGTTGGTGGGCTTAAGTGGAAAAGGGAAATTGGGCTTGGGAAAAGAAATAGATGGGGAGGGCTGCTGCTCCTTCTCTCCTTTATTTTTCTGTTTCATATATTTTTTTTGTAGATTGATTTTGGAAGAAAAAGTTAAGGTTTTTGTTAGTAAAAATTACAGAAAAATTAGTTTAGCCTTGTTATGTAATTAGAAACCATATTGTAAGATTGGATTTCAAAAATTGAGATTTGAGATGATAGTTTGCATTGAAACCAAATTTAGAGGAATTTTAATAGTAATAAACCATTAAGAATTCATGCATTTGAATAGGGTTACCCCTAGGGTTTTTAGACTGATTTAAGGAGGGCAATTGTTTGGTGAGTTTTATGGTTTCAAAAGGTACTGACTTTTAAGGATTGGTTTGAGATGGAAAATAATTTAGGAGTTAATGATTTGAACCAGTTGATTGGAATATTGGTTTGATTAAAACCAACACTTTTATAAGTGGGATTATTGGAAAACAATTAGGGTTTTGATTTGGAAACAACTATTTGGATGTTGGTTTGGAATTTCAAATGGAAAACCAATTGAATTTGAAAAGGGTTTGATTATTGGATGCATTTTTATAGAAATAAAACAATAGTTTGGAATCACACTTTAATGGAAACAAATAATTGTTTTATTTTGAAATATCTTTTTAGAAATTGTAACATCACAAGGATGAAACAAAAGGTTTGAAATTTGAGTTGAAATTCAAATAGAAAACAAAGGAAAACAAAGGAAAACAGTTGGAAAACAACTGAAAACAGAGGAAAACAAATGGAAAACAAACAAAACAATTGCAATCAACATGATGCCATGATGCAAAACATAAAATAACAGGGAGCAAACATTCTAATGGCTATTTTTCAGACTTGGGATGTTACATCCATCCAGCGCCGCAGGAATTCTCTGATGCCAACCCTCAACCTACACTCCCACGTCAAACACTGGCAACTGTCCTTCTTTTATTGCCGCGATACCTCCCCCGACAGTTAAAAGAAGCTGCCGGGTTACTCAGAGACCCCCCTCGAGCCCTCCGAGTCTTTCAGTGCCTTTGCATCAGATTCGGACAGGGAGACAATCCTTCCCTTGCTAACCAAGATGGCCATTCTCTCAGCACAAGGCCTCCTCGGGCTCAATTTAATAAAAACATGGGTTGATTTCCGGATACAACCCAACTCCGTCCGCACCAAACTGATGTGCGAGTACTCAGGGCACACCACAGATACGCTTCGATACTCCACCAAAAGCTTTGCAGCCGGCGATACTAACAAGACCATAAAAGGCTTCTTAACGGAGAAGCTGGAGGTGATAAAGGGCATCACCGGGTTACCCCCGTTTACTCGGGACAACCCGGCTCCAGCGGTAATACCTGATATCCATAACTTACTTCCGCATCTTGACTCGATACAGCTTCTAACCCTTATTCCCATTCCTTTGTCTTAGGCTGATGACCCTTTCTGGAGAGTTGAACCCTTTCCCCCTTCCAGAGACCTGGAAGACGAGGACGAGTCGGCTGATGGTAGCGAAGGTATTTGCACAGGATCTGTATACCTTTACTTGTATTACTTCCCTTTCGTTTATCTTTTCTCCAACCAACACACACTCGATTCGCAGGACTGGAAGACGAAGGTGAGGCCAACGAGGATGACCCGGAAGCGACTGAATCAGACCAAGAAACAACAGTCGGAGCCAAAAGGAAAACCAGAGGAGCCGTGTCCAAGGTTCCTTTTTCCTCGTTATCCTCTGAACCTTATTCCTTTGACGCCATGCGACGACTTAACCATCAATTATCAAATTCGTCGTGCTTGAAGGACTCCTCCCCCGCCAAGCGCAGAGTAACTCGGAGCTCCCCGGGTGAAGATCCCCTTAACCCGGGCATCTCTATTTCCTCGGTTCCTCGTGGCGGCGCTCCTCCGCCTCGTCCTTCCGACTCTCCTCAATGCCACCCTTCTCCTAACCATCCACGTGCCGGGCAATTCCGGGTCCCGTTGGTAGTTCCCGTGGCAACCTCATCTGCTTCCAGCGGCGAGCTCCCGCCTGATTATACCGTGAACGCCGGGTAAGTTTACGCTACATGATTTCCTTTTATGCTTAACAAGTTTCCACTCAAGCCACCATCATCACTAATAGCCACTTTTTCTCATCTTTCTTTTAGCGCTCAAGCCGTCGTTAGCGACCCGGAAAATATAGAAGCAGATAACCATCAGGCAGAGAAACCGACTGACCATGCGGACGCCGCGACTGGCGATGATACAGCGAATAATCAGGAACAAGGCCCTCTGAACAACCCACTTCCCCGAGCTGCCGGATCTCCTTCCTCATCGGAACCAGTAGACGAGGAGATCGAAGTTCTAGATACAAGGATGAGTTCTCCCAACCCGGCCACCCAAACTGTCCGGGTCTCAACTCCAAGGGCGGGGAGAGCCCCCCCACCAAACGACCAAGCTGCCGGCTCTTCCGGTGCTCGATCCGAGGAACTGACCTTTACCCAGATGCTAGAAACCCTTCGCACTTTAAGATCCAATGAAGAGAACATCTTGGGAGCTTTGATTGCCAAACACGAGGTAAATCCGACTAATATTGCTTATGCCTTTATCCAGTCCCCAAGTTCCGAGTGAATTGATTCATAATTTACTTGGGACTTTGTTATACAAGCGACTGATAACTTATTCCTCTACCCAACTGATCCTTTGTTTGCATGCATGCAGGCTTTCGTAACTCAATCCGAGGAAAAACTGGCGGGCGCCACCAAGCTCATCGAAAAGGAGGTAGCCTTACGTGAGGCAGCCGAGGCCGAGTCTAGGAGGAATAAGTTGATAATGAGAAAATATAGGAAAAGGGCTCACCGGGCAGAAGATGACCTAACAAGCCTTTCCGTCCAAATATCAGACACATATCGTGCTTTACTTGGTACGTCTCCTCCTCCGGTTTATCTTTTTGATAGATAGCAATAGTTTCCTGACTTATGTCTCCATTTCCTCAGGCCCGGACGAAACCATGCCGGAAGAAGATGACATGGCCAAGCTGAAAACCATGAATAGCGCTATCCGGCAACTATGTGCCGGAACCAGATGGATCCTTGATGAGTTGCGGTGGCCGGGCAGAGTACATGTTGATCTGAAAAGGCTGTTGGACGCCCTATCCACTGTTCCCGAATGGATTCGGCACTGGAAGCGCTCATCTTGCCGAGTTGGAGTGACCCGGGGGCTTGCACTTGCGAAAGCTTATCTCCCCAAGCTCGAGCTAGCGAGGCTTATGGGCGGCTTCCCAGAGTTCAAGCTTGACGGATCCAAGTTTTCAGTAAAGGATTTTCAGGCCGTCCAGAAGGAGGTCCGTTACCCGGCCAGCGTAATTGCTGATGAACTGGATGTTAACATACTTGTTCCAGCATATGATTCTGCCGATAAAGTAATTAAGTCGGATCTTCCTGAGCCGTATGACATGCTGGCTCGGTGGAAGGAGGAAGCTGCTGCGATAAGGGCGGAGGCTGCCAAGAAGCAAGCTGAAGCCGGCTCTGCTCCTGCTGCCTCAACACCAGTCGTTCCGCCCCCTGCAGGGGCTGGTACCGCCGATCCGGGTGCTGCTGCTACCACCAATGATGGCAAGGGTAAGGCCAAGATGGACGCCGAGTGATATATGGTTTCCAATGCCTCTTCTTAAGCGCCAGTCGGTCAACATACTTTTTGAAACAGTCATATTTTGGGCGGTGCGCCTGTGCACCTTTGATATTTTTTCACCAGGATTTTGTAATGCACGCTAAGGCCTTGATATACTCGATGCCTGTTCCGGCCTTTTTAAGTTTAAGCTCATCTGTTCTCGATATCTGGTTTTATTTATTGTTCCTTTTGTGAAAACTCAGTTTCCGGGTCTCATGGGTATTGACAAGCGGATTTTGCTTCGAAGTCCCCAAGTCCCCAAGACTCGGATATTTGGATTTTTGCAACTATACAAGTAAGCCATTTTTTCTCTTTTCAAGATTTCAAGCTACCGGGCCCGGATTGCCGAGTCTAGGACACTTGATCTTGAAAAGGGAACAAAATGCTTATTGCTATTTTCACAAAGATCCACGAGTTGTTTCACATAGGTTTTGAAGTTATGCTTAATAGTCGTTGAGTTTCCAGCTATTCAGCCTTGTACTCTGCATAACTTGTGGTTTAGATGACCCTTTTGACTGTCTTGTACTGTAAGCCGGCTTTCGCGTGGATACCATGTTGTTACATCAATACGAAGACGTAGCCAGCCAATCCCCGTCGGGTTTCATGACTAACTGCCATCGTAAGCGAACAAATCATGCCACTTTAATGCGAGTCGCATCGAGCTTAAGTAAGAATAGCCAAGAAATTTGGACTTCTTTGTCCGGTTATAAGATTGTAGCCGTACTCGTTTGCAAGTAATCGGCCCTTATAACTCATAGGCATCATGGCCGGGTCTTTGAGTTTGTAACTGTGCTATTTAAGCGACCAGCCCCCAAGACCTAGATATACGCATCGTACTGAGAATACATAACCTGATAACAACCATCTCTTTTCTTGATAACCATCTCTTTTCTTGATAACCATCTCTTTTCTTGATAACCATCTCTTTTCTTGATAACCATCTCTTTTCTTGATAACCATCTCTTTACTTGATATGAAAAATGTAGGTCAGCAAGCCGCCTCATTAAAAACCCGTCCAGTCCCCAAAGGTACCCTGGATAGGAAAAGAGTACGTCAGAAAACCTGCTGCCTATTACATCGTGCAATTCCACTTGCCAATATAGTCTTTACTAAGTATAATATGGACGTAGCTGAGCCACGTTCCATGGTCTATCTCTTTCTTGCATAGATGAAGTGGTGTGTGCGGTGTCGTTGACTGTAACCGACTCTTCCCTTGCATCTATCAAATAATATGATCCGTTATGCAGACTCCGGCTTATGATAAATGGTCCTTCCCGTGGTGGTGATAATTTATGTTTTCCTTCGTTTGACTGTACCAGGCGCAGAACCAAGTCTCCTTCCTGGAATACCCGGGTCTTCACACGCCGGCTATGATACCTCCGTAGATCTTGCTGATATATGGCTGATCTTTCCAGGGCCTGTTCTCTTTGCTCTTCTAACATATCTACGGCGTCCTGCCGGGTTTTTTCGTTCTCTACTTCGACGTAAGCTGATACTCTAGGCGAATCGTGAATAATGTCACTCGGTAACACTGCTTCCGCACCATAGACCATGAAGAAGGGTGTCATCTGAGTGGATCTGTTAGGTGTAGTGTTGATACCCCAAACCACAGAAGGAAGTTCTTCGACCCATGCACCAGCAGCCCTGACACAGGGAACTCGCAATCGTGGTTTTAATCCGCGAAGCAATTCTTGGTTTGCCCTCTCCACTTGTCCATTGGCCTGGGGATGAGCCACCGATGCCACATCGAGCCGGATTCCATTGTTGCCACAAAACTTCTCCATCTCACCAAGGGACATGTTGGTTCCATTGTCGGTAATTATGCTGTGGGGGTACCCGAACCGGTAGATGATCCTTTTCAGGAACTTGACTGCTGTAGCTGCTTCGCAATTAGTAACTGGCATAACCTCAACCCACTTGGTAAACTTATCAATAGCCACCAAAAGATGTGTCTTCTTGCATGGTGACATATGAAAGGGGCCAACCATGTCCATACCCCAGACGGCAAACGGCCAAGTTAACGGGATAGTCCGCAATTCCATAGCCGGCACATGGGTTTGGCGAGCGTACCTTTGACATCCGTCACACCTTGCTACCAATCGTTCCGCATCCGCTAGGGCCGTGAGCCAGAAAAACCCGTGTCGATAAGCTTTAGCCACAAGAGACCTTGTGGACGCATGATGTCCACAGTCGCCTTCATGGATTTCCTTGAGGATCTGTCTGCCTTCTTCCGGCGCTACGCAGCGCAAAAAGACTCCTGCTGCACTTCTCTTGTACAATTCCCCATTGATGATAGAATATCCCTTTGCTCGCCTCAAAATTTGCCTTGCTAATACCTCCTGTTGTGGTAACTCGCTTCGTGATAGGTAGGCCAAAAACAATTCTGTCCACTCGGGAATAGTACGTACAGTGGCTACGAGTCCTGAATCCGGGTCTTGATTTGCCAATTCCTCCTCTGACTCGATTTTAACTGATGGTCGCCATAATTCGTCCAGGAAAACGTTAGGTGGAACCGGCTCTCTGCGCGAGCCGAGTCTGGCGAGGGCGTCGGCTGCCTCATTCTTTCTTCTGTCTATATGCTCCACCTCATACCCGGAAAAACATCCTGCAACCCTATCAACTTCCCTGCGGTATGCTGCCATAGTTGCGTCCTTTCTATCCCACGTTCCTGACACCTGCTGTACCACAAGGTCCGAATCTCCGAAGCATCGTATCCTCTTAATGTTCATCTCTTTGGCTACCTTTAAGCCATGCAATAGGGCCTCATACTCGGCCACGTTGTTGGAACAGTCGAAGTGAATTTGTAGCACGTAACTCAATTTGTCTCCTTTGGGTGATGTTAGCACCACCCCAGCTCCTGATCCCTCGTACTGCTTTGATCCGTCGAAGTGCATGATCCATGACTCGGAATTTGGAACCGTTGCAGTCATGCCTGTATGTGTCCAGTCGTTAACGAAATCAATTAAAGCTTGAGATTTGATTGCTGACCTGGGTTCGTAGTTGATATGATAATCCCCCATCTCTATCGCCCATTTGGCTATTCTTCCCGTCGCGTCCGAGTTTCTGATGATATCCGACATTGGTATTGAACTAACCACTGTTATGGGATGTTCTTGGAAATACGCCTTCAGCTTCCGGCTGGCCATAAAGACCCCGAACACCAACTTTTGCCAATGTGGATAGCGCTGCTTTGCTTCTGATAATACCTCGCTGACGTAATAAACCGGCCTCTGAACCGGGTATCCTTTCCCATCCTCTTGGCGTTCCACAACAACTACTGCACTGACGGCTCGGGGGCCAGCTGCCACATATAGTAACATAGGTTCTTTAGGACCCGGTGCCGCTAGTACTGGTGCTTCAGATAACTGCTTCTTTAGTGCCTCAAATGCCTCGTCCGCCTCTTGATCCCACACGAACTTATCTGATTTCCGCAAGAGCCGGTACAATGGTATTGCTTTTTCTCCGAGTCTGGATATGAATCGGCTCAAGGCTGCTACGCAGCCCGTGAGCTTTTGAACATGCTTCAAATTTTCCGGTTTTTTCAGACTCTGGATGGCCTTGATTTTATCCGGATTTGCCTCGATTCCTCTCTCGGAAACTATGAAGCCGAGTAATTTCCCAGCTGGAACTCCAAACACGCACTTTGTCGGGTTAAGCTTCATCTGGTACCTCCTCAAGTTTTTGAACGTCTCCTTTAGATCATCGATAAATGTCTCCGCCTTCCTAGTCTTGATGACCACGTCATCCACATAAGCATGGACGTTACGTCCGATTTGGTCCTCAAAGCACTTTTGAATACACCGTTGGTAAGTTGCGCCAGCGTTCTTCAACCCAAACGTCATAGTTTTATAACAAAAGGCCCCAAAAGGGGTTATGAATGATGTTTTCTCCCAATCCTCCCTTTTGAGCTTAATTTGATGATACCCGGAATATGCGTCCAGGAAGCATAACAGATCGCTTCCAGCTACTGCGTCTATAATCTGATCTATCCTTGGTAGCGCGAACGGATCCTTTGGGCAATGTTTGTTGAGACTCGTAAAATCAATGCACATCCTCCACTCATTAGTCTTTTTCATCACTAGAACCGGGTTAGCCAACCAATCCGGGTGAAATACTTCCATGATAAAGCCGGCTGCCAATAGCCGAGCGATCTCTTCGCCTATAGCCTTCCTTCTTTCCTCATTCATTTTCCTCAAACCTTGCTTCACGGGCCTGGACTTGGGATCCACATGCAAACTGTGCTCAGCCAGTTCTGTAGGGATACCCGGCATGTCGCTAGGTGTCCAGGCAAACACATCTGCATTCGAACGAATAAACTCCACGAGTGCTTCCTCCTGCTCTTTTCCCAAGTTAGACCCTATGGTGAACTGTTTAGTGGAATCCCCTTCGGCAAAATCTATCTTCTTGGTGTCTTGCGCTGCCTTGAATTTTGCTCTCTCATCCTCGGTACTCGGCTTTTTCAAGGCCGTTCTATCGTCCGGGTTTACTTGAGACCGGTAATATTCGAGTTCTTCCTTTCTGCATGCTTGCTCGGCCATAACCGAATCTCCTTCGTCGCACTCGGCCGCTATATCCCGGTTCCCATGTATAGTGATGGTCCGTTTAGGACCCGGGATTTTCAGCTGCAAATACACGTAGCACGGCCTAGCCATGAATTGGGCGTAAGCCGGCCTCCCCAACAGCGCGTGGTAAGGACTGCGCAATTTGACCACCTCGAACGTGAGCCACTCAACTCGATAATTATCCGTCGATTCTCCAAAAGCAACTTCCAAGGTGATCCTTCCCTCGGGGCTCGCCGAGTGACCCGGTACGATCCCGTGAAAGATTGTCGAACTTTTCTGCAGCTGGGACTGTTTGAGACTCATCCGTAAGAAGGTCTCCCAATAAAGGATGTTGATGCTACTTCCACCGTCCATCAGGACCTTCTTCAGTTCGTAACCATTAACCTGTGGAGCAACCACCAATGCCAAGACTCCTGGACGCTCTACTTTTTCCGGATGATCTCTTCTACTCCACGTTATCTCTTGTTCTGCCCATCTAAGATATCCCGGCGCGGCCGATGAAACCGAATTTGCCGCTTGCTTTGACGTCTCTTTGTTCCTGCTAGAAGTTCCTGTAGTATGCACATGATATTGTCCTTTTAAATTAGTCGCTCGTACCGTACCGACGAAGATGTTGATCCGGCCGACCGTCACGACGGATCCGGATTCGAGGTGATCCGACTCTGGCCCCCAGCCGGAATCGTCCACCATCTTTTCTCCTTCGTGGTCGATGTAGATTTCGCCGATGACAAGATTCTTCATGCCCTTCCGAGCTTCTCCCGTGATGTAAACACCTTTGGACGCAGGCCCCACGGTGGGCGCCAACTGTCGTGGGATAATCACGGCAGATGTTACCTGGGGTAACTGATCTTGGGGCAAGACGACACAGGTATTTGGGAGAGGGTTTAGCTCAGAAGAAAACATGGTGCAATTCGATCTGGTAGCCGGCAATCAAAGTCGCCGAGTCTCCGATCTTGATATAATAACTCAACTCTGGGATTACACTTGGTGCTCGATATCACACGATGTTGCTAGGGTTCTTAGATCTCTATCTAGACTAGACCTGGGGGGCGGTTTATAAAGCACCCGTACCCCCTGGCTTATTCCCCAAGGCGCACCCTGGATCCTACCCGGATACGGCGCACAAATTGTAGCTTTCCTTTACAATAGCCCTCAACCCGAGTTCCTGGGCCTACAAACTTGGGCCTCCACGAGCTTCCTTATCCTTAGCCGGATCCTGCGCACCGTCCTTTGGGCCGGGTTACTCCTTGGAGTTTGACCTACCGGGTTATCGTCCCCCCGTCAAGCGTGTCGGGGTCCACCTCTCTGCTCTCAAGTTTCTTCTCTAGAGCCGCCATCTGCTTCTTCAGCTCCGCGACCTTATGATCATCCTTAGTCGTCTTCCTCATCTTTTTTGACTTGGCATCTGATGAGTAGTACTCGGCTACCTTCATGTTTAGCCCAAAGCCGGAGATACGGCCAGCTGACGTCGGCGGGGCATCCAACGGCCTTTTCTTGTATGCGTTCGTCGCTCTGTTGAAAGGCGTGTCCCACCGACTCGTCGACCCTTCGGACGAGTCAGATTTCCGCAACTCCCTCTCCTTCGGACAAAAGGAAATTAAGGTGAGCCCATTATCTAATTATTAGATCAATGCAATATACATGTACTTGAGATATATGTGTCCTTACCAAATGTTTCTCGAATTCCTTCACGTCCTCGTCTTTCGTCACGAATTCCCCCGTCTTCCAGTCTAAGAAGTATCGGGATCGGACAAAGTTCCTAACTTGTATATCCGTGATTTTGTGCCAGGGGTTATCTTTTCCGAGACGTTTCATCTCGCGGTCCTCCTTCTCCCAAATAGGCTGTTTCCCTCGGTAACCACCGCTTCCGCAATGTTGGTGCCCTATGTTTTGGTCCCGCATATCCTGCCCCCATTTTGTCCATTTTTTACACTCCTCGGTGTTCAAGTGCTCCTTAAATATGTCGAAATCTTCTTTCTCAAGCGTCGGGTCTGTTCGACTGATCTCCTCCCAGCTTTTACCTTTTTCAATCTTCTTCTTTACCCGGGATTTCCAGCTGCTCAACGCGGTGCTCATCTTCGTGATGGCTAAAGAGTCCACCATTTTGTTGAACGGCTCCGGGAACGTGTATCGCTGGTGAACCTTCTTCAGGAGGATTTAGACCAAAGCCTTGTTGTCGCTACTTCTAAGGTCCAACGTGTTGATCGACATGCTTTCCCGCACGATGCACCCTAGCTGCATGCCGTACCCTGAGGCAACAGCTCGAGGCGCCAATGGTAGGCCACTCGGCGAGACCTCGGTGATTGTATCGGTGACGTTCGCGACCACTTGCGGCTTACGATCCTTCCTTGGGGCCCGGGGCTTCTTGTTCTTCTTATCGGTCGTCGGGGCGGCGTCGCCGCTACCACCAGCCGCCGTGCGGTCAGTGCCGCCACCATCGGTGCTGTTATCCTGGTCCTCTTCCTCCAAGTACCCCCAATCAACGTCCTCCCGGTCCTCTTCCTCAATTCTGGTTGCAGCGTGGGCATCCCAGCCCTCTTCCTCGGCACCGGCTTCGGGCACGGACACGTGCTTGGAAGTGCCAGACATGTTTCTGTAATAACATTCAAATTTGAGTTTTTGAGTTGGATTTCAAATTATTCAATATAAACTATTTCGTTATCATTCATGTATGAGGTATGATTCCTAATCCCTATGAGGTATGATCGCTATTTTAACTTCTATTATTTCTGCCCAACCACAATTTACTTCCTGTTTGCGGTATTTGAAAATACCATGCTCCCTAAGACATGTGCATCATGTGCACCGTTGAGACCTGCATCATGCATCTGCATAATGTGCATCTTGGGTGCTTCAGAGGTACTGTGTAGTAGCTACAAGTAGTTAATTTCTTCTCCCTAGAGAATATAAAGTCACAAAATCCCAGCTTGTAGCATATAATATGATGTCACATACAAATGGAACTATTTTTTTGCTTGCAGAAGTAGCAAATCAGGTGGGGAAGTAGTGTGCTTCTTTTGAGCAGAAATGCTAATTTTAGTAAATCCTAAGATGAGCTTGTCATATGGCAAATAATGCAATGAAGCTAGAGGCCGGGGAGCCCATGATCTAGCGTCTGGTACTGCCATACTGTACTGGTACACCACAAGCTGGGTTGTGCTTCCATGTTCGACCTATATACAAAAAAAAAGGACCATTGACGTATTTTAGTCTTTTAAAATACAGAACATTATGAAGTGTGGATTTAGTCCATCTGTTCCTGGAAGAATGTTCTTCAAATCATAAACTAGTCGTTATCACTAGCTAGATTGGATAGTGTTGACCATACTATTGAATCAAAATCATTATTGCTTATTTTAGAGTCTATGCACGCAAGTTATTAACTACAAACAATGAGTGCAAGATCCTTAGAAACAATTAATTAACTTTTGCAGCTGGTTTGTATGGACGGGATATGCTTCCATAGGGTAGGAAGTACTTTTCTCAGGGTTTCTATATAGATCTATATATACTCCCATTCAACAATCTTTGGCTAGCAAGGAATTCATCTTTTTTCCAATGTTGGGCTACCTAGCTTCTCCTGTCTTCCTTGAAGAAGCAATGCAATTACTGGTATATATACATGCATGATGCATGTACTGTTGTCCCCTTCTCACATGATTCAATTTTGGAATCCAAGCAAAGCTTGCATGGTGCACAGTCCACATGCATGCAAACAAATCCAAACGATTAGATCACTCTACCTACTGAGATATTACTAGAATAGTATGAACATTATCATAGCTTGTACTAGCCTAGTACCAGTACTGTTTCATCGTGGTAATAACTACTGACCGGCCTCCTCATTCAAGTGGGTGTGTATGCGAGAGAGAGCGCTGAGAAAGAGAGAGAGAGAGTCCACAGCACATACAGTACTAGCAATAGTGTAGCACGGCGGTACTAAATTTCCTCCAGGGATCATAATACGTTGCCATTGATCGGCACATACAGTGCACATGATGCGATGAATTCAGCTAGGTCAAAACGTGTACATATGGTACCACCGGCACTATGGTACATGCTCTCTACACCAACACCAGAGAAGATGATTCGAATGGCAATCTGAACCTAACTGTTGTAGGCACATGATACGTTTTAAGCCAACTTGAGCAGAAAAAATACCAGGGTTTCATTTTTCTTCTTCCATTCTTACATTTCCTTGACATGACTACGTCTGTGGTCTAAACAGTCATGTCCTTAACCCTACCCAGATACCCTAAACAGTCATGACTTCGTCTGGTTTCACCTCAATGTAGCTGGTGCTATGCATAATTCAGAAGTAGCTGGTGTTGTTGTTTGAGTAAGAAGATAGTGTGCTTGCTGTAGTGAAGGGCTGCTTTTGATTTGTTGTAGTGAAGTTTCATACCTAGTAGCAGTAGTAGTAATTGTTTACCATCGATACGAACTTGTTAACAGCTAGAACTCAACATCTACTGACCAACAGTTGGACGAAAAAAATCGTCATGACCTTTGCTAAAAAATGCCATGCCAGAGTGCCAGAAATTCGCCGGATCGGAAACGAATCGACGATCCGGCGAAACATTGGCAACTCGATCAATGTGTACCTGCAACAATTACACTACTCAGCTTGCCAAAAATTGTCCCTCCTCCTGAATTGCAGAGAGCTCCCAATTCACAAATTGCCAAAGATATCAAATTTCACAAATTGCCAAAGATTCACAGTTGCATTCTGCTTGTAAAAGAGTAAACAATCACAAGAGTTCATAAATTGCCAAAGATTCACAAGAATTGAGGTGAATTTCCTCCTATGTCTGAGACAGAATTACATGACCTCATGGCATCTCGTGTCACCGTGTGGTAAATGGAAGAGAACAATCATGCAGCAGCAGCTAGGAGGAGTAGTACACGACAGAGCACGGTGAGCTGAGCCATAGCTAAAAGAAGAAGGAAACTGCAATCATGCTCTGTGTTTCCATTAAACTACTAACTGGAAGTGTTCTGATGAACTGCTTCTACTTGTACATGAGCCCTGAATCACTACTCCTAACTGAACAAATCAGGAGACGAGCGCGGGCCGTACATGAAATCTACTAACTGAAAGTGTTCTGAGTGAGGGGGCGTGCCTTGCTGATGCTAAACAAATCAGGGGACGAGCGCGGGCTAGGGACGAGGAGGATCGAGCACAAGGAAGAGGGGGGGACGGGGCGGACCTGAACAACGACGGCGTGGGCGCGACGGCGGCGTGCTCGGTAGGGCGACGACGGCTTGCTCGAACTGCCCCACCTGGACGGCACCCTCGAACTGCTCCTCCTCGACGGCGCGCGTGCTCGAACTGCCCCTCCTGGACGGCGCCCTCGAACTACTCCTCCTCGACGGCGCCCTCGAACTGCCCCTCCTGGACGTGGGCGGCGGCGTGGGCGAGTGCCTGCTCGAGCAAGGCGACGGCGGCGTGCTCGGTGGATCTCGATCGGGGAGATGGGGAGGGCTGGGAGAGATGGTGGGGATGAGCGTGCGAGTGATTCTACGCGAAATTCGCCTAAGTGTGGAAGATGGTGATGGGGCCACATGTCATTGGCTGAGAGGTTGATTCTGTGGCGCACCACGACCTCGTGCGCCACAGAATTGTGAGAATTCTATGGCGCATCGTCTAAGGAGTGCGCCACAGAATTTCCTTGGCCTATTCTTTGGCCACGATGTGCGGGGCCACATGTCATTGAGTCCAAGAGATTTCTATGGCGCATTCTTCCTGTGGTGCGCCACAGAATTGGGTCGGTAGATAAATAAAAAAACGAAACGTTGTATGTGTACAGTTATCTATTACTAGCCCAGTTGGTTTAGCCGTGAGGTAGTTAAGCCTAATGGCCTGGGTTCGAATCCTGGTTGCCCCAAAAAAATTTAATATTTTATTTAATTATAAAGAAAGAAAGATTCACATACACATACATACATACATGCACATATATAAAGAAGTGATTGTCTCACATACACATGCACATATATATATAGAAAGAAGTGCTTGTCTCACATATACACACATACACATGCATGTATATACACAAAAAAATCTTCTTAATTTGTCTCGATCGGTTCCGATCTAGATTAATTAACGTCTCTTTCCCTTTTTGTTGGCGACTGAATACTTTATGCCGGCCACCTTGAGATTTCTTCGCGTGAACGGACAACCGTGGGTAGGTAGGGATGTCTTCCTTCTTACTTTACCAGTAGTAGGCATGTCGAAGTGCTTGTCGAACTCCTCCTCGATCTTCGGATCACCGTTCTTGTCCAAGTCTTCCTCGTTGGCGTCTCCTTCCATTCCGATGATGCTCCTCTTGCCCCTCCTCACGACAACACGGCTAGGCCTTGACGGGTCGGTGATGAAGAAGCATTGGTCAACTTGGCTAGCGAGTACCCATGGCTCATTTTTCGCGGATGCGTTCTTCGATTTGGCATCGGGTATAACCATTGTGGTGAAATACCGTCCTTCTTTCTTGACATTCTTGGCCCATCTCACACGGAACATTGGCACCACCGTCTCTCCGCAGTAGTTGAGCTCCCATATCTCCTCGATCTTTCCGAAGTATCTTTCTTCCACATTAGTCTCGGCATCGCCATATGATAGCATAGTTACTCCTGAGTTTTGATTTTCGCTACTCATGTCCTTGTCCTCGGTGGAGAATCTGTAACCGGAGATGTCGTACCCCTGATAGGTCCTTACGTTCTGCCCGGGGCCCTGTGATAAGATGTATATGAGTTTTTCATCTTCCGTAGAAGGCATTTTTCTCCGTGCTTCAATAAGTTGACTTTGCTTGAACCAACGCGTGAAGCCGGAGTTGTGCTCTTTGGTTACGTCTCCCATCTTCCTCGGCCCGCCCATTTCAATATAATTCTGATTGATTAAGCTTTTGTGCTCTTCCACGAAAGGCTCGATCAACTTTAAGTGTTGTAGCGCGACCCGGTGAGCCCTTTCAAAGTCGTCACGTCGTTTTTGAATGCCGACATGGACGTCGCGGCAGCCCTCGCGGTGACCGACTCCGTTGAGCCTGCCAAGGTGCGTCCTGGTGGACAAACCGACATCCTGATCGTCTTTGGTGCTTAGGTAATTGTCGCAGAAAGAGATGCACTCGTTGGTTAGAAATCCTTTGGCCATGCTTGCGTCTGGACGGGCCCTATTGCGAACGTATCCTTTCAGGACACCATTCTGCCTTTCCATCGGCATCATGTAGTGCAGAAACGTCGGGCCGAGATGTCTGATGTCATCAACGACATGGAGAAGGAGATGTACACATATATAACAGAATGCCGGCGGGAAGTAAATCTCGAGCTCGCATAGTATCACCACGATCTCATCCTGTAGCATCTTGAGCTGCCTCACGCCGATCGATTTCCGGGTGATAACGTCGAAAAAGTTGCAAAGGCCAAACAACGTATCACGGACATGCTCGTCCATTATCCCTCGGATCGCAACAGGAAGTATCTGCGTCATGAGCACATGACAATCGTGAGACTTCATCCCGGTGAACCTCTTCTTCGCTAAGTCCAGATATCTGCTTATACTCCCTGAGTATCCGTGAGGAACTTTGACTTCTAGGAGGCACCTGAAAAACTGCTCAAGCTCCGGCGGACTCAATGTGAAGCAGGCAGCGGGAAGCACCACGGTGTTCTTCTTAGCCTTTTTGCGGGGAGTACGTTGAGTCCCTTCCGTCTTATCCTCATCGTCATCATCATCATCACTATCGGCGGGGACCTGTAGATTTTTCCTAATGCCAAAATGTTTTAGATCTTATCTTGATTTCGGCCCATCCTTGGACTTCTCCGAATTGCAAATAGTGCCAAGCATACTCTCCGTAACGTTCTTCGTAATGTGCATCACATCAAGGCTATGAGGCGCGTGGAGGACTGGCCAGTACTCCAAGTCGTGGAAAACATACCTCGCTTTCCATACACCCAGCAGCGGCTCTGGCTTGGGTCGCTTCTTTCCCGGCGAAGGGCACTCGTCCCAATTTTTCAGAAGCTCGTCGATTTCTTCGCCGCTCCTCGTGCGCGGGGCTCCATCGGGCTCGTCTTTACCATTGAACAACTCACCGTGTTTTCTCCACGGGTGATCCAGGCGAAGCCACCTTCGAGCCCCTGGGTACACGGTTTTCGAAGACCCAGGATCCCTTGGTAGCTGGAGATGCGGGGTCCCGTCCATGCACTTCACGCAGCCGCAGAATCCGTGGCCGACCTGGGCAGATACATACGCGTAACCAGGATAGTCTGTGACCGTCGTCAGCAACGCGGCTCTCATATGGAAATAATCTCTAGTGTACGCGTCCCACGTACGGGGTGGCGTCTTCCACAACGTGTCTAACTCGTCTTTCAGCAGCCCGAGATACAAATGCATGTCGACACCTGGTTGTTTTGGCCCCTGGATGAGAATACTCAAGTGTATGTACTTTTGCTTGGTGCACAGCCACGGGGGTAGGTTGTAAGTCCATACAAACACGGGCCAGCTGCTATGTGTGCTACTCTGGTTGCCGAATGGATTGAGTCTATCGGTGCTCATACCCAGCCTGACGTTCCTCGCGTCGCCCCCAAAACTCGGGAAAGCTATGTCCAATGCTTCCCACTGGGCAGCGTCTGCAGGATGTGTCATGATATAGCCCTTCTCCGGATCTTCTTCCGGCTTCTCCCTTTTCGCGTGCCATTGCATGAGCTTTGCTTCCTTAGGGTCCACGTAGTACCGTTGAAGACGGGGAGTGATAGATAAGTACCATACCACTTTTCGAGGAATTTTCTTGTTGTTGGTTCCACACTTGTATCGTCCGTGGCCGCACTTCGGACATGTGGTTGTGTCCTTGTACTCCCCCCGATAAATTACACAATCATTGATGCATGCGTGAAATTTTTCGTGAGGTAGGTCAAGAGGGCACACGACTTTCTTAGCCTCGTTGATACTGCTTGGCAATGTGTTCCCCTCGGGAAGGCGATCGTGCCAGAATTTCAAGTTCTTGTTGAAGCTCGAGACGGTCCATTTGTTTTGCGTCTTCATCTTCAGAGCAGCAAGCGTTACATGCAACCGCGTATCCTCGGGGCGGCACCCAGGAAACAACGGAGTCACCCCGTCTATCTCCATTTGCGCCAGCTTGGCTTTCTCCCTAGCTGCAGCTATGTCGTTGCTCGTCTCCTTAAGCAGTAGATCCTGAACATGAGAGTCCCGCAAGGCCGAAATTAGCGGGGTCTCCGTGTTCTCGACTTCATCGTCATGTCGATCTTGTTCGCCGTCATTTCCTTCGTCACCTCGCTCGCCCTCTTCTTCGTGCATAACTTTTGCTGCCGGCGGTGCCACGTGGTTGCGGTCGTCAAAGAAACCGCGTCTGAGAAGGTGCTCCTCCAATTGTCCGGAATCAGGGTCAATCCAGCGCACGAGTTTGCATGATCGACACGGACATCTTATCTGCCGCCTGTTGCACCAAATCATGTCCGCCTTCGCGTCTTTTTTGTATCTAGCGATTCGAGCAGAGCTTATTTCTAGTACCATGGTTGCCTGCACAGACACATAGAGAGCAGAAAATTAGAACCACAACATGCATGCATAGTCGCCGGAAAAATTCGGCATGACCTCTCCTATAAGTAGGACATATGGGGTGCAAAAGTTTGCCGAAATGGAAGTGAATCAACATTTCGGCAAACATCCATGCACCATGACCTCCCACACGCGCGACAATCGATCGGTCCACCTGCACATGCATGACAAACACCCATACACATCGATCGATGGCCACACGAGACATATGCACCTCCAACTATACTCACCTAGTAGATTCGATACCGACACGCGAAAAGAGCGAGGAGAGGGAGGGAACGGAGTATAGATGGAAGTAATTAGGCCCCCTAACAACAAGAAACTTCACCAACAATTATACATCGAATAAATAGGTTCACCTACCAAAAAATGAGAATTAAATGTGTAAAAATGGAGTGGAGAGAAGGGGGAGGCGAGTGAGCAACATCCACTTGGAATGAAATGAGTGGGGGAGAGAGAGGGGGGCTGCCATCTTTATGTGCACAGTGCACCTATTCTGTGGCGCACCAGTATTCTGTTCTGTGGCGCACAGCTGTGCTGCGCCACAGAAACACCATATTCTGTGGCGCATTTCGACAGATGTGCCACAGAATATGCTGTTTCTGTGGCGCGGCAGGGCAGTGCGCCACAGAAGTGGCCTTTTCTGTGGCGCACCATTTAGCATGCGCCATAAAAATATAGCCTCTGACACCCAGTCCAATGATTGGGGTGGGCCCCGCTACTCTTTCTGTGGCGCACCTCTAACCCATGCGCCACAGAAACAGCATATTCTGTGGCGCACCCTTGGCCATGCGCCACAAAATAATATTTCTATGGCGCACCAAATCATGATGCGCCACAGAATCCATTCCATAGAATGGCATTTTTCTACTAGTGATAATGTTTTTTTAGGTGTTAGAATTGTGTTGAAACTGAACCATGTGGATATATTATTTCGATTTCACTAACGTTGCTAGTGAAGATTGTGAGAATTTTGATGTGAAGGAAGTTTTCAAGGGTCAAGAGAAGAGGATGATATAATGTGATCAAGAAGAATGAAAAGCCTAAGCTTGGGGATTCCCCGGTGGTACATCCAAGCAAATTCCAAGAAGACTCAAGCGTCTAAGCTTGGGGATGCCCAAGGCATGTAACATCCCAAGTATGAAAAACAACCTTTAGAATGTTTGCTTTTTGTTAAATTATGTTTTGCATCATGGCATCTTAAGTTTTGCATTTTTTTTCCAATTGTTTTCCTTTCTTTTCCCTTGTTTTTCTATTTGAATTTCAAACCAAAATTCAAATTTTGTTTCATACTTGTTCTGTTACAAATTTTCAAATGAAAATTTCAAACCCAAACACCAATTTGTTTCCATTAAAGTTGGAAGATCAAACCATTTGTCGTGGTGGTGTCACGGCAGATGCCATGGGATGGCTAAAGATGTGGGGACGAAGGACGCTGGAGGTGTCCGGGGAGGGATCACGCGACGAGTAGCCGCGTGAGGTAAGATCCACACAACACAAACAACACGATGTACCCAGGTTCAGGGCCCTCGTGAGGAGGTAAAACCCCTACTCCTGCCTTTCTCTCTGTATTACGGTGTCTCTCCGAGTAGGTACAGTACAAATAGTAACGCTACCGAGTAGCCCCTTGCCCCTCTCCGAGTAGAGCTAGGTCAAGGACTTAGGGTTTCTAGGGTTTCCAGTGAGAGCGTTCGTGAGCCTATGAGCCTTTTTTGAGTGTCCCCCGCGCAGGAGGCGGCTGGGCACCTTATATACATGGTGCCCTAGCCGGATACGTCCAAATCTGGACAAGTGTCGACATAGTGTCCACACTGTCCTTTCTCCGAGTACCCGCTGACAGCTTTGGTCGTTGGTCTTGGCTGCTTCCGTAAAGTCGTTGGGCAAAACTAGGGGACAGACTGGTATCACTGTACCTAGTCACAGAGTAGGTCCCCCTTATCCTGCCACCGACTGCTTCCATGCTGTCACTGTCAGACAGACCGTCCCCACGTGAACAGTAGTTCGAATGCTGCCAAGTACGGACCCAGGATACGCGGGATCCTGTGTCAGAACGGCTCCTTTGACTTCCTGCCCGAGTAGTTTCCCGCCAAATGTTCCCGCCAATTGTACTCGGGCCAAACCTTCTACTCGACATGGTAGAAACTGACTGATATCTCCTTCTGGCCATCTTGAGGTGAGACCGGGTAGCAGTCGACCGGGTAGCGAGTACCCGGTAGTCGGCTACTCGGCCAAACCTTTCTTCCGTACGCGGCCTTTACCACCTGTCTTTACCCTACTCGGGGGTAACCCCCCGACAGCAGTCCCCGAAGCTGGTTGAGTCTTGCGAACTTGTTCACTAGGCTCTGCCAGCTTAAAACCAGCCTTTGCATCTCCGCCATCGAACCTCAAGATGCCGAGTAGGTCCTCCGAGTAGCTATCCGGAAAGTATCTTGAGTCTCCTCTTTCCGAGTATCACTTGCTTTCTACTCTGTATCCGAGTAAAAAGACTTAGCGAAATTTCGCAAACTGAGCCTCTGCAGCGCAGAGCAACATCCAGCCCTTCACGCAGGCACTGCCTACGTGTCAAGCATCCACGACCTTGTCGTTTGGTTGCCCAGGACACGACGCCACGTGTCCAGTTTTCACGCCGTGGGCCCACCGGCCGTCATGTCCCATCACGCGCAATTACTGGCCACGATCTGAAGGTGGGATCAAATGCGGCCGTTACGCGCGCAGCCCGCGCTTGTGTGCGTTTCTATCCGGCCACAGGACCCACCACACGCCACAGCCGATCCCACTACCGTGGTGGTAACGGTAATCTCGCCGAGGAGGTATAAATACCCCCGCGGTAACTTTCTTTTCCCCTTCCCTGCTCATTTCCTCTTCTTCCTCCCGTTCTTCTCCGCCACCGAGCGCTCCGCCGCCGCGCTAGCCTCTGCGCCGCCGCGGACTCGCTCCGCCACCAACCCCGTTTGATTTCCGATTCTTCCACCCGCAACCATGGCCAAGTCCTGCTGGGCCGGTTCCTCCATCACCCAAGCCAACCTCGCCTGGCTCGTGAACGAGAGAAGGGTTCCCCCCGGCGTGGAGTGCCGGGCACCCGACGACGAGGTCGTGCCCAAGCCCAGGGACGGAGAGCGCGTGGTGTTCATGTCCCACTTCGAGCGCGGGTTCGGGCTGCCAGCATCGGACTTCATGCGTAAGTTCCTGAATCACTTCGGGCTGCAGATGCACCATCTGCCGCCCAATGCAGTCGTTTTCCTCGCATACCACGCCGTGGTGTGCGAGGCTTTTCTCGGCATCAGGCCCACCGTGGAGACGTGGCTCCACTACTTCCATCTTCGCCAACAATCCGTCGGGAAGAAGGACGGCGCGGGCGTTCCTCGCGCCACCGACGTCGGCTGCGCCATGATGGTGCAGCGGAACGGGACGAACCACCCCCGCATCCAGGGGCTGGATTCCTGCCGAATGTGGCAGCAAACGTTCTTCTACGTGAGGAACGTTGCCGCCGCTGATGGAGCCCCCGTCGACGATCGGATCAACCTGCCCCCTTGGAGCAAGCGTGCTCCACTCGGGTCGAATTGGAAGGAGAAGCCCGTCAACGACGAGAACGCCACCGAGATAGAGACGCAACTCGCCTGGCTGAAGACGCATGGCCTCAGGAATGACGATCCAGTAGCGTGCTGGATCAAACGCCGGGTGCTCCCTCTGCAGGAGCGATGCCACCTCATGTGTTACATGGGAGGGCCTCGCGATTGCACCAGGACCACCACCGTCGAGATCGACGACGCTGACGTTCCCCGGCTCGCCAGGAACATCCTGAAGACCAGCCTCAACGAGAAGTGGCGGTACGGGTTCCTCCCGTTCAGCCGTAGGACTCCAATCTTACGGGTACGTCTCCCTTACTCTGTTTTCGTCTCTGCCTTCCGAGTAGATAGCTTCTCTTTTCGCCTCGACTAGCAATCGCCTCGTGCACCGAGTAGGACACTTAGCTAAATCGCCTTAGGCTTAGTGTGCTTTGTGCCTGCACGCCTCGTCGAGTAGGAAATTTAGAAAAAAGCCTAGGCTTAGTGTGCTTCGTAGGTGCACGCCTACCCGAGTAGAGTTCTTTTCTGGTACTCGGCTAACTTGTGATCCTTCTCTGCCTTTCAGACTCTTACTCGCCAGCTCACTGAAAGCAGCGAGGTCTTCGAGGACAACTGGTCCAAGGATCGCGAGGAGGATGATGTACCCCCCTCTGATGACGCGGAGCAGAGCAGCCCCGTTCCCGAGAAGCGCGACGTCCTTAACACTTGGGCGGACGACGGCTCTGACGGTAATAGCATCCTCATCTTGCTTGTTTCCGGGAAGCATCAACTCCTTGTATTGCTATTTCTGATTCACTTCTTCTTTCCTTTGAATTTCTCAGATGAGGCCGCTGCGGAGAAGGACGACGAGGATGAGGACGAGAACGAGGGCGATGCGCCCCTTGTCGTCAAGCCTCTGTCGGTTGCCCCTCCCGAAACTCGCAAACGGACAGGCGGCGAAGCACGAGCGCCCCCTGCCAAGAAGAAGAAGAAGCCCGCCGAGGAGGGAGAGACCCCCGAGAAGAAGAAACCCACCAAGCTCACCACGAAGAGAAAGAGGAAACAGCTCTCTTCCACTACCGCGTAAGCTTCTTTCCCGGTCGTCTTTCTTCTCGCGCAGTACCACTTTCCCCATTTTCTTCCAATTCCTGATTCCCTTCTCCTCTTTCCGCAGAGCTCCCCTGGACGTGAACGCCGCTTGCGCATCCGGCCAAGCCAAGGAAACTCCAATTCCTCTGATCAACGTCGATGACGACGAGGAGGACAACACTGCCCACGCTGCTGCCGCCAAAGCACCGATCACTTCCGCTCAGGGAGCAGGATCAGAAGCGGCAGCTCAGGACGCTGCCGTCCACCCCGAAAGACCACCTTCTCCTCCGGCTAGCAATGCCGAGGAGGTCCGAGACCAGGATATGCAAGACACTGCCGCCCCCGAGCGGCCTGAAGTAGAACAAGAGCAAACCAGCACAGAGGCTGGTGCACGAGACAATCTTGCTGCCGAGCAGCAAGTAGGAGACAACACCGCTGCGGACGCCATCGTCACGGATGTTTATCCGTTGCCAGGCGGCGCTCCGAGTAGCGCCCAGCTAGAGACTGCACTGGGCGACGGGTCTGCAGCGCCACCAACTGCGCAAGACCCTACACCGCCGACGTCTTCCTTGTTGCCACAGAGTAAGGACACATCCAGCCCTCCTGGGCGAGTAACCAGGCAACGGGCCCTTGATGCTCTGAGGGATTACTGCTCCGAGAAGGGCCCTTCTGAGAAAAAGACTGCCGATAAGGTGGCTGCCGAGGAGGCCAAGGCCAAGGAGGAAGCCGCCGAGAAGGCCAAAGCCGAGAAAGAAACTGCTGAGAGAGCCAAGGCCGAGCAGAAGAAGGCCAGGGCTGAACAGAAGAAAGCCGAGAAGCGAGCTGCCGAGGAAGCAGTCGCCGAGAAGGCAAAGGCCAAGACAGAGGGGAAGAAGCCCGAGGATCCCGAGAAGCAGAAGATCGAGAAAGAGCAGACGAAGAAAAGGGCCAGGGAGCAAGGCGCATCCGCAGGCGGAGCACTCATGACCCGCGACTCCGGGCCGGTTCCTGCTGCACTCTCTGCGGGCGCTCGCGCTGCTGGCCAGCCTTGCTACCCGGAATATATGATTGAGGTTAGCCACCAACATAGCATCGGCTTCCCTCCCCAAGATAAAGCTGTAGCTATTCAGAAGGGGAGGAAAGCAGTAGCCAGGAATACTCCTCCCTTCGATCCAGCCCAGAATAAACCCACCAATATTGCTTCTCGGGGACCCCAAGACAAGCCAATAACCTCCAAGGGTCTTGAGCAGGTACTGGACACTGTCGGCTACATCAGCGCCAAGTGGGACAGCGGGGTTCTCGGAGAGGATAAGTGGCACGGCTTGACCCTTGGCTCCGTCGACCACTACCGCGTGGAGTGGAACAAGATCGACCTGGGACACCAGCCCATGTCCGTCTCCACCGACACCGCCACCCTCGCAGCCAAAATGTTCTTGCACCGCAAGAACGCCGAGGATATCGAACAGAGCTACGCAGTAAGTCTTCTTGCCTTTTCCGAGTTGAATTTTCTTCTCTTCTACTCGCCTTTCTTCTTTCTCACCATCACTCCCAGTCCCCGAGATTTGGGTCGAGTAGGTGGGCACTCTCCGAGTAGCCTCCTACTCGGGCCGAATCTTCTCTGCTTTGCCTAACTCATTTTCTTCTCGGTTTTCAGGATAGCGTTCTCAAGCGGACCAACTTGTACCGCATCCTTCTCTGGAACCACTCCATCGCCAGGAGACGCATCACCGCACTGGAGAAAGAGAAGGCAGATGCCGAGGCCGCAAGCAAAAACGCCAATGAGAGCAGCCAGCAGCTGGCTGAAGTGCAGGGTAGGCCTTTTAGCTACGCGGTTTCTGCGTTTTATTTTTACGCCCGCTCCTGCTTTCTTTGGCACTAACCTTTCCTTCTCTGCAGCTAACCTGAAGGCCCTAGTCGACGAGCACGAGAAGTGCCGTGCTTTTGTGGCAGACTCCGAGGCCACCATAAAGAGACTTGAAGGTGAGCTTGTTGTTTACTCGGTTCTGTCTCGAATTTGTTTCTTCTCTGCATATCTGCTGACCTTATCTTATCTTTTCGCAGAAGATTATAAGTCATTTGCTGAGGCGCACCAAGATTGCGTCCAGCCAGCAGCGGTGGAAAAGCAGCTGTCCGATCAGGCCATTACTCTGATTAAGGACCACACCAGCGAGATGGAGAAACTGCAGGTCCAGCTTCAGAACGCGCTCCAAGACGCCGTGAAGATTGGCGCCGAGAGGGACGCGGCCATCGCCGAGAAAGCCAAGGCCGAGACCACTTTCAAGGCCAAGGAGAGGGCCCTCGAGGCTGAGTGCGAGACTCTGAAGAAAACCAATGCTGATCTTTTCGCTCAGATGGACACCCTGCGCCAGGTTCAATCAAAGCAGATTAACAACGAGGAATCCTGGAGATCCAAGCTGCAGCAGCTGCGCCGCCAACTAATCGGTAAGTTCTTTTCTTCATTGCATCTTTTCTTCTCGGTTCTATTCCTTCTCGGCTTCCTCTTTTCTTTCTCGGTTTTTGATCTTGCCACTTGCTATTTCAGAGATTTGGCCTCGTCTTGAGTCTACCTCTGCGCCCACGATAGCCAAGGCCCGAGCAGTTCGCCTCTCGCTGGGTGAGCCGATTGACACCAGGGCTGACATCGAGGACAGCTTGGTGGTGCTCAAAGGTTACTTCGAACAGCTGGCCGGCTGCGGGACTGACTTGATGCACGCGGGCATTGAGCTCCACCGGCTGTTCTGGCCCCATGATCCTGAGCCAAAAAGCATGCGGGCGCTCGCCCTCAAGCTGGAAGGCGTGAAGGCCGAGTTGAAGAAGTGGCGAGCCTCCGGAGCCCGTGCTGGTGCGGATGTGATGCTTCTCTGCATTGCGTCCTGGTATGAGAACCTGGACATGCAGCTCATCCGCGGGAAGCGCAATAACTCCAAGTGGGAGACTGATGCCGACAGCGTGGCCTTGCGCAAGCAGATTGCATATGATGTCGCAGAGTGCGCCGAGACGGAGGTCTACATCGATGGCGTCCCCGAACCCGACACCGAGTACGAGGACGACGAAGATGACGATGAGGAGGAACTTGGGGAGTACTTCGAATCTCCCAAGGGCAAAGCCGGGAAGGGCAAGGCCACCGTCGTCGCGAGTAGCGATGAAGACGAAGGGGCGCACATCGACAGCGAGCCACTCGACTTTGGCACCTCCTCAGGTGCTGCTCTCGATGACACGGTGCCTCCTCCTGGCCACGCTTCAGGCTCCTCCTCGGCTCCAGGACCCGTCTCGGTAGCCACGGCCACTTCCGAGCAGACGGCCACCCAGGAGGATGCCGAGATGGAGGAATCCACCGTCGTGCAGACGGGAGCGGATGCCACTCAAGCCGGCACCGAAGAAGCAGCTACCGCCACTGCTACTGAAGAAACTGCTGCCAAGGCCGCCGCCGAGGAAACAGCCGCCAAGGCCAGCGCCGAGAACATCTCCTCTGCAACTTGAAGCAACCTGCAATCTTTTCTTTCACTTGAACATTTTATCAGATCCCCGGGATGCCGGGAGCAGATGTAACAGACTACCTTTATCTTGCTTGCTACTCAGTTTTTATGCCCACTCGGTTTACGTTGACATTAATCAATTTGCACGACAATGGCTTAATGCCGAGTTGTGTTTCCATGCGAGTCCCCGAGTAGCTTTTCTTATTCACCCTGTCTTTTCATCTCTGCTCTACCTGCGACTTGTCGCTTGTTTGGTATTCGAGTCACAAGAATCAAAGAACAAGACTGCAAATACTTAGCCGCTAGAAAACAATCATGATAACGCAGCCCACCACCTAGCCGAGAAGACGAAAACAAGGAATAAAAAGCAATCGACAATCTACTCGGTTCCTGCACTTTTTTCTTCCTTAGCGATTTTCGTGTGCTCATTGACCTTTTGCTTGTTCTCTTGCTTGCCATGAAGCCGGGTTTCGGACAGCAGCAAAGTCGAAGAGTTGGCATATAGGTTTAAACACAGTACTCAATGCACCTTTGAGTTCTGAAGTGAAGCAACCGAATAGACAAAGGAACAAGCCGAGTAAAAAACACTTAGAGCAATTTCGGACGAGGGCAGTCCCCGGGAACAATTTTAGATTGCAGAGTAGAATTTCAACTCGGATGAAAGGGTACATACACATCTTTGCTTACGAATGAAAACGACGAAGCAGAGCTACATTCCAGGGACGCTTGGTTTCCTCTCCAGCTTTATCTGCCCTGTTCGCCTGCGATGGGCGCACATCTACAAGATAGTACGCGTCATTGTGCAGCGCTTTGCTGACAATGAAAGGCCCTTCCCATGGAGGAGACAACTTGTGCATCCCGGCTGTGCGCTGCACAAGCCTAAGGACCATGTCTCCTTCTCGGAAAACCCTTGGGTTCACCTTTCGGCTATGATAACGCCGCAGGTTTTGCTGGTAGATAGCCGAACGTGACAGAGTCAGCTCTCTTGCTTCTTCAAGCAGGTCAACGTCGTCTTCTCGAGCTTCTCTCGCCTCCACCTCAGTGTAGAGGGCTACTCGGGGGGAGTCATGCTCTAAGTCTATTGGCAACACGGCCTCAGCCCCGTATACCAAGAAGAATGGCGTGTAGCCGGTTGACCGGTTAGGGGTAGTCCTTAGACTCCACAACACCGCTGGCAACTCTTCTAGCCAACACCCGGGTGTTTTCAGCAATGGCTCAATCAGCCTTGGCTTGATGCCTGCCAGTACCATCCCATTTTCCCTCTCAACTTGCCCATTGGAGGCAGGGTGCGCGACTGACGCAACGTCTAGTCGGATATGCTTATCTCTGCAGAATCGCACCATTGCCCCCTCTGCAAAGTTGGTGCCGTTGTCGGTGATGATACTGTGCGGGTAGCCATATCTTATGATCACATTTTTCACAAATTTCACAGCTGTGACTCCATCGCACTTCCGAATAGGCTTCACCTCGATCCACTTGGTGAACTTGTCCACCATGACCAAGATATGTGTCATATTGCCCTTAGCCGGCTTGAAAGGGCCAACCATATCCAGGCACCAAACAGCAAAAGGCCATGTGATAGGAATTGTTTTCAACTCGGATGCTGGCATGTGAATCTTACTTGCGAACATCTGGCAGCCGGCGCACTTCCTCACAATGTCCTCAGCTTGCTGCAATGCAGTGAGCCAGTAGAAGCCATGCCGAAAAGCTTTCTTGACTAAAGCCCGAGAAGAGGCGTGATGCCCACATTCCCCTTGATGTATCTCCACCAGGATTTCTTCTCCTTCCTCTGGGCTCACACAGCGTTGCAGCACACCAGTGGCACTTCTCTTGTGCAGCACGTCTCGGACTAAGGCGTAGCCCTTGGATCTTCTCTGAATCTGCCTCGCAGTCACCTCATCTTCGGGTAACGTACCGTCCCTTAGAAAGGATAATATGGGCATTGCCCAATTCGGTGTCTCCCGCACGGGAAACACTGGTTCGTCCATTTCCATTGGGACAGGCTCTGGTGGTTGCACAGGAGGAGTAGGAGCGCTTCTCTGCAGCCCAGATCGATTGGCGAGAACTTCTTCAATGAATGCAACAGCTTCTGGGTTGAGGGCGGCAGTCCCCGAGTAAGGAATGGCAGTCCCCGGGTAAGGAATGGCAGTCCCCGGGTAGGGAGTGGCAGTCCCCGGGTACGGAGTGGCAGTCCCCGAGTAGGGAACGGCAGTCCCCGGGTAGGGAACGGCAGTCCCCGGGTAGGGAACGGCAGTCCCCGAGTATAGGACGGCAGTCCCCGGGTTCCCTGCAGCACTCTCCCAGTCAATCTCCATTGGGTCTGATTCTTCACTTGGCAGAGAGGGAACAAAGATAGATTCCGAGTTGGGGGAAGGCTTGATGGATGGCTTCCTCAAATGCTCCAATGCAATCCCTGCCGGGATGGACTGCCGAGAAGATCCCAACTTGGACAGCTCATCTGCTGCTTCGTTTTCTGCTCGGTGAATGTGCTGGAACTCACAGCCTTCGAAAAACCCAGTCATTGACTGCACCAGGAAGCGATACGACGCCATGTTGGCATCCAAAGCATCCCAGGTACCTGAGACTTGCTGCACCACTAGATCTGAGTCACCATAGCATGTAATGCGCTGCACACCAACTTCCTTTGCTACTCGCAAACCATGCACAACTGCCTCGTACTCGGCGACATTGTTGGATGCCTTGAAATGAATCTGCAACACATACTTGAGCTGATCCCGCTTGGGTGATGTAAGCACGACGCCAGCACCAAGGCCTTCTTTCACCTTTGAGCCATCAAAGTGCATCTTCCAATAGTTTGAGACTGGAGCAGGAGGTTCATACTGCATCTCGGCCCAGTCCACGAGAAATTCCGCCAGTACCTGAGACTTGATTGCTTCTCTTCTCGTATACGCGGGAGCGTACGCGGCTAGCTCAATCGCCCACTTGGCTACTCTGCCACTCGCCTCCTTGTTACCCATGATGTCCGAGATGGGAGCTGAGCTCACGACAGTGATGGGATGCTCCTGGAAGTAATGTTTCAGCTTCCTGGAGCCCAGGTACACACCATATGTCATCTTCTGGTAATGTGGATAGTTTTGCTTGGAACTGGACAGCACTTCACTGAGATAGTAGACTGGGCGCTGCACACTCTTGCCTTCTTCTTCTCGCTCCACCACTATCACCACGCTGACTACTCGGTTGGTCGCGGCAATGTATAGCAGCATAGGCTCCTTGGGTAGCGGACTAGCCAAGACAGGAGCGCTAGCCAACATTGCTTTCAGCTCATTGAATGCCACATCCGCTTGCGGAGTCCAGATAAACTTGTCGCTTTTCTTCATCAGCTGGTACAGAGGTAGAGCCTTCTCGCCCATTCGGCCCAGGAAACGGCTCAGAGATGCCAAACAACCAGTGAACTTCTGCACATCTTTCAATGATCTCGGCAAAGACATGCTTTCAATAGCTTTTATCTTAGACGGATTGGCTTCAATGCCCCGACTAGAAACCAGAAAACCGAGTAGCTTTCCAGCTGGTACACCAAAGGTGCACTTACTCGGATTCAGTTTCATTTTGTACCTGCGTAGGTTAGCAAAGGTTTCCTCCAAGTCGGCAAGCAGAGTATGTGTTTTATTCGTTTTGATGACAATGTCATCTACGTACACCTGCACATTCTTGCCGAGTTGGTCATGCAAGCATTTCTGCATGCATCTCTGATAGGTTGCACCCGCATTCCTCAGGCCAAAACACATGACACGATAGCAATAAGCCCCGTACGGGGTAATGAAAGCAGTCTTTATTTGATCAGCAGGGTTGAGTGCAATCTGGTGGAAACCAGAGTAGGCATCTATGAAAGACAACAGCTCACAGCCGGCAGTGGAATCGATCACCTGATCGATGCGAGGTAGCGGGAAAGGATCCTTGGGGCATGCCTTGTTCAAGTCGGTGTAGTCGACACACATGCGCCATGCGGTGGCAGCCTTGGGATCTTCCTTTTTCTTCTCGACCATGACCGGGTTGGCCAACCAGTCCGGGTGCAGCACCTCCATGATGAAGTTACTGATCAGCAGCTTGGTGATTTGATCACCGATGGCCTTCCTTCTCTCATCCCCGAAACGGCGTAAAGCCTGCTTCACGGGCTTGGCGTCAGGACGCACATGCAAAGAGTGCTCAACCAACTCCCTCGGGACTCCTGGTAGATCTTCATTGGTCCAGGCGAACACGTCCCGATTCTCACGGAGGAAGTGGATGAGCGCGCTTTCCTATTTCTCCGCCAACCCGGCACCAATGATGGCCACGCGCTCCGGGAACTCGGGGTCAACCTGGACTGTCTTGGTCTCCTTGGCAGCTTGGAAAGCAGTACCGTGCTGAGTACTCGGCACACCTTGTGCGCCAGCTTGTGCGGACTGAGCCATGGCCACCACCTCGTACATCTTCTTCTTCTCGGCAGCAATCACCATCGATTCCGCCAGCTGAGAGCTAGCAGAGGCACACTCCATGGACTTCTTGTAATCTCCCGAGATGGTGATGATGCCATTGGGCCCGGGGATCTTCATCTTCAGGTAAGCCACATGAGTGGAGGCCATGAACTTGCTCAGAGCAGGCCTGCCGAGTAGAGCATGATAGGGGCTCTGATGATCCACCACTTCAAACTGCAGGCGCTCAGTGCGGCAGTTCTCCCGAGTACCGAATAGCACATCAATCCACACTCGGCCAATCGGGTTGCACGAGATCCCGGGCACAATGCCATGGAAAGTGGTCTTGCTAGGCAGCATCATATTCTCGGCCAGGCCAAGCTTCTCAAGTGTGTCCTTGTACACAATGTTGATGCTACTGCCGTTGTCGATCAGCACCTTGCTGAACCTCACGTTCTTCTCGGGGCCCAGGAAGGTGGGATCTAGCACCAAGGCATAGGTACCCGGATTGGGCATCACCTTGGGGTGATCTGCCCGAGTCCACCTGATCTCCTGGTCACACCAGTACATGTAGTGAGGGACAGCCGGAATTACTGCATTGACCTCCATGGCCCGCCTGTGCTGTGACTGCTTGTCGACTGCCTCGGAAGTGAAGATCATATAGCTCTCATGGTGCTCTTGGTACTGGTTAGGGCCATTGCCCCCATTGTTGCCATTGTTACCATTGTTGTTGCCCTGATAGTTGTTGTTGCCTCTGTTGTTGTTGTTGCGGTTGTAATTGTTGTTGTTGTTGTTGCGGTATCTCTCGTTGTTGAAGTTCTGGTTGGCTCCTAAAGCCACCTGGTTGACATTTTCTCTTCTCGGGTACACTGGCGGCCGAGCTGCAGGAGCGCGAGTAGGCTGAACAGTGGCATTCGCGGCTGGCAGAGGAGGTGGAGGAGGCAAGCCATCACTCTTGATCACATCCCACCATTCGCATTGTCGAGTAGTGTGGTTCGCAGGCCTTGAGGGGTGATGAGTGTGAAAGCTGCATGGGCCATCCTTCATGTCATCGAAGACAAACTTCTTCGGCTGCTCTGAGTTCCCGCTACTCGGCTGTGCAGTGCGGAACGGTTTCTTGTTGCCCTGGCCCTGGTTCTGGTTCTGCCCGTAGGCTCCAGCAGGTTTCTGCCTTTGGCCACCACCGCCTCCGACATTCACTGCATTCACCTCTTCGGGATCGTACCGAGTATCTACTCGGCGCTTGTTGCGGAACTCGTTGCGCTTGCTGCTGTTGAAGTTTCTTCTCGGCTCAGAGGAATCCATCAGTGGCTGAGTAGGATCGCCGAGTGCGTACTGATCCGCGATCTTGATGGTCTCGGCCAGGGTGTTGGGCATCTCCCTCTGCAATCTCTGCCACAGCATGCTGCCATGTCGGCAACCCTGCGCAAACCAAGTGATGGCCTGCGCTTCATTCACACCCTCACAGGTGTTCCTCAAGGTGCTCCACCGAGTAAGGTACTCGCGGTCCGTCTCGTCTTCTCGCTGCCGGCAAGCCGACAACTGCTGTGGCCTATTCGGCCTCTTGTATGTGCTGGTGAAGTTGCTGATGAAGGCATCCGAGAAGTCCAGCCAGCAGTTAATGTTGTTCTTGGGCAAGTTGTTGAGCCAAGTGCGAGCTGGACCTTCTAGCATCTGCGGCACATAGCGCACCGCCCATCTCCTGTTGCCGTTCGCGATATGGACCGCGGTGACGTAGTCGTTGAGCCAATCTTCAGGCTTGGTGCTACCATTGTAGCTCTTGGTGCCTCTCGCGAGCTGAAAGCCCTTCACGGAAGGCTCATTCATGATGCGCGGGCCAAAGCACTCGGGGCCAGGAGGACCCGTGCTCTCAAGCCGCGCCGACAAGCTGATACGGTCTAGCTGGTGCCTTGCATCCCCAGGCGCCAACACGCGCTCACCCACGCGGTCATGGATGTCATAACCAGCCATCTCCATAGCCGAGTAACCATCATCATACCTATCCACCTGCATAGCGGCAGGCTGCTCCACCGGGTTGACGACTGGTGCCACTGGGCGTGGCTGCTGCCTCTGCCGAGTAGGTGGAGCTGCGGGTTGCCGAGAAGTACCCGGACGTGCGGCTTCTCGGACACGGCTTTGAGCTTGATGGGCTTGAGAGCCTGCTCTAGCAGCGTTGTGTTCCTGCCCGGGCTGCTGCGGCACAGCAACCTGTTTCGCGGCAGCAGCCGGGTCATACACCTGCATTTGCCTGTCTCTACCCGTACGCCCGCTGCGGCTCTTCTCGCGGCTAGGATGCGGAGATGAGGCCTGATCGTTAGATCTAGCCGCGTGCGAATGAACCACCTGCGAAGCTCCAGCTCCCGGGTTGGCCTTCCGGAACTCCTCGTTCTGCCTGGCAGCTTCCAGCACCAGCTCGCCTAGCCTCTCCTGCTGCCTGCGACGCGCCTCTCCCTCTAAGCGCGGCAACTCGGCAGCCACAGCCTCCGCAGCTCGCAGCGTCTTGGCGGGTGTGCTATACCTTGGCCTTGTGAAGGTGTTCGCGGTGGCGGACTGCGCGGGCTCCTCCGCAACAGTCGCCATCTCGGCGCCTAGGTTGCGCCGCGTAGCACCTACCCTGCTGGGCCTCCTGGCCACCGGCGTGAAGCCGTGAGCCTTGTTGTACTCGAGCTGGTCCAGGCTCAGCTCCAACCTGATCTTCTCCAACTCCGCCTGCTCGGCGAGCAGCTCCTGGCGTTGCCGCTCGAGCTGCTCCCTCTCGGCTAGGAGCTCGAGGTCGGTGGGAGTGGGCATCCCGGTTCGCGCAGCTGACGCGGGGATGACCGTAGACGTGGAGGGCGGCAGGTTGCACTCCTTCTCGTAGGGCCGGCGTGTCCTGCCACCCGCGGGCGGGTCGTCAACCTCCTCGACGACGGCCGCAGCGCCAGTAGCAGCTGCGCCAACGTTTGCCGCCACGCCCGTCACCATCACCTCAGCGCAGCATGCAGAGCTGCGCACGGGCCTTCCACGAGCAGCAACAACCGCGGGAGGATCCTCCGCGTCGTGCACCAGCTCGGGATAGGCGTTGTTGGCGACGGTGGCGACGTAGACGAGATGCGAGCCGAAGGAGATCACCGAGCCGCCCTCCGGCATGGCCCTGCCGCCGAAACAGCCGGCGTTGTCGGTGACGAAGTCGAAAGAGCCGAATCTGTGGACAAGGCCACAAACTACGCGCTCCGCGGATGAAGATCCCGTCCGAACAGAAACTCCAGCCAGCGCCGCTGGATGCCCCACGGTGGGCGCCAACTGTCGTGGTGGTGTCACGGCAGATGCCATGGGATGGCTAAAGATGTGGGGACGAAGGACGCTGGAGGTGTCCGGGGAGGGATCACGCGACGAGTAGCCGCGTGAGGTAAGATCCACACAACACAAACAACACGATGTACCCAGGTTCAGGGCCCTCGTGAGGAGGTAAAACCCCTACTCCTGCCTTTCTCTCTGTATTACGGTGTCTCTCCGAGTAGGTACAGTACAAATAGTAACGCTACCGAGTAGCCCCTTGCCCCTCTCCGAGTAGAGCTAGGTCAAGGACTTAGGGTTTCTAGGGTTTCCAGTGAGAGCGTTCGTGAGCCTATGAGCCTTTTTTGAGTGTCCCCCGCGCAGGAGGCGGCTGGGCACCTTATATACATGGTGCCCTAGCCGGATACGTCCAAATCTGGACAAGTGTCGACATAGTGTCCACACTGTCCTTTCTCCGAGTACCCGCTGACAGCTTTGGTCGTTGGTCTTGGCTGCTTCCGTAAAGTCGTTGGGCAAAACTAGGGGACAGACTGGTATCACTGTACCTAGTCACAGAGTAGGTCCCCCTTATCCTGCCACCGACTGCTTCCATGCTGTCACTGTCAGACAGACCGTCCCCACGTGAACAGTAGTTCGAATGCTGCCAAGTACGGACCCAGGATACGCGGGATCCTGTGTCAGAACGGCTCCTTTGACTTCCTGCCCGAGTAGTTTCCCGCCAAATGTTCCCGCCAATTGTACTCGGGCCAAACCTTCTACTCGACATGGTAGAAACTGACTGATATCTCCTTCTGGCCATCTTGAGGTGAGACCGGGTAGCAGTCGACCGGGTAGCGAGTACCCGGTAGTCGGCTACTCGGCCAAACCTTTCTTCCGTACGCGGCCTTTACCACCTGTCTTTACCCTACTCGGGGGTAACCCCCCGACACCATTAACTTGCTTAAGTTAAATAATTTAATTAATATCAAAATTCAATCAAATTCAAACAAAATACAAACAGCAACCATTTTGAAATTTTTGAAAAACAGAAAGTTGCACACCTGTGCTTTCACAATAGCTACACTATAAAAGTTATACCCTAATTTTTCTAACCCCAAAAACCCACTCTTTTCTTCCTATTCCTTTTCTGCAAAAAAAAAGAAACAGAATCAAAAAAAAAAGAGAAAACGCAGAGAGGAGAGGCAGCAGGCCCAGGCCACCTCCCCCAGGCCCAGCCCACGGCCTGCTACCCCCTTACCTTTTCTTATACCTCTGTACGGCGCGCGATGCGCCTGTCCACGTCGAGCAGCAGAAGCAGGGGACGGCCAGCAGCAGCTCCCCCTCCCCTTATATCCATGCCCTAGGCCTCCCCGTGCTACCCTAGACCTCCACCTCCTTTTCTCCCTCACGCCGCCGCCGTCCAGCTCACTCTCCCTCCTCTGTTTCTCCCATCTCTGCACCACCACCACCGCGCCACCGCAACTGAACTTCGACGATCGCCGTCGACATGGTCTCCCTCCGCGCAGGATAGGCACGGGGATCGTCTCCCCACTGCATCCTCGTCCTCCTCGACACCGCAGCGAGGGCTGGGAGCTCCCGGAACGCCGCCGCCGTCCAACTCTCTGTCGCCGGCCACCGTCCACCACCGAGCCCCTTCCTCCTTTTCCCTCACAGTGAGCATCACCTCGTCCTTCCCTATCTGCTCCCTTGCATCCCTTGCACGCGCACGGACACGTCCCTTGCATCCGCGAGCACGCAGCAGCAGCAGCCCGCGCCGATCACCGCTGGCGACCACGGGCCCTTCGTTGAGGTTCAGTTAACTGAATCTGAATTTTATTCAGTTACATGTCGCGAACTGAACCTCAACCCCCCGCGCGTTCCCTTCCTGTCACGAAACGCTCACCACCGTAGTGGCACAGCACAGCGCGCACACACCCGCGGTCGCGGGATCGATCCCTCGCCTCCGCGGGATTAATCCCACCCTTTTTGCGCAGTTGCCACGCGGGCAGGCAGGGCCCACCTGCCATAGGCGGTGGGTGCCACGCTAGCTGCCAGCGCAGCGCCAGCTGGGCACTGGCCCACAGGCCAGTGACCCAGGGGTCGTTCTGCCGCGTGAAAAAGGGTACCAGGGCCCTTTCTGCGAGAATTCTTTTGCATCCAAGTCCCTGGACCAAATCTAAATGTTTTAAAATTGCAGAATAGCCCCAAATTTCAAAATTGAATAACTTTTGCATAACAAGTCCAAATAAAATAAATAAAATATGTTTTCCAACCCAAATTTAATTCTCTACATGTTTAAATCAATTGTTTGCTGTTTTGAACATTTCAAATGTTTTCAAAATTCAAATTCAAACAACTCATTTCAAATTTGGTTAATTTCATAACTAATTCAATATTAATTCAAATGTCACATATGAAATATGTTTTCCATGCTAAATTGAACCACCTTTCCAAATATAAACTTTATTTCCTGTTTTGAATAATTAAAATTGGTTAAATAATTTAAACCTTGTTTAAATCATTTAAAATTGCTAAATTCATAACTTGGTCAATTTAAATTATTTTTGAACATATAAAATATGTTTTCAAACCAGAAAAGTATAATATTTTCAAATATGAATTTTATTAAATGTTTTGAACAAATAAAAATTCAAATAAATTCATACTTGAATTAAATTCATTTAAATCTTGTTTAAACTTGTTTAATTCATAATTAATTCATTTTAAATCCTTTTTCAACAAATGAAACATGTATTCCACCTAAAATTTTGTGTTCTTTCCAAATATGAATTTTGTTATTTATTTTGAACAATTAGAATTGGTGAAAACAACATATGTTTGTGTAACACCTTTAAGAAGCCAAATTTCATAACTTAATAAATAAAATTCCAAACTTGGTAAACTTCATTTCAAATTGAAGCTATTGTTGTTTTCTTTCTGCTTTCCTCATCCATGCGTCATGCTTATCCACTTTCACATGTTGGTCATTTGTAGATCATTTAATTCAACCTTAATTCATGGGCTTTCCATATGCAATCCAAATTGCATATGGGTCCATTTAATTATGGTATCATGTCAACTAGCTTATTTTGATGCATCAATTAAATTGTCATGCATCATCCCATGATTGTGCATTATGCCATGTTATTGATTGTTTGTCTCTCTGCGTTGTTTGTTTGCTTCTTCTCGAATAGACGACGACGTTGAGACAGACGAGGTTTACGACACTACTTCTGAGGAGTTAGCCCAGTACCAGGCTACTGAGTTTGCAGGCAAGTATTCACTCACCAGAACCATTGTGTCCTTTCCACACTGGATATCGATACTTTCCGTTGTCTATTCTGCTAGCCTTAAGATTCGTTGCTTGTGTTCGATCCTATCACATGTTATCCTGTAACCCTGATATAGCCTCACCTCCACACCTATAACCCCATTGATTGTTGCCTGTGTCTTACTAGCATGCTTAGGGTTGTTTATGCTCGAGTCTGTTGTCCGTTATGTCTGTTACCTTATTTATTATGTTCTGGGGCTCGATGTTAAACAACAACCTGTTAATGTTTGAGGTAATGCTAATTTGATGATAAGGCACCGGCAGGAGGCCGGGTATGGTTTTGAGGCCTGCTAGTGTCGACCCTAATTAGGAAAAGGGTCTTGTCTACTGATCCATGATGAGCGCACTATCTGCATGTGGGAAGCGTATATGGGCGCCCCCCTCAATTTGATTCGATTCGCATCTCGTCCAAATCGCCTCATTTAGTTCGGGTTTTCCATTTTCCGCACGCATATGCAGGTACGAACCCGAGGCCAGGGTGGAAACTTTTGTAGTCGGCATTTAGGGAGACACATTCTTAGAGTGCTATGAGGGTCCCCTTTTCTTCGTGGGGCTTGATTAGCCGTGCGCTCAATTGCACGGGGTTCTTTGGGCTTGATGCGAAGAAGAGTTGAGTTGTGTTGAGTGCCCCGCTTGGTGGAAGGGCCATTCCATCTGGCGGGTTATTCTTACGTGTACGGCCAAATTGGTGCATCCCTGCAGGGTTAAATCTTCTCGAGAAGCCGTGTTGTCCGCGGTTATGGATGACTTGGTGAAAGTACTGGCTAACAAGTACTCAGAACAACTTACACCTAACTAATGATAACTTGACTAGTAATAGTCTTATTAACACAATAACTTGAACCGTCATTAATCCAACTGTGTGAGTTATCCTCGGATTGCTTCTTTGGATAAGGGGCGAGATCCAGGATGGGTTTGTTTGAGGTTAGTTATAGTTGGTTACGATACGCTATCTTACCCCTTCTTTTAGCCGGAAGTTGTAGCGTGTTTCTGTAGTTGGTTAGAGCAGCCTGCTGCCGCACTTTTGTATCACCTATTTTTCTTCCGTTGAACCCAAAGCATCTGTACTTGGTGTTGCCGGGTACACTTTGGTATCTTGTGAGTCTTGCTTGCCAGTACTTGTCTGTACTGACCCCTTTGGGGCTGTGGTTTCCGCAGACTACGTTTCCGAGGATCCCCATGGTGGCTACTACGTGGAGTATGACGAGGCTGATGACGAGTAGATAGAGGACCCGGGCAGGATCCGAGACATCGTGGATGGGCTCCGTCTTTTCGTTTCCGGCCTCTTAGGCCTATTTGGATCTTGTCTGTACTCAGACACTTTGGATGCTTCCGCTGTGATGTAATGATGAATTGTTGGGACATGTGTCCTCTGGATGATTGTATTTGCTATCTCTGCTCTAGTGAGAGCTATTTGCAACTTATTTCAATGTTTTGTGTCTTAGAGATATGTTGTGATATCACTTGTTCAAATGCCGTTGACGTACCATGTGTGTATGTTATGAAGTACGTCAATGGAAGTAGTCGGATTTCTATGGGATGGTTTACGCAGACGATGGATAGTAGAGAATGGTTGTCACACGTTTACGTGTTGGCCTGCTAATATTGAGATGCGGGTGCCGGTATGCCCCGTAAGCCATTTGTTCTACTGTTTAGCGGACTGTGAGTATCCTCTAGAAGTCCGGGTGCGACAAATGGTATCAGAGCCTGTCTGCCTGTAGGATCCCTTTTACTGGTCGTAGTTGAGTCTAGAAACTATTTTGTAGCTATATAGGAAAAATGAAACGTGAGAGTAGGAATTCTGTTCTTTTATTTCTTTCCCCACCCACCCTCCCTTTTTCTGGTAAGGAAGTGCAACGTTGTTTTCCCTTCTCACCTAAACTTTCAAGTTAGGATTTCACGTATCCTGGTTTCTCTAGGATAGTTATATCTACTAGACCATAGGAATGGAGGTGGTTGTGACATGATTTATCATGTTGCCTACTCACGATTGAGAACGGAGGCGTGTAAGCCCCGGAAGCAGATCCTCTATTCCTTAAGCAGTAGATATTGATCCTTTAGAAGCCCGGATGGGTTTTTCCGTAGTACCTCAGGAATGTTTGGTCTCGTGTTTCCCCAATGTTGCTTCAATATCCTTTTCTTCTCAACATCCTTTTCGTCCGTTGAAACCTTGTTGTTGCTTGCCACTTCAGTTCTTCTACCGACGTCTAATCAAAACTTCCCCGATCATCTGCAGATGGATCTCAGGTTCTACCCGCAGGTGGTTTGTATGACTCGTTGCGAGAGCACTGCCGGTTATCCGGAGATGCTGAGAGACATGGTCACTTTTCTGGGGTTCCGTTGGGCACCAGAGTACCAGGTCTACGAGCAGCAGCGAGAGTTTGACCAGACCTACTACCAGGATATCGTCTACATTCTGTCAGATGATGGCATGAGCGTAGTCCACCGCTACGAGGCAGTAGGTTCCACAGTGGATATGGCTGTGCAGCAGGCAGCTTATGTGAGTCTCACCGTCCTTCGTGCTGACTACTGGGGATTTGACGATTCTATCTATCGCCACATCCCCCGTGGTTACATCACTTCGGAGGGAGCTCACTTCACTCTCTACGACAACTTGGATGTCTACGAGCATGATAACTCCAGGCTGCACACCACCGCTCAGTTTGTGAGGCACAGTGACGCAGTTGCCAGCACACTATCTCATGAGTTGGCTTCAGTCAGAGAGCAGCTCTACCTTGCTTTGACTCGTCTGGCGACTTACACCATAGACTTTGTTGGAGACGAGCGCTTTGCACGTTTCGATCAGCCAGTTGGTCGTCGTCTGCCAGATGCTGGAGGTTACGAGCCGATCAGAGGTCCACTACTTAACCTCGGTGCTGGTTACACTGGGATTCCACGCTTTGGAGCACAGGGAGTCGACGCTATGTACTTCACGACACCTAGAGTCGCTCTCAGACCACGTCAGATCTACGTGGATCATCGTTCTACCTACTTCCGTGGGCGTGCTCCTCACCGTACCTCTCGCCGTACTCCTAGTCGCCGTCCTGCGTGATGAGCATGGGAGTACCGATGTATCCATTCTTAGCTATGTTTAGTTATCCTTTGGCATTCGAACCATTTATGGTGTGTTGGATATTCTGATGTATTTGAACATGTGATGATGTACCTGTTGGTTATCTATTCATGCGTCGGAATAATCTCTCTTTCGGTTTCCAAGTCTATCCTTTTCTATTGTTGTGCTAAAATGCATTTCCATTCAGGATGCCGCCAACAAGGAACAACCCGCCTGAGCCACCACCAATCACGGAACTGTTGACTCAGATGACCCAAGTCATGGCGCAGATGGCCCAGTTCCAGACTAATCAGCACAACAACCAGACGGCTCCACGAGTCAGCATCAAGGAGTTCCTCAGTCTGGGTCCGAGAGCTTTCGTGGCCACACGCGAGCCTCTGGACACTGATGACTGGATCCGTGAGATAGCTAAGGCTCTGGAGATTGCTCACGTTGCTGAGGAAGACAAGGTCAAGTATGCCTCCTATCTGCTGAAGGGTCAGGCAGCTACTTGGTGGGAAAACTACTAAGCCATGAGAGCTGGCTTTCCAATCACGTGGGGTTGTTTCAAGGAAGCATTCCTGAAGCACCACATTCCAGATGGTCTCATGGAAAGGATGCGTGAAGAGTTTTGCTCACTCAAGCAGGGCAAGCTGGACGTCATTGGCTATCAGAGTGAGTTCAATCGCCTCGCTCGTTACGCTGGTGATGAGGTGTCCACTGAAGCTAAGAAGATGGCAAGGTTCCGCAGAGGTTTTAACCCGGAACTCAAGTATGCCCTCACCAATATCAAGGCCAACAACTTCGAGGAGCTCGTTAACACCGCGCTCAATGAAGAAAATGGGCGCAAGGCGTTCGAGGAGTCTCGCAAGCACTCGCGTGAGTGTGGTTCCTCCTCCAACATGACCACCCCTCCGCAGAAGCGCCGCATCTGGGTACCAAATGGTGCTGTCACTCGGGCTCCATACGCCCAAACTTCTCCAGGCTTCGCTCCCCGCCCACCCAACCCTGCTCAGATGCATGATCAAAGGGCTTCGATGGGGCAGCCAAGGCCAGGGCCTCCTCGTGTCGTCACTTGCTACAAGTGCAAGCAGACGGGGCACTACGCTGACAAGTGCACGCAGAGGCAGCTACCTCCACCACCACCTCGTCCTAACTCAAACCAGGCAATGGTGCGCGCTCCCCCGCCTAAAGCCTTCAACACCAACAACAGGCCTGTCGGGAGGACCGCAAGGGTGAATCATGTCAAGATCGACAAAGCTGAGGAAGCTCCTGACGTTGTTCTCGGTATATTACCCGTAAACTCTTTTCCAGCTAAAGTGTTGTTTGATACCGGAGCATCGCATTCTTTTGTGTCAAAAACATTTGCCACAACAAACAACTTAATTGTGGTTCCACTAAGCAATCAGATCACTGTTCACTCACCGGGATCTCAAATGTTGACTTCCAAGATAAGTAAGGACAATCAAATCCTAATTGGAGGCCACATTTTCCTTGCCTCTCTCATGTTGCTGGGAAGTTCTGACATTGATGTCATTCTTGGTATGGATTGGCTGAAAGCTAATAAAGCAAGGATTGACTGTGCTCAAAAGTCAATAACTCTGTTCCACCCTTCTGGCCAGATAATCTATTCTCCAAATGAATCAAGTTCCATGCAGCTGTGCAACCTCGATGCAAAACCTCTACCTTCACTTGAAAATGTTCCGGTGGTTTGTGAATTCCCTGACGTCTTTCCAGAAGAGTTGCCAGGGATGCCTCCGGACAGAGCTGTTGAGTTCGTGATCGAGCTTGAGCCAGGTACTGCTCCAATCTCTAAGCATCCCTACAAGATAGGAACTCCCGAGCTGAAGTTGTTAAAGGAACAAATTGATATGTACATGGAAAAAGGTTACATTCAACCTAGTTCCTCGGCTTGGGGTTGCCCAACTCTGTTCGTTCCGAAGAAGGATCACACAAAGAGACTCGTTGTTGACTATCGTCCTCTTAACGAGAAAACCATAAAAAACAAGTATCCAATTCCTCGAATCGATGATCTTTTTGATCAACTTGCTGGAGCCTCAATATTCTCCAAGTTGGACTTGAGAATGGGTTACCATCAAATAAAGATCAGAAAAGAGGATATTCCAAAGACAACCTTCACCACTCGCTACGGTCTATATGAATTCACCGTCATGTCCTTTGGTCTCACCAATGCACCGGCGACCTTCTCTCGACTCATGAATTATGTCTTCCATGAATACCTCGACAAGTTCGTTGTGGTATATCTCGATGACATTCTTGTCTACTCAAAATCCGAGGAAGAGCATGAAGAACATCTTCGTCTCACTCTCATGAAGCTTCGCGAGCATCGTCTTTATGCCAAGTTCTCCCAATGTGAGTTCTGGATTTCAGAAGTTGCTTACCTTGGTCATGTCATCTCTGCCAAGGGCATAGCCATTGATCCAGAAAAGGTTAAAGCAATTGTGGATTGGAAACCTCCAAAGACGGTGAAGCAAGTAAGAAGTTTTCTTGGCTTGGCTAGCTATTGCCGTCGTTTCGTCCAAAACTTTTCCAAGATTGCCAAACCTCTCACTGACCTCACAAAGAAGGAGAGGAAGTTTGTTTGGTCTCCACAATGTGATGAAAGCTTCAATCTCCTGAAGACTAAACTCACTTCTACACCAGTTCTGGTTGGCCCAGATCCTTCCAAACCTTTCCAAATATTCTGTGATGCTTCTCTCCAAGGTCTAGGTGCAGTTCTTATGCAAGAACGTCAAGTTGTGGCTTATGCTTCATGTCAGTTGAATACACATGAGCTCAATTATCCCACTCATGACCTTGAACTTGCAGCAGTTGTGTTTGCCCTCAAGAAATGGAGACAATACTTGTTGGGTAATCGCACTGAAATCTTTTTTGATCAGAAGAGTCTGAAGTATATCTTCACTCAACTAGATCTAAACCTCAGACAAAGGAGATGGATTGAAAAGATCAAAGACTTTGATCATACCATTTCTTACACTCCAGGCAAGGCTAATGTTATGGCTGATGCTCTCAGTCGCAAGTCGTATTGCAATAATCTCATGATCATGGAAAGCCAACCTCCTCTTCATGAAGAATTCCAGAAGCTAAACCTTGGTCTTGTTCCTCAAGGCTATCTTGCAAACTTGACAGCCAGTCCAACTCTCGAGGACAAGATTCGTTCTGAACAACTTCGTGATGCTGAAATCAAGAAGATGGTAGAGCACATCAAAGAAGGCAAGGAGAAATTTAAGTCCTTCTCAATTGATGACAAGGGAACTGTGTTCTTCGAAGGACGCATTGCAGTTCCTCAAGTTCAAAGTCTCAAAGATGTCATTCTCAAGGAGGCTCATGAAACTCCTCTCTCCATACACCCTGGAAGTACAAAGATGTACCAGGATCTCAAGACACTGTATTGGTGGCCTGGCATGAAACGTGAAATTGCTCAATACGTTTCTGAATGCGACGTTTGTCAACGTGTTAAGGCAGTCCATCAGAAAACAGCCGGTCTTCTCCAACCTCTGAAAATCTCTGAGTGGAAGTGGGACATGATTGAAATGGACTTCGTCACTGGTTTTCCAAAGTCCAAGAGGGGCAACGATGCAATCTTCGTTGTCATTGATCGTCTCACTAAAGTAGCTCACTTCTTTGCTGTCAAAGAAACAATCTCAGCTAGCCAATTAGCAGAGCTCTACACAGCAAAGATTGTTCCTCTTCATGGTGTTCCATTGGAAATAAGCTCAGACCGTGGAAGCATCTTCACTTCTCATTTCTGGAAAAGCTTTCAAGAAGCTTTGGGCACAAAACTTCTGTTCAGCACAGCTTATCACCCTCAGTCTCAGGGGCAAGTCGAAAGAGTCAATCAGATTCTCGAGGATATGCTCAGAGCATGTGGTATCTCCTTTGGTATGAAATGGGAGGACTGTCTTCCATATGTTGAATTCTCCTACAACAACAGCTTCCAGGCAAGCCTAGGCATGGCACCATTTGAGGCTCTCTATGGCCGCAGATGCAGGAGTCCAATCAATTGGTCTGGAGCTGGTGAACGTTCACTCTTAGGCCCTGACATTGTCAAGGAAGCCGAAGAGAAAGTTCGCATCATTCGTGACAATCTGAAGATTGCTCAGTCTCGTCAGAAAAGCTACTATGACAGCAAGCACAGAGATATGATCTATGCACCTGGTGACAAAGCATATCTCCGTGTAACTCCCCTCGGAGGCACTCATCGTTTTGGTGTCAAAGGAAAGCTTGCACCAAGATACATCGGTCCTTTCAACATTCTCTCAAGGCGTGCGGAAAATGCCTATCGTCTTGAACTTCCAGAAAAGCTATCCAAGGTGCACGATGTGTTTCACGTGTCACAACTCAAGAGGTGTTTCAAAGATCCAGATCGTGCAGTTGATCATGATTCCATTGAACTGCAAGAAGATCTATCTTATGAGGAGCAACCTGTTCGAATCCTCGACGAGACCGAGCGCAAAACTCGCAACAAGAGCACCAAGTTCTTGAAAGTGCAGTGGTCCCATCATTCCGATAAAGAGGCAACGTGGGAGACCGAAGAGCATCTTCGCAAGAAGTATCCGGACCTTTTCTCTTCTCAGTAGGAATCTCGGGGCGCGATTCTTTCAAGGGGGGCGTTTTGTAACATCCCAAGTATGAAAAACAACCTTTAGAATTTTTGTTTTTTGTTAAATTATGTTTTGCATCATGGCATCTTAAGTTTTGCATTTGTTTTCCAATTGTTTTTCTTTGTTTTCCCTTGTTTTTGTATTTGAATTTCAAACCAAAATTCAAATTTTGTTTCATACTTGTTCTGTTACAAATTTTCAAATGAAAATTTCAAACCCAAACACCAATTTGTTTCCATTAAAGTTGGAAGATCAAACCATTAACTTGCTTAAGTTAAATATTTTAATTAATATCAAAATTCAATCAAATTCAAACAAAATACAAACAACAACCATTTTGAAATTTTTGAAAAACAGAAAGTTGCACACCTGTGCTTTCACAATAGCTACACTATAAATATACCCTAATTTTTCTAACCCCCAAAACCCACTCTTTTCTTCCTATTCCTTTTCTGCAAAATAAAAAGAAACAGAATCAAAAAATAAAAAGAAAACGCAGAGAGGAGAGGAAGCAGGCCCAGGCCACCTCCCCCAGGCCCAGCCCACGGCCTGCTACCCCCTTACCTTTTCTTCCACCTCTGTACGGCGCGCGATGCGCCTGTCCACGTCGAGCAGCAGAAGCAGGGGACGGCCAGCAACAGCTCCCCCTCCCCTTATATCCATGCCCTAGGCCTCCCCGTGCTACCCTAGACCTCCACCTCCCTTTCTCCCTCACGCCGCCGCCGTCCAGCTCACTCTCCCTCCTCTGTTTCTCCCATCTCTGCACCACCACCACCGCGCCACCGCAACTGAACTTCGACGATCGCCATCGACATGGTCTCCCTCCGCGCAGGATAGGCACGGGGATCGTCTCCCCACTGCATCCTCGTCCTCCTCAACACCGCAGCGAGGGCTGGGAGCTCCCGGAACGCCGCTGCCGTCCAACTCTCTGTCGTCGGCCACCGTCCACCACCGAGCCCCTTCCTCCTTTTCCCTCACGGTGAGCATCACCTCGTCCTTCCCTCTCTGCTCCCTTGCATCCCTTGCACGCGCACGGACATGTCCCTTGCATCCGCGAGCACGCAGCAGCAGCAGCCCGTGCCGATCACCGCCGGCGACCACGGGCCCTTCGTTGAGGTTTAGTTAACTGAATCTGAATTTTATTCAGTTACATGTCGCGAACTGAACCTCAACCCCCCGCGCGTTCCCTTGCTGTCACGAAACGCTCACCACCGTAGTGGCACAGCACTGCGCGCACACACCCGCGGTCGCGGGATCGATCCCTCGCCTCCGCGGGATTAATCCCACCCTTTTTGCGCAGTTGCCACGCGGGCAGGCAGGGCCCACCTGCCATATGCGGTGGGTGCCACGCTAGCTGCCAGCGCAGCGCCAGCTGGGCACTGGCCCACAGGCCAGTGACCCAGGGGTTGTTCTGCCGCGTGAAAAAGGGTACCAGGGCCCTTTCTGCGAGAATTCTTTTGCATCCAAGTCCCTGGACCAAATCTAAATGTTTTAAAATTGCAGAATAGCCCCAAATTTCAAAATTGAATAACTTTTGCATAACAAGTCTAAATAAAATAAATAAAATATGTTTTCCAACCCAAATTTAATTCTCTACATGTTTAAATCAATTGTTTGCTGTTTTGAACATTTCAAATGTTTTCAAAATTCAAATTCAAACAACTCATTTCAAATTTGGTTAATTTCATAACTAATTCAATATTAATTCAAATGTCACATATGAAATATGTTTTCCATGCTAAATTGAACCACCTTTCCAAATATAAACTTTATTTCCTGTTTTGAATAATTAAAATTGGTTAAATAATTTAAACCTTGTTTAAATCATTTAAAATTGCTAAATCCATAACTTGGTCAAATTAAATTATTTTTGAACATATAAAATATGTTTTCAAACCAGAAAAGTATAATCTTTTCAAATATGAATTTACTAAATGTTTTGAACAAATAAAAATTCAAATAAATTCATACTTGAATTAAATTCATTTAAATCTTGTTTAAACTTGTTTAATTCATAATTAATTCATTTTAAATCCTTTTTCAACAAATGAAACATGTATTCCACCTAAAATTTTGTGTTCTTTCAAAATATGAATTTTGTTATTTATTTTGAACAATTAGAATTGGTGAAAACAACATATGTTTGTGTAACACCTTTAAGAAACCAAATTTCATAACTTAATAAATAAAATTCCAAACTTGGTAAACTTCATTTCAAATTGAAGCTATTGTTGTTTTATTTCTGTTTTCCTCATCCATGCGTCATGCTTATCCACTTTCACATGTTGGTCATTTGTAGATCATTTAATTCAACCTTAATTCATGGGCTTTCCATATGCAATCCAAATTGCATATGGGTCCATTTAATTATGTTATCATGTCAACTAGCTTATTTTGATGCATCAATTAAATTGTCATGCATCATCCCATGATTGTGCATTATGCCATGTTATTGATTGTTTGTCTCTCTGTGTTGTTTGTTTGCTTCTTCTCGAATAGACGACGACGTTGAGACAGACGAGGTTTACGACACTACTTCTGAGGAGTTAGCCCAGTACCAGGCTACTGAGTTTGCAGGCAAGTATTCACTCACCAGAACCATTGTGTCCTTTCCACACTGGATATCGATACTTTCCGTTGTCTATTCTGCTAGCCTTAAGATTCGTTGCTTGTGTTCGATCCTATCACATGTTATCCTGTAACCCTGATATAGCCTCACCTCCACACCTATAACCCCATTGCTTGTTGCCTGTGTCTTACTAGCATGCTTAGGGTTGTTTATGCTCGAGTCTGTTGTCCGTTATGTCTGTTACCTTATTTATTATGTTCTGGGCCTTGATGTTAAACAACAACCTGTTAATGTTTGAGGTAATGCTAATTTGATGATAAGGCACCGGCAGGAGGACGGGTATGGTTTTGAGGCCTGCTAGTGTCGACCCTAATTAGGAAAAGGGTCTTGTCTACTGATCCATGATGAGCGCACTATCCGCATGTGGGAAGCGTGTATGGGCGCCCCCCCTCAATTTGATTCGATTCGCATCTCGTCCAAATCGCCTCATTTAGTTCGGGTTTTCCATTTGCCGCACGCATATGCAGGTACGAACCCGAGGCCAGGGTGGAAACTTTTGTAGTCGGCATTTAGGGAGACACGTTCTTAGAGTGCTATGAGGGTCCCCTTTTCTTCGTGGGGCTTGATTAGCCGTGCGCTCAATTGCACGGGGTTCTTTGGGCTTGATGCGAAGAAAAGTTGAGTTGTGTTGAGTGCCCCGCTTGGTGGAAGGGCCATTCCATCTGGCGGGTTATTCTTACGTGTACGGCCAAATTGGTGCATCCCTGCAGGGTTAAATCTTCTCGAGAAGCCGTGTTGTCCGCGGTTATGGATGACTTGGTGAAAGTACTGGCTAACAAGTACTCAGAACAACTTACACCTAACTAATGATAACTTGACTAGTAATAGTCTTATTAACACAATAACTTGAACCATCATTAATCCAACTGTGTGAGTTATCCTCGGATTGCTTCTTTGGATAAGGGGCGAGATCCAGGATGGGTTTGTTTGAGGTTAGTTATAGTTGGTTACGATACGCTATCTTATCCCCTTCTTTTAGCCGGAAGTTGTAGCGTGTTTCTGTAGTTGGTTAGAGCAGCCTGCTGCCGCACTTTTGTATCACCTATTTTTCTTCCGTTGAACCCAAAGCATCTGTACTTGGTGTTGCCGGGTACACTTTGGTATCTTGTGAGTCTTGCTTGCCAGTACTTGTCTGTACTGACCCCTTTGGGGCTGTGGTTTCCGCAGACTACGTTTCCGAGGATCCCCATGGTGGCTACTACGTGGAGTATGACGAGGCTGCTGACGAGTAGATAGCGGACCTGGGCAGGATCCGAGACATCGTGGATGGGCTCCGTCTTTTCGTTTCCGGCCTCTTAGGCCTATTTGGATCTTGTCTGTACTCAGACACTTTGGATGCTTCCGCTGTGATGTAATGATGAATTGTTGGGACATGTGTCCTCTGGATGATTGTATTTGCTATCTCTGCTCTAGTGAGAGCTATTTGCAACTTATTTCAATCTTTTGTGTCTTAGAGATATGTTGTGATATCACTTGTTCAAATGTCGTTGACGTACCATGTGTGTATGTTATGAAGTACGTCAATGGAAGTAGTCGGATTTCTATGGGATGGTTTACGCAGACGATGGATAGTAGAGAATGGTTGTCACACGTTTATGTGTTGGCCTGCTAATATTGAGATGCGGGTGCCGGTATGCCCCGTAAGCCATTTGTTCTACTGTTTAGCGGACTGTGAGTATCCTCTAGAAGTCCGGGTGCGACAAGGCATCCCCTTCTTCATCAACAAATTATCAGGTCACTTCTAGTGAAACTATATTTTTATTCGGTCGCATCTTATGTGCTTTACTTGGAGCATCTTTTATTTTTGTTTTCAGTTTTCTTTTTCAATTGCTTTTAGTTTTTTTTTTACTTTCTTAATAAGCTTGGTTGGACCCAAGCATTCTTTTATTGGAGAGTGACACGCTCCGCTTTTTCTTGAGAATACGTTGTATTCTTGGTCTCTGTTTGACTGCTGCATTTATTCAGCTCCTGTTTTGCATGCATATCTTATTAGAGATGTTATTTTTAGTAGTATTATTTAAGTACTCTCATGTTTTCTTTCTGTATCATAAAGAGTATTTTTGTTAAAGCATGTTTTGTATGGTGCTTGTTGGGAGAAACGAAAACTGCTGCTTGAAGTAGAATTTATAACAGTACTAGTAGAAGCTTGTATAGACTCTGGCTAGGACTTTTTCATGCCATGCTAAATGTTATTTTAGTTTTAAAGCCTTGTGGTTATTGAATAGCATTATTATACTCAAATAGTTGAGAGTGTTTAATATGTATTGAAAAATTCTTGAGTTGTTCTTGTCATAGTAAAGCATCAATATATGGTATTCTCTTTCGAATGTTTTATTTGGTTGACTTGGCGCATGCTCACACCATGTTTATGACTAAAAACCAGTCACGAATAGACTCCATGATCACTTACTTTTTGAACTTGTGATGTTGCTTATGTTTTAATTAATGATGCTTATGTCGTTATGCATGATTATGGCTCTTATGCTCTCTTGATTTGTCGCTCCCAGTCTTTTGCTAGCCTCCACCTGTACTGAGTATGAGCTCTACTCGTGCATCCAAACTCCCTTAAACCAAAGTTTTTCCCATTGTGTCCACCATACCTACCTACATGTGGTATTTAACTGCCATTCCAAAGTAAATTGCTCATGTGTTACCTTTAAAACCTTCAAAATTACTCCTGCTTTATGTTCATGTTTTTGAGAATCTTTATCTCACTTGTTGATTGGATTTCACACCCTGGACTAGTGGCTTCATCCTCTTATCCAAATGATAGAAGAGCTGGCAGCGGGGTGCCCAGCCCCAAATTAATGCATACAAATTCTCTTCACTATTTTTGCCCCTGATTTATCAGTCAAAGCATAATTGTGTAAACAAAAGAGAAAGAGGGATGACCTTCTATACCAGTTGCGTCCTTCACCATGGGAGCCTCTCTTGTGAATCCAGTTGACTTGTGACGTACTATATTTTCTATTTACCATTCGTTGACATTAGCATACATCTCCCAAAATATAGACATTCCTCCACAAATGTCAAACTTTTAATACCTCTGTTTAATAAAATAAAAGCTCTAGCACATGAGTGATCCCTGCTTCCCTCTGCGAAGGGCCTTTCTTTTACTTTTATGTTGAGTCTCCATCTTCTAACTTTATGCACAGTTGAGAAAGCATTTTTGCCATTCTGAGTTCTATGTGCCTTTGTCCCATAAGCATCAAAAATTACTTCATGATGTGATATTATTTGTTCTAGTCTTCCTCTTGAACTTTAAAGGTGTCCTGGCATTTATGTTTTGCCCCACTCTTAAGGACTATCGAAATATCACGTTGCCATGCTTTCTCTATACCTGAAACAAACGTTTACCTTTCTTTGCATTATTATTCATGATCCTTTATTTGAGTTACTCTTTGTGATGCAAAGTAATTGCTATGCTTTATTATTAAAGTTTTATTGATCATGCCGTTGTTTAAAGTCTTATGATCTCAACGTGCATATGCTTTTACATTAGATTGATCAAGTTTGTGTTAGTAGCATGTCACCTCAGAAATTATTGTTTCATCGTTTACCTACTCGAGGACGAGTAGGAACTAAGCTTGGGGATGCTTGATACGTCATAAACATATCCCTAATTTCTGATGCTCCATGATCATATTATGACAATTGCTAAATGTTTTCTCCCTTATTTATAGCATTTTTATACATTTTCCGGACTAACCTATTAACAAGATGCCACAGAGACAGTTCCCTGTTTTCTGCTGTTTTTTAGTTTCAGAAAAGTTGTTCTGAAAATATTCTCGGAATTGGAAAATTCAAAGCCCGGAAGTCCAATTTTCCCCGGAAGCATCCAGAAGACCGAAGAGGAGCCGGAGAGGGGCAGCAGGGGGCACACCATAGGGTGGCGCGGCCCCCACTGGCCGCGCCAGCTAGGGGTGTGGGGCCCCTGGAGCGCCACCGCCTTCGCCATTTCGCCTATTTCAGCCCCCCGGATGGAAAACCCTAAACACCTGATCAAAATCCCCGAAAAAGTTTCGCTGCCGCCGTCACCGTCAACCCCAGATTAGGGGGGTTCTGAAGCTGTTTCCAGCACCCTGCCGGAGAGTAGATCATTACCGGAGGCCTCTTCATCACCATGCCTGCCTCCGGAGTGATGCGTGAGTAGTTCATCCCTGGACTACGGGTTCGTAGTTGTAGCTAGATGGTTGTATTCTCCTCATATGCCTCCATGTTTAGATCTCGTGAGCTGCCTATCATGATCGAGATTGATCTTATGTAATTCTCTGTGCTGCGTTTGCTGGGATCCGTTGAATATTGACCTTATGCCAAGTTGATTATAGTCTTTATTGCATATGTTATTTGTGATCTTCCATTCTCTCCGTTGCTAGTGGTTATTACGGCCAAGTAATTGTTAGTGACTCCAAGAGGGAGTATTTATGCTCGATAGTGGGTTCATGCCTCCTTGTTGCCTTGCTCGAGTGACAGAAACGTGAAGGGAGAGGATGTGATGTTGCCATTAGGGAGAAAACAACGGTGAGAGTACCCGCGTGCATAATCGTTGCTTACATTACACACTTTGTTTAATGCAATTATCTGTTATTTGCAACTTAATACCTGAGGGGGTTAGGATGATAACTTGAGGGTGGATTATTAGTCATAGACGCAGATGGATGTCGGTCTATGTATCTTGTTGTAATGCTCGCACTAAATAGCATAGTAATCTCCATTTCATATTGTGCACCACGATGCAACCTTTATTTGTCAATTGCCCAGCTGTAATTTGTTCACCCAGCATGCTATCTTTTATGGAGAGACACCACTAGTGAAACTACGAACCCCGGTCCATTTTCCACACTATTAAAAAAACCACAACAATTTCCTGCTCTCTTTACTTTCTGCAAGCATACACTGTTTTTCCACACTATACGTCTAATCTTTGTTTTCAGCAAGACCGGTGAGATTGACAACCTCACTGTATCGTTGGGGCAAAGTATTTTGATTGTGTTGTGTGCAGGTTCTACGTTGTTGCCGACACCGGTGAAGTGCCAGCACCACCGTCAGTGGCATCAACCTTCCGAAGATTCTCTTTCTCCTACTGGATTAATAACCCTGGTTCTTAACTAAGGGGAAAACTCCTACCGATGTGCTCATCATACCCTCCTCTTGGGGTTCCCAACAAAGTGCATCATGCACACACCGTCACCTTTACACCGTGATCAAAGTGTCTACGGAGATCTCATAACAAAACCACTTGAGTAGCATAACAGATGAAGAGTAACATCTACTTATTCAACTAGATTACAAAGCTCGCAATCACATAAAGATCGCACCATGGGAGAGAGAGATTAAACACATAGCTACCGGTAGAGCCCTCAACCACGGGGAAGAACTACTCCCTCCTCATCATAGGAGACAGCAACAATGATGAAGATGGCGGTGGAGTCGATGGAGATAGCTTCAGGAGAATTCTCCCGTCCCGGCAGGGTGCCGGGACAGAAATTTCTGTCCCCCGAAACTTGTCGGCGGCGGCGGCGGAGCTACGGAACTTTTCATGGAAAAAGTCGGATCTCTTTAGGGTTTATGCCTCGGGGGGCATATATAGGCTAAAGGGCGATGGCGGTGGGCGCCCGAGGGACCCACACCACCCCTAGGCGCGGCCAGGGGTCCACCCACGCTCAGGCATGGTGTGGGGGCTCCAGGGCCCCCCTTCGGGTCTCCTTTGGACTTCCTTGACCCTCCGGGACTTCTAAGACTTCTGGTTTTTGAATCGTCCAATTCCGAGAATATTTCCAGAACAACTTTTCTGAAACTAAAAACAAAAGAAAACAGGAACTGGCTCTGTGGCATCTTCTCAATAGGTTAGTCCCGGGAAATCGATAAAAATGACTTGAAAGTGTAAGGAAAACATGTAGCATATGGCATGAAAACAACATGGAACATTAGAAATTAAGGATACGTTTATGACGTGTCATGCCATATTGTGAGAGTGGAATTTCAGATTGGAGCATACAAATATACAATTGAGTGTGATGTGGTTCCCATGACAGTTTGTCATATGCTACTTGGGAGGCCATGGAAATTTGATAAGAAAGCCATACACAATGGGAGAGCAAACACATACCAATTGAACGGGAATAACAAGGGTATTATATTGTGGCCTATGACACCACAACAGATTGTGAATGAATCTAGACGGAAAATTGAAGTGAATATAGAGAAAGAGAGTGAGAGAGATGGTAAGAGTGAATACACAAATTCTGTGGGTGAAAACAAGCCTAGGCCGGGTGAAAAAAAATAAGGGAGTGAGCCTTTTAACCATGCTAGCCACCAAAGAAAATTTGAGAGAGTTTAGTGAGGATCCTAGCTTAGTACCTATAGAGTTCATGCATAAGGGTTAAATTTTAGTTTCTAACGACATGAATACTCTTTCTATTTGTGTTTCTAATTTTTTGCAGGAGTTTGATGATGTTTTTCCATAAGAAATACCCTCGGGGCTGCCACCATTGAGAGGAATTGAGCACCAAATTGATTTGATTCCTGGAGTATCATTGCCAAACCGAGCTACCTATAGGACAAATCCCCAAGAGACAAAGGAAATTCAGAAACAAGTACAAGAGCTTCTTGATAAAGGTTATATTCGAATAAGCCTATCTCCTTGTGCTCTTCCTGTTATTTTAGTTCCTAAGAAAGATGGTACTTGGCGCATGTGTGTATATTGTAGAGCAATTAACAACATCACTACTCGTTATCGTCATCCTATACCAGTTTGGAAGACATGTTAGATGAATTAAGTTGTTCTGATGTTTTCTCTAAAATAGATTTGCGTAGTGGTTATCATCAAATTAGGATGAAAGAGGGGGATGAGTGGAAAACAACCTTTAAAACAAAATTTGGTTTATATGAGTGGTTAGTAATGCCTTTTGGATTAACTAATGCACCTAGTACTTTCATGAGATTAATGAACCATGTTTTGAGAGATTTTATTGGCAAGTTTGTGGTAGTTTACTTTGATGATATTCTCATATATAGCCATAGTGAACATGAACACATCGATCATATTAGACAAGTCTTACATGTGCTAAGAGAAAATAAATTGTATGGTAATTTAGAGATGTGCACTTTTTGCAAACATAAGGTCATAATTCTGGGATATGTTGTTTCTAAACATGGTATTGAAGTTGATGAATCTAAAATTGAAGCAATTAAAAATTGGCCAATTCCCATGAATGTGAGTCAAGTAAGAAGTTTTAATGGTCTTGCTGGATTTTATAGAAGATTTGTGAAAGACTTTAGTACTATTTCTACCCCTTTGAATGATTTGACTAAAAAAGGTGTGAATTTCGAGTGGGTGGTTGCTCAAGATATTTCTTTCGATACTCTGGAAAATAAGTTGATTTTGGCTCCACTATCGATGCTACCTAATTTTAATAGACAATTTGTAATTGAATGTGATGTTGGTGGCATAGGTATTGGAGGTGTGCTAATGCAAGATAAGAAACCTATAGCTTATTTTTCTGAGAAATTGCATGGTGCTCAATTGAATTATTCGGTCTATGATAAAGAATTGTATGCACTTGTTAGAGTTATTGAGGTTTGGAAACATTATTTGTGGCTGAAAGAATTTATCATACATTCTGATCATGAGGCTTTGAGATTTTTAAAGAGGCAATCCAATCTTAATAAGAGACATGCTAACTGGGTAGAATTTATTGAATCTTTGCCATACATTATTAAACATAAGAAGGGATTAGATAATGTGGTTGTTGATGCTTTGTCTAGGAAAAACATGTTAATCACTAAATTGGATGTCCAAGTTTCGGGTTTGGAGAGTTTGAAACCACTATATTCTCAAGATAAAGAGTTTTCTACACCTTATGCTAATTGTTCTGATGTGAAGGCTTGGGACAAATATCATATACATGATGGATTTCTATTTAGAGCTAACAAATTATGTATTCCCGAGTGTTCTTTGCGTTTGATGTTATTGCAGGAATCTCATAGTGGTGGATTGATGGGACTACTTTGGATGTGAGAATTTTTATTGGGCACATATGAGACATGATGTTTACAGGTTTGTGCAATGTTGCATCACTTGCAACAAGGCCAAGTCAAAATTGAAGCCCCACGGTTTGTATATTCCTCTACCTGCACCTACTACACCATGTGAAGATACTAGTATGGATTTTGTGCTAGGTTTACCGAGGACTAAAAGAGGGCATGATTCTATATTTGTGGTAGTGGATAGATTCTCAAAGATGTCACACTTTATTGCTTGCCACAAGAGCGACGATGCGTCGCATATTGCTAATCTATTTTCCAGGGACATAGTTATACTACATGGAGTACCAAGGATTATTGTTTTTGATCGTGACGTGAAGTTTATGAGCTACTTTTAGAAGACATTACAGGGGAAGCTAGGAACAAAGCTGCTATTTTCAACAACATGTCACCCCCAAACTGATGGACAAACAGAGGTGATTAATCGCACATTACCAACATTGTTGCGAATCATGATCAATAAGAATCTACGGGAGTGGGATGAGTGTTTGCCACATGTAGAATTCGCATACAACAGGGCCTGTCCACTCTACTACTCAGCTTTGCCCGTTTGAAGTGGTCTATGGATTCAAGCCCATTACACCACTTGATTTGTTACCACTTCCCATACAAGAGAGAATAAATATGGAGGTATCAAAGAGAGATGATTTTGTGAAGAAGATACATGAGAACACAAAGGATGTTATAGATAAGAAGGGGAAGTACGTGGCTGAAAGAGTAAACAAGAAGAGAAAGGAGGTTCTATTCGGCCAGGAGATTTAGTATGGGTGCACTTTCGACAAGACAGATTTCCAAAGTTGAGAAAGTCCAAGTTGTTACCTCGAGGTGCTGGTCCCTACAAAGTGCTTGAGAAAATCAATGACAATGCTTACAAGATAGACCTTCAGATGATGAGTTTGGTGTGAGTAATTCCGTCAATGTGGCTGATTTGACACCATACCATGGAGATGACCTTGCTACGTCGAGGTCGAAGCCTTTTCAAGGGAGGGGGGAGGATGATGAGGACATCCCTAGTTCTTTACCGCACAAGGAGGTTGTTATCCAAGAGAAGCCTGATGAAATAAGACTTGGACCAATAACAAGATCAAGGGCCAAGTTATTACAACAAATGGTGAATTCACTCCTTATTGAATATGATGTTTGTGATAGTGAGAGTTTTATACTGCATAAGTCTATGTATTTATGTATGATTAGGGTTATTGATAACACAAACGTGGTGGTGGAAAACAACCAAGAGGAGTTGGAAAACAAGATGGAGATGCTGTAAAACAAGAGCACAATGATGAAAACTGATTTACAAGAAGGTGAAAACAAATATAGAAGCGTGGAAAACAACTCTAGGAATGTTCTTCCACACTAAGGAATGGTGAAAACAAGTGGAGGGCTCCCCATTTAAGATCAATGCGCCATATAGAAGTCCTAATTCAATTAGGCATGGCCTGGATGCCATAATGGCCGAATCCCCCTAAAGTAGGTCGGTTTGTACCCCTTCCTAGTCCAAGTAGGAGTCCTAGTTGAGTCGTAGTCCTAGTAGGAGAGTCCTTGCGCAAAGAAGCCCTTGTAGCCGCACCCCTCCACCTATATATACTCCCCACCTGCGTGTGGATAGGAGAACAAGTTTAAACCAAAAACTCTTGCCTCTAGATTGTATTTCTACTAAGCATTCATCTTGAAGTATTACCTGCAAAGCTGCGTGATGTCTTGTTGTTCCACTAGGAATAAGGGGATACATGACCACTCGTGATCTTTGATTACGTGTGCAAGAGTGTATAGTTGCGAATATCCAAGGGGATTGATTGTTGTTGCATTGGCAACAGGGGTTATCCAAGTGAGAGGTCTCAGTGTTGCACTAGTTATAAAAAAATCCACAAAAACATCCACCAAATTCGATAGAGATCATTGCGAAGACCGGGCCACCCCATATCAGGATCACATCAGTAAAAATAAAAGGAGAGAAAATCCCAGAAAAGTTGCAAAGTTTACGCAACGCAAAACAACCTGTGTCACTCGTGTTCATCTCTATCAGTGAGAGTTTGAGAGAGCGAATACTATCAGTTGGCATCAGAGCCTTCTAAGATCCTGCGCCCATGGCGAATGGAAGTGAGACTTCGTCGGTGACGCCCGGTGCAGCAGCTGCAACGGCAACGACGTTTGCAAACATGGCGGACTCGTCAGCAAGGTCGCGAGGGAGGAGCCTAAGACGTAGCGTCGTCAGTCGGCGGCAACAAGATGGTCGTCCACGAGCGCGTCGTGCAGGAGCGCACAAACTCGGCAGCAACATCGTCTACTCCATGCTAACAGCGACGAACTGCATCGAGTCGTCCCTTGTCATGAAGATCAATCTGCGCGCACATGGCCTCTAGGAGGCCATGTCCAGCATGGGTGAGCTGGGCGACCGCGAGGACATGGAGGCGCTCTCGGTGCTGATCCCAGCGGCGCCACCTGAGATGGTGCATTTGCTCGCCGTCAAGGACTCCACGCACAAAGCCTAGGAGGCGATCTAGATGATGCGTGTGGGCGTGAACCGCATGCGGGAGGCAACGGCATAGAGTCTGCGGAAGAGTTAGAGAAAATCACCTTCAAGGACGGTGAATCGCTCGACGCATTCGGCATGCGCATCACGGGCATCGTCAAAAATGTCCGCTCGCTCGGCAAAACGGTGGAGGAGATCAAAGGGGTACAGAAGTTTCTGCGTGAGGTGGCGACACAGTACGCACAAATTGCGTGCTCCATTGAGACCTTGCTCAACCTCAATGGCATGTTCGTGGAAGAATTGATCGGGCAGCTCCGTTCGGCCGCCGAGAGGTGCTCCATCATGACCACAGACCACGGCGGGCAAGTTTTGCACACGGAGCAGCAATGGCTTGCACCCGAGAAGCAACATGATCAAGGCCAAGGCTCTGGCTCTGGCGGCGGAAAGGGAAAACCTAAGGGGAGAGGCAAAACTCAAGCACAGGGCGGCGGCCAGGGTGCATCCACGCCCGACGGCGAATGCGATTGGTCTATAAAATGCTACAATTGCAATAAGTTTCCAAATCACCTCTCCCGTGATTGCCAAGAGCCACGTCATGAGTGGAAAGAACGCTCAGTCTGACGCAAATGGAAGAGGAGCCGAAGGAGTTTGCGCTCTACCTCGCTAGCGTATGTGCACTCACCATCACTGAGGGAGCCGTCGAGCACGTGCGGCTCAATGAGGAGCGCTCCTAGGCGCGCTCAGCTGCAGAAGCCGTGGACTGCGACACGTCCTAGTTCCTGGACACGGGAGCCAACAACCACATGTCCGGACGCAGAGACATCTTCTCCGACCTCGACACTGACGTCCGGGGCTCTGTCAATCTCGGCGACGGATCGGTCGTAAAGATCGTGGGGAGAGGGACGATCCTCTTCGAGAGCCGCACCGGCGAGCACCTCGTGCTTTCTGAGGTGTACTTCATCCCTCGGCTGCCGAGCAACATCGTCAGCATCGGCCAATTGGACGAGATCGACTACGACACCTGCATAAACCGTGGCTTGGTGCAGCTTCGAGATCCAGACAGGCTGCTGATCGCGCGGGCGCCGCGAACACAAGGACGTATATACATGCTGCAAATGAACATTGAACGCCCGGCGTGTCTTGCAATACATGGCGGCGAGGACGCGTGTCATTGGCACGCCCGCTATGGCCACATAGGCTTTCAAGCACTATGTCGTCTCGCCCGCGAGGAAATGGTACGCGGTTTCCCTCTCGTCGACAAGGCGGACCGTGTCTGCGAGGCGTGCCTGGCAGGAAATGATATGGGATGGCCTGATCTTCTCTTGTGAGCAACTCGAAATTGTGGTGGGTGTATGATAACTAGTGCTACACTGAAAACTCTCCTCGGATAATCCCTGTTGCCAATGCAACAACAATCTATCCCTGTCGCACCCGGACTTCTAGAGGATACTCGTCGTTCCGTTGAACAGTAGTAGATTGGATTACGGGGCTTACCGGCACCCGCGTCCTCTTACGAGTAGACCAACACACGTATGTGTGACAACCAACCCCTATCTGTTCAGCGTCGACGTAAACTATCCCATAGAAATCAGGACACTTCCATTGACGTACTTCAAACCATACACACATGGTACGTCAACGGCGTTGAACAACTGATATCACAACAGATCTCTACGACACAAAAGATTGAAATAAGTTGCAAATAGCTCTCATTAGAGCAGAGATAGCAAATACAATCATCCAGAGGACACATGTCCCAACAATTCATCATTACATCACAGCGGAAGCATTCAACATGTTTGAGTACAGACAAGATCCAAAAAGGCCTAAGAGGCCGGAAACGAAAAGACGGAGCCCATCCACGAAGTCTCGGATCCTGCCCGGGTCCGCTATCTACTCGTCAGCAGTCTCGTCATACTCCACGTAGTAGCCACCATGTAGATCTTCGGAAACGTAGGTCTGCGGAAACCACAGCCCCAAAGGGGTCAGTACATAAACGTACTGGCAAGCAAGACTCACAGTTCACCAAAGTGTAACCCGTCAACACCAAGCACAGATGCTTTGGGTTTAACGGAAGGAGAAGGGGATATAAAGATGCTGCAATTGGCTGCTCTCACCAACTACAGAGTTACTACCACTTCCAGCTAACAGAAAGGAGATAAGATCGAGTATCGTAACCAACTGAAAGATAACTTCAAGCAAACCCATCCTGGATCTCGCCCCTTATCCGAAGAAGCAATCCGAGGATAACTCCCACAGTTGAATTAATGATGGTTCAAATTATTGTGTCAATAAGCCTATTACTAGTCAAGTTGTTAATCATTGGGTGTAAGATCGTTAATCATTAGGTTTAAGTTGTCCTGAGTACTTGTTAGCCAGTACTTTCACCAAGTAATCCATAACCGCGGAAAACACGGCTTCTCGAGAAGATTATCCCTGCAGGGTTGCACCAATTTGGCCGTACACGCATGAATAACCCGCCAGATGGAAAGGCCCTTCCACCAAGCGGGGCACTCAACACAACTCAACTCTTCTTCGCATCAAGCCCAAAGAACCTTGGGCGCACGGCTAATCGAGCCCCGAAGAAAAGGGACCCTCATAGCACTCTAAGACCGTGTCCCCCTATATGCCGACTACGAAAGTTCCACCCAGGATCCAAGGGCTCGCAAGATCATGCATGCAGCAAATGGAAAACCCGAACTGCGGTGGTCGCGACTTCCTGTCAGCTAGGGGTGCTCTGGGAGGATATGGTGCAGTTAGGTGCGAGTTAACTGAACTCGAAACAGAACACAGAACAGGTGCAGGTTCAGATTACAGATATGAATTCGACGCAGGGTCAGTGAACGTCGGCGGCCGCTGTGCTGCTCACGGGCGCGGTCCGTGCGTTGCTTGTGCTGCGGGTTGCGGCACTCGTACGGGCCGTGCGTGGGCGTGCCAGAGCAGAGAGGAAGGAGGCGAAGGGAAAGGTGGCGACTCACCTCGGTGCAGGGGACGCAGAGGGTCGATGGAGGCAGATGACGGCGGCGGGAAACACGGTTGGCGGCGGCGCTACCAGCCATCTCGGGAGCAACGGAGAGGTCGAGGGCGGACAGGGAGCAGCGGCGGGTCCATTCCCGCTGCTCAACAGAGGGGAGCAAGGGTCTGCCGGCGGCGATCCTTGCCGGTTCAGAGAAGATTTCGTGGCCGTGAGTTTCAGAGAGATGGGGAAGGTGGCAGAGGGAGCGATCGGTGGCGAGGAGGGAGATAGCTAGGGAAGGTGGCTAGGGTTAGCTCGGGGAGGGCCTGGGAGTAGGTTTTATAGGCAGCAGGGCTCGCTCCCGGCCGTCCCGTCGATACAGTCGTCGACGTGGCGCCGGTGGATGCGCAGCCGTACTGAGGAAGACGACGGGGGCGTCTGTTGAAGGGGTACCGGGCCAGGTGGTAAGGTGAGTTAGTGGGCTGGGCTGGGGTTAGGCTTAGCTGCTGCGCGCTTTGCTTTTCTTTTTTATTATTTGTTTTTCCCTTTTTTTTGTAGCAAAATGAAATTGGAAGGAATAGATAGGTTTAGAGTTGCAAAAAATTTGGGAAAAATTACTGTGAGTTAATTAGGTCAAGGCCTACCAAATGTCAACTTTGGTTTTTCAAAAACATGTGAATTTTGGGGTTGTTTGGAATTAGCTCAAATTTAGGGTATTTTGTTATTAAATAAAATAGTATTGAAAACAAAGGTTTTAATAGGGTGAACCCTATTGATTAAAGTGATTAAAATATTAGAATAGTTTGGTAGTTTTAATGACTTGGAAATTGGTGATGTTTGTACAATGCATTTGAATTTTGAATGTGATTTGGAAACAATTGATTGAATAAAACCAACAATTTAATAAGTGAGCATTATGGAATAAAAAGAAAACAATTTGGTTTATTTGAAATTTTTATTTAAAAGGTTGTAACAGAGCAAGTATGAAAACAAAGCATTTGAAATTGTTTGAGTTTCATTGTGAAAACAATTAAGAACAGATGCAAAACAAATAGTAACAAATGCAAACAAGGGAAATAAATATGATGCCATGATGCAATACTTTAATAACAAGAAATCAAACATTCTAAATGGTAGGTTTTCATACTTGGGCTGTTACAAAATGCCCCCCCTTGAAGGAATCGCGCCCCGAGATTCCTACTGGGAAAAGAAAAGTCCGGATACTTCTTGGGAAGATCCTCTTGAGCTGTGACACGTGAAACACATCGTGCACATTGGATAGACGTCAGGGAATTTGGAAACCACCGGAACATTTTCAAGTAAAGGGAGAGGTTTTGCACCAAGGGTGTATAGCTAAATGGAACTTGATTCATTTGGAGAATAGATTATCTTGCTTGAATGGTGGAACAGAGTTATTGACATAAATCCAAAACTAAGAATGACATCAATGTCAGAATTGCCAAGCATTATGAGAGAAGCAAGGAATATGTGGCCTCCCATTAGGATTTGATTTCTGTGACTGAACTTGGAAGTCAACACTTGAGATCCCGAGGAGTGAATATTGATTTGATTGCTTAGTGGAACCACAATTAGGTTGTATGTTGTGGAAAAGATCTTTGACACAAAGGAATGCGATGCTCCGGTATCAAACAACACTTTAGCTGGATAAGAGTTTACGAGGAAGTTTTGATTAGACGCCGGTAGACGATTTGAAGTGGAAAACAACAACAAGATTTCAACGGATGAAATGGAAATGTTTAGGAGGACAGGATATTGAAGCAACATCGGGAAAACGAGACCAAAAACCTGAGATACTACGGAGAACCCAAAACACGTGAAATCCTAACTTGAAAGTTTAGATAAGAAGGGAAAAATCAACGTTGCACTTCCTTACCAGAAAAAGGGAGGGAGGGTGGGGAAAAGAAGAAAAAGAACAGAATTCCTACTCCCACGTTTCATTTTTCCTATATAGCTACAAAATAGTTTCTAGACTCAACTGCGACCAGTAAAAAGGGATCCTACAGGCAGACAGGCTCTGATACCATTTGTCGCACCCGGACTTCTAGAGGATACTCGCCGTTCCGTTGAAAAGTAGTAGATTGGATTACGGGGCTTACCGGCACCCGCGTCCTCTTACGAGTAGGCCAACACACGTATGTGTGACAACCAACCCCTATCTGTTCTGCGTTGACGTACACTATCCCATAGAAATCAGGACACTTCCATTGACGTACTTCAAACCATACACACATGGTACGTCAACGGCGTTGAACAACTGATATCACAACAGATCTCTACGACACAAAATATTGAAAGAAGTTGCAAATAGCTCTCATTAGAGCAGAGATAGCAAATACAATCATCCAGAGGACACATGTCCCAACAATTCATCATTACATCACAGCGGAAGCATTCAACATGTCTGAGTACAGACAAGATCCAAAAAGGCCTAAGAGGCCGGAAACGAAAAGACAGAGCCCATCCACGATGTCTCGGATCCTGCCCGGGTCCGCTATCTACTCGTCAGCAGTCTCGTCATACTCCACGTAGTAGCCACCATGTAGATCTTCGGAAACGTAGGTCTGCGGAAAGCACAGCCCCAAAGGGGTCAGTACATAAACGTACTGGCAAGCAAGACTCACAGTTCACCAAAGTGTAACCCGTCAACACCAAGCACAGATGCTTTGGGTTCAACGGAAGGAGAAGGGGATATAAAGATGCTGCAACTGGCTGCTCTCACCAACTACAGAGTTACTACCACTTCCAGCTAACAGAAAGGAGATAAGATCGAGTATCGTAACCAACTGAAAGATAACTTCAAGCAAACCCATCCTGGATCTCGCCCCTTATCCGAAGAAGCAATCCGAGGATAACTCCCACAGTTGAATTAATGATGGTTCAAATTATTGTGTCAATAAGCCTATTACTAGTCAAGTTGTTAATCATTGGGTGTAAGATCGTTAATCATTAGGTTTAAGTTGTCCTGAGTACTTGTTAGCCAGTACTTTCACCAAGTAATCCATAACCGCGGAAAACACGGCTTCTCGAGAAGATTATCCCTGCAGGGTTGCACCAATTTGGCCGTACACGCATGAATAACCCGCCAGATGGAAAGGCCCTTCCACCAAGCAGGGCACTCAACACAACTCAACTCTTCTTCGCATCAAGCCCAAAGAACCTTGGGCACACGGCTAATCGAGCCCCGAAGAAAAGGGACCCTCATAGCACTCTAAGACCGTGTCCCCCTATATGTCGACTACGAAAGTTCCACCCGGGATCCAAGGGCTCGCAAGATCATGCATGCAGCAAATGGAAAACCCGAACTAAATGAGGCGATTTGGACGAGATGCGAATCGAGTCAAGTTGAGGGGGGCGCCCATACTCGCTTCCCACGTGCGGGTAGTGCGCTCATCATGGATCAGTAGACAAGACCCTTTTCCTATTAGGGTCGACACTAGCAGGCCTCAAAACCTCAAAGGGCCTCCTGCCGGTGCCTTATCATCAAATTATTATTTAACAATAACATTAGCATGATTGATTGATTAAACATCGAGCCCCCAAAACGTAATAGAAATATTAACAGAAAGTAACGGGTAACAGACTCGAGCAAAACAACCTAAGCATGCTAGTAAGACACGGGCAACAAGCAATGGTTATAGGTATGGAGGTGAGGCAACATCAGGGTTAAAGGATTCATGTGATAGGTTCGTAACAGAAACAACTACTACTAAGGCTAGCAGAAAAGAACAACGGAAAGTATCGGTAACCAATGTTGAAAGGAACACAGTGGTTCATGTGAGTGATAACTTGCCTGCAAACCCAGTAGCCTGGTACTGAGCTAAATCCTTAGAAGGGGTGTCGTAAGTATCGTCGGTCTCAACGTCGTCGTTTATCCGAGAAGAAGCAAACAAACAATGCAGAAAGATAAGCAATCAATACCATGGCATAGTGCACAAACATGGGATGATGCATGACCATTTAATTGATGCAACAAAATAAACTAGTTGACAAGATAACAACATGATTAAATGGACCCACATGCAATTGGATTGCATATGAAAAGCCCATGAATTATGGTGGAATTAATTGTTTTACAACTAAGCAACATGTGAAAGTGGATTAGCATGATGCATGGATGAAGAAAACAACAAAATAACAACAATTGAATCAATGGGAAATAAGGTTTGCCAAGTTTGGAAATTCATTCATTAAGTTAGGAAATTTTGGTTCCTTAAAGGTGTCACACAAGCATTTGTTGTTTTCATCAATTTAAATTGTTCAAAACAGATAACAAAGTTTATATTTGAAAAGAGCACCAAATTTTAGGTGGATTACATGTTTCAAATATTGAAATAGGAGTTAGGATGAATTTATTATGACTTAGACAATATAAACAAGTTTTAAATTGGAATTAATTCAAATAGAAATGTTAATTGAATTTTTGGTTGTTCAAAATATTAACCCAAGTTCATATTTGAAAAGGTTATGTTTTTCTGGTTTGAAAACATATTTTACATGTTTAAAAATAAATTAATTTGAGCAAGTTATGATTTTAGCAATTTTAATTGAATTAAACAAGGTTTAAATTATTTAGGCAATTTAAATTATTCAAACCAGGAAACAAAAATTATATTTGAAAAGATGAGTTGAAATGGTATGGAAAACATATTTTATTTGCATTTATTGGATTAATAATGAATTAGTTATTGAATTTAGAAATTTGCATTTGAATTATTTGGATTCAAATTTAAATTGCATTTTGAAATTTCAAAACAGTGAACAATTGATACCAAAAGATAGACAATTTGATTTAGACCAGCACACATATTTTATTTTCTTTATTTGGAGTTATAGAATAAAAGTTATTAGATTTTTAAGTTTAGGGACTAATCTGTTATTTTTAAGGACTTAGAGTTAAAAGAAATGTGCAGGAAAAACAAAGTGCACCGCACTGTGGTCTACCCCTAGCCGCTGCCCGTGGGCCAGGGGGCCAGCGTGGCGTGCGCTTGTGCTGCGCTGGCTGCACGGGTGGCTGACTGGTGGGCCGTGGCGCGCGGGATAAAATCCCAAAAGAAGTTGCGCCGCGGGGGAATCGATCCGTGGCCGCTGCGCTGCAAACAGTGGAGCGCTACCACTGCGGTGGTCGCGACTTCCTGTCAGCTAGGGGTGCTCTGGAAGGATATGGTGCAGTTAGGTGCGAGTTAACTGAACTCGAAACAGAACACAGAACAGGTGCAGGTTCAGGTTACAGAAATGAATTCGACGCAGGGTCAGTGAACGCCGGCGGCCGCTGTGCTGCTCACGGGCGCGGTCCGTGTGTTGCTTGTGCTGCGGGTTGCGGCGCTCGTACGGGCCGTGCGTGGGCGTGCCAGAGCAGAGAGGAAGGAGGCGAAGGGAAAGGTGGCGACTCACCTCGGTGCAGGGGACGCAAAGGGTCGATGGAGGCAGATGACGGCGGCGGGAAACACGGTCGGCGGCGGCGCTACCAGCCATCTCGGGAGCAACGGAGAGGTCGAGGGCGGACAGGGAGCAGCGGCGGGTCCATTCCCGCTGCTCAACGGAGGGGAGCAAGGGTCTGCCGGCGGCGATCCTTGCCGGTTCAGAGAAGATTTCGTGGCCGTGAGTTTCAGAGAGATGGGGAAGGTGGCAGAGGGAGCGATCGGCGGCGAGGAGGGAGATAGCTAGGGCAGGTGGCTAGGGTTAGCTCGGGGAGGGCCTGGGAGTAGGTTTTATAGGCAGCAGGGCTCGCTCCCGGCCGTCCCGTCGATACAGTCGTCGACGTGGCGCCGGTGGATGCGCAGCCGTACTGAGGAAGACGACGGGGGCGTCTGTTGAAGGGGTACCGGGCCAGGTGGTAAGGTGAGTTAGTGGGCTGGGCTGGGGTTAGGCTTAGCTGCTGCGCGCTTTGCTTTTCTTTTTTATTATTTGTTTTTCCCTTTTTTTTGTAGCAAAATGAAATTGGAAGGAATAGATAGGTTTAGAGTTGCAAAAAATTTGGGAAAAATTACTGTGAGTTAATTAGGTCAAGGCCTACCAAATGTCAACTTTGGTTTTTCAAAAACATGTGAATTTTGGGGTTGTTTGGAATTAGCTCAAATTTAGGGTATTTTGTTATTAAATAAAATAGTATTGAAAACAAAGGTTTTAATAGGGTGAACCCTATTGATTAAAGTGATTAAAATATTAGAATAGTTTGGTAGTTTTAATGACTTGGAAATTGGTGCTGTTTGTACAATGCATTTGAATTTTGAATGTGATTTGGAAACAATTGATTGAATAAAACCAACAATTTAATAAGTGAGCATTATGGAATAAAAAGAAAATAATTTGGTTTATTTGAAATTTTTATTTAAAAGGTTGTAACAGAGCAAGTATGAAAACAAAGCATTTGAAATTGTTTGAGTTTCATTGTGAAAACAATTAAGAACAGATGCAAAACAAATAGTAACAAATGCAAACAAGGGAAATAAATATGATGCCATGATGCAATACTTTAATAACAAGAAATCAAACATTCTAAATGGTAGGTTTTCATACTTGGGCTGTTACAAAACACCCCCCCTTGAAGGAATCGCGCCCCGAGATTCCTACTGGGAAAAGAAAAGTCCGGATACTTCTTGGGAAGATCCTCTTGAGCTGTGACACGTGAAACACATCGTGCACATTGGATAGACGTCAGGGAATTTGGAAACCACTGGAACATTTTCAAGTAAAGGGAGAGGTTTTGCACCAAGGGTGTATAGCTAAATGGAACTTGATTCATTTGGAGAATAGATTATCTTGCTAGAATGGTGGAACAGAGTTATTGACATCAATCCAAAACTAAGAATGACATCAATGTCAGAATTGCCAAGCATTATGAGAGAAGCAAGGAATATGTGGCCTCCCATTAGGATTTGATTTCTGTGACTGAACTTGGAAGTCAACACTTGAGATCCCGAGGAGTGAATATTGATTTGATTGCTTAGTGGAACCACAATTAGGTTGTATGTTGTGGAAAAGATCTTTGACACAAAGGAATGCGATGCTCCGGTATCAAACAACACTTTAGCTGGATAAGAGTTTACGAGGAAGTTTTGATTAGACGCCGGTAGACGATTTGAAGTGGAAAACAACAACAAGATTTCAACGGACGAAATGGAAATGTTTAGGAGGACAGGATATTGAAGCAACATCGGGAAAACGAGACCAAAAACCTGAGATACTACGGAGAACCCAAAACACGTGAAATCCTAACTTGAAAGTTTAGATAAGAAGGGAAAAATCAACGTTGCACTTCCTTACCAGAAAAAGGGAGGGAGGGTGGGGAAAAGAAGAAAAAGAACAGAATTCCTACTCCCACGTTTCATTTTTCCTATATAGCTACAAAATAGTTTCTAGACTCAACTGCGACCAGTAAAAAGGGATCCTACAGGCAGACAGGCTCTGATACCATTTGTCGCACCCGGACTTCTAGAGGATACTCGCCGTTCCGTTGAACAGTAGTAGATTGGATTACGGGGCTTACCGGCACCCGCGTCCTCTTACGAGTAGACCAACACACGTATGTGTGACAACCAACCCCTATCTGTTCAGCGTCGACGTAAACTATCCCATAGAAATCAGGACACTTCCATTGACGTACTTCAAACCATACACACATGGTACGTCAACGGCGTTGAACAACTGATATCACAACAGATCTCTACGACACAAAAGATTGAAATAAGTTGCAAATAGCTCTCATTAGAGCAGAGATAGCAAATACAATCATCCAGAGGACACATGTCCCAACAATTCATCATTACATCACAGCGGAAGCATTCAACATGTCTGAGTACAGACAAGATCCAAAAAGGCCTAAGAGGCCGGAAACGAAAAGACGGAGCCCATCCACGAAGTCTCGGATCCTGCCCGGGTCCGCTATCTACTCGTCAGCAGTCTCGTCATACTCCACGTAGTAGCCACCATGTAGATCTTCGGAAACGTAGGTCTACGGAAACCACAGCCCCAAAGGGGTCAGTACATAAACGTACTGGCAAGCAAGACTCACAGTTCACCAAAGTGTAACCCGTCAACACCAAGCACAGATGCTTTGGGTTCAACGGAAGGAGAAGGGGATATAAAGATGCTGCAACTGGCTTCTCTCACCAACTACAGAGTTACTACCACTTCCAGCTAACAGAAAGGAGATAAGATCGAGTATCGTAACCAACTGAAAGATAACTTCAAGCAAACCCATCCTGGATCTCGCCCCTTATCCGAAGAAGCAATCCGAGGATAACTCCCACAGTTGAATTAATGATGGTTCAAATTATTGTGTCAATAAGCCTATTACTAGTCAAGTTGTTAATCATTGGGTGTAAGATCGTTAATCATTAGGTTTAAGTTGTCCTGAGTAGTTGTTAGCCAGTACTTTCACCAAGTAATCCATAACCGCGGAAAACACGGCTTCTCGAGAAGATTATCCCTGCAGGGTTGCACCAATTTGGCCGTACACGCATGAATAACCCGCCAGATGGAAAGGCCCTTCCACCAAGCGGGGCACTCAACACAACTCAACTCTTCTTCGCATCAAGCCCAAAGAACCTTGGGCGCACGGCTAATCGAGCCCCGAAGAAAAGGGACCCTCATAGCACTCTAAGACCGTGTCCCCCTATATGCCGACTGCGAAAGTTCCACCCGGGATCCAAGGGCTCGCAAGATCATGCATGCAGCAAATGGAAAACCCGAACTAAATGAGGCGATTTGGACGAGATGCGAATCGAGTCAAGTTGAGGGGGGCGCCCATACTCGCTTCCCACATGCGGGTAGTGCGCTCATCATGGATCAGTAGACAAGACCCTTTTCCTATTAGGGTCGACACTAGCAGGCCTCAAAACCTCAAAGGGCCTCTTGCCGGTGCCTTATCATCAAATTATTATTTAACAATAACATTAGCATGATTGATTGATTAAACATCGAGCCCCCAGAACGTAATAGAAATATTAACATAAAGTAACGGGTAACAGACTCGAGCAAAACAACCTAAGCATGCTAGTAAGACACGGGCAACAAGCAATGGTTATAGGTATGGAGGTGAGGCAATATCAGGGTTAAAGGATTCATGTGATAGGTTCGTAACAGAAACAACAACTACTAAGGCTAGCAGAAAAGACACAACGGAAAGTATCGGTAACCAATGTTGAAAGGAACACAGTGGTTCATGTGAGTGATAACTTGCGTGCAAACCCAGTAGCCTGGTACTGAGCTAAATCCTTAGAAGGGGTGTCGTAAGTATCGTCGGTCTCAACGTCGTCGTTTATCCGAGAAGAAGCAAACAAACAATGCAGAAAGATAAGCAATCAATACCATGGCATAGTGCACAAACATGGGATGATGCATGACCATTTAATTGATGCAACAAAATAAACTAGTTGACAAGATAACAACATGATTAAATGGACCCACATGCAATTGGATTGCATATGAAAAGCCCATGAATTATGGTGGAATTAATTGTTTTACAACTAAGAAACATGTGAAAGTGGATTAGCATGATGCATGGATGAAGAAAACAACAAAATAACAACAATTGAATCAATGGGAAATAAGGTTTGCCAAGTTTGGAAATTCATTCATTAAGTTAGGAAATTTTGGTTCCTTAAAGGTGTCACACAAGCATTTGTTGTTTTCATCAATTTAAATTGTTCAAAACAGATAACAAAGTTTATATTTGAAAAGAGCACCAAATTTTAGGTGGATTACATGTTTCAAATATTGAAATAGGAGTTAGGATGAATTTATTATGACTTAGACAATATAAACAAGTTTTAAATTGGAATTAATTCAAATAGAAATGTTAATTGAATTTTTGGTTGTTCAAAATATTAACCCAAGTTCATATTTGAAAAGGTTATGTTTTTCTGGTTTGAAAACATATTTTACATGTTTAAAAATAAATTAATTTGAGCAAGTTATGATTTTAGCAATTTTAATTGAATTAAACAAGGTTTAAATTATTTAGGCAATTTAAATTATTCAAACCAGGAAACAAAAATTATATTTGAAAAGATGAGTTGAAATGGTATGGAAAACATATTTTATTTGCATTTATTGGATTAATAATGAATTAGTTATTGAATTTAGAAATTTGCATTTGAATTATTTGGATTCAAATTTAAATTGCATTTTGAAATTTCAAAACAGTGAACAATTGATACCAAAAGATAGACAATTTGATTTAGACCAGCACACATATTTTATTTTCTTTATTTGGAGTTATAGAATAAAAGTTATTAGATTTTTAAGTTTAGGGACTAATCTGTTATTTTTAAGGACTTAGAGTTAAAAGAAACGTGCAGGAAAAACAAAGTGCACCGCACTGTGGTCTACCCCTAGCCGCTGCCCGTGGGCCAGGGGGCCAGCGTGGCGTGCGCGTGTGCTGCGCTGGCTGCACGGGTGGCTGACTGGTGGGTCGTGGCGCGCGGGATAAAATCCCAAAAGAAGTTGCGCCGCGGGGGAATCGATCCGTGGCCGCTGCGCTGCAAACAGTGGAGCGCTACCACTGCGGTGGTCGCGACTTCCTGTCAGCTAGGGGTGCTCTGGGAGGATATGGTGCAGTTAGGTGCGAGTTAACTGAACTCGAAACAGAACACAGAACAGGTGCAGGTTCAGGTTACAGAAATGAATTCGACGCAGGGTCAGTGAACGCCGGCGGCCGCTGTGCTGCTCACGGGCGCGGTCCGTGCGTTGCTTGTGCTGCGGGTTGTGGCGCTCGTACGGGCCGTGCGTGGGCGTGCCAGAGCAGAGAGGAAGGAGGCGAAGGGAAAGGTGGCGACTCACCTCGGTGCAGGGGACGCAGAGGGTCGATGGAGGCAGATGACGGCGGCGGGAAACACGGTCGGCGGCGGCGCTACCAGCCATCTCGGGAGCAACGGAGAGGTCGAGGGCGGACAGGGAGCAGCGGCGGGTCCATTCCCGCTGCTCAACGGAGGGGATCAAGGGTCTGCCGGCGGCGATCCTTGCCGGTTCAGAGAAGATTTCGTGGCCGTGAGTTTCAGAGAGATGGGGAAGGTGGCAGAGGGAGCGATCGGCGGCGAGGAGGGAGATAGCTAGGGCAGGTGGCTAGGGTTAGCTCGGGGAGGGCCTGGGAGTAGGTTTTATAGGCAGCAGGGCTCGCTCCCGGCCGTCCCGTCGATACAGTCGTCGACGTGGCGCCGGTGGATGCGCAGCCGTACTGAGGAAGACGACGGGGGCGTCTGTTGAAGGGGTACCGGGCCAGGTGGTAAGGTGAGTTAGTGGGCTGGGCTGGGGTTAGGCTTAGCTGCTGGGCGCTTTGCTTTTCTTTTTTATTATTTGTTTTTCCCTTTTTTTTGTAGCAAAATGAAATTGGAAGGAATAGATAGGTTTAGAGTTGCAAAAAATTTGGGAAAAATTACTGTGAGTTAATTAGGTCAAGGCCTACCAAATGTCAACTTTGGTTTTTCAAAAACATGTGAATTTTGGGGTTGTTTGGAATTAGCTCAAATTTAGGGTATTTTGTTATTAAATAAAATAGTATTGAAAACAAAGGTTTTAATAGGGTGAACCCTATTGATTAAAGTGATTAAAATATTAGAATAGTTTGGTAGTTTTAATGACTTGGAAATTGGTGTTGTTTGTACAATGCATTTGAATTTTGAATGTGATTTGGAAACAATTGATTGAATAAAACCAACAATTTAATAAGTGAGCATTATGGAATAAAAAGAAAACAATTTGGTTTATTTGAAATTTTTATTTAAAAGGTTGTAACAGAGCAAGTATGAAAACAAAGCATTTGAAATTGTTTGAGTTTCATTGTGAAAACAATTAAGAACAGATGCAAAAAAAATAGTAACAAATGCAAACAAGGGAAATAAATATGATGCCATGATGCAATACTTTAATAACAAGAAATCAAACATTCTAAATGGTAGGTTTTCATACTTGGGCTGTTACAATCCCTTTGGATATTCTCAACTACGCACTCTGGCACAAAGTAGCCACTAACTACGAAGTGGTCCTATATCCGCTTATTCCCAATGGAACAACAAATAACACGCAGAATTTGCAAAGGTATGATACTTCAATATGAATGCTTACGAGCAATACAATCTATGAGCTTCTAGGGTTTATGTTTAACATAGTCTAATCTCTCTAACTCGCAACACCTAGCAATTTAAGAGGGGCATGGGTGCGGCCACAAGTGCCTTACGCAAGCACACCAACCCAACTCGGTTTGGACTCAGATTCCGACTTAGAATGATACAAACCGACCCATGATGGATTCGACCAAGTAAGGACATGCAGGTCCAAGTCCTATTGGAGTAGGACTCCTCCCTATGGCACAACAACTATGTGTTGGGAGCCGTTCTCTTTGTTTTCCAGCTGGATAGGCTTGTTTTCCCACTTGTGTGACTTGTTTTCTAGCTGATCCTTCTTGTTTTCCAGCTTATAATGGTTGTTTTCCAATAGATCCAACTTGTTTTCCACCTCCTCCATGTTTTTTCCAGCTCCTTGTTTGTGTTATTAATAAATCGGATCATATATAAATGCATAGATTTAGGTAGTATAAAATTATCAAAAGTACAAACATCATATTCTACTAGCAGCGAATTCACCTATTGTTCTAATTGGTTGGCTCTTGATTTTGTTATTGGTCCAAGTCTAACTTTATCATGCTTCTCTTGGATAACAACCTCATCATGTGGTAAAGAACTAGGAATTTCCTCATCACCCCCCCCCCTAAAAGACTTCGACCTCGACGCATCAAGGTCATCTCCATGGTATGGTGTCAAATCAGCAACATTGAATGAATTACTCATACCAAACTGATCACTAGGACGATCAATCTTGTAGGCATTGCCATTAATATTTGCGAGTACTTTGTATGGACCAGCACCTCGAGGCATCAATTTGCATTTTCTCAATGTTGGAAATCTGTCCTTTCGAAAGTGTACCCAAACCATGTCTCCTGGCCGAAACAACACCTCCTTCCTCTTCTTATTTACTCTCTCGGCCACATACTTCCCTTTATTCTCTAAAGACTCCTTTGTTTTCTCATGTATCTTCCTCACAAAATCAGCTCTCTTGGACGCCTCCATGTTTGTTCTCTCTTGTATGGGAAGTGGCAGCAAATCAAGTGGTGTAATGGGTTTGAAACCATAGACCACATCAAACGGGCATAGCTGAGTGGTTGAATGTACAACCCTATTTCATGCAAACTCGACATGAGGCAAACACTCTTCCCACTCCCGTAGATTTTTCTTGATCATGGTACATAACAATGTTGATAATGTGCGATTCACCACCTTCGTTTGTCCATAAGTTTGGGGGTGACAAGTAGTAGAAAACAACAACTTTGTCCCCAGCTTCCCCCATAGTGTATCTCAAAAGTAGCTCATAAACTTCACATCACGATCAGAAACAATAGTCCTTGGTACTCCATCTAATCTCACTATGTCCCTGAAATCATATTAGCAATATGCGACGCGTCGTCGCTCTTGTGGCTTGCAATAAAGCGTGACATCTTAGAGAATCTATCCACCACCACAAATATAGAATAATGTCCCCTATTAGTCCTCGGCAATCCTAGCACAAAATCCATACTAATATCCTCCCATGGTGTAGTAGGTGTAGGAAGAGGAGTATACACACCATGAGGCTTAAGTTTTGATTTAGCCTTGTTGCAATTAATGCAACGTTGCACAAACCTATACACATCACGCCTCATATGTGCCCAGTAAAAATTATCATCCAACATAAGTAATGTTTTCTAACGTCCAAAGTGTCCCATCAATCCACCACTATGAGATTCCCGCAATAATAAACGCAAAGAACACTCGGGAACACATAATTTTGTAGCTCTAAACAAAAAACCATCATGTATATGATATTTGTCCCAAGCCTTTACATTAGTACATTTAGCAAAAGGCATATAAAACTCATTATCTTTAGAATATAATTGTTTTAGGCTCTCCAAACCCGAAACTTGAACATCTAATTTCGTGAGTAACATGTTTTTCGTAGATAAAGCATCAACAAGCATATCGGAGGTGTCCTTGAACAGTGGTTCTGGGGGACCTTACAACCTACATCGAAATCACTAGCATCACACATAATTTCAAAAGGTAAATTCCAATCAGGTGGTTGAACAATAGGAGCAGTAGTTAAAGCCTTCTTTAAATTTCCAAAAGCTTCCTTACAATCATCATAAAAAACAAATGGTACATCTTTTTGAAGAAGATTAGTAAGAGGCTTTGATATTTTAGAGAAATCTTTAATAAACCTCCTATAAAAACGAGCATGTCCAAGAACACTACGAATACCTATAACATCCTTGGGACAGGGCATTTTCTCTATGGCTTCCACTTTAGCTCTATAAACTTCAATACCTCTTTCAGAAATTTTATGTCCAAGAACAATTCCTTCATCAACCCTAAAGTGGCATTTCTCCCAATTAAGAACAAGATTAGTTTCCTCACATCTCTGCAAAACTTTATCAAGGTTGTGCAAACAATTATCAAAATAAGTTCCATAGACGGAGAAATCGTCCATGAATACTTCCACAATTTCTTCACAAAAACCATGAAAAATAGTAGACATGCATTTTTGAAACGTAGCAGGAGCATTACACAAACCAAAAGGCATACATCTATAAGCATAAGTACCATAAGGACAAGTAAAGGTTGTTTTCTCTTGATCTTCTGCCCTAACAACAATTTGAGAAAACCCAGAATAATCATCAAGAAAGCAAAAATGAGTTTTGTTAGACAACCTCTCTATCATTTGTTCAATAAAGGGTAAAGGATAATGATCTTTCTTACTAACTTTATTAACCTTTCTAAAATCAATGTACATTCTATAACCAACTACAACTCTTTGTGGAATAAGCTCATTGTTTTCATTAGGCACAACAGTCATTCCTCCTTTCTTAGGGACATAGTGCACAGGGCTCACCCATCTACTATCAGCAATAGGAAAATTAATACCAGCATCCAGAAGTTTTAATACCTCATTTCTTACCACTTCCTTCATCTTAGGAATTAAACGGCATTGATGTTCAACAACTAGGTTTGCATCAGGTTCAATATTAATAGCATGCTGACATCTAGTAGGGGAAATCCCCTTCAAGTCATCAAGAGTATATCCAATAGCTCCATGGTGTTTCTTCAATATTCCCAATAATCTTTCCTCTTGCTCACCTTAAAGTTTAGCACTAATAATAACAGGATATATTTTCTTATCATTAATATAATCATATTTAAGATCATAAGGCAAAGGTTTTAAATCAAAAACAGGATCCTCCTTGGGTGGTAATGTGGTACCCAAGTCCTCCACAGGTAAATTATGTTTCATTATCACCGGTTGACGAAGAAGAATATCATCAATATCATTTCTCTCTTCCATAAATACCTCACTTTCATGGTCCTCCATATATTGCTGCAAAGCATTGTTAGGAGCAAGAGCAATAGAAGCAAGTTTTTCAACTTTAAAATTCTCATCAGGCAATTTAGATTCATAAGGTGCTCTAGAAAATTTGGAGAAATTGAACTCATAATATTTTCCATCAAATTTAGTTAATATCTTCTCCCTCTTAAAATCATAATAGCACCACAAGTGTTCAAGAAAGATCTTCCAAAAAAATAGAACAAGGTTTACTAGCAGCCTTACCAAGTACTAGAAAATCAATGGGATATTTACTCTTACCACATTAAACTTCCACATCTCTAACAATAGCAATCGGAAAGATAGTTTCTCTGTTAGCAAGCTGAATAACCACATTAATATGTTCAAGCTCACAAGAACCAATTTCATGCATAATTTCCTTATAAAGCTCATAAGTAATAGCACTAGAACTTGCACCAATATCACACAAACCATAATAGCAATGATCACCAATCTTAACAGAAAGCACATGAACACTAGTTTTCTTAGGTCTATGAGGATGGGAAACAAAATTAGAAGCATAATCACAGAAGACAATATGTTCATCCTCTACATTTCCACAAACAAGATCTTTTACTATTGCTACAGTAGGTTCAACAGTTATTTGTTCATCGGGTTCAATAGATTTCTTAATGCTCTTATTAACCACACTAGCCACAATAGAGTGTTCTTTCACCTTAGCAGGCAAAGGAATTTTTTAAATATAAGGCTCGGGAACAACAGGATTAACAGCATGCACTTCTATATTACTAGCAGGAACAATATCTTTATAAGATGCATGATACTTGCTAAATTCCTTTTTAGGAATATCAAGATAGGAGGCAAAAGCTTTAAGATAATTTGCACAGATTTGAGAATCAAGACCACAAATAGCACTAACATTATAGAAATCATCAGTTCCCACAAAAGATTTAATGCATTCATAATCATAATTTATACATGACTTTCTACCTTTGTCGTTCTCTCATCCTTCAGTGTTCTCTTGAATACGGTCAATAAGATCTCATTTAGCTTCTTCCTTCATACGTGTGAATGATCCAGAACAAGAAGCATCCAATAAATCCTTATCATGAAGAGAAAGCCTTGCATACAAATTATAAATAACAATATTTCTCGGGAGTTCATGAATGTGACATTTGAGCATTAATAACTTCATTCTCCCCCACGCTTGGGCAATACTCTATCCATCATGAGGCCAGAAATTATATATTTGATTCTGGTCTTTATGAATCTCACTAGGAGGATAGAATTTATAATAAAACAGAGGAACGGTTTCTTTCCATTCAATAGATTCACCATTCTTCAGTAATTTGAACCATTCAGCGGCTCTTTCTTTCAGCGATAAAGAAAATAATTTCCTTTTAACTTGATCCATTATAATACCTGCACATCTGAATAACTCGCATAATTCATGTATAAAGAGTAAATGATCGCCGGGATGGATAGTTCCATCTCCATAATAGCAGTTATCCATAACACGTCCAACAATTTTCATAGGTATTTTATAAGGATCTAGTTCAGCAGATAAAGGGTCACTTACTACCCTAGCAGTAATAGTAGTAGTACCCCTAAAGAGAGAATCAAAAGTATTCTCCATAATGAAATAAAACAACAGACAGAAATATAAACAGCACTCACAGTAGAAGTTTCTCTTACCAATTCCACTTACCAATAGCACTTTACTCCCCGGCAACGGCACCAAAAAATAGTCTTGATGACCCACAAGTATAGGGGGTGTATCGTAGTACTTTCAATAAATAAGAATATCGAACCCAACAAGGAGCAGAAGGTATTGACAAGCAGGTTGGATAGAGATTTCACTGTAAACACTAGCAAACGAGTTTTTGGAGGTTTTTGATATTGCAGATAAATAAAAGTGCAAGTAAGTAAATAATATTGCAGCAAGTGGCCCAATCCTTTTGAGAGCAGAGGACAAGCCGGTTGTTCTACTTATGATTACCAAACGTTCTCGAGGACACATGGGAATTTCGTCAAGTGCTTTTGCTTCATATAGTTGATTAATATTTATTGGTTCGTGAAGTGTTGTGTGGGTGAACCTATTCTAATGCATCTCCCAACTAGGACTAATACATACTTGTGATTATACCCCTCACAAGCATATGCAAATACAAGAAAGTAATTAAGATAAATCTAACCATAGCCTTAAAACTTCGGGATCCAACACTCCCTCGTGCATTGGTTTCCTAATGGGGTTTAGGTTTCTGTCACTCCGGCAACCCCACAATTAGTAGCCAAATACACAATGCATCCTCCTAGGCTCATAAAGGTGAAGTATCATGTAGTCGACGTTCACATGACACCACTAGAAGAATAGCACCACAACTTAAATACCGAACCACGAGATGTTACTTCAACATAACTTCACTACTAACATCATGACTTCTCCCATGTCCTAAAGAACTAAATGAACTACTCACGAGACATCATATGGATCATAATTAGAGGTGATATAATGGATAATAACAATTTGGTCATAAAGTGTAAACACCGATAAATCTCACAAGCATCAACTACTAACAAGTAATCCACACCGGGAGAGAGATCTAGTGGAAAACAACGATAAAGACCCCTAATTGTTACAGCGGGATGAAGGTGGATGGTGACGGTTATGGTGCTGGTGATGAGGATGATGATGATGATCTTGATGAAGCCCGGAGTGATGACGGTGACGATGGCGACGATTTCCCCTCTCCGGGGAGGAATTTCCCCGGCAGATTTCTCCCTGCCGGAGAGCTTTTCTCTCTCTGGTGTTTTCCGCCCCGAGGTGGCGGCGGAATAATTCTTCGATGATGTCCTGGGGCTTAGGGTTCCCTGGGGGGTCAAGTACACGAAAGGGGGCACCCGGGAGTGGGCCAGGGGGGCCACACCACCCCAGGCGCGGCCAGAGGGGGGGCGCTGCTTGATGGTGCGGCCCCAGGTGACCCCCCTCCGGGTGCCCTTCTGGCTCACTTCCCCCTCGAAACTTCTAAGACTCCTCCGGTATCCCTCCCTCTTCTTATGATCTTCTGAAATAGGGTATCTTGGCGGTGCTTTTTCCATGAGATTTCTGGTTCCGGTGTTTATTCTCCAAAAATTATGAAACATGCAAAATAAGATAAAATAACATAAGTGATGCATCATAACATGAAATATATCGATGAATAACAGAAAAGAACAATATAAAACATTGATGTAAAATGGACATATCAGGCCTCCTGTGAGGTCTTGCACCTTCCACGAAATCATTTGCACCATAGTCGTTGATGGAGCTTGGAGGAGGTGGTGGAGGATGGTGTTGAAGATCTTGGCGCTGAGGAGGAAGTGGAGGTGTCTCATCACGTCCTTGGCGATGTCGAGTAGGTGGCGCACGTGGTGAGATATCATCATACCAATTCCTTCGCTGTAATTGCGGTGACGGTGGGGGCTCATATTCTTAGCGATGAGGTCCAAAGTCTTCCATAGGTTGGTGTTGATCATGATGTCGATCTTGATGAGGAGCATGAGGATATTCACGTTGACGGATTGACCTTGATGAACTCCTCGTTTGATGTGACGAGGAAGATGAACAAGGGCGATAAGAAAGATTTGCTAAGTTGATGTTGATTCTCACCATTTGATCATTTAATCTTACATCTCGTTCTTGTAGGTGACTCTCATAGCGTTCCAAGCCATCATGCACAATTTGGAAGAATTGCACAGGCTCGTTATGGGTGATGAAGTTGTGGTAATTGTCGATGTAGAAGGGGTTTCCATCATTATTCGAGCTTGCCTTGTGAAGACACCATTCCTATCCATCTCTAAGGCACACAAGTGATACCAAGATGATGATATATATAATTCCCGTGGATGTTGGAATGTGTCTCACTTACCCAACTTTACCTTGATGATTGTCTTGAAGAAAGTGGCTTTCCAACGGGAATGTTTCGTCACAAGGAGAATTCAAGTTGAGTTAAGAAAAACAAAAGGCGACAACTCACACGCTTTATGAGGATCTCAAATGGGGTTGAAAGGTGGAAGAAAATCAACCAAATCCAAAGATTTTTTTGTTAAAGGTGGTAAAGGACCAAATTGACTATTGCAAAAGAAACCGATACCACACACAAAGATAAACAAAGGAAAGACTCACGCAAGAGAACAATGTGGTTAGTGAGGACAAAACACGAGTGATGTCAAAATGACCTAACAAAGACTAATCTCGGATGTCACACTAACTCTAGAGGGACGCTAACTTGATTGCTTGCACGTAAGGCAACGATATTTTCACCAAGTATTCACTGGTCACTGTCAACTTGGTCGCAAAGCTAGGCGGTCCTAGAAATAGAAAATCTTGGCACCACTCTATTGTTTTTCTTTTTTCCTTTATTTATTTATTTTAGATGCTAATGCCAAGATGTTAGAGGACGCTACACGTTCTACGCTCTCACAAGTGCAAAAACAAGCACTCTCGGTGACACTAGTGCAACACCCTGCAATCGTATGAGCTAGTCCGGTAGGATAAGTGTCACGAAAGGAAGAAGGGTTATCAAGCGGAAGAAAGTTATACCTATAGTTAGTCACACTCGTACTTGCGGTCGAGGTCGGCCGGTGAAATCTCCAGGGTGGCGACATAGATGATGTCGTAGTTGTTGTTGAGGGCTTCGCGTAGGCAGCTCAAACACCCTGATCAGAAAAACACAACAAAAATATGCTCAAAAGAAACACCTGGAACAAAATTGGGGTATTGCTTTCTCTGCCTGGCCCCGGACGGACCGAACCATCCGGCGGCGCTGACCGGTAGTCTTGCGCTGGATCGTCCGGCGAGCACGACTCTGCTTGTGTTCTTCGTTCCAAAACCAAAGTCGACGGTATTTTCGGGCAAAATTGGGGAAAGTGTATCGTTCCCACATTTAAATAATGTAAGAACACCTGTGTTATTGTGCTAGTCCCTGGATCAATTTCTAGCACCACGGTACAAAATGAAATATCATGCAAATGCATCAAATTTTATTACATCGCATGATCCAGTCTTTACAAAATAATATTAAAACTTGCATAGTCTTAGAAGACTAGAAGAAAACAAAGAGATACATCAGAAAACATAGTACGGCATTGAGCCCATCTTCTTCATGTGCCATAGGAAAAACATATTGGCGGTAGACTCGAGATCCTAAACGAAATCCTCACTCGTCTTCATAATCATTTTGCAGGATGGAATATGCAGCCACAGGGGAGTCAATACAATTTAATGTATTGGCAAGTAACACTATGGTGGATATAGATGGCAAGACTAATACTACATGCTTATTTGGCTGAGTGGAGTTTTGGCTAAGTTTGCATAAAGCCAGTTTTCTCCTATCACTTTTGTAAAACAAACTTTTCTTTTCAAAGGGTGGCATCATTGAACTGAAATCCAAGCACCACAACTACTATTCACTTGGTAAAAAAATTACTATTGAAAATGGTGTTGATATTCTTTCGTCATTCCTTGTCCAGTTGCTCATAGTTGTCCATAACCGGGGACACGACTAAGATCTTAGATTGTTGACTCTGCAGAGTTTGTGCACTTTCACCTTCAGACTCAAATCAGCCTAAACATCCTATACACCCTGAGTGCATTAAGGAAATGAGAAGATTGAGATGAGATCTTTCAGAAGAAATTCCACCACCGTTTGGCTTACCCGTTCCACCTATAATTATGCTATATCTGCTTGTAAGCCTGGTGAGTTCATTCAACTTAGTTGATCAAGACAGAGCCCATATGACTAAAGGCTGCACGGGAAGGTACTAAACTTATAGGGACTTAGTAATATCTTTGTTCCTGGGTGGCCATCTGCAAGTGACAATCTCAAGTGGAATAACCCTTAGACAAGGGCCCTGAGGCAACACTCAACATAAACCAGTCTTTCCACTTCCACTCAGGTGGTTCATTTATTAGTTATACTTAGAATTCTTCCTTAACACCTAGTAAAACGAACTTTAATCATTACATAGCATCTACTAAGTTTAATAGCTACAAAGTAACAAGGTAAAAAGGGATGGCTACACACTACTAGGATAACAGCATAGCATAGCATAGTTAAATTTCCTATCATGCATACTACTCAAAAATCAACTAATGCATATAGGAAATAATGGTTAGTTGATGGTGTGTTACTTTCCTTGTTGAAGTTGGTGAATAAATCACACTATCTTCACAAAAGATCGTTGCTCTCCGTACAATCTATACATTGAAAACACAAACACAAAATAAACAAGCATCCTAGAAATCAAACACATAATTGAAGAAAACATACATAGCAACTAACATAACAAAAGGGGTTTAACCAATTTGACTAGGACAAGGTCAAGGTTTGAGTCTGAAAGTTTTACTTTCTCTTGGTTCCATATTTGTTAAGGAAGTTCCAGGGGTTCACTTGGGATGGACTAGGTTGAGTTTGTAGTGATCAAACTTTATTGAAAACATATTTATCTAAGAAGTTCCAAGAGTTCGCCAAGGGTGATCATATTACTTCTTCAACTAAAGTAGCACACAACAATGTGTAACACTTAGTCATTTTCATCAAGACATTTGAGTGATCTAAGTTAGTCTTCCCATTTTGATTAGGGTAGGTCTAGATTTCACTAACTTCATAGTAGATGAAAATTTTAGATTATGTCTTGGGATTTTCCATTTGGGCCAAAGGTTGGACAAAAACAACTTTCTAATTCTGCAACTTGTATGGATTGCTCTAAGTATTCACATGCTTGTCTTCTTGAAGTTCATCTTCATGATTTCCATTGCAGTCTTGTTCCTTGGATGGATTCTTCTCTTGGTCTTGATAGATTCTTCATCGCTTTCTCACTAGTTGGTCCAAGGTGGGATGGACACAAAATACCACTAAGTGAATTAGAAAAGAAAGGGAATAAGAAAGATAAAAAGATAGAGGAAGATGTTTTGTTCTTGATTTCTTCATACACATGTAATTCTTTGAATTGCTTCTAGTTTTTGTGAGTCTAAGTTCTTCCTTGAATTTCTTCAATGATCTTCTTTGTAGCTCTTCATGTTGTCACCAAGTTGAAAATGAAGTGCCTTCTTATGCTTGAGTCTTGTTTTCTATTTTTGCTAACTTGATGAATTCTTGAAGCAAGAATGGGGGAGTGGAGAAGTAGATAGAAAACAAAGGTACTAGTGTTTAAGGTTCACTACTTGGTCTTATATGTGATTGACACATACTAGGTACTTGGTCTTGGCTCTAAAATAGCCACCACAAAAAAGGTAAAAAGGATAGAAACAACTCTAAGACATAAACAACTAGGTGGACTACAAAGATGGATTTTTGGCTAAAAATTATATGTTCATGGTCCAGGGGTGTCCAAGATGTTTAGGCACTGATGTCTCTGGTTCAAGGTTACCAAATGGAGAATTTTTGCTTAAGGAAACATATTCTAATTATTTACATAATTAATTTTATGTCAAAAAATACTCAAATAGACAACTTAATTCTGAATTCAAATTTAACTTGTTCAAAATTTATTTTGGGACAGAGGGTATAAAAGTACACATCCTAAGGTTTCCAAATATATTTTATTTGCAATTTTTGGACTTGTAGAATTTGAATTATGCCAAAATTCATCAAACAAGCATTTTTAAATTTGAACCAATTTAAGTTTGTCAAATTTAAAATTTGAACAGTGCTAAAAGATTCTACATATTGTGCTGATTTCAAAAAGTCCAGGTTTGCTAAATTTGGAGTTGTGGTTGAAAAGTTATAAGGTTTCTAAGTTGTAGGGAATTTTCTACAAAAAAATCTATTCTAATTTTATTCGGAATTAAATCCAGAGACGGGCTGGGCTAAAATGCTTATCTGTCGCGTGGGGCGACGGATAGGGAGTGGGCTTGGGCCAACTAAGCTCTACGCTGTGCAACGGATAGGCTATCGGGCGCTGCTGAGGTGGTGTGCTCTGATTGGCCGATACCCCTTCGCTCAAGTGATTCTATCGTGGCCTTTGGATGTGAATCTAACAGCTAAGATTGAAGGGAGGGAGCTAGGGCTACCTCCCGCCGGAAAATGTCACCAGAAATGGCGAGCGCGGCGGCGGGCTGCTCGGATCTTCACCGAGCGGCGCTATAGGGAGTCTCCGTGCTCGGGAAGATCACGGGAAGATGCAGCGCGACACGAAGAACTTGATGGTGTCCTCGGTGGACCCCGGCGATGCGCCAGTCGGCGACACCGTGAAGAATCCCGAGGCGGTGGCAGCAGACGGCTCCGGCCAGCTCGAGGCCGCCTTTCCTTTGCACAAAAGAAACGGGCGAGTGTATCAAAACGCGAGCAATGTCACGGGGGTTCGAAGTGGACAACCGAGGGAGGGATAGGCTCACGGGGATGGCTGGAGATTTAGAATTACGGCGGCGGCCCGAGCATACTCCGACGAAAAATTTCTGCGTCTTGGGGGCACGGAACAGAGAGAGGAGAGGGGAAAATGGAGCGGCCGAGGGGGCTATGAGGTGGAGGGATCTTGGTGATCAAATGCGGCTTTAAACGCGCGAATTCATGTGCGAAATCAAGAGGCAGTAATGGGTGTTCTTCCGTTACAGAGAATGAAGACGAGCATCACGTCAGCAAGTTTTTTTTCTTCTCCTCTTTTTAATATCTTTTAATTGGTAAATCCGTTTAACCTCCAATTAACTTCTAAAAATTTCTAAAAATAAATCATTTCTGTTCAGAACATTTTTATAAACATTTCAACAATTTCACTTTTTATATTTTTGGAAATATAATTAATTCACTAATAGTGCTTAAAGCATTTTTAAATAGAAAAAAATAAAAATAATTAGAAATGGGGTTTTATAAAATTTCAGAAACATTATACTAGTCATATGTTATTTTTCAAAGTCTTTTCAACTCCTTTTCATAAATTATATTTTAGAATTATGGATGATTTACTAAATGCCATTTTTAGAATAGAACATTCAATAATTATAAAAGTGGCTTAAATAAAATTTAGAAAAATTCCACAAGCATTAATATTGTTTTCAAGTCCGATTTTATGTTATTTTCAAATCAAAACATTTTATGAATACCACTTTATGTTTAAAACTTGGAATAACATTTGTATATCAATATAAATAGTTGTTATTCTCATAAAATAATTTTGAGGCATGGAAACTCTTAGAGGTAATAATTCTCTGGTTTCAAAGGCTATATAACATTTCCAAAGTAATAGTTGATTTCAAAACATGTTATAAAATAAGGGTTTCTAAGAGAAAACAATTTCTTTGAATAATGAGTACTTATTTTTGGAATGGGTTTTTACGGTTTAGGAAAATAGAGACATAATGCATTCTTAATTCCAATATCATTGAAATATGTATTGTTTCCTTTTGTTTCCTGCATCTTATTTGATTTTTGGTGACTTGCATAAGATGAAAATAAAAAGTTTCAAACTTGTATGATTTTTGCACTTTACAAAAATCATGGATGTTACAGAAAGGTGGTAGGGGGTCAAAAGCAACAGATCCATGGAAAAAAACCACAAAAAACGCAACAAATTGACAGACCGATCAAAATCCTTTTTTGACTCTTTTTGTGGAATTTTTGAAATTGGGATGGGGATGAAAAAATTTTAGTGGAAAAGGGGGCTTTAGGGGTCAAATCCGTAGCAACTCGGCTGCTGATACCAGATGCTGAGGGTTAATCCTCGGGAGTGGGCCGATCTCATGGGAGACCCAAGGGGAAATGCAAGAACACCAAGAACAAATAACCAGATAACTAGTGCAAACTAGAGGATTCGATTACCGTCTACTAAACCCACGGCCGCCTCCGGTAACCAACCCACTTGAACTCACCTTGATTGGAACCAATTCTACCCCGCGGCTGGTCCACCGTACCAATAGATACTCGCGTATCAGTCGAGAAAGATTGGAGAACACCGATAGAATCCCAAGGGGCAAGGAAGGCAATTCTGGAGTAGCCTTGATACGGTCCAAATACAAGAGTAATTAGGGTAGCCTTGATACGGTTCTAGTCACCTAGAATTAGCCTCACACGAGGAAGAAGAGCAAACACTCACAAGTTTCTATTTCATCGTCTGTAACCCTAGATCTGAAGGAGGAGGTCCTATTTATAGTAGGAGGCAAAATGGTATGGGGGTAGGTGAGTTTACAAGGCGTGGGGGCGCCTGTTTCTACGCGCAAGCAGATGCGCCGGACGGTCCATCGTCTCACTCGCCGGTACGTATGGCGGCTGGAGCGGGGCAATCTTCTGTCCCGGAGGCGCTGAGAACTTGGGCTCCAGATGGTCTGGCGCGTGCTGCTGGTACATCTGGCATGCACGTGGGAGTTGGACCCGAGGAGGGCTGCACCCGTGCCGGTATGTACCGGCACCCATCCGATGGCCTGGGCGGCGCCAGGCGATCCGACATGGTCTTCGTCGGATGGACCGGCGGGCTCGATGCCATCCACTCGTGAGGGGCCACAATGGCGCAAGTATGCACCGGCAGGTATCCGGCGGCGCGCGCCGGACGATCCGGCAGATTGGCGCTAGGTGGTCCGGCGACCCGAGGAGAGCTCTTTCTTCTCCTTTTCTTATTCTACTTGCGCAACTTCTTTGCGATCTTCTTGGCCATTGTCTTGGTCATCCTTGGCACCTTCTTGGAGCTCCATTGGCGGGTCGTAGCTGAGCACATATAGTACGTTTGCATGAGGTAGCGAACCATTCACCAAGTCATCAAATTCATAGAGAGATAGGAGAGAGGTCACCTTTTCTTGCGTAGCCTTGCGTGTGCTCTCGTCATGGGTCCACTAGGTGTTATAGAGGGACTTGCTAGAATAGGTTGGGTTACATCAGAACTCTTTTACGACTATATCGATTCCCCTGCCCGGTGAGCCGTGATCCTAATGAATGCATATATGGACATGCATCGCTATGCATAGTGATCTTGACGGTTACGTAGGGCAAACGTTTTAAATTCTGCAACGCATACCAGTACGACGAAGGCAGGTACCACCGACTTCAACTGCGGGGACGGATACTACGGCCACGCAGAGGGACCCGTGGTCCGTGGTGCTCGGCAAAGGCAGAAGGAGATCGTGTCCGGGCGTGTACGTGAGTGCAGCCGTGGCAAGTTCGTGGCCGCGGAAACGTCGCCATCATGGCCTACTCCCGCGGCAAGTCTCGACTGCGCGCGATGCCTTCCCGCTCCACTCGTCAAGCTCATGGTTCTCCCATACCTTCCCTTGATGTAGCTCCGTCTCACCCTTCGCTATCCAGCATTGCCGCAGGAGAGGTCAACCATGAAATTTTGATCCGTCCACCGCCGCTAGCCACGACAATGTAGTCCTCGTCGCCACAGACAGAGGCGAAGGTCGAGGCCACCATCTCATATGCGGCTCCACCCATAACTGCTCGCGCTCGCATGCGGAGGGTCACACAGTGTGTAGCTCCCAAGAGCCGCACCTTTCATCCTCGGCAAGTGGGTCCGTGGCGCCGTTGATGAATACGCCTCCGCGCGAAGCCACCTTGCTGATGGGGTGTTGGCCGGGGATGGGGGTTCTAGGAAGAGGGTGGGCGGAGAAAGAGGCCAACTTTGGGGTGATTTTGGGCTCTTGCGGGATGCAGAGGAGGGGTTTGATGCGGAAGGTTGGGATGAAGTTCGGAGAAGAGAGGAAGAGGTGAGGCTGACGAGTAAGCTCCACTAGTCAGTTTGGCCAGTAGAGGGGGCCAGAAGGGAAATATTTTGGGGTCTTTTTTGCTAACAAGTTGACCGGTCAACTAGCACCACATCATCAATTACATCGCTCTAGTTGACGCGATGACCATATGTGACACACCCGTACATCTTCAGAGACCGTATAATCGTATTTCCTATGTACGGTGACCGAAATGATTTTGCTTTTGCTTGATGAATTCAAGTACTCCCATCCGTCCCAAAATAATTGACTCAACTTTGTGTAAATATGGATATATGTATACACTAAACACGTCTACATACATTTATATTTTAACAAATCTAATTCAATTATTTTGAGATGGAGGGAGTATTACTAATCTGTTTTACTCCTTAGGCCCGCTTAGAATACTGCAAACTAGAACGTGAAAGTGCGCGTTGCCGCACCCGTCAATCATAAGGAACTTCCAAATGAGAAATATAAAAGGTAAGCAAATTTGGACAGTAGGGATATTTTGTAAAATTCTAAATAGTTTGAATTACAACCTAAAAATAGGTGATAGGGAATATTTATATAAAGATGCAACTAACGTAGAATTACATAGCCGATTTCTCTTCACTTATTCTCAAATCACATTCATGAGAAGATGAGAAAAATTATACAAAGCCTGATGTCTTCTCTGCTCTTCCATGTATTTCAACTCTAATGTGAACGTCACATCATACAATCGTCCGTACCAAAGGAAATGCGTTATATCCTCAATTTCTAGAGAAGAAGCAACAATAAACTGGCAGAGAATATTTAAATGCTTCCAATTTAAGCCATGTCCCGAGTATGCGACAGTTAAGTTGGATCATATAAGAAAATATAAGGAAAAAATTAAGATATGAAGATAAGTGCAAAGTAGTAATAGTTGTAGCAGTAGAATTATTATCAAGTTGATTAGATCTAACTAAATATTGGAAGAGCACTAATGCAAATCTTCTTCAATTGTTAAAACTGAATGTGAAAAGGAAGTTGCAACGCTGAAACTATGGATGCATATGGCCGACTGGCCGAGCACAAACGACCATTTAAAAGATAAGTAAGAATCGTAATCATCATCTGAGAAATAGTATGCATAATGTTGATGCACTACACTAGACGTAACTGCATCACCAGCTGCAGAATACCCATTACTTCCGGTAAGTTACTAAGCACCATTAATGGATTTCATTTGGTCGATAGCAATATAATTTACTTAATTTGACATATAAAGGGATGCCCAGTTGACATACAAAAACAATATACATACAGAAGAAGGGAAACTCTGCCAATAAACGTCGCATACCTCTGACAGATATTCCTCACTCCACATGTGTACATATGTTTAGCAGCCTGCTGAGTTTGGAGTCTTGCAACTTGCAGAAGGTAGACTCAGTTTGCAAGTTTAACCGCTTGATGTTAAGCTCAAGTTATAAAAAATAAAAACTATCGAGATATTGTACAAATACACACTATGTTTTGTAAGATGATAAATGACCTAAAAAAGACATCACAGATCAGACACTCTAGGAGAAACACACATAATTGCAATTGAAAAATCAGGGCATTTTTTCTCCATGATAATCACTTCAATGCACTCGCAACAGAGGTTGATAAGAGAACGAATGACACTGCTGGACACCATGGAAGTTGTATAAATCTAGAGAACGGCTGACACTGCTGGCCACTGTAGAAGTTGTACAAATCCAACGCATACAGAATATGCGTGCGATTGCAGAGAACAAATGTTGGGAACCTGAAAGTGATATTTTTAATGATGGACGATAATTTTTTTCAAAGAACGAGCTGTTACAATTTGATACCATTAGCATAGTAAGAAAGCAAAACATCAGGATCACTTCATCTTACTAATGAAGGTGGGTGCTAGGTAGAAGCGAGTGGGTGGCGGAAAACTGTTGCCACCCAACATATTTTTACTCACCTCCGCCAAGGTCTTCTTCAGTGTTGCCTACAATTGACATCGAGATCGTTCATATCTGGAGAACATAATGTGATTGAGCCGCGTTTGTAAATCTAACATATCTGAATGACACATGCCACGAGAAGACAGTCACAAGTCACAGCTGGTTACACTGATACAGAAAGCATGATTGTAAACTTGTTTCTGAGCGTGAGTACGCGTGAGCAACAGAGCAAGTGCGAGTTATGAGTGTGTACCAACATTTTTCTCTTGGTCCTTGGATCCTGGTCATGGCCCTTCTTTGATTCCATGTGCCACGGTGAGACGAGCCAAAGAGATTCGAGCATATAATGGCACAATGGTAGCCCCACCTCATATGGCTCTTACAAGTTACACCAGTGACTCAGTGAGACGCCACGATGTCCCCTGCATCGGCGAGCCGCAGCTGCCATGTCCTCATGATCCTCCTTTGCAACCTGGAGTAGCAAACGCCGCCGCCTCCACCTCCTCCTCATCGCCCGTCGTTGACGTCACCATCGCTCTCTCGCCCACCGTCCTCACCGCTAAGACAATTACTCCCTCCGTTCACTTTTATAAGACTCACTTCTTAGCACTCAATAGTAAGAAGTGAGCCTTATAAAAGTGGACGGAGGGAGTACCAAAGAAACAACAAAAATCACTGGATTAACACGCATGGTCCAAGATAGTGTGAGGAAGAAATCAAATTCCTGCAAACAAGAAGAGGAAACCTAGGCATCAACATGTCCTAGGGGAGAGGAGGTGGCATGCCAGAAATAACCGTACCCTACAACCAACTAAGAAAGAAACCAAAGAACACCTATTTGCATTAATGGCTCAAGGAATCAGCGGCGCCGTCATGGCGTCCCTTGCACGGCTGGAGCCCATGTAAATGGGGGAAGGGAAACGGAAAAGACATGAACATCGTGGCGCCTGCTCACTGCCAAACAGAGTCCTAGTTAATAGAAGGGCCGAATGAAAATCCAACGTTGCGTTTCGCAAAGTTATGACCCAATTCACGATAAAATGTCTACCTCGATTTGCAGAGCAGACGCCTGTCAATGTTTGGCGGGCCGTGACATGCGGGTGGCCGGTGAAAAAATGGCAACGGAGGTGCGCTGGGATGCCAGAGAAATCGCGAACGTTTAATGGATAAATCTGACGGTTTAGAATGTCAAGTTACTGTGGTTGCTTGTAGCTTGGTGAGTTTTACCATTACTTAATGTCTAGCTCGATTTGCAGAGCATACGCCTGTCAATGTTTGGCGGGCCGTGACGTGCGGGTGGCCGGTGAAAAAATGGCAACGGAGGTGCGCTGGGATGACAGAGAAATCGCGAGCGTTTAATGGATAAATCTGACGGTTTAGAATATGTCAGTGATTGTGGTGGCTTGTAGCTTGGTGAGTTTTACCGTTTACTTAATTTACCAGACTATTAGCCGAGCAATCTGACCTGTTTTACAAGTGACAACACTTTGCACAGTTTGCACTGCAGCCAACGACCATCGGATTGCCTAATCGGACGGTAAGTCGGCCTCCCTCCCCTCTATCGTATGGGACTCTAGTATAGGTAGACCTCGCCACTGGGACTGGCTTGTAGTCGTCGTCTCCGTCGCTGCGGCCACTTCCAACCAAACCCAACCAAAAACCCCACCGCGAGATCTGCTCGTCTCGCCACGCACCACCACCGCAATGGCGGCGCTGCGCCTCCTCCTACTCCTCGCCGCCGCCGTCCTCCTCGTCGTCACCTCCCGCGGACACGCTTCGGGCGAGCCCCCCCGCGGGCGGAAGCTGCTGGTGCTCGTCGACGACCTGGACGTGCGGTCCTCGCACTCGGCCTTCTTCGGCTCGCTCCAGGCCCGCGGGCTCGATCTGGAGTTCCGCCTCGCCGACGACCCCAAGCTCTCGCTCCACCGCTACGGCCAATACCTCTACGACGGCCTAGTCCTCTTCGCCCCATCCACCACGCGTAATTACCCCACTCCTCCCTCGCTTCCTCCCTCCGAGATCTGCCTCCTCACGTAGAATCAGTTGATCGTTGGTGATGGTGTCCCCGGATCTGATCCGTGGTTCTGTGGTATTGGCGTGGTGTTGGTGGTAGATTCAGCGGGTAGGTCGGAGCTCTGGGTGAAGAGTTGGTCCTCCGTGTCATCCGATCTGTGCTCATGGAGTTGTTCCCTAGTGGAATTCTGTGATATATTGTCGGAAGTCCATCATTGAGAACATGGGATGTAGAAATTTTGGACGTATAGAATATCCGGAATACCTATTCTCGCGTGCGCTGGTCGGACAGATCGAGCGCTCACGCCACTGACGAGGACAGATCGAGTGCCGGTCATCCCTCCAGCGCCGCGCTCCATGGTTCTCTCGCTCCCAGCCTGCACCACCGCGCCTCCCTCCCAGTTTTTACGGGCGCCGGTTCCCTCGAGTGCCTCCCCTGGTCCCGCTCCTCCATGGAGCTCTTGGAGCGGCGCGGTGCGGCCGTCTGGCGAGCTTACTGGGGTGGAGCGCTTCGGGCGGCCCTGCCACGCGCAGGGGGACGAGCTTGATTCGAGTCCCAGGTAAGACGACGGGGGGCGGCCAACACAGGGAACGGCTGGGGTGGAGGGGATGGCCGGTGGCCTCTTGTGCACGTTGGGGAAGATGTAAACACACGTGATTGCTCGATTTTAAGAATTTGTTGTCTAACTGCATACATTAGTTGCTCAGTTATGTCGATTTGTTGCCTAACATCCTATAGAAGTTGCTCAATCCTCTCAATTTGTTATCTAACATCATATAGTACTTGCTCAATTATGTCGATTCGTTGCCTAACATCCTATAGAAGTTGCTCAATCATGTCAATTTGTTGTCTAACATCATGTAGTACTTGCTCAATTATGTTGATTCGTTGCCAACATCCTATAGAAATTGCTCAATCCTTTGAATTTGTTGTCTAACATCATATAGTATTTGCTCAATTATGTCGATTCGTTGCGTAACATCCTATAGAAGTTGCTCAATCATGTCAATTTGTTGTCTAACATCATATAGTACTTGCTCAATTATGTCGACTTGTTGCCCAACATCCTATAGAAGTTTCTCAATCCTCTCAATTGTTGTCTAACATCATGTAGTACTTGGTCAATTATGTCGATTTGTTGCCTAACATGCTATAGATAGAAATTGCTCAGTGTTGCTGCAAAATTGCCTACCAATGTTCTCAATCTGGTTTTTTCGTCTTTCACAAAGTTGCTTCGCTTCGTCATGAACAAAAGTTGCTCCTAATTTTTTTTCGTCAAAACATATACATATGAGATCTAGGTTTGAAGATTTAATTGCGAGGGTTCTAAGACTGAAAACGGATTTTAATTCCAACACTCAACTTGAAAGTTATAGGTTCTTGAAAAAAAGATGAATATTCCTTATTTTGGGAAGACGAGTAAGAGTAAGGGAGGGTGCGCTCGTGTTCCCTATCGAGTGCCAGGGAGGGTGCACTCCTATTCCCTATCGGGCGCTCATGCGCCGCCTAGACGCGTCCATAGAATATATTCAATGAAGTTTATGTGTAGTTGTTTAGCTCTAGCAGAAAAAATGGATCTTAGGGGAGCCAATTGTTGTTAGTGCGATGTATATTTCTCTTATTAATCCATTAGTTCCGGTTCAGCAGTATTGGTTTTAATGCTACTCTTTGTTCAACGGCAGGTTTCGGTGGATCAGTAGACCAGAATGCTGTTCTTGAATTTATCGATGCTGGGCATGATATGATCCTGGCAGCAGATTCTTCTGCTTCTGACCTTATCCGAGGCATTGCAACAGAGTGTGGGGTTGAGTTTGATGAGGCAAGTTGATTCTGGTGGTTCTTGCCCCTGCTTATTCACCCTTTCCTACCATTGCTTCCATTCTCCTTGTCTCACCACTTATGTTTGAACGGTTCTAGGATCCAGAGGCGATGGTTATTGATCACATTAATTATGCGTTCACGGAGGTTGAAGGTGATCACACCTTAATTGCTGGTGATGATCTGATCCAGTCAGATGTGATATTGGGGTCCAAAAAGATTGAGGTGAGTACTTAGTACTCATCCTGATAGTTTACATGATCCTTTCAAGCACTCAGTCCCTAGTTTACATGATCCTTTCAAGCACTCAGTCCCTTGTAGGGTTATACATATTCGCTCAAACAACCCATAATTATACGTAAGTTGAGATCAAATATTGGTCTATACTCATATTTGTTATGAACTTATGAATTGAGAACAGCGAAATACTTTATTTTCTACATCATGGTTTAGTAATGTTCTTCTTATTTACAGTTAACACTTAGCAGACGTTGGCCATTTCTGGTTGTTTTTCTACAAAACTGTAACAATCCTGACCAAGCCTTGTTGCTCATCGTGAATATAATTTATTTAACTTATTTTGACAGCTATTTTAAAAATAAGAAAATCACACCAAGCGCAAGTTTTTTTTTTGATTGCCTCTCCAGCGGTGTACAATTGTAGTATCTGAACTTGTGAACCAACACACACCACACTCACACACACCACTAGTACACAAGCCAAACCTATAACTACACACAACACACGTGTTTTGAGAGTTTGAAGGTTGTGGCATGAACACGCGAGAAGGCAGCCGAAATTTATTTTGGCAAGCCACCCGGTCGATCCAGGGATCGAACTCAGGCAGGCTGGGCAGCCACTGCCTGCTCCAACCACTGCGCCACTCGCGCGGCTCAGCGCAAGCTGATCCTGTGTGTTCCTGTTAACTTTAGTAGCTGTGCAGTACGTCTTCACTTGGCTGTCTTGTCACATATGGGCTGCGGCCGATCTGTATTCAACCCTAGTTACTAGACCAGAATATTGTACTACCTCCATTCCGAAAAAATAAGGCGTATTTCACTTCGTTTGACCGACACTTTGACCAAGGATTACATATTTAACATGAGGCATATGTGATAGAACTTATAATCATAGTGTACTTTTGAATAGAAATACAATGATATTAATTATATGTCAAAAAAATTATATATAAATAGACTAATTATTGGTCAAACCAATGGTCAAAGCAAACAAAATACGCCTTCTTTTACGTAACGGAGGTAGTACTACCTCCGTTTCGATGAATAAGGCGCACACGCATTTCAAGACAAACTTTGACCGAAAGATTTGAGTAACAATATCTTCACTATATAGTGCAACTTTGACATTGTTAGATTCGTAGTGAAAAGTACTTTCTAATGATATTGATTTTATACCAAATACTATTATATATATGGATCAATTCTTGGTCAAAGGCAAATCTCGAAAAGCGTGCACACCTTATTCATTGGAACGGAGGGAGTATTAATTAATCAAGTGTTATTTGTTAAGGAACCTGTGTATGCAACTTTTCTTGTCTGGTGTATTTATTGGAGAGTAAGCTGTTTTACATGGAGCTTGTGTACCGTTTAGTGCAAATAACATTTCATAGCATTAACGAGGAGTCGAGGACAATATGTACAGTGTCCATTACAAACTATTTTCTTCTTCCTTTTGCATTTCTATTATCATTTTTGTACAATGCTTACCTGTAATTAGTTTGCTTCTTTTAATTCATTCTATCCATTTTCTAGGCACCTGTATTGTTTCGAGGAATTGGACATGCAGCTAATCCATCGAACAGTTTGGTTAGTCATTTAGTTTCTTCATGCCGCTTTTTGCTGGTCAACTATATTTGCATGAATACATTTTGGTAACTTCGATTTTATTTCAAATATTTCCTATAACCTTAATTTCGTTATTTATGCGCATTTGTAGGTTTTGAAAGTTCTGTCCGCCTCTCCATCAGCATATTCAGCAAACCCAAAGACTAAATTGCCAACCCCTCCATCTCTCACAGGGTCGGCTATATCACTGGTTTCTGTCATGCAGGTATTACATTGGTTTTCAGTTTTTCACTTGTCTCACATGCTTGATTGCAATATATTGCCTTTATTTGGTGTACTTTTGATTGGATCCTGGAGATAATGCTGTTCCTAAAAAATCTACATTTCAAAATGACTAAACCATAATTATTGACAAATGACACTTCGCAGTTTTGCATTTTAAAGTTTTATCTCTTGAATAATCACTGCTCTAGATTGACGTGAAGCACAAAGTGCTCTTTTTTGTACTTAGTAGCACGGAGCCCGTGCTTTGCTATGAAAAAAACTTAAAAGACAAGGTTTTGGTGGAGGAAGCTAAAACGGTTTTGAGTTGGAGTGTCATCTCATATTGTTTATACGTACCAATTGCAAGAATGTCGGCCCCAATGAGCGTAAGATTGTATTTGTGCCTTTTGCAATCCTAGTTGTTCAATATATGAATGCAATAGTATTAGTTTGTTGGGTGGCTTTTGCATGAGTAAGGTCCCACTTGCAAGGATGATTGTATTTGTTTATGTAAGTTGCTGGTCCCACATATATTATATAACTAAAGTGGGGGTAGTGTAAACTCACCACCAGCTCCAAACTTTATAAGTATTATATTCATTCTTGAATATGTTAATTAAATTATTAACTAATTTATGTTAGGCATGCTAGCATCCTTGTACCAGCAGCTTTTATGGGATCTTGAGTGCTCACTTTGTCAATGAGACACTCTTAACGAGTTTTCTCTGTCCTATCAGGCAAGAAATAATGCTCGTGTGTTGATATCCGGATCACTGGATTTGTTTAGCAACCGGTAAGCTACCACATATTTCACGTATGTCAAAGTAATATCCTCGTTTTTTAAATGCTCATGCATTTTCATTTAATCAGATTCCTAAATTCTGGTGTTCAGAAGGCTGGTAGCAAGGCGAGGTTAGTTAGTAACACCTCTTATTCAAGATAACGTAGATTTTTATACTCTATTCTCCGTTGATAAATATATTTCCTATTTCTAGTTTTGTAAAGTTTTTATATGACTGTCCTTATGCTAAATTCTTTAAGCTTGTTTTTTAGAATACCTTTTGTCTAGGCAACAGAGTATCCCAGGCTTGTTCTGCTTGCATTGAACTGTACAACTTAGATTAACAGATGCATTTCTTTGTCAAACATTGAATATTTCATGCTCAAATGCACTAGACATGACCATGTAAAAGCTTTTTGAGCATGCTAGATCAGTGATATTGAACGACTAATTTGCTACTGTAGGTTGTAGCATAGATTGAAAATATGCTTGTAACATACTCCATCCGTCCCATAATATAAGATGTTACAGCCAATACTCCTATATTGGTTGTAAAAACATCTTCTATTATGGGATGAAGGGAGTATTTCTGATGGAATTTTCTGCATATATGCAAATTTTAGTATTGATGTATAGCATATCACCAAACATACCCAAAAAGACACTGCAATCTGTCATACGCTTCATGATAATACTTAGCTTTATTGTATGCTCAATCTACTGTCTTTGTATAGCCACCACAAAGCTGGAAATGAACAATTTGTGACAGAGACGAGCAAATGGGTCTTCCATGAGAGGGGCCATCTAAAGGTTACACACTACCTTTTTTTTTGGATGCTCTGTAAATTGGAAGAAATTGTGGCATAACCTTTTCTATGTTCAATTTACAGGCAGTGAATGTCGCACATCACAAGGTTGGGGAGACAAACGAACCTAGCATGTACCGCATCAATGATGACTTGGTAACAACTCTTTTCCCCTTGTGTATCTATAAATGAGAAGTCAAATACTCCCCCGTTCACTTTTATAAGCCATTTTAATTTTGTCCACATACATTCTAAAATGAGTGAATGTAGACTCAATTTGTATATAGATTCACTCATTTTACTATGTATGTGATCAAAATTGAAATGGTAGGTAGTGTGCCTTATAAAAGTGAACAGAGGGAGTACTTATGTATGCTAATATAAATGAGAAGTCAGATACTTATATATGCTAATATAAATGTTTTTTTTAAAGGAATACTCTGTTGAGATCTATGAATGGTCTGGAACAAGCTGGAAACCATATGTTGCTGACGATGTTCAAATTCAGTTTTACATGATGAGTCCTTATGTTCTGAAAAACATGTTAACTGACAAGAAGGTATGTGGATTATAAATCTCTAGTTTGTCCGGTTACTTGTCAGATTACAGCATAAAATAACATGTCCTGTCAATGCAGGGTTTATATTCAACATCCTTCAAAGTTCCGGATGTTTATGGAGTTTTCCAGTTCAAAGTTGAGTACCAAAGGCTTGGATACACTGGTCTTTCTCTTGCAAAGCAGGTTTGACATGGAATGCTCTCCTTCCCAGTTCCCAAATTGTTCCATTTCGCAGGCAAATCATATCCATTGGACCAGCATCTAATATTAGTTTCCTGAAATTGCATTTACGATTTGCCTGTCTGATGCAGATTCCGGTGCGGCCGTATAGGCATAATGAGTACGAGAGATTCATAATTTCAGCATATCCGTACTATGCTGCCTCGTTTTCGACAGTAAGATTTAGCTTAATATACTTAAGTTTATGCACTAAACAAATCGCCATAAGTTACATTTTTTAGATGTACATCATCATTGCTATTGCTTCTAGTATAGATGGAACTTTCCAAGTCATTGTTTTCTTAGCTGGAGTTAATGCAGCTATTCATGTAAACTTGGAGCTGATTCGTGTGGCTTTTAACATAATTTTCTGGTCGTTGCAGATGGGAGCCTTTTTCATATTCTCATTCGCTTACCTCTATCACAAATAGATAAGTCATGGAATAGAAGTTACCCAAGGATTGTGCTCAGCCGCATTCCCAGGTGCAATTTGATGGGACATCTTTTTTGTAGAGCCAATCTATAGTACCTTGGCCGACCATCATCGAGGATAACAAGTTTACTCCTGTTTATTTAGAACTTCCACATCCCTCTCTTTTGCAAGTATTTTCTGATGAACAGCTCTGGAACTTTTATAGTCAATAGAATTGAAAAGACCATAAGAATTTAACGAGTTATTGATATGATGTCTGTGTTGCACACTTTTGCAGTTGGCTTCGGACCTTGCAGGTTCATATATGAAAATCTGTTATGGTTTTGGATGTGTCTCGTTTTATAGGATCTAAACAAGCATTTAAACATGGGAGATTTGGAAAGTTACCCATTGGTAGTGTGAGACTGTGACTGAAATGGCCCAGGCTGAACATTCTTTTGTGGACTACTTTGCAGCCGTAGATGTTGATGTCTGGTCATTATTTTCAATGAGCTACCCTAGTTAGCTGCCCACTGTTTGACCATTGTCACAAGCTGCAGCATTTACGAAGAAACAGTAGCAAAGCTGGATGAGCAATTAAGTTACCAGTATCAAATTCGTAGAATGGAATTGTTTTTCATTCCTTGCACTGCATTGGATTGTGGAGGCCCAGACTCTTGGATTGGTTTGATCTTCACGAATTGACCGGTGGGATGTGACCAACATGAAAAAGCGCGAGGAGGAACACAAATCCCACCAACATGAAAAAGCGTGACGAACAACGAAACACAAATCGAATAGAAAACTAGCAATCCCTAAGCGAATCACCTGGCAACTCACCCCGAGGGTCTTTGGTTCTTTTTAATTGAGAAAGATTGGGAGTCACTACTTGAATCCCGAGGGGAAAGAGTAGCTAATTTAAGGTATGCCTTGATACGATCCAAGATACACAAGTATTTGTACTAGCATTAATACGATCCTAGATACACTTATGAGTAGCCTCACAAGAGGAGTAAAGGGCTCACATATCGCAATTCATCTCTACCCTAAATCTTGGCCCTAGGGGTGAGGAGTAAAGAGCTCACATATCTCAATTCATCTCTAACCCTAGATCTTGACCCTAGGGGTCCTATTTATAGAGGGTGGGGCGAAGGGGTAAGTGGGAGGCGGAGATACGAGATGAAAGGGGCTTCTCAAGTGTCACTCTTGTGGACTCGTGAAGTTTCTTGATGTAGGTGATGTGCTTGTCGAAATCCATATTGACTTGCCCATAGAGAGGCAATGGTAGGATGTCAAGAGCGGTGTTGGGGTTGAAGCCGTGGACAATCTCGAATGAGATTTTATTAGTAGCTTGATGAAGTGCACGGTTGTAGGCGAACTCGACATGTGGAAGGCACTCGTCTGAATTCTTGAGATTGGGATTGATCAATGCTCGTAGAAGTGAAGAAAACGTGCAATTAACAACTTCCATTGGCCATCCGTTTGAGAGTGGTAGGCGGTGGAGAAGAGGAGTTTGGCGCATAGCCTGCCCATCAACGTCTTCCAAAAGTAGGAAGTGAGCTTGACGTCTCGATCTGAAACAATGGTCTTTGGCACACCATGAAGACGAACGATTTTCGTGAAAAACAGATTTGCAATATGTCAAGCATCGTTCATCCGTTCTATTGCAAGAATAAAGTGCGCCGTTTTGGAGAAAACGATCAACCATGACAAAGATATAATCCACGTGTGTTTTAGTTGTTGGAGGTATGCTCTAGAGACAATAATATTGAGTTATTATTCTATCTCCAAGTTTAGAATTAAGTTTACATCATCATGTTACAACCGCTATAGCACTTGAAAAATGAGTTTTCAGAGGGAAATCTTTGTGCGGGTGTAAAGACATAAACAAATAAGAGTTTCTAATCTTGTCTCTAAGATTAGCATGTGTTTTGTGAGATGATCATATTTTCCTGATCATGGACTTATAAGAAAGTCTAGCAAAACACGAGAGTTTATTGTTAGGGTAACAATAGTACTGAACCGACCCAAGTGTATGTTGTTGCTAAAAGAGACTAAACAATCAGCATATGTTTTAGCAAATACATATGAAATTAACATCGGCTATAATTTCTATACTATGAGAATATCTAGTGACCGCACGATCGAAAGTTATACTTTGGATAACACCAACGGTCTTGCCGTAACGGGAAACTATAAAGGTGATATCTGGGTATGACCTACAAAGTGTAATGGAACTGAGATCTTTCAAGACTTGTACTTAACTCCTCTAAACGATAAAGAGATACATTAGTCCCTCTCAGTATCGCCGATGACATATCGTCTGGTCAGACACATTGTGATCTAATCACAAGGTCATCGGGGATATGGATGAGAAAAGAGAACGATATCGAAAAACGAGTCATATGTGTTATGATCAAAGAGTTTGATCAGACTAGATCACATAGTCTCACATCATGTTATCGTTGGTACCGTTGAGTTAAGGGAATAAGTGCAATGAGTAACTTATAAGATTCCCTCGTACATCGAGAACACACAGGAGCCATCATGGACGTCCACGGTCCCGCTGTTGGTTATTGTTCGGTAAGTGCCCGAACTTGTCTGTGTGTTATCGAGACTTTACAGGTCACACGCTTAAGCCGTGCCAACCTTTTATTGAGATAAATAATATGTTGTTATTGGTGTTATGAATGTTTGATTCCATTTAGATATCATAGAAACAAGTCCAGTATCAATCGGGATAGTTTCGAGGAAGTTACTATAAGAGAGAAATTATGCCGGTGTTAGGTATAATTTATATGAGAAGCTACGGAGGACATGAGATGTCCCGGGGTGTTACAAATGAGTTTCTAACATCGTTAGATAATATCGATGATTTTAACTATAGGGGTAATGGGGTTCCGGTAGAGTTCCGGTGGACTTCCCCTATATGGAATAAGTGCCGGAGGGGGGCAGTTTCCCCGCTATGGGCAAACCTAATTTTAGGGTTTGCCAGGTGGGACCCATGGTTTCACAAAGTGCACAAGGATTCCATAAGTATTTTTTTCTGAATTTATTGGATAAATAAATAAGAAGGAAAAAGAAAAAAGAAAAAAGAAAAAAAGGAGGTGGGGTTGGACTCCACAAGGGAGTCCAATCCGATTCCTCCTAGGAGGATGGCGCGGCCAAGGAGGAGGAGAGGGAAACCGACCCCCCTCCTATGGCAGGTGCCCTCCTTGTCCCACTCTATAATCCCCACCCCACCTCCTCTTTGGAGATACAATCAATTGAGCCTTTTAGCCTTCTCTCTCTCTCTCTCATATAATTAGAGATCTAATTAGAGGGCATATAGAATTAGAGCCTCTAATCATAGGTCTAATTAGAAAAGATCTAATTGAATTAGAGTCCCCAATTAAAAACATATCTAATTGGACTAGAGCCTCTTCTAATCGGGGTTTTTGAGTTATACTCTCCAGATTAGACTTAGCTCTAATTTTTTTCTCTCTCAAGTGCCGAGAACTTCCAGTTTCATAAGAGCTCTTATCACAGTTGATTAATGCTATCAACTAGCAACGCCGGAAGGCTGTCTCTCTCTTCGTCTGTGTCGAGTCCTGGACGGTGGAGCACTGACGGTTTGACACGAGCGTACGCGTGAACACCATAAGAGGGATTACACGTGATCCTAAGGAGAGAAGACTTAGTGACATCCTTGCAATTAGACGTAGTTGTGTGGATCTACGATTGTTCAGAACTCTTCTATGACTATATCGATTCCGCTGCCCGGTGAGTCGTTTTCTTGATCGTGACATGTATGAGAATGCCTCGTTATCTACATAGTGATCTTGGCGGACTACGTAGGGCAATTTTTTTAAATTCTTCAGCATAGACCAACAATTGTATCAGAGCGTACTGTGCGTGGATACAATTGGATCTAGAGCACAATTTTGTGCGGGTATTGCATAAGCTTGTGAAGTATATTAGAAAGTGAAAGTACAAGGATTCCACCTAGAAGGGGTGGGTGAATAGGCGGTTTAAAATAATTACGTTTTAGGATTGAATAAATGCGGAATAAAAATAGCGTTTAATTTATCAAGCACAAAACATATACACGCTATGTTTACCTATGTGCACCAACAACTTACGCTAAGCAAGGAATACAACAAAGTGATAGCAATATAGATGACTTCAAGCACCATGGCTATCACAAAGATAAATGCATAAGGAACGAGCTCGAGTATATAAAATCAAAGCACAAGGAGAGTCTGATGTGATTACCGAAGTTCTTTCCCAAGGTAAGTACGTCTTCGTTGGAGGGGTGTGGAGCCGCCAAGGCACTCCAATGCATGGTTGTGCTCACCCTATTCTCCTCGAGCTTCTCCGGTGAGGTAGATGCTCGTTTCCACTACGAGGTCGTCTTGAAGGCGGTGAACAAACCTTACACGAGTTTGAGGCTATCTCCACAACTCAATTGGAGGCTCTCAACGAAGCATCTTGCAACAACGTGGAAGCTCCAAGCACTAACTATCTAGGGTGCTCAATACACCCAAGTGGAACGGTTATCTAACCTATAATCCGATCTCTCAACTAAGAACATGAGACCAGTAAAATAGAAACCCTATCAAGGTTATACCTTTGCCTTGCTCATTCCACTTGAGCTAGATGATGACGTCAATGATCACTTCAAGTAGAACCATCTTCCTTGATTGCGCTTTTCTTAGTGAAGACTCGTAGATTGCTCACTATAAGCTATGGCAAAGCCTCTCTTAGCCCAATCTTCACTTGACCATTATCTTGATGAAGATCCCACTTGACTTCATCCTCCAACTGGTCTCGGGTCAACTGGTCTCGGGTCAACAGACAAAATCATCGGCTGAGACTGTTTCTTCTTAGCAGCCCCAGTAGTACTGGCAGCGGCAGCAGTACTACCGGGAAGCCAGTACTACCGGGGCTCCTTTAGTACCGGAAGTTGTAGCAGTTCTACCGGGAAGGGAGCACTACCGGGCCACTACCGGGTCTATTCCGATACCCATCCGAATCCACTCAAACCCAGTAGTGGCGGTAGTACTATCGGCCCCCAGTACTACTGCCTTCTCCAGCAGTAGTACCGGGAAGGCAGTACTACCATGCATCCAGTAATACCGGCCACACGAGCAGTACTACTGCGAAACAGAGGAAACTTCTCCTTTTTATTCATAATAATGATGCCTTGAAGGTAGATATGAATGTTCACACAAAATACTTCTTCAAGACATACTTGCAATATGCTTCAACATTCTGACCAATCTTATTCTTGATCATATCAAATATATTCAATATAAGCAATGATCTTGATGGCATCCAACCTTCAGTCCAACACATGGAGTTCGAATGATGCCTATGGACAAACCTACAAGGATATCTTAATGCAAACATTAGTCCATAAGAATTGTCATTAATTACCAAAACTACACATGGGGCACCATGCACTTTCAATCTCCCCCATTTTGATAATTGATGACAATACCTTTTACGAGGGTTTATACAATGAATTAAGCAAACATGCAAAGCAATACACATATTCATGGAAGAAAAAAATGCTTAAGAACAAAACCAAAGCACTAAACCAAATTCCCCTAAACCCTCTAAACTTCTCCTCTATTGGCATCCATTGCCGAAATTGGCGGAAAAATATAGAAGGCCAATATAGTAAGAGCTCCCCCACAATTTTCGCATGTCTCATAATATGAGTGAAAAAATGCATATTCAATGACGAATATATGGCGAGAGATCAAACTATATTGAGGATCCAAAAGATTGCAAATAATATGATATCTCTCTAAACTTCTCCCAAAGAGAGGCAAGCAATCAAAACGATCCCAAAAACCGATTGAACACAAGATTTTATGATTTTAGAAAAATAGTGTTTTAGAGAGAAGATGAAGAAGCTTCCCAGTATTCATGCACTATGTAGGATTTTTGCATTTGAATACAAAGTGCACAAATATGGAATCATCACTCCCCCAATGTCCTCTAAAACAAAAAACAACTACAAGAGATCGTAAAAAGCAAACGAGGCATAGCACTTGAAGAAAATAAATCACTACAAGACATATGTTGATACATGACCATTTTATAATGACCATGGATGAACTGATCATAGTTATATGACCATTTCAAATCAATTGGTCGTTGGTTGTTTGGGAGGGTCTAAAGCTGAAAATATAACGACCATTTTGGTAAAAGAAAGTCATGATTTCATTAGACGAATTGGTCATAAGAGGAAAAAATTATGATGTATTTTGCCACCTACTCATTTTTGCTCATGTGGCGTCCTAGTTGTCTTAATTTCGTATACATGTGCCGGGGAAAGATGACTCTCTCCACCTCCACCCACCTCGGCCTCCAAGCCCAATGGCGTCTAGATCTCCTCCATGGATGCCCTCCATCACTGGTATTTCTCTCCTGGCCTTGCCATGGAGAGACATGTGCGTAGTAAATTTGGTTCTTCGGTTCACTTCTCCCCTTCTCTTGGTTCCAAGGAGTTTTTTTTTCTGGTGGTATCAGTCTCTTTGGCCTCTTTTGTTCTCTCTGAGGAATCCGTTGGATTAGCCCTTCAATCTTGTATTGGTAGGGACCATTTGCGTTTCAAGGTTTACAAGCTTTCGGATCGGAGATTACGGTTCTCGGTTTCTTAAAATCGAGTGGGACATTTTATCAATGGTCTTAGGGACCGAGTCTGGCCAGATTTTGTTTGTCATTTCAGCCTATTCAGAGGTTTACATCCAAGTATCTCTGGGTTTTTCAATGAATCTAATCAGGCATGGTATTCATCCTCAGAGAATTTATTGATCTCTCAGCGTGCTCGGACGAATGTTCGACATAATTTGGACTTACTTCATGAGAGTTCACGTTCGGATCATTCATCTATGAAGGTTTTGACCAAATTTCTTTTTTCTAAGAATGATATTGGGTCTCAAGTGAACTCTGAGAAGTTGACCACTGTGGTTCCGCCTCCTTCATTGAGCTCGCCGCCGGCAACCAGTCCGGGATCCATTACTTTTCGTAACATTACCGATGTAGCCCACCCAACTCCACCAAGTGCACCGATGACAAGATCACGCGCAAAGGCCATTCATGATAAGGTGAACTCGCTCCTCTCGCTCTATACTTTCGGTCACGTGGAGGATGGTGCGCTACCTCATGGTTCCACACTTTGCGTGCTCAGGTTCAAACCCACCACGGAGGTCCCGGAAAGCACTCAAGACGATGCGCAAGAAGATACGAAGAAGAGCGGAGGAAACGACATCGCATTCGGAGTCCCGACGGAGAAGTTAGGGGAAGAAAACCCCCTCCCGGCCTCGGGGCCCGGCCAGGCCGGCCTCCCTCCACCTCAGGCCGGCCCCCCTCCCGAGCAGCCCGGCCTCCACCTCGGCCTCGGGCCGGCCCCCCTCCACCTTAGGACGGCCTACCACCCGAGCGGCCCGGCCTACAGGCCGGCCTACCTCCTCCCACCCCGGCCTCGGGCCGGCGCCCCCCTCCAGGCCGGCCACCAGCTAGCCCCAGGCCGGCCCCAGGCCGGCGTGCGGCGCCTCCAGGCCAGCCCCAGGCCGGCGTGCGCCCCTCCTCCTCCACCCCGGCCCCAAGGCCGGCCAGGCCGGGATCCCAGGCCGGCGTGGGCCAAAACACACGCAAATGACTCGATTTCTCCCCCGTTTTCACCTGCTTCGACCCCCGGCTATGTAAGGATGACCCCGAGCTAGATCTAGGGTTTTAGAGTTGAATTTAGAACATTTGGAGCTCAGCTCTCTTGTATCCCTCTTTGAGGAACTACTCCTCCGGTGTGTACCGAGGAACGTATCAAGGCTACTCCTCCGACTTCGTCGAGGATCGTATCAAGGCACATCCCAACTAATTTTTCTCTCCCTATCGGGTTTCAGTCAAGAGTTGTCCAATCTTCCTCTCGTTATCTTGAGGTTCTATTGGCGTAGTGGTACCGGCTACGGGTGTGAGACGGTTTGTATCAAGGTGAGTTCAGTTGGATCGATTGTTCCGTAGGCGGCCCTCGGGGCTTAGTTGACGGGAGGTTGGATCTTTTGGTTCTTGCGATTTATCCCGATTTGTGTGTTGCCCCGCGTTCCCCCACGTTCCCCCTCGATTCCCCATCTCGTGTTCTTACCGTTCTTCGTGTTCTTCGTTCGTTCTTTGTCGATTCGTGAAGATCGGGCCAATCTAGGAGTCCAACTCCATATCATCTGGTATCCAGAGCTAGATTGACACGAATCCGACACCCCATCCCCTCCCCTACCACCAATTTTTCTTCTATCCACCATAAATTCGAAAATTTCACAAAAATAGCCACAAAGGGATTTCGACCGATCTGTTGATTCGTTGAGTTTTTCATGGTTTTGCTTCACAGATTTATTGCCAAATACCATTCCCCATCTTTCCATTCAGCCACTTTTCCCAAATTCGCCCAAATTTTTTCTTGATTTTGAAGGAATTTCGAATTTGAGCCAAAATCTCAGCTCTTCGATTTCCGGCCAGATTTTGAAACTTGTTTTTCTTTGTCGTTTTTTATCCGAATTGAGTGCAACAAAGTGCTACGCGACGCCCACGACATCACCTACGCTTCCACATCAACGGATCGCCACGACATCGACTCCCCCACGGCCGTAAGTCCGTGATCATCAATAAGAGAGGTATAACTTGTTTCCGCTTGAACCACCCCACCCCATTGTGTTACTTACCTATTCGGACTAGTTCTTTTTACACCGCTTGGCGTCGCATTTGTGGCATCGAGAGTGCGAGGTTAGCGCTTGTGAGAGATTAGCTACGAGTAGGCATTGGCACTTTGGAATCCATCAAAAAGAGAAAATAAAAAAAAGAGAGAGAAAAAGAGAAAAAGAAGCAAAAGGATCGGTGCCAATTGCTTTCCATTGTAGGAACGTGTAGCATTGCGTCGCAAAAGAGAAAGAGTGACCGATTGCCACGGTGCGAATCTTGTTGCCTTTTCAAATTTGCGGTTTGAGCTAGCGTCCTCCTTGTGTTAGTGTGGCATTGAGCATTAGTCTACGTTAGGTCCATTTTGTTCTTCGCTCGTCCATTGGTCGCACTAACCCCATTTTTCCCTTGCTTGTGTGTGTTCCACCATATTTCCATCCTATAGGTTTGGTTTTTGTGCTAACTTTTCTTTGAATCTTTTCCACGATTGACAACAAACTTTTCTTCGGTTTTGTCGATTTTTCCTCGCCACTTTTCTAACCTATTTGCCTTCCATATAAAGTGTGTGTGTTGTCGTTTGCGGTTTCTTTCGATCTTTTTGGATTCGCTATTGACATACCGCCCTACACCTAGGCTCGTCCACTAGCCTCAATACGACCAAGAAAGGTAACGTTGGGTAAGTGAGGCGTCCATTTCTTGAATATCACCCTTTGTGTGTGTTTTTGAGATGGCTAGGGAAGGAGTATTCACAAGTCCGAGCTCGGAAGACGAAGGCAATCCATTCTACAACGACAATGCTTATGCCAACTTCGTCACCCACAATGACCACTTTCAACTCCGCGAACTCGTCAAGGACGGGTTGCAACGCTATGAGCGTCGACTCCAAGAGCAAGAGGCTCGATTGAATGATCAAATGACGCGCATCAACATCAACTTGGCTAATCTTGCCAATCGCCGTCATTCATCATCGTCCTCAAGGTCTCGTCGCTCAAGCCACCACAATCAAGATCTTCACCAACCTCGCCGCCATGATCGCCATGACCGCCATGATCGCCATGATCTCCACAACGTGGAGGAGGGTGGACAACCTCAACAACCACCACCACCTCCTCCACAACCTCAACAACCTCCGCGACGAAATTGGTATGAGGATATCTCGCCATCACCACCACCTCGACATCGCCAAGGCCGTGGTGACCCTCTTCAACAACCGCAACGCCCGGACCTTCGACAACACCATCATCCTCCACCTCCACAAGGCCACGCTCAAGACTATGGCCACAATGATTTCGTGGAAGATGCTCGTCAACATCGAAGGCCACCTAGGCGCCATGCGCGTCCCAACAACAATGACCGCCAAGAACATGATCATCCTCAACACCCTCGAGATGAACAAGTGCTTCCGCAACACCCTCGCCAAGAACAAGAACGTCCTCGACAACAACACAATGGCCATGATGATAGTGAACGCCGTGAAGCTAGGCTCCGTCACCACCAACAACTACCTCCTAATGACCACCGGCGTCATCCTCCCCATGATGATCGCCACCGCCAAGATAATGAGGATGACCCCTATGATGATTCACCTCCCATTTATGATGAAGACCCCCATGAGCGCCAACATGAGCGTCCCCATCGTCCCCAAGAGGACAACAACATGAGTGCTCTTCGTTTCAATGTCCCCAAGTTCAATGGTGAGAATGATCCCAAAGAATATCTTGCTTGGGCTCTCAAAGTTGACAAGATCTTCGGCATTCACAACTTCACCGACAAGAAGATGGTTGCTCTAGCATCCTTGGAATTCGAAGGCTATGCACTCTTATGGTGGGATCATCTACAAGCTGAACGAGTCCGCAATCGCATCGCTCCTATTGCCACTTGGAATGAGATGAAGCAATTCATGCATGCTAGATTCGTTCCTCCTCACTACAAGCGTGACCTCTTCAAGAAGCTGCAAGAACTTCGTCAAGGTGTGAAGTCCGTTGATGAGTATTACAAGGAAATGGAAACATCCTTGATTCGAGCTCATGTGATAGAATCACAAGAGCAAACAATGGCCCGCTTCCTCAATGGCCTCAACTATCCTATAAGGAAGATCGTCGAGTATCAACCGTATGACAACATTGTGGCCCTTGTCCACCAAGCTCTCAAGGCGGAACGCCAAATTGCGGAAGATCTCAAGTATAGCAAGCAAAAGGCTTTCTTCAACTCAAGACCATCATCCTCATCTCCAATGACACAAGTTCCTCCTCCAACTACCACCAAGAGCAACACTCGAGCCTCTAGTGCTCCCAAAAAGTCTTCCCAACCATTCAAGAAGCAAGTGCCTCCCACCTCATCCTCAAGTGCTCCTCAAGTCAAGTCAAGCACTATTACTTGCTTCAAGTGTGGTGGTAGTGGACACAAGTCCTTTGAATGTTCCAACAAGATGATCATGATTGTCAACCAAGACGGTGAACGCGATTCTATGAGCGAAGGCGAATACTATGCCTTGCATCAAGTTGCTCTCAACTCTTTGGACGTGCCCAACGATGATGAAGAAAGTGTGTATTGCGATGAGGACAAGAATCCATCGCTAGTGGTAACAAGAGTCCTCACTACCTCTCCTCAAGATGAGCATGATCAATGGTGCAATCTCTTTCAAACAAGAGCCGGTATTGATGGCAAGTCAATCAAGGTCATCATCGATGGTGGAAGTTGCCACAACTTGGCTAGCAAAGAGCTTTGCGACAAACTCAAATTGCCTTACAAGAAACATCCTCATCCATACCATGTCCAATGGCTTAGTGACTCCGGCACCTTCAAGATTCAACACATGGTCACCGTGAATTTCAAGATTGGTCCCTATGAAGACACGGTAGATTGTGACGTTGTTCCTATGACCGTGTGTCATCTTCTTCTTGGTCGACCTTGGCAATACGACAAGAGTGCTATCCATGATGGGCGTACAAATCATTATAGCTTCAAGTGGAATAACAAGACATTTGTGCTTCGTCCCATGTCTCCTAGCCAAGTGATCGCCGACAACGCCAAGACTCTTGCACGGAAACAAGAAGAGCTCAAGTCTTGTGAGATGAGTGGTGAGAGAGTGATCCACCCAAAAGAGAGTGAGAGCCACAAGCCAAACATGAGTGGAAAAATTTCGAGTGTTGCCAAAGGCCTAGCCTTACTTGCCACCAAAAGAGAGATGCGAGAGCTACGAGATGACCCAACCATACTTCACTTTGTCCTATTGTGCAAAGGGGAAGCACTTGAAACTAACGACATGACAAATCTTCCTCCATCTTTGTTGCCTTTGTTGCAGGAATTTGAAGACGTCTTTCCCGATGAGCTCCCTCCGGGCCTTCATCCCCTTCGAGGAATCGAGCACCGCATTGAACTCATTCCGGGCGCGCCCCTTCCAAACCGCGCTCCTTACCGCACCAACCCCGAGGAGACTAAGGAGATTGAGAGCCAAATACAAGAACTACTCGAAAAAGGTTTCATTCGCGAATCTCTTAGCCCTTGTGCCGTGCCGGTTATCCTTGTTCCGAAGCAAGATTCTACTTCCCGCATGTGTATGGATTGTCGTCCTATCAATGCTATCACCGTTCGATATAGACATCCTATTCCTAGGCTTGATGACATGCTTGATGAATTTAGTGGTGCTACTATCTTTTCCAAAATTGATCTTAAAAGTGGTTACCATCAAATTCGTATGAGTATAGGTGATGAATGGAAAACGGCTTTCAAAACAAAACTTGGTTTGTATGAATGGCTTGTTACGCCCTTTGGTCTTTCGAATGCCCCATCTACCTTAATGTGTCTCATGAATGAAGTTCTACGTCCTTTCATTGGAAAATTTGTTGTGGTTTACTTCGACGACATTCTCATTTATAGCAAATCTTTGGAAGATCACCTTGATCATGTTTCACAAGTATTGTTGGCTCTTCGCAACGCAAAGCTTTTCACCAATCTTTCCAAATGCAATTTTTGCACCAACAAGCTTGTTTTCTTGGGTTTTGTGATCTCTTCCAATGGTATTGAAGTAGATAGCAAGAAGATTGAGGAAATTAGGAATTGGCCCAACCCTACCTCCGTGGGTGAGATAAGGCGCTTTCATGGCCTTGCCGGTTTCTATCGCCGCTTTGTCAAAGATTTTTCAACTATTGCTTGCCCTTTGAATGAACTTACCAAAAAGAATATACCTTTTGTTTGGGGCAATGCGCAACAAAAATCTTTCGACACACCTAAGAAATGCTTAACCGAAGCTCCTTTGCTTGTTTTACCGGATTTTGAGAAAACTTTTGAGATTGAATGTGATGCTAGTGGTATAGGAATTGGTGGCGTTCTCATGCAAAACGGACGCCCCGTTGCTTACCATAGTGAAAAACTAGATGGCGCTAAACTAAATTACCCAATCTATGATAAGGAACTTTTTGCTTTAGTTAGAGTGCTAGAAGTTTGGCAACACTACCTTTGGCCGAAAGAATTTGTCATTCATTCCGATCACGAATCATTGAAATACTTGAAAAGCCAAACCAATTTGAACAAGAGGCATGCTAAGTGGGTAGAATTCATTGAATCTTTTCCTTATGTCATTAAGTACAAGAAAGGTAAAGAGAATGTGGTAGCCGATGCCTTGTCTAGGAAAGAGTGCCTTCTTACACGTCTTGACATCAATGTGATTGGTTTGGATGAGATCAAAGACTTATATGCTTCCGATACTTTCTTTGGTCCTATCTTTGAGAAATGCTTGCCTAACCGAGGTTTTGATGATTACTATCTTCACAAAGGGTTTTTGTTTAAGGCTAACAAATTGTGTATCCCCGAGTCCTCTCTTCGTTTGTTGTTATTGAAGGAATCACATGAAGGAGGTCTCATGGGACACTTTGGATGCGACAAGACCTATGCCATGCTCTCCACCAACTACTATTGGCCCAAGATGAAGCATCACGTTGAGAGACTCGTCAAGAGATGTTCTACATGCCTCCGAGCTAAGTCCACTTCCAACCCCCATGATCTTTACATGCCATTACCTATCCCACATGCACCTTGGAGTGATATTAGCATGGATTTTGTGTTAGGCCTTCCACGAACTAAAACCAACATGGATTAAATCTTTATAGTTGTGGATCATTTCTCTAAGATGGCACATTTCATTCCTTGCAACCGAACCGACGATGCTTCACATGTTGCTACTTTGTTTTTCAGGGAAATTGTGCGTTTACATGGTGTACCTACTTCCATTGTCTCGGACCGCGACGTCAAGTTCACCTCCTACTTTTGGAAGACGTTGATTGCCAAGCTCGGCGTCAAGCTACTCTTCTTCACCGCCTATCACCCACAAACGGATGGACAAACCGAGGTCGTCAACCGCACACTCTCTTCACTACTTCGAGCATTGATCAAGCCCAACTTGAAGAATTGGGAGGAATGCATCCCACACGCCGAGTTCACCTACAACCGTGCTCTCCATCAAGCTACCAAGAAGAGTCCTTTCGAGATCGTCTACGGCTTCAACCCCAACACCGCCCTTGACATACTCCCTTTGCCTCTACGAGAGAGAGCAAACATGGACATCGACAAGCGCACCGACTACATCAAGAAGCTACACGACTCCACAAGAGCTACGCTTGAGAAGCATTCCGAGCACCGAGCCTCTATCATGAACAAGAACAAGAAACCCATGGTGTTCCAAGAAGGTTACCTCGTGTGGCTACACTTGCGCAAGGACCGGTTCCCCGAAGCGTGCAACTCCAAGCTCAAGCCAAGAGGCGACGGCCCATTCAAGGTCATCAAGCGCATCAACAACAACGCATACAAGCTCGACTTACCGGAATCCAAGTACCTCGTCCACAACTCCTTCAATGTTAAGGACATCTCTCCCTTCCATGGCTACCAAAGTGATGAAGACGACGCCGAGTCGAGGTCGACTCTTTTTCAAGGGGGGGAGATGATGTAGCCCACCCAACTCCACCAAGTGCACCGATGACAAGATCACGCGCAAAGGCCATTCATGATAAGGTGAACTCGCTCCTCTCGCTCTATACTTTCGGTCACGTGGAGGATGGTGCGCTACCTCATGGTTCCACACTTTGCGTGCTTAGGTTCAAACCCACCACGGAGGTCCCGGAAAGCACTCAAGACGATGCGCAAGAAGATACAAAGAAGAGTGCAGGAAACGGCATCGCATTCGGAGTCCCGACGGAGAAGTTAGGGGAAGAAAACCCCCTCCCGGCCTCGGGGCCCGGCCAGGCCGACCTCCCTCCACCTCAGGCCGGCCCCCCTCCCGAGCAGCCCGGCCTCCACCTCGGCCTCGGGCCGGCCCCCCTCCACCTCAGGCCGGCCTACCACCCGAGCGGCCCGGCCTACAGGCCGGCCTACCTCCTCCCACCCCGGCCTCGGGCCGGCGCCCCCTCCAGGCCGGCCTCCTGCCCCACCTCAGCCCCAGGCCGGCCACCAGCCAGCTCCAGGCCGGCCCCAGGCTGGCGTGCGGCGCCTCCAGGCCGGCCCCAGGCCGGCGTGCGCCTGGGTGCGCCCCTCCTCCTCCACCCCGGCCCCAAGGCCGGCCAGGCCGGGATCCCAGGCCGGTGTGGGCCAAAACACACGCAAATGACTCGATTTCGCCCTCGTTTTCACCTGCTTCGACCCCCGGCTATATAAGGACGACCCCGAGCTAGATCTAGGGTTTTAGAGTTGAATTTAGAACATTTGGAGCTCAGATCTCTTGTATCCCTCTTTGAGGAACTACTCCTCCGGTGTGTACCGAGGAACGTATCAAGGCTACTCCTCCGACTTCGTCGAGGATCGTATCAAGGCACATCCCAACTGCTTGTCCTCTCCCTATCGGGTTTCAGTCAAGAGTTGTCCAATCTTTCTCTCATTATCTTGAGGTTCTATTGGCGTAGTGGTACCGGCTACGGGTGTGAGACGGTTTGTATCAAGGTGAGTTCAGTTGGATCGATTGTTCCGTAGGCGGCCCTCGGGGCTTAGTTGACGGGAGGTTGGATCCTTCGGTTCTTGCGATTTATCCCTATTTGTGTGTTGCCCCGCGTTCCCCCACGTTCCCCCTCGATTCCCCATCTCGTGTTCTTACCGTTGTTCGTGTTCTTCGTTCGTTCTTTGTCGATTCGTGAAGATCGGGCCAATCTAGGAGTCCAACTCCATATCAATTACGGTTCCGCTAATTCTAGCCAATCAAACCTTATGTCGTGATCGTACCATTCCTCCAAATTTCATGCGGAATATTTGTGAGCATTTGTAACTTGCCACTTTGGAAGATTTTCGCTCTGCGGGCTATACTGATCAAGAGATATGTCAAGTACTCTCCATTCCTTTAATCCCGCCGAAATCTTTGGTTTTTGAATTCCTGGGCCGTTGCTCGCGCTGTGGGCTTCCCGATAATCTTAGGCCGGCCTGCCCAGGAATTTGCCCACACTGTCAGGTTCTTGGTTTTCGTTGTGTAAATTGTGACCCCTCAGCTGAAAGTGAGTCGGAGCCCTCTGGGCCTCTAGGGCATGTTATGGATCGCTCCCTCTCGGGCCCTTTACGCTGCCATTTCAGATGCATGGAATTGGGCCACATAAGGCGGAATTGTTCTAATAATATTAAGTGTATGGCTTGTTTTGGCTGGGGACACGTGGCCCAAAAATGCCCGATTAAGGAATTCTGTATCTACTGCAGGTGCATTGGTCATTTAATTAAGAGCTGCACTAAAATCCATTCTCACAAATGCCATTTATTTGGTCATCCCTCAGAACATTGCAGTCAGCGACAATCATGGGTATTGAAACAGCAAGTCCGATCGGCGGTTAATAAGGATTCTGAGATTAATTTGGCATGAAATATGATTTGGGTTGCTAAACGGCAGGAGAGGCCATTTTTGGCAACAAAAGATTCGATTGTTTCGTCTTCGCGAGCACTTTCCACGTCAACACCTTCCCCCGTCGCCCTGCCTTCCACCGGCCTTTTTTCTGTCATAGTGTCTCGAGTAAGTCTCCATTCTCCCCTGTTCGGCCACCCCCATCCTCTGTTCCCTACTGCTCCTCGGCGATTTCTCCTATGGAGAACTTCCCCATCCGCCTGTTCCCCTTCGTCTCTGCACATGTAGGCATCGAGCACTCCTCTGCGGATCATCTCCAGCGCAGCCTGCTTGTGGTCAGAGATCCTCCTCTATCGCATGAAGAAGATGCCATTGTGACGGTAAAACCTCCAATCTTGGACTCTGAGCGTATGCAGACTCTAGATATGATTGTGGATGTGGTCAATGCGGAATATGGGGGTGTTGTGATCATCGATGCTGAGATTTCACCATTGGGGGTGGGACGTGTCTCGTTTGCGTCACCTGAGCTGAGAGATCTGTATATTAGAGAAAGCCCGCATGATATGGATGATGAAGTCTCTTACACTTTCGTTCGCCGTGATGAGGGGATTAATATGTGTACACCTATTTTTGAATATGAGGCTTGGATCCTATTTCTTGCTTTCCCCTCGGATTACCTCACTGAGCATTAAATAAACAAAGCTGTGTCATTATTTGGTAAGCTTCTGCTGTGGCATCGCCCTGAGGACAGCAAGTCTAGGGTTCTTGTTAGGGCTCTCATTAAGAAGACTAGACTAGTGCCTTGTAGCCTGGTGGTTACCAGGGTTTCCACTATGCTCGGCCATGGCATCTCATGGTCGGTGCCCGTATACATCCTGAATGGGAGACAAACCCGTGTTGGTCTTGTCAGTAACGAGGACCCCGCTCCTCCAATGAATGTCTCCCCCCACCCATATGAGATTCCATATCTCACGGTGATGCAAGAATATCAGTTAGCTGTGCAGGAGTTCAATCAACAGTAGGCTGATGCGCGCTGGGCTGGTGGTGTAGATCAGCAACAGGTGGCTCATGATGGCTGAGGGAATAGGCCTGCCATTCCTCAAGTGTACCGTGGTATTAACATGCGTGAGTTTTTTCATTACGATGGACCATCCATGATGGATGGAGTTGATGTCTCAGATAAATCATGTGATGATGCTCTGGATGCCTGGAACGAGCATGTTGCAGAGGTGGAAGCTGCTGCTTTGGGCCTATTAACCAGGGACAACACCACTCAACTCGTGTTCGTTAGCGCCAGGCGAGTGACTGTGAATTTCCTGTTCCATGCTTTCCAATGTTATTTCACCTTTTTTGGCTGGCTTATGCATCAAGTATACACTCGATCGATCTTACCTGCTGATGCCTCGCAGACTGCTAACAGTCTCCCGCAGATGATCTCCCAGGTGCTGACTGTGGCACAGGATTGGAGCATCCATATGGCGCTTTTCTCTCAGTGGCCTAGCACTTGGTGGCATGCTATATGTATGAACCTCGCTCTGCCTCTGTCGCTCCTGGTTCAGGTACAGGAGACTGAGATAGGGGGTTCTATCATCATCAAGTGTACTGATCAGTCTTCATCTGACTCGGGCTCTACACGTCTTGCTCGGGAGGTTATTTCGGGCTCTCGTTCTCGTTTTCGATCTGCTGCTACACCTAAGATTGTTACTGTAGTAAGACGCTCACCTCGACTCATTAATGATGGTTTTATGCATATTTCTCTCCCAGGTCGTCTCCCTCGCAGACGAGATTCCTCGATCCTTCGAGCGACCACTCCTGATGCAATGCAGATCATGGAGATGCAGCGTATTGGTGTTGAAGATTGTGGCATTCCTCTGGAGGAATTATCTGAAGCACGTCTTCACAAACCTCGTCAATCTTAATGTGGTGGCTTTGTAAGCTATTTGTGTTTTTGTCAGTCATCAGTGCTGTGAACTTTGTTTATGTGAAACCTCTGTGTCAGACCCTGATTTTTGGAAAGTCAAAAAATCACTAAAAATTGAAACTTTTTGTTTTCATGTTATGCAAGTCACCAAAAACCTATTGAGATGCAAGAAACAAAAGGAAACAACACATATGTCAATGAATTTGGAATTAAGAATCCATTATCCCTCTATTCCATAAACCCTAAAATCCCATTCAAAATAAATATTCATTATTCAAAGAAAATTGTTTTCTCTTAGAAAACCTTATTTTATAACATGTTTTAAAATCAACTATTACTTGGAAAATGCTTTATAGTCTTTGAAACCCGAGAATTATTACCTCTAACAATTTTTATGCCTTCAAATTATTTTATGAGAATAACAACTATTTATATTGATATGCAAATGCTATTCCAAGTTTTAAACATAAAGTGCTATTCATAAAATGTTTTTATTTGAAAATAACATAAAATAGGACTTGAAAACAATATTAAAGCTTGTGGAATTCTATCTAAATTTTATTTAAACCACTTTTATAATTTATTGAATTTTCTATTCTAAAAATGGCATTAAGATATTATTTGTAAATACTTCATATTCCAAGAATATAATATGAATATGAGTAGAAGTCTTTTTGAAAAATAGCATATGACACTTCTAATGTCTCTAAAATTTTATTTAATCAAAAACCTCATTTTATTAATTTTTCTATTTCTATTTTAAAATGGCATTAAGTACTATTAAGGAGTTAAATATATTTTCAAAATTTGAAATTTGAAATGTGTCCAAAGTTGCCCACAAACCTGCTTAGTTGAAAAAAAAATTCATTTCAAGAATTTTTACAAATTTATTAGACGCAAAAAGGTTTTACAAATCAAAAGATACAAAATAATGAATAAAAGAGGAAAAAAAAATCATTGATGACGTCACCATGACGTCATTGTCTTCATTCTATGGAAACTGAAGAACGACAGTTTTCGTCCGAATTAAATCCCTTGATTGCGGGCATTTGAAGCCTCCTTAATCTCTCCCGTCACCTCCATGTTAAAGCCCCGACACCCCTCCCTCGTTCCCCTCTCTTTCCATTTGAGTTTGCCCCCGAAGATCACCACAATCGCTCATCGGAGCTCAACGAATCCACCGCCGTCGATTCTCGATTCCGGGAACAGAAGAACTCAGCACCGCCCCTTTCTGCTCTCCTTTCTTCGCCTCCCCCGTGCGCACCTCCTCATGGATTTGGTCATTTTTTTTGCGCAGAGAATTGAGAGCGCCATCCATCCCGAGGCGCAGCAGCGTCGACGTCGCCTCCGTTCGCACCGCGCCACCTCTCCGGGAAGCTCGCGTCGTTGCCGTCTTCACCATCTGCATCGCCGCCTCTCTCCGCTCCTCGTCGAGCATTTCCCCATGTCAGAGGACCACCGCAGCCCCATCGTCGTCAAGTCCGGCGTCGCAGCGCCGCCGCCCCCTCCATTTCCGGCGACCTAACCGCCTCGGTAAGCCCCTCTCTCCTTATGTCCTTTAGATCTTGATCCGGTGGCCACGATTAAACCACTTACGCGAAGAGGTATCGACGAGTAGAATTGCGCCGCGTCAGCGTGCGTATATTTAGTTATTCGTCGCTCGGTGCAACGCACAGCCGGCCCAGGCCCACTCCCTGTCTGCCGCATCGCGTGGTAAATAGCCTATTTGAACCCACCCAGTCTCTGGAATTTATTTACGAATAAAATTAGAATGTAAATTTTGCAGAAAAGCCCCTAGAAACTAGAATCATCATAACTTTTTAACCATAAGTTCAAATTTAGCAAACTTGGACTTTTTGAAATCCCCATAACGTGTAGAATCTTTTAGGACTGTTCAAATTCGAAATTGACAAACTTAAATTGGTTCAAATTTAAATATTCTTGTTTGATGATTTTTGGCATAATTCAAATTCTATAAATCCAATTTTTGCAAACTAAATTGTTTTGGGTTCCTTAGAATGTGTACTAACAGATACATAAGCCCAAAATATTATCTGAACAAGTTTGGAATGGATATAGAATTATATGGCAATTTGAGCAAATTTTACTTAGTTTAAATTCTATAAATAATTTTAATATGTTTTCTTAAGCAATGTTGCTCCATATGGAAACCTTAATCCATAGAAACCAGTTACATAGAATTTTGGACACATATGAGCCATACCCATGTATTTTAGGCCAAGTTATCACACACATGTTTCACACCATATTAAAAATGACTTAGGAAATATTTTGCTTAAGTGGTTCTATGTGTGTATGGCTATATGAAACAAAGGCTAAGTCCTTAGTGAAGTTTTAACTTATACTTATCCAAAAAATGAACCTAAAAACACTAGTACAAATGTTTCCATCAACTTCTTGTCTCCCCGCGCTTGCTTCAAGATTTCACCAAGTTGGGATTTGGGAGAACCATGAAGTGCAATGGAGGACTTAACCATCTAGAGATTTTTCAACATGAATATAGAAGACCAATGAAGGACTTAGCAAATAAAACAAACTTCGGAAGCATCTCCAAGAAGTGGAAGCACTTAGAAGAAAACCAGAGAAACTTCCAGAAGACTAACGCCCTTTCTCTCTAAGTCTTTTCCTTCCCTTTTCTATTCTTCTCCTTTCAACTTGATGGCAAAATGAAGAGAAACAAGGAAGATAATTGAAGAAATGACTTAGGATCCACAACAATATAAAGCATACTCTATCAAGTGCAAGTACATGAAGAAATGAAGAAGAAGACTCACCTCTCCCATTCTATCCTCTTGTCTCATTTCTCCTCTATTTTGACTTAGTGATATTTTCACATTTGTTAAATAAAACACTTAGTTGTGACCACACCACTTGGGAAACAACTAGGGAGAAAACCATGAAGACTATCAAGACTAAGAGAAGCACCACACCAAGGAAGGAAACAACTTAGATGGCATGATGATGATCTTCAAGAAGGCAATCACACGAGGACTAGAAGCAATCCATACAAGTTGAAGAATAACAAGTTATTTTTGTCCAACCATTGACCCAAATGGAAAACCTAAGACTTAGTAATATTTTCCCTCTGATGATGAAGTTAGTAGACCTACCCTAACCACAATGGAAAATACTAACATAGTCACTCAAATATTTTTTTAAGGTGAATATGACCAATTGTTTGCATGTATTACTTTAGTTGAAGAAGTAATATGTTTATTCTTAGTGAACTCTTGGAACTTCCTCGACAAGTATGGTTATAATAAAGTTAGATCACATCAAACTCAACCTAGTCCTTCCCAAGTAAACCATTGGAATTTCCTTAACAAGTATGAGACCATTAGAGAATGAATCTTTCAACTCAAACCTAGACCTTGTCCTAGCCAACTAGGTTAAACTCCTTTGGCTATGTTATTGCTTTGTATGATCTCTTCACTTGTATGTTTGCTTGATAGCATGTTTGTTTATTTTGTTATTGTGTTTTCAATGAATGGATTGTACGGAGTGCAACGATCTTTTGTGAATAGAGTGTGATATCTTCACCAACTTCAACAAGGCAAGTAACACATCATTCAACTACCCATTATTTTCTATATGCATTAGTTGATTTTGAGTAGTATGCATGATATGAATTTTTTTTACTAAGTTATATTATGCTATGCTATATCCTAGTAGTGTGTAGCCATCCTTATACCTTGTTATTTTTGAAACCTTTGTACTTAGTTGATGCTTAGCCTGGCTATAGAAATTGTTTTACTTGATGTTGTGGAAAAATTCTAAGTAACAACTTCAATGAACCACCTGGGTGGATTGGTATTGCGGGGCTGTCGAAAGTTGAGTGTCTCCCCGAGGGGAGTTCACTTGAAGGAATGCCACCTAGGAACAAAGTGATTATGATGTTCCCCAAGTTTAGATTGCTTCCAGTGCAGCCTTTAGTCATATGGGCTCTGTCTTGATCAACTAAGTTGTGAGGGTTCATCCTGGGCTTGACAAGCAGATGTAGCATAATTATAGGTGGAACGGGTCTTGCCATTAGGTTGGATTCTTACTTCTGAAAGATCTCGTCTCGATTATTCTCCTTTCCTTAATGCACTCAGGGTGTATAGGATGTTTGGGTTGAGTTGAGTCTGAAGGTGAAAGTGCACAAGCTCTGCAGAGTCAACAAACTAAGATCTTAGCCGTGTCCCCGGTTATGGACAACTATGAGCAGCTGGACAAGGATGGACGGAAGAATCACATCACCATTTTCAATAATTAAAGTTTTGACCAAGTGAACAGTATTGTGGTGCTTGGATTTCAGTCCAATGATGCCACCCTTTGAAAAGAAAAGTTTTCTTTTACAAAAGAGATAGGAGAAAACTTGCTTTATGCAAACTTAGCCAAAAACTCCACCAAGCCAAATATGCATGTAATATTAGTCTTGCCATTTATATCCACCATAGTGTTACTTGCCAATACATTAAATTGTATTGACTCCCCTGTGGCTGCATATTCCATATTGCAGATGTTTCTGAAGACGAGTGAGGATTTCGTTTAGGATCTCGAGACTATCGCCAACATGTTTTGCCAGTGGCACATGAAGAAGATGGGCTCAATGTTGTGCTATGTCTTCCGCCGCATATCTTTGTTTACTGCTAGTCTTCTAAGACTATGCAAGTTGTAGTACTATTTTGTAAAGACTGGATCATGCGATGTAATAGAATTTGATGTATTTGCATGATATTTCATTTTGTACCGTGGTGCTAGTAATTTCCAGGGACTAGCACAATAACACAGGTGTCCTTACATTATTTAAATGTGAGAACGCTACAAAATGGTATCAGAGCATTGTGTTGCCTGTAGAATTCGAGACCCTAAGTTTGGAAAAGGCCCTAGAATTGAAAAAATTCTATGTTCAAACTTTCTAGAAACAAAACGACCATCTTAATTCTTCTCATATCGTCTCATCTATTATTCACCTTCAAAATTTTCTAGATGACCTACCTCTTCAATACCATGAAGACGGGAATGTGGATGATCATACCAAGAAGTGCAAGAAAGTATTTTCACCACATGAAGACCTACACTTAAGACAACTGAAGAAACTTTGAGATATACCTATACTTCACAACAATCAAGAATACCCCAAGACATTGAGAGAAGATTTTTGAAGAAACTCAAGAAGATATAGATGAGACCACCAATCTAGTTACTTAGTTAGTACAACAACGTGTTTGAGTATTGATCATACCAATGAGTGTGTGTATGACAATATTAGTTTGTTTTGAAAAACCTTGTTGTTTGGTGTGATGAATGTTTGTTAGCATTTGTTTGTAAGATGAGTTTCCTGATCTGCTTTGTTTGGGGAGGAACTTTCTTTAGCCTCTTTTTAACCCTACTAAACCAAACCATATACCCAATCACCAACCATAGTGAGAGGCCATTTGGTATGCAACAAACTATGAGCACCCCAGGAATCCTACAACCAGTATCCTACTAAGGCACAAGACATCCTATTTGAGGAGTTTAGCCTCAAATTGTTCTTTTGTGTGAAGAAACAATCACATCCTTGAGGAAGTCAAATGTATACCAAGGAGCAACAAGCCAAATCAACAAGTGAAGATAGACAAGTGGAATCATAGTTGCATGAGCTATGAAGATTTCAGAGCCAACTACACCAAGAGAAGAAATAATGAAGAAACACAATTATCCAGTTTGTGTTACATAGGAGTAATCATAGTTAACTCAAGTTTGTTGTACAGATTGAAAACTTTCTGTTAGACAAGTGAGGTGACCTAGTGTTATTAAACGAGATTCATCAATCCAAGTACAAAGTAATGATTGAGTGCAACATGGATTGGCCCCCATGGTGACTACTCACATTATTTACTTTTGCTATGAGGAATGGTAAATCTGAGTGATATACCTATTAGAGAGACGACAATGTTAAACCTGAACCATAGAATGGTAGAATAGAATAATGACCCTATGTTAGTATTGCTGAAAGCGTACTATTTTCGGTGAGGATCAAGCCAACCTTGGAGGTATCAAACAAATGGAAGATTTTTGCCTGCCATGAGAGTTTCGTTAGAAATAGCATGGTGTTTGCTTTCAAGGATGACAATAACAAGATGGAAGATTTTCCAAGAACATCAAAAGACCAAGTTGGGAGGAACCCAAAGACTTTTGATTGACCCAAAAGAATGACCCATCAGTGTCAAAGGTAGTTCAACAGAATTCTGTTGGTTTGTAACTCTACCATGAGGGAAAGTTCTGCTCAAACCATCTTAAGTAAAACCACAATTAAAGCTATGTGAATGGACACATCCTATTGGAAGAGAGTCTTAACTCATGGAACCCCAAAGGTTAAAACATGGATTTAAGACCCCCAGTACATAAAAAGGAGTTGATATATGATATATAATAGCACTATGGATAATGAAGTATGACTCCAGCTAAAGATATAGTAAAACTAACAGCCAGTTAGACAAGAGTTTAGACTACCCACAAAAGTTTCCTTTAAGGGTGGTAGCCCACCCAAATGTTCTGGAACCCAGTTTCCCAAACCTAATCTGTCTTTCTAGCCTTCCCAAATCTCGGGACGAGATTTCTTTTAAGGGTGGTAGTCTGTAACATCCCTGATTTTTGGAAAGTCAAAAAATCACTAAAAATTGAAACTTTTTGTTTTCATGTTATGCAAGTCACCAAAAACCTATTGAGATGCAAGAAACAAAAGGAAACAACACATATGTCAATGAATTTGGAATTAAGAATCCATTATCCCTCTATTCCATAAACCCTAAAATCCCATTCAAAATAAATATTCATTATTCAAAGAAAATTATTTTCTCTTAGAAAACCTTATTTTATAACATGTTTTAAAATCAACTATTACTTGGAAAATGCTTTATAGTTTTTGAAACCCGAGAATTATTACCTCTAACAATTTTTATGCCTTCAAATTATTTTATGAGAATAACAACTATTTATATTGATATGCAAATGCTATTCCAAGTTTTAAACATAAAGTGCTATTCATAAAATGTTTTTATTTGAAAATAACATAAAATAGGACTTGAAAACAATATTAAAGCTTGTGGAATTCTTTCTAAATTTTATTTAAACCACTTTTATAATTTATTGAATTTTCTATTCTAAAAATGGCATTAAGATATTATTTGTAAATACTTCATATTCCAAGAATATAATATGAATATGAGTAGAAGTCTTTTTGAAAAATAGCACATGACACTTCTAATGTCTCTAAAATTTTATTTAATAAAAAACCTCATTTTATTAATTTTTCTATTTCTATTTTAAAATGGTATTAAGTACTATTAAGGAGTTAATTATATTTTCAAAATTTGAAATTTGAAATGTGTCCAAAGTTGCCCACAAACCTGCTTAGTTGAAAAAAAATTCATTTCAACAATTTTTACAAATTTATTAGACGCAAAAAGGTTTTACAAATCAAAAGATACAAAATAATGAATAAAACAGGAAAAAAATCATTGATGACGTCACCATGACGCCATCGTCTTCATTCTATGGAAACTGAAGAACGACAGTTTTCATCCGAATTAAATCCCTTGATTGCGGGCATTTGAAGCCTCCTTAATCTCTCCCGTCACCTCCATGTTAAAGCCCCGACACCCCTCCCTCGTTCCCCTCTCTTTCCATTTGAGTTTGCCCCCGAAGATCACCACAATCGCTCATCGGAGCTCAACGAATCCACCGCCGTCGATTCTCGATTCCGGGAACAGAAGAACTCAGCGCCGCCCCTTTCTGCTCTCCTTTCTTCGCCTCCCCCGTGCGCACCTCCTCATGGATTTGGTCATTTTTTTTGCGCAGAGAATTGAGCGCGCCATCCATCCCGAGGCGCAGCAGCGTCGACGTCGCCTCCGTTCGCACCGCGCCACCTCTCCGGGAAGCTCGCGTCGTTGCCGTCTTCACCATCTGCATCGCCGCCTCTCTCCGCTCCTCGTCGAGCATTTCCCCATGTCAGAGGACCACCGCAGCCCCATCGTCGTCAAGTCCGGCGTCGCAGTGCCGCCGCCCCTCCATTTCCGGCGACCTAACCGCCGCGGTAAGCCCCTTTCTCCTTATGTCCTTTAGATCTTGATCCGGTGGCCACGATTAAACAACTTACGCGAAGAGGTATCGACCAGTAGAATTGCGCCGCGTCAACGTGCGTATATTTAGTTATTCGTCGCTCGGTGCAACGCACAGCCGGCCCAGGCCCACTCCCTGTCTGCCGCACCACACGGTAAATAGCCTATTTGAACCCACCCAGTCTCTGGAATTTATTTACGAATAAAATTAGAATGTAAATTTTGCAGAAAAGCCCCTAGAAACTAGAATCATCATAACTTTTTAACCATAAGTTCAAATTTAGCAAACTTGGACTTTTTGAAATCCCCATAACGTGTAGAATCTTTTAGGAATGTTCAAATTCAAAATTGACAAACTTAAATTGGTTCAAATTTAAATATTCTTGTTTGATGATTTTTGGCATAATTCAAATTCTATAAATCCAATTTTTGCAAACTAAATTGTTTTGGGTTCCTTAGAATGTGTACTAACAGATACATAAGCCCAAAATATTATCTGAACAAGTTTAGAATGGATTTAGAATTATATGGCCATTTGAGCAAATTTGACTTAGTTTAAATTCTATAAATAATTTTAATATGTTTTATTAAGCAATGTTGCTCCATATGGAAACCTTAATCCATAGAAACCAGTTCCGTAGAATTTTGGACACATATTAGCCATACCCATGTATTTTAGGCCAAGTTATCACACACATGTTTCACACCATATTAAAAATGACTTAGGAAATATTTTGCTTAAGTGGTTCTATGTGTGTATGGCTATATGAAACCAAGGCTAAGTCCTTAGTGAAGTTTCAACTTATAATTATCCAACAAATGAACCTAAAAACACTAGTACAAATGTTTCCATCAACTTCTTGTCTCCCCGTGCTTGCTTCAAGATTTCACCAAGTTGGGATTTGTGAGAACCATGAAGTGCAATGGAGGACTTAACCATCTAGAGAATTTCCAACATGAATATAGAAGACCAATGAAGGACTTAGAAAATAAAACAAACTTCAGAAGCATCTCCAAGAAGTGGAAGCACTTAGAAGAAAACCAGAGAAACTTCCAGAAGACTAACCCCCTTTCTCTCTAAGTCTTTTCCTTCCCTTTTCTATTCTTATCCTTTCAACTTGATGGCAAAATGAAGAGAAACAAGGAAGATAATTGAAGAAATGACTTAGGATCCACAACAATCTGAAGCATACTCTATCAAGTGCAAGTACATGAAGAAATGAAGAATAAGACTCACCTCTCCCATTCTATCCTCTTGTCTCATTTCTCCTCTATTTTGACTTAGTGATATTTTCACATTTGTTAAATAAAACACTTAGTTGTGACCACACCACTTGGGAAACAACTAGTGAGAAAACCATGAAGACTATCAAGACCAAGAGAAGCACCACACCAAGGAAGGAAACAACTTAGATGGCATGATGATGATCTTCAAGAAGGCAATCACACGAGGACTAGAAGCAATCCATACAAGTTGAAGAATAACAAGTTATTTTTGTCCAACCATTGACCCAAATGGAAAACCTAAGACTTAGTAATATTTTCCCTCTGATGATGAAGTTAGTAGACCTACCCTAACCACAATGGAAAATACTAACATAGTCACTCAAATATTTTTTTAAGGTGAATATGACCAATTATTTGCATGTATTACTTTAGTTGAAGAAGTAATATGTTTATTCTTAGTGAACTCTTGGAACTTCCTCGACAAGTATGGTTATAATAAAGTTAGATCACATCAAACTCAACCTAGTCCTTCCCAAGTAAACCATTGGAATTTCCTTAACAAGTATGAGACCATTAGAGAACGAATCTTTCAACTCAAACCTAGACCTTGTCCTAGCCAACTAGGTTAAACTACTTTGGCTATGTTATTGCTTTGTATGTTTGCTTGATAGCATGTTTGTTTATTTTGTTATTGTGTTTTCAATGAATAGATTGTACGGAGAGCAACGATCTATTGTGAATAGAGTGTGATATCTTCACCAACTTCAACAAGGCAAGTAACACATCATTCAACTACCCATTATTTTCTATATGCATTAGTTGATTTTGAGTAGTATGCATGATAGGATTTTTTTTTACTAAGTTATATTATGCCATGCTATATCTTAGTAGTGTGTAGACATCCTTATACCTTGTTATTTTTGAAACCTTTGTACTTAGTTGATGCTTAGCCTGGCTATAGAAATTGTTTTACTTGATGTTGTGGAAAAATTCTAAGTAACAACTTCAATGAACCACCTGGGTGGATTGGTATTGCGGGGCTGTCGAAAGTTGAGTGTCTCCCCGAGGGGAGTTCACTTGAAGGAATGCCACCCAGGAACAAAGTGATTGTGATGTTCCCCAAGTTTAGATTGCTTCCAGTGCAGCCTTTAGTCATATGGGCTCTGTCTTGATCAACTAAGTTGTGAGGGTTCATCCTGGGCTTGACAAGCAGATGTAGCATAATTATAGGTGGAACGGGTCTTGCCATTAGGTTGGATTCTTACTTCTGAAAGATCTCGTCTCGATTCTTCTCCTTTCCTTAATGCACTCAGGGTGTATAGGATGTTTTGGTTGAGTTGAGTCTGAAGGTGAAAGTGCACAAGGTCTGCAGAGTCAACAAACTAAGATCTTAGCCGTGTCCCCGGTTATGGACAACTATGAGCAGCTGGACAAGGATGGACGGAAGAATCACATCACCATTTTCAATAATTAAAGTTTTGACCAAGTGAACAGTATTGTGGTGCTTGGATTTCAGTCCAATGATGCCACCCTTTGAAAAGAAAAGTTTTCTTTTACAAAAGAGATAGGAGAAGACTTGCTTTATGCAAACTTAGCCAAAAACTGCACCAAGCCAAATATGCATGTAGTATTAGTCTTGCCATTTATATCCACCATAGTGTTACTTTCCAATACATTAAATTGTATTGACTCCCCTGTGGCTACATATTCCATATTGCAGATGTTTCTGAAGACGAGTGAGGATTTCGTTTAGGATCTCGAGACTATCGCCAACATGTTTTGCCTGTGGCACATGAAGAAGATGGGCTCAATGTTGTGCTATGTCTTCCGCTGTATATCTTTGTTTACTGCTAGTCTTCTAAGACTATGCAATATTTTGTAAAGACTGGATCATGCGATGTAATAGAATTTGATGCATTTGCATGATATTTCATTTTGTACTGTGGTGCTAGTAATTTCCAGGGACTAGCACAATAACACAGGTGTCCTTACATTATTTAAATGCGGGAACGCTACATTTGTCAGTTGAACCTTTTATCTGAATTGCATGTGGCTTGGTATTTAGTGAATGGTCATGTATTTATATCAGTTAAGCGGTTATATTGTTGGCTGAGCTTTGGTGGTGACTTTTTGCTTCTGATCTCTATCGATGTTGCAATCTAGCCAAGTTTGGCATACATTGTGTTGGAATTTACGGGGCCTTAATAACCCTTAGAAATGGCCCCTGTTCTATAACAAGATTGTGGAGAGTCAGGCATCCATCATTTATTTTTAGGAGACCAAGAGGGGTGAGATTGATCTTCAATTTCTTCGTAATTTTATTCCCAAAAGATTTAGTTGTTTTGAATATGTAGCCTCGGAGGGGGCATCTGGTGGGATCCTTGTTGCTGGGCCGTAAATCTGTTCTCGGGCCTCCTTACGCAGCGTGAATCTTTTGGGATTGTCATTGAGTTTACTGTTAAGGCCTCCCTCAACAGATTTTCTCTGGTTAACATATATGGGCCATGTGAGGGGATTGAGCGCCAAAATTTTATTGCCTGGCTATGCAGTTTAGACATTGCCATTGATGATCTCTAGCTCATAATTGGGGATTTTAATTTCTAAAGATATTCTGATAGTAGAAATAAACTACTTGCGCGCCCTACATCAGACCATGTTCCCTATGTCATCTCGATTGGTACTCACATCCCCAAAGCCCAAATTTTTCGTTTCGAGAATCATTGGATCAATATGCCTGGTTTCATTGATTTGGTCAGTAATATTCGGAACATTCATTGCCCGGGTGATGCTGCGAAATGTATTTCTGTCAAGTTTAACTCCTTCGTAAGGGTCTAAAAAATTGGAGCTCGAGTATCTCAGTGATCAATAAGTTAGTACGTAACTGTAATCAAGTTATTTTGAAACTTGATGAGATGGAAGAAGCAAGGGATTTGCATATAATTGAATGGAATTTTAGAGACATTATTAAAGCCAAACTTAGTCATCTTCTCAGTAATCAGAGAGCTTATTGGAAAAAGCGTTGTACTATGAAATGGGCTAAATTTGGGAGTAAAAATACTGCCTATTTTCATGCTATGGCCATGGTTTGTTATACATGTAATTCTATCTCTTCTCTGCTCACAGATGATGGATCCCTTGCCACTGATCACCATGAGAAAGCTGGTCTGCTTCGACAAATTTATAAAGATCGTCTAGGCACCTCGGTGCCTATTGATGAGAATTTTCATTTCAGCTCCTATCTGCATGCTCAGGATAATTTGGACTGTCTCACGGTTCCTTTCACCCATGCTGAGATTGATGACATTGTTATTTCCTACTGATAAAGCCCCGGGTCCCGATGGTTTTAATGGTCTTTTCATCAAAGTGTGCAGGACTATTATTAAAGGTGATTTTTATCGGCTCTGTGAGGATTTCTGGCATGGTATGGTTAATCTCCAAAGTATAAATGATGCATTCATCACTTTGATTCCCAAAAATAACTCACTAGAGGGGCCAAATGATTATAGACCTATTTCGTTATTGAATTCTTGTTTCAAGCTCCTTGCCAATAGGCTCCAAGGTCGTATCTTCAATATTGTATATGCCAACCAATATGGATTTTTGAAGAGTTGCACTATTCAAGATTGTGTTGGCTGGGCTTATGAGTACATTCATCAGGTTAAGCAGCATGTGATCATTAAAATTGATTTCACTAAGGATTTTGATCTCATTGAACACCAGGCCATTCTCAAAATCTTAGCGGTTTAAGGTTTTGATGATCGATGGATTAGTTGGATCAAAGCCATTTTTGATACGAGTTCATCATCCATCCTTATTAATGGTGTACCAAGCAGGAGGTTTGTTTGTAAGCGAGGTGTTCGGCAGGGTGATCCCCTCTCTCCCATCCTCTTGTCGATGGGGCCGATCTGCTCCAGTCTATGGTTAACAAGAGTATGTCCTTGGGGGGAAATCACAGCCCCTCTGCGCATTCCTTCTTCAGACTATCCCATTGTCCAGTATGCTGATGACACGCTTCTTATTGTTCGTGCTTTCCCTCGGGAGCTTTTGTTCCTCAAGAACCTTTTGTCACTCTTCTCGGCGGCCACGGGTCTCTCTGTTAATTATGCAAAGTTCAGTATGATGCCTATCAATATTGAAGACTATGTGCTTGGTGATCTAGCTGCTACATTTGGTTGTGTTGCTGGCACTCTCCCCTTTCCTTACTTAGGGCTACCACTTGGTCTGACTAGGCATACCATTCGAGATCTCTCCCCTCTTGCGGATCAGATGGAGAGAAGACTTAATGCATGTGATTGGTTTTTGGATTATGGGGGGAGACTGACCTTGGTCTAATCTGTCTTCTCTTCGCTGCCCACTCATTACCTGAGTTCACTTACGTTTCCCAAGACCCTTATCAACACTTTTGATCGTGCGCGTCGGCACTATTTATGGGCGAAAGATGATTCTATGGGTTCTCCCCATTCACTGGCAGCTTGGTCACTTTTTTGTCGTCCTAAGAAAAATGGAGGTTTAGGTGTCCTCAATCTAGAGTTGCAAAACAAAGCGTTGCTCCACAAGCAATTGCATAAATTCTTCTGCCACACCAACACCCCTTGGGTTTCTCTTGTTCGTGCTAACCTCCCCTGGACCTCCTCATGCTAACGACCCCCATGGTTTGTTTTGGTGGCGAGATATATTTTAGCTTCGAGATATCTACAGAGGTGTTTTTTCAGTTAAGATTGGCAATGGATTGGACACATTATTTTGGAAACACCCATGGTTTGAGGGCCAGCTGCTTATGGACAAATTTCCCCACCTCTTTTCATATGTACTTGAAGAGGATGGATCTGTTGCCAGAATGTCCAATTTATCTTTGTTAGATGTATCATTTTCTCTCCCTATAGCTGAAGCTGCATTTGAGGAATTTCAGTAATGTGCTAAACTTATTCAGAGTACACGCCTAGTGGAGGATTGCCATGATCGACGTGTTTTTCCTTGGGGGAACTCTATACATACTTCGGCCATTTTTTATCGTTTTCTCTTTGCCCAAGTTCACTGTGATGAGATGATAAAGCTAATATGGAAATCTAAGTGTCTCCCGAAACTTAAGGTCTTTCTTTGGCTTAAGGCTTATGATCGCATCAACACTCTTGATCTCATGGCACGTAAACATTGGAGGTCAGGCACTGACACTATATGTGTACTTTGTTCATCTGATGCCAGAGAAACTAGGTACCATCTTTTCTTTGAGTGCAATTTTGCCTCTCGCTGTTGGCAATGGATCGATGTGCATTGGGACTTGGATACACCCTTTTTTGGAGCGAGTCTGCTTGGCTAGATCATGGTGTCATCTCCCCTTTTTCCTTGAGATTTTTGCTTGTGTCACATGGAATATATGGAAAATCAGGAATGAGCTCATCTTTCAAGATGTTATACCTCTCTGGGATAGATGGAAAGTCAGATTCAAATGTGATTTGGCTCTTCATAGGTTTAGAATTAAATCTACCCTAGCTAATCCTCTCCTTCTGTGGATTTGTAATCTGTCACCATAGATCATGTATTCCCCTCTGCTCTTTAGAACACCCTAGCTCCATTTTTATTTTTATTTATCTTTTTGTACTCTCTTAGGTCAACATTTGATTGACCTAAGCTTTATATATATATAAAATTTAGACCGTAGGGATTTCCCCTACGGTAAGATCTTTAAAAAAAATCGTATACATGTAGTGCCGAGTTGTCAATTTCGCTTACGTGTCAATTCCTCAGCTGACATGTTAGCAACTAACACCATTGGATGACTGACATGTAGGACCCACTCAGCTTATGTGTCGCCCTAGTCGTCTTAGTTGTCTTAATTTCGCATACATGTAGGGCTGAGCTGTCAATTTCGCTTACGTGTCAATTCCTCAGCTGACATGTAAGCAACTAACACCATTGGGTGACTGACATGTAGGACCCGCTCAGCTTATGTGTCGTCCTAGTCGTCTTAATTTCGCATATGTGTTGTCCTATTTGTCTTAATTTTGCATACGACCCGCTCAGATTATGTGTTGTCCTAGTCGTCTTAATTTCGCATAGGACTCGCTCAGCTTATGTGTTGTCCTAGTCGTCTTAATTTCGCATAGGACTCGCTCGACCGTCACAACGAGAAAATAAGAAATAGTAGTAGGTGAGCGCACGGATCGAACCCAAGACCTCAGGAAGCCGAACGACCGCACCTACCAACAGACCCACGGCTGCCTTCGTGATTGGAACAAACATTTATTCTTTTTGTATAGATAGAACTCGTCCGCGCTGGGCTGGGCCGGCCGCGCTAGGAGAGAAAGGCCGTGGTGCTGGGCTGGCAGCACTAGGAGAGATCGGACGTGCTGTTGGGCTGGGCCTCTCCGACCTGACAGGCGGGAACCACCTCGGACCAAATTTAAACCGTACGAGAAAATAAGATTGCGTTATGGCAGCGCTAGGAGAGATCGAACATGCTGTTGGGCTGGGCCTCTCCGACCTGACAGGAAGGAACCACCTCGGACCAAATTTTAAACCGTACGAGAAAATAAGATTGCGTTATTGGGGATCGAACCCACGCCCTCCGCACATGGATAGAACAACCAAACCAACAGACCAACGGTAGGTTAGTGTTATATTGCAACGTGTACTCTATTTGTATTTACAACTCGTCCTGGGCCGGATCGGGCAACTCTACTTGGCCAGGCCAGCTGACTTGGTAGGTTTTTTTTTGTTTTCTTTTTATTCTTTTCGGTTTTCTTTTATAACTTTTGATTTTGAAGTCAAATTTCAACCAAATAAGTTGTGAATTTTTCTAAAATATATATTATGTTATTATAGACTATTAGGGACTATTTTTTTGTCAAAATGAAATGCTAAATACCTCTAATCTTTATCTATTGCTTCATAGAGGGTTTTGAAGAATTTGAATTAAAATTTTGAATTGTCGTACTAAATTCAAATGTGACATAAAAAATGCAGAGTTTCAAAATTACCCCATAATTAAATCCAAACATCCGCTCATAAAAGTTGGGTTTAAAAGATATCATGACACACCGCGAGGGTTTTCCATTTTTTTTGGACCGATTTCGAAATACGGTCAAAATCGGGGACATGACCGTTCGTAGCTAGGTGTTGGATCTCGAAAAACTCTTGATGAATCTATGATAAAATAGGTACTTTTGTACCTAAAACTGATTTTTACAAAAAAATAATGAGCAAACTATAAGACACTTGTAGTTCAAATTTGACATGCTTTCAGTTGAATCGAATTTTTTTATCTTTTTCAAAAGAGGCGTATGAAAAAAATATTTAGAGGAATTTTTTTGGTTATTAGTATATAAAATATGGCATATTTTCTTGATAAATTTATTTTGTACAATTTTGTAACATATTTTTGGTATGTGTTTCACAAAAAACCCATTTTTGACACTCCGAAAATGGAAAATAATATTTTTATTCAAAGAAAAATAATTTTTTTCTTTGTAAACATTGTTTTTTGTTCCAATATGCATCCTTGTGTGGAATATGGGCCCGTTTAAACAAACTATGCCATGAATGTGACCATAACATCCGTCATTTGGCCCGAAAGTCATGAATCTTCGTAGATGATAGCTCATTTGTGTGAACACTTTTTCGCGATAATTGGCCTATTCCAAGTTTATTATTTTATTACTAGGTCACATATGATGACACATTGCGAAGGTTATCTATTTTTTCGATTTTTAAAATATTTTTGAACCTTTTATGCCGATTTTGGAATATGGTCAAAACGGGGGACATTACCGTTTATAGCTAGGTGTTGAATCTCGCAAAAATCTTGGTGTATCCCTGATGAAATAGGTACTTTTGTACCTAAAATATGTTTTTACAAAAAATCATGAGAAAACTACAAGACACTTGTAGTTCAAATTTGACTCGCTTTCAGCTCAATCGGCGGAAATTTGTCTTTTTCAAAAGAGGCGTATGAAAATCTTTTTAGAGGAAACAATTTGGTTATTTGTATATAATATGAAATATTTGCTATATAATTTATTTTGTATAATTTTGTGTCATATTTTTGGTATGTGCTTCACGAAAAAACCCATTTTTGACACTCCAAAAATAAAAATATATATTTTTATTCAAAGAAAAATAAAACTTTCTTTGTCAACATTGTTAGTTGTTCCAATATGCATCTTTGTGTGACATATGGACACATTTAAACAAACTATGCCATGAATGTGGCCATAACATCGGTCATTTGGCCCGAAAGCCATGAATCTTCGTAAATGATAGCTCATTTATGTGAACACTTTTTCGCGATAATTGCTGTATTCCAAGTTTATTATTTTTAATGGTTACTAAGTCACATATGATGACACATTGCGATGGTTATCCATTTTTTGAACATATTTTGAACCTTTTATGCCGATTTCGTAAATCGGTCAAAACAAGGGACATGACCGTTCGTATCTAGGTTTTGAATCTCGCAAATTTTTTGGTGTATCTCTGATGAAATAGGTACTTTTGTACCTAAAAATTATTTTTACAAAAAATCATGAGCAAACTACGAGCCACCAATAGTTCAAACTTGGCCCTCTTTCAAATGAATCAGAAAAAATTTGTCTTTTTGAAAAGAGGTGTATGAAAATCTTTTTAGCGGAAACAATTTTGTTATTCGTATATCAAATATGACATATTTGCTTTATAATTTTATTTTGTGTCATATTTTTGGTATGTGCTTCACAAAAACTCCCATTTTTAACACTCCGAAAATGGAAAATGATGTTTTTATTCATAGAAAAATAAAAAGTTCTTTGTCAACATTGTTAGTTGTTCCAATATGCATCTTTGTGTGGAATATGGGAACATTTAACAAACTATGCCATGAATGTGGCCATAACATCAGTCATTTGGTCGGAAAGACATGAATCTTCGTAGATGATAGCTGATTTATGTGAACAAATATTCGCGATAATTGTCGTATTTCAAGTTTATTACTTTTTATGGTTACTAGGTCATATATGAAGACACATTGCGAAGGTTATCCATTTTTTTGAACATTTTTTGAACCTTTTATGCCGATTTCGGAAAACGGTCAAAAGGGGGGACACGACCGTTTGTACCTAGGCGTTGAATCTCGCAAAACTCTTGGTGTATCTCCGATGAAATAGGTACTTTTGTACCTAAAAATGATTTTTACAAAAAATCATGAGCAAACTACGAGGCACATGTAGTTCAAATTTGGCCCTCTTTCAGCTGAATTGGCGAAAATTTGTATTTTTCAAAAGAGGCGTATGAAAGTCTTTTTAGAGGAAACAATTTGGTTATTTGTATATCAAATATGACATATTTGCTTTATAATTTTATTTGGTACAGTTTTGTGTCATATTTTTGGTATGTGCTTCACAAAAAAAAACCATTTTTGACACTCCAAAAATGGAAAATGATGTTTTTATGCAAAGAAAAAAACTTTCTTCGTCAACATTTTTAGTTATTATGGTATGCATATTTGTGTGGAATATGGACATATTTAAACAAACTATGCCATGAATATGGCCGTAACATCGGTCATTTGGCCCGAAAGACATGAAACTTCGTAGATGATAGCTCATTTATGTGAACAATTTTTCGCGATAATTGCCTTATTCCAAGTTTATTATTTTTTGTAGGTGACTTATAACGAGACAACACGGAGGTTTTCCATTTTGTTTGAATTTTTTTGAACCTTTTATGCCGGTTTCAAAATACGGTCAAAACGGGGGACATGACCTATAGTTCAAATTTGGCCCGCTTTTAGCTGAATTGGCAGAAGTCCGTCTTTTTCGAAATATGTGTATGGAAAACATTTTAGAGGAAGGAATTTGATTATTTGTAGATAAAATATGATATATTTACTTTAGAAAATATATAGCTTAAAATTTTCAACATATTTTTGGCATGTGCTTCACAAAAATAACCATTTTTGGGACTCGGAAAATGAAAATGACATTTTTATTCAAAGAAAAACAAAACTTTTTTCGTCAACATTGTTTTTTTTTGGTTGCAATATGCATGTTTATGTGGAATATGGTCATATTTCAACAAACTCATATTTAAGTGAGATCAGCCGACTCGGGGTGATCGATTTCCGCCAAATATGTCGGCTAACAGCTGCTGCACTCACATAAGTATTTACATTTTTAGTTAATCTGAATCTCTTAATATCTCTGACAATACATCCTTAGCCTATAAAAATATTTTAAATTGTTGTGAGGCTTTTTTAGTAATTGAATATACAATTTTTTGACATAAATTAAAGATTAGATTTATTTTGTTGATTTTGAATTTTTAGATAAGGAGTACTAGGTACACATGAAAACTCTTGAGTAGGGGGCGGGGGGAATTTAGGCGTCCGACCGATCTGATAGATTTGCGCGTCCCCTTTTCATATCCCGCTTCCAAAAATCCGAAAGTACTTGGTCCCAGATAACCCTAACCCTATCTGCTCCTCCACCACATCCCACCATAACCCCTATCCTCTCTATCCATCGCGCCGTTCCGAGCCCACCTTCTCTCTCCCTCTTCCTGCCATGTTCTCCCCGTCGATCTGCACCGCCTCCGCCAGATATCACTCGTAGTCGCCTGCCACTGCACAGCTAACCCAAGCCGCACCTCTCCCAGCAAATCCTGTCCGCCCACGATCAACTCCTCTCCGCCCAAAAGAAGTCACCGATTTATTGACCCGACCAAAAGATCCACTCCTCTCCGATAAGGTCTCCACCGGATCTGCTCCTCACTAACGCCTCCGGTGGATTCTTCGTGACGCCCTGATACGTCCATAACATATCTATAATTTTTGATTGTTTCATGCTATAATTATGCTTTTGACACTTGTTTTTATATAAAGTTTATGATTTATTTGGACTAACCTATTAATAGTTGCAAGAGTGCACAATGTTCTTGTTTTACTCTTTTATGTGTAGGAATTAACAAGAAAACACAAAAGGAGACTTGTTGGAAAAGGACTCTAACTTTCCTGAAATCTGTCCACCAACAGTTTTTAGAGATCATCAGTTCCCCCCGCAAAGACAACGTCAACTGAAGATCAAATTGCATACAAAGTTGTTGGACATTTCCATACCTTTCATTTAAGCACAAGAACAGCCCAATCCGAGTTCGTATGCGACCTGTGGACCTATTTTACTGGAGGATATATATCTGATTACGGGATTACGGGAATCGGTGACGGGATTGTGTCCAATTCTTACCATATTTGATGGATTCGGCCAAGACATGACTTTGGGGCTGAGACGGGTCCCTATGAAGATTCTAGAGGTTCCAAAGAGCCTTTGAATCAAGGGGCCATCCATCGGAGAGCTGGGGAGCATTGTCCCATCACATATAAGGAGAGGAAAACCCTAATTCTTGGGCAACCACCAAAAGCCACGAATTTTGCCCTCCCATGGTCTCTTCTCCATGGGGAGGGCTCATATACAGCACCAAGAAGCCATGGAGGAAGGGGGCTAAGGGGAAGCGCTCCCCCATGATGGCCGGATGGCGCAGGAGGAGCCCCCTGCGCCGCCGACGGCCGCCGGCGCCGCCCTGCACCTCACGTGCTGCCCCTTCTCCATCCGCTTCACCATGATGCCGCCTTCACCAACACCTCCATCATTATCTCCTCCTTGTATTCAGTGGTTGATCCTCCCACACACCTCTGTACCGTCCTATGTAAACATGGTGTTTGATGCTATAATATTTATCTTATGATCTATGTCATGTTTGTGTAGTTTCTTTGTCTTTTGATTGCTTGGTTGAATGTCTTTGGTTCATTAAAGTTGTATGTTGATATGGTACTGTCCTTTGGTGTCCATTACATTTGTGCGCGCTTGGATCAACACCATAGGGTTAGTAGTATGTGCAAAGGAAGGGGCGTAGTTCTGCCGGAGTGACAGAAACCTAAGGACTCAAACTGGTTAGTTACACGTATGGCAGTAAGAGGACCATTAACTTAAGGCTATGGTTGTGTATTTTTACCTTAATGTATCTTCTAGTAGTTACAGATGTTTGCTAGAGATCCAATCATAATTACTTGCAATCATTGGATAGTGAGAGCTTGTTAGCTTTGCCTCTCCCACATAGAAAACTGCATCGAAGACAATGAACCCGATTTCTTCACTAATTAATCTTGGACAAAACCACCACAATTACGACCACTTTTCCACACTCATGATACTGTTAGTTTATGGTTACTTAGTATATTTTATTGCTGCAGAACTAACCTTTACTTTCTTGTATTTATTATGTTGCAAAGCTATCTCTCATACATGTATTATTGCTCTAGATTTATTTCCTAGATAATGCAAACGTTTAGTATGTGTAGAGTTGTATCAGTGGTTGATTGAACTTGAGAGAATATTTATCCTACCTTTAGCTTCTCGTTGGGTTCGACACTCTTACTTATCGAAAAGGCTACACACGATCCCCTATACTTGTGGGATATCACACCCTCCTTCGGAACTGCCTCCACCGCCTCCGTCTTCATCGCCCCTTCTTCCACGCCGGATTCGGCGCGCCGTCGTCCACCACTGCCTTCGGCACCCCATTTTCCAGTACAACTTTTTTGCCACGTCCTCAACCCCGGCATTTGGCGCGCCTCTTCGACGCCGACATTTTGGACGCCCTCTTCGAGCCCAGCGTTTGGAATTCCCTCGTCGACCCTACCGTTCGGAGTGGCGCCGTCGCCCTCGCCGTCACCGTTTGGATTGCAGCAGCAGGCGACTCTGCCACATTTTCCTTTTGGGTTCGCAGACGCAGCCGATGGGCAGATCTCCACCCAAATGCCCCCAGTCGCGCCGCTGGGGCTCTCGCCCTCCAACCTAGGCAACCCTCGATATGTTTTAAGGTATCTCCTGCTCAACGTGACATATCCTTCACAGAGGGTGAAGCCCGTAGCCTCATCTGACATCATGTGGGTAGAGGCGATGGGAAGCTCGACTGCATGGAGAGGCTGTGGCCTTAGCTCGTGCAAGGGTTCAAAGGTTTCTTTAGGAACATTGATGTTTGCATGCTGCTGTACCATGCTACCTGTATGTTATTGGTACCATTGATCCCAGACATGAGCTTGAATGGTGTAGTAGTAGAACAACAACAGAGCTAGAGATGCTGTGATATTATTAACGTATGTTTTGTTGTCAATTCTTGCTTATGTTTGTTTTTTCATTCCTGTTCTAATTAAATGTGTAATCTGAAAATGAACATAAGACTGCTAGATTGTGCAAGTTGCAGAAGTAGAACAAAATTAGAAGTTGAGAAATGCATATAGTTGATGTGTGGAATTTATGGTCTGCTTAGGATGCAATCTCGTTTATATTCTATCTTAGTATGGATACATGAGCATATGATAGTATATTCGTGAAGTTGATTATGAAAGTTGTTTGTTATTTGCAGGTCCTAACTTGCATGCTCTGTTTAGGAGGAAATTAGGTATGACTGCTGGTTACTCCTACTCTGCAGCTTCAAAGGACAAGGCTGTGCACTAGGCTTAATCCTAAAATGGCATGGTTAATAATCACCTGGTTACTTCCGAAATTCCACCTGTTGTGGTTGTGTTTATTATGGAGTGATGTACTTGCTTATATTTAACATCCCTGGTTTTTGGAAAGTGCAAAAACCACAAATAATTGAAACCTTTTATTTTCATGTTAGGCAAGTCACCAAAAACCAAATGAGATTCAAGAAACAAAAGGAAACAATGCATATTGGAATTAAGAATCCATTATACCTCTATTCCATAAAACCTTAAACCTTATTCAAAATTAAGTTTCTTTATATATAGGGAATAATTTCTTCTTAGCAAACCAATTTTCCTAAAATGTTTCCAACTCCAATATTACTTGAAAATTATTTCATAACATTACAAACTTGAGGATTACAAACCCCAAGAATATTTTCACCATATGTAAATATGTTATGATTTTGAAAATAGTTAAGTGACTACAAAATGTTCTATCCAACCTAATAGTATAAAAAGGTTTTATTAACCATATGTTTTTCCAAATGGTAGTTTAAACTTCTAAGTGATAATAATACTTCATTTGTCTACTTTTAGTTATTTAAAATTATTTTAGAAGCCAAATTTAATTATAAACCTTTTCCACTAGTATCAAGTATTACGCCATAAAATGTTTTCCAATAAATTATTTTGATAGTTAAATGAATTACACACTTTGGGAAACAACATTTTCAAATAAAGGCAACTCTCAAAAAAATATTATTTAGCCACAATACAATTTATTTGACTTGCTAATTTAAAAATTGCAATAAGTTGCTATTAGTAAATCCCTCATATTCTAAAAATTATAAAATATGAAATTGTATGGAAATTATATCAGAAATATTATTCGACTTACAGAATGTCTCTGAAATTTTATAAAACCCAAATTAAAATTATTTGATGTATTTTTTTATTGAAATAATATTAAGGGCTATTAATGATTATTTCAATTTTTCAAAATTTAAAAATTCAAAAGGGATGGAAATATCACCAAAGTGATCTTATTGGAAAGACATTGTTTTTATATGAATTTAGAAATTTATTTGAGTCTAATTGGATTAATAAAACATGAGATATTAAGGAAATAGAAAAACACGATTTTTTCGAAAAAATGATGACGTCATTGATAACGTCATGATCGTCTTCAAAGCACAAAAACGGCAATGGCCGTTTCGGTGATGCATTTTTGCCGAGTAATTTCTCGCGATTAAGCCCATTAAACTCTCACCTCCCGGGCTCCCCTTAAAGCTCTGGAGTCCCTCTCTCTTTCCGCTCCCTTCCTATTTGGAATCGTGCCCCCTAGGCCGCCAATTTGCTCGCCGTAGATGCATGGGTCTACCGCCGTGTATGCTCGATTCCGGCAAAGGTAGGAAGCAATCACCGCCCCTTTTTGGTCCTTTAGATTCCCCTCTGTCCATAGCTTCTCCTAAGTCCCTCCTCTGATTTTGTTTCGCAGCAAAAGGCGAGTTGCGAGCTCGCCGGAGCCGGAACACACACGACCGTCTCGGGATCTCCTCGCCGCTGTTGCTGCTGAGCCTGTGGAGGTTTCGTGTGGTCACCATCGTTTCCGCCGTGCTTCATCGAGCCTCCTGGTACCCTCACCTAGCCTCGGGACCCTCTGGAGCGTCGCCGCCGTCCGTCGGCCACCGCACGGCCATTTCCGCCGATCTCATGTGCCGCCAGGTAAACCCTAGACCCCGTGCAACATTAGATCCAGATCTAAGGGCCAGGATAGATTCACTTAATGAATCAGTATTGACCAATCAGAGATTGCCACGTTGCCTGCCAAGTCAGCAACGCCCGTTTGCTTATCCGTCGCTCAGCGCAGCGCATAGCCGGCCAAGGCCCAGTAGTTATCTGCCGCCGAGTGCAACGCGTAGTAGCCTAGCCTTTTCTGGATTTTATTCCGGAATAAAATTAAAATGGCAGTTTTACAGAAAAGCCCCTGTATCTTCAAATCATAATAACTTTTGACCCACTTAGAAAAATTTAGCAAACTTGTACTTTTTGAAA